>OX383944.1:5421058-6671058 GCA_947532085.1 Elegia similella
AGGTCACGATCCTGTTCGTTTACTTGAATTTGGCGGTACATCTTAGCCAGATCACCAGTCAGAATATATTTGTAGTGCCTACTTCTGATTAAAATAGAGAAAAAACTGTCCTGAACATTAGGACCTACCATCTGGATATCATTTACTGAGTAACCAGAAGAGGTGGGCGCGGAACCGTCAAAAACAACTCGAGTTTAGTTGACTCACTGTTTTGTTTAAATACTGGATGGTGTCCTAAAAAATATGAAGAATATGGTTTCACTATAGCAGCATCAGATAAATGAGATAGATTTGCATATTCATTGATAAATTTGACGTACTCGGCCTTTAGAACAGGATTTCTTTTGAATCTTTTTTCCAAAGATAGCAACCGTTTTTTAGCATGATTATATGAATCACCAAGGCAATCAGGAGAATCAATCAAAGGTCGTACACAAAATCTTCCGGTATCCAAACGTGTGTAATGAGTAAGGAAATGTTTTTCACAAGCTTCTTCAATTTTACTTAGTGTTGTTTTTTGTGGGACATCTTCTAACTCCCAAAATTTAGTAAGTGATTTATTGAGTTCAACGTCATTAGGTGAACGAGATGTTATAGCATGATTGCAGTGAATATTGGTTGTGATAGCTTTTGTATTAATAGGGCCACACAGTAACCAGCCGAATTTAGAGTATTGAAGTTTAGGATTATTTTGACCCAGATTGCGTTGTTGTGGGCACAAAATATCCCAAAATATATCGGCTCCTATTAAAACATCAACAGGAGCTGGCTGATCAAATGTGGGGTCTGCTAAATGTATATCTTTTGGAAGATTTAAGTTTTGTATATTGATTGGATATTTTGGTATCTTGCCAGTCAACTGGTCTAGAACAAGACAAGAAAGAGTGACACTGAATGAATTATAGACTGAACTTAGTTTTGTAATACAGCTTTCTTCAACTTTAGACATTGAATGGTTGCCGATTCCAATAATGTTTAATGTATTTATAGGATTAGATTGCAATGATAGTTTTTGTTGCAAAGATTTAGGTAGAAAAGTACTTTGGCTTCCACAATCAAGTAAAGCACGCACCTTTATTGTTTCATTAGTATTTGGATTGGATACTTCAATTAAAGCAGTCGATAGAAGAACCTGTTTCGATTGTTGTTTAGAAAAATTGACAGCAGTGTCTGACTCACTAAGTGCAGTATTGTTTATTGTAGTAGTTGATGATGGGTTATGAAGCATTGTATTATACCTCTTTTTGCACTCACGGCAGGGACCAAGGCGGCATTCACCTATAGAATGACCCTGTCGTAAGCAATTAGCGCAAAGATTATATTTATGAACGTCAGCATATTTGTCTTGAATGTTTTTAGATTTGAAAGTAGGACAATCGTAAATCCTATGACTTTCATTACAAATTATGCATGCAGAAGAAAAAAATTTAGGTTGACTTGAACTAGTAAAAGATTTAGTAATAGAAGTTCGATCTCGTTTAATATTATTGTTATTAGAAGCCGAAGAAGAACGAGAAGTGAATGCGAAAGTTTTTGGAATCTCGTTATAAATTTTATTCCGATTCAAAGCTTCTAAAACATCAGCTCTATCGATTAAAAATCTTTGAAATTGATCCAAGGTTGGAAAATCAGTAAAACTGTTACGTAATTCCTCCCATTTTATAAGAGTGCGACTGTCCAGCTTGGCTGATAACATAAAAATTAATAAACTATCCCATTTATCAGTGGGTTGTCCCAAACTGGCAAGGGCACGTAAGTTCTTTGTCACGTGATCGACAAGGAAACGCAACGATTTATCTGACTCACGAGTAATAGGTTGCACGTTTAATAAAGAGCTGAGATGGTGATCGATTAATAACCTCTTGTTGTCGTAACGCTCCCATAGTAATTTCCAAGCCTCATTGTAATTGGCCGATGAGACTTCAAGATTGGAAATGACGCGGGCTGCTTCACCTTCGAGATAGGATATTAAATAATGAAATTTATGTATGGGTGGTATTCGAGTATTGTTATGAATAAGGTTCAAGTATAAATCACGAAAATTAAGCCAACGGAAAATAGAACCATTAAATTTTTCAATTTGTATCTGTGGTAATCGAAATCCCAAACTTTGATGATCGTGATCACATTGAGATTCGTGAAAAACGGATTCACGTCTTTGTTCACTTTGCATGAAGCTATATTGTTCAATCAATGTTTTAGCGGTAGCAATGGTTACCAACAATTCCTGTTCAATGTTGTCGCGTTCATCAATTTCAGAATCTATATTTGCTGAATTTATGATCTCGATCTCACTTTGCAATTCGTCAAACTTTGTTGACAAGCCCTCAAATTTTCCAATTTTAAGTGACAATTCAGTTATTTCAATATTAGACAACTGTGATTGCTTGGAAATTTTATCCAAGTTATTTTTAAATTTAGTTATCTACCCCTTAATAGAACTACGTTTTATAGTCAGTTCTTTTAAGGTATACTTAGATTTTTCAGCAGACAACATTTTGAAATTAAATTATTAGTACAATTAGAAAGAAACAAACAAACTTATAGTCTTTGCAATTTAAAATTAAAAGAGAGAGCGAAGTCAACAAAATAAAAATTAATAAAAGGCTCACACGTTCCTTGTTATGCACCGTACACCGGGAAGTCAGCTGGCAAACCGGTTCTCAGCCGCGCCTCCGCTCGTTACTGCAGCACATATGGCGCGGGAAACGCGCTGAATCCCTGAAATTAGTCGGCGTTTACGTTTAATATGGTGCAATAATAATATGGGCAATGAAGTTGATTGAGGTTTGCTGACTATTTAATAGAAAATTAAGAATAAATCTTTATATCGGGCCAAGTTTATGAAAATATTGTATAAAATAGTATATTATCTAATATTGTATTAATAGTATATTGTCACGTCTTTATCCCTTACGGGGTAGACAGAACATAAGGTCATAAGACCGAAAGGCCACGTTTAGCATATAGTTGGGCGTAAAGGTGGAAAATAGGAGTCAAAATAGTGATGGGTTGCTAGCCGCATCGCCTATTGTCATGACTCTTTTGGCCCACTCCCTTGACCGGCTTCTACGGTCTGCGCGGGAAGAGAAGCAGCTGGCACGATTCTATGTTTTTTCTTTTCTCCCAGACCAGCATGGAAGGAAAATGAGAGAAAAAAAAAATACTCTTTATAAGATGTTATCTTAATTCGCTAATTAAGATGCCAAAAGCATAAAAACTATAGTAAAATTGGTTTAAAAATGCGGATTTGTGCAATTTTAACAAATAAAAATGTATGACAGGTAGTTAAAGAAGATGATGCAACACTTTGGAAAACTTAAATTTTACACTAAATAGCCTTTTGTTTATGGGATTCACTAAGTTAATCAAAGAATGCAGTTGAAATATGCATATCTACAATAAACTGCTTATAGAAATAGAATAGAAGATTGAAAGAAAAAAAAATACTGAAGGAAATTTGTCAAATTGGCATATAATACGTTGTTATACGCAAATGAAAGCGATTGCTTAATATAGCCTAAATATTAGGATGAATTATAGGATAGTAGGAACATGGATAGGTAACGGAATTACATAGGGAGAACAAAGGATGGGCACTTATCTTTTATATTATTGTCCTGAGCGGTGCGAGGCTTTGGCTGCGTCGCTGACCTATCCACAGGCGTAAGGCTTCCTCGTACTCCAGTAGCTGCTGGCTGGATCTGGACTACAATCAGGCTGGGTTGTATTTAGGGACCGGTACTCTTGCGCGTCCGATCACGTCGGGGTCACCAATTTATGTCGACGCTGGACATTTGGGGCTTCTGCTCTTCAATAAAAACCCGGAAATCTTGAAGACTTTGATTTATTCTAATTTTAAATAATATTTGATTGTGGAGCTCAACTTAGGCGTGGCACTTGCAAATGGTGAAGAGAACATTTTTTGTATGAGGTAGTTTGACAATAATTAGAAGTATGAAAATATTATGGCGCCTGATTACACTCGTGAGCAAAAATGAGGGCGAAGCATTAGCAGGCGTAGACACCAAAGATAAGCATATTTATCCTAATAGGTATCTATTTCTGTTTAAAACTCCCTCCTAAATAAGTGTATTTTATTTACCTAATCTCATTGCTTCGAGCACCCAGTGATATCGGATTTGATGATTAAAAATTACAAACTCATATCGGCATATGTATTTGATTAAAGATTTAATCAATAAGACCATATTATTTCAAGGTCCTACTCGTATTATTCCTATGTTTGGTCTCATTGTTAATATGAACAATGGTATTACATTAAATAAAAAAGCTGTATTTTGGGACACAGTAATTAGCCTTTGTGGTATTTATTAACATTTGATTGGAATTATTATCAACCATTGTCCTTATATTTTCAGATTGTAACGGCGAAGTTTCAACCCAAAAACCGCAGGCAAAGACGACTTGAAAATAAGACAAAACAATTTGGAACAACAAGAAATCAGCAATAACTGATGTAGTGAAGTGTGGATTAAAAATAAATGTTTAAATACCTATATAAGAGATATTTTATTTAAAAACAACCCCGTATTACTTCGAAACCTAACCTAAACATCATGAAAATTTCAAAGTTATTGCATTCATCTCGAGTGCTACCGACCATTCGATGTATGTCGAACGCTAGCAGTAGACATTTATCGAATTTGATAAAGTGAGAATAGTAAAATTCGATATCCGCCATGTTTTTTCGATATATATCGAATTCGACTTCATGTCGAGCGTGCGAGAATCGCCCCCCAGGTGTGTTGGGATCTGTAAGCACATAAGAAAACACACCATGTCTTTTTAAAATTGAATATGGGCCGTCACGCCGAGGGCTAAATTTGGCACTAAATCCTCGAGCCAAATTACTAACTGGATGTGTGTTGGCGAGGACCAGATCGCCAGGATTGTACCCAGTGTCTTTACGACGTTTTGTATCAGCTACTTCCTTACGGCGGTCTTCGTTTATTTCCCTTATTTCTCGAGCTTTTAAAAGCGTGTTTGCAAGCATTAGAAGTTTTGGTGTAATCTCGGGGATGAAGTTCTTGGACTGAATTATCTGCCTAAAATCATGAGCAATGTCGTCTGGGGTCCGTAGTGCTCTTGCAAATGTCAAATAAGCCGGAGTTTGCGCGGTAGTAAGACTCGTTGCAGTATTCATCGCAAATCGAATGCTAGGACAATTTGACATCCCAGGTACCATGTTCATCGCCTACAAAGATGGCTAGTTGGGTTTTCATGTCCCTATTCTTTCGTTCCACTGGATTTGCCGCAGGATGATATACTGGAGTTAGCATATGCTTAATGTTGAGGCAGTAAGTAAGCTGTTGCATCACTGCGCTAACAAACTGTGGACCATTGTCGCTTATCAGTTTTCTTGGAAATCCGTAACGCAGGAAAATGTCCTCCAATAAGATTCTTCTACACTGTTCGGCGCTAGCAGTCTCCATCGCAAATATAACCTAACCAGTTGCTACATCTTCTACTATAAAAATCCATGTTTTGCCAGTAGTTGTGGGTGGTAAGGGTCTAAATAAATCGAATGCAATTGCCTCAAAGCGTTGATTCATCGCAGTAGTTTGCAGTAATCCTGCTGGCTTCATATTCGATGGCTTATAGCGCTGACATGGCACGCAATGTTTAATATACGCTTCTATGTATTTTCACATTCCTTTCCAGTGATAACGTTTTGCGATGCGCTGATAAGTTTTATCGGCTCCGTAATGTCCAGCTAAGGGATCATCATGATACGTGGATAGGACGTTAGCCCACTCATGTTGTGGGACCACAAGCTGAGTCTGTATCATCGACCGGGTTATAGCGATATAGTAAGCCATTGTTCATCAGGTATCCTTTGTTGCTCCAGTACACTGCATTTTCATTTCGGTCAGCGTCTTCTAATGCCTTCACAATGCGACACACATAATCATGTTTTAGTTGTTCTTCCCTTATTTCAGAAGGAGAACGTTTGGGCATTTCTACTTCAATGCTGCATATGCCACATTCTTTAGTTGACGCCGCATCACAAATGGGTCTAGATAGGGTATCTGCCACTACGTTCGTTCTTCCAGGAGTGTATTTGATGGTTATGTCGTAGGGTTGTATCTGCAGAGCCCACCTTGCAAGTCTTCCTGTTGGTGATCGTAGCGACATCAAAGCCATTCTTTTGAAACGATAAACTCCAAATGGCGTTATGAAAGACGTCTTGTCTTGATCAGCCTCTTTTACTTTCACCTGCCAGTAACCTGCGCGTAAATCTAAAGTTGACATAAACGGGGTAGGCTTCGCCGCATGCGGTAAATCATCTTTTCGTGGAATAGGATATATGTCGGCCACGTTTCGCGAAAACCGGCAAATTATATAGGGAAGAAATGTCTGGCTATGCCACCTCCGCCGGGCCCCGGCAGAAGGGGGAAACCCAAGAAGTGCTGGCTGGATGTCGGTGGGGAAGATATGCGAGCCAATGGTCTCACAATTAAGGATGCCGCAGACCGTGCGAAGTGAAGAAGAAAGAGCCGGAAAGCGGACCCCGGGCTCCAAAGCACACCAGCTGCGGATGCAACCAGGAACACGCTCGGATGAGAGAGAGAAGATATATGGCGGGCTTCGTGATGCTATTCAGCCTGCGGTAGTCGACGCAGACATGTACTGTACCATCCTTTTTCGGCACCAAAACCACAGGCGCCGTCCATGCCGAAGAACATGGCTCAATTATGTTCTTTTCGAGCATATTTGCCACTTCCTGTTTTAGTCATGCCAGACGAGGCGGTGACAATCGATACGGAGGTACCGAGATCGGGTTATTATCTCGTATCAATGCAGTGTTCCGCCAATATGGTGGCCAATATGGTCACATATTGTCACGTATCTACGTCCAGACCGCTGTGGCAGTGACTCATGCAAATATGGCTCTTGACAAGTACATTGCGTTTAATCGATGACGAAACAGACCCTGCCTTATGCTCTTGTTGATCACATTATGGAAGAAAAGGTTTATAGGAAAAAACAAATTTTTGGTAGGAACAATAGGAATTTACGATTCACTTCAAATTTCACACACTAGTGAACATTATGGTGTATTACTTAAATCATGTAGTATGGAGCATGTCGCATGTAGGCGCAGTGACTCTGGCAAATATGGCTTTCGACTACAGATCTGAGCGACAACTTAAAAAAATCGATATTTAGTTTTGATTTAGGATTACAAACACTTGAAATATATTTCAATTTGATGAGAACGTCATTTGGAGGAATAGCTGGAATATCTCTGTTCATATTTTAATTGAGTGACAAAACGGAACCCTGTTTTATATTTAAAAGCATAGCCCTAGTTAATATAATGACATCACAATGGTGAAGGAAACGTATGTACATAAAATTAGTTCTTGACAGGAATAATGGAGTGATCTGACATCGCTCTTGTCCTGGGTCTTGGATGTCTATCTATATATGTTTTTATTATAAAAATATAATAACATTGAGTTAGTATCCCATAACACAGTCTCGAACTTACTTTGGGGCTAGCTCGATCTGTGTGATTTGTCCGTATCACAGCCTGCGGCTGTCCACTAGTGGACGTAGGCCTCTCCAAAGGTGCGCCACTTTGCTCGATCCCCAGCTATGCTCACCCAATTGCTGCCAGCCGTATATATTTGCTTATTTCACTCACTTGTAAACAATCTAGTGTATAACTTAAATCATGAAGTATGGAGCATGATGCCGGTTATCTAGATTTAGTGCTTACAGCTACGTCCAGACGGCTGGGGCAGTGACTCATGCAAATATGGCTCTTGACTTCAGATCTGAGCGATAACTTAAAATGGCATCGGTATATAGATTTATTTCTCGAATACAAATCACATGAAATAAATTCCAAATTCAATATAAATATAGAGTTGAATTATGGCTAAGAGTATTTGAACCCCTTGAATAATCACGAAAAATCATAGCTCGTGTAACAAGTTTGACGTGTCTGTTTTTGTATCTGGCTGTACAAACTCGTAAAGGGCTGAAATGAATATTATGTTCGAGCGAAGTCCCAGAGATGAAATCTATGAAATTTGGCGAATATCCGTCAAATAAAGGTTTGCTCCGTTTGTAGGGAGGTTGAGTTGAAGGGGCGAGCAGTATCATCCTGTATGGCTTCGTACACGCGCTCGTTTCTGCCGTCGTTAGAGCTGCCTCATAATTTGGAGTACGAGAGGTAGCTGTGTGGAGATCAACCGCGGCACAAACACTGGATTCAGGCAGATCAGCTTCTGTGTTAGCCACATTAACACATTTTATCGTTTCGTCCGGTGGAGTCACGGGCAATGGTGATATAAGTGCGGGCAGATCCAGGCTATCAAGCAGCTTTATATCTGTCTCAACGTCATCTGGTGGAGTGACAGGCAGTGGTGACACCATAGATGGCAATTGTACGGACTTCAACAATTCTTTTCTTGCGGGGCTGGTTAAAGGTGTGGCCTCTACGTGGGCTATGGTGACCTCGTCTGCATCTTTCAAGTACAAGTCGCATGTGACTTCTGGAATGTCGAAGAAGAACCAATACATCTGTGGGATATTCAGGACGAATCCGGCATCCTGGATGAATTCCACACCAAGTAATGTCCTTGTCTTCCGTGACTCAGGGAATATGATAAAGGTAGTCGGTACTACCCGGTTGCAAATTCCAACAGGTACCTTCACGGTAAGCACATCTCGCTGTGTCCTTCCGCCATCTGCCAGAGTGACTAGTATCTGTTTCCTACGGAAAAGATAACCTTTCTGTTGTAAACATTTGTAGAGCTCATAGGACGCGACACTACCTAGTTTTCGCACAGGAATCCACGTATGCCGTTCCCACTATTTTGCAGATACTAATTCCAATCACTGGTCTTCTGCGAGCGTCAGTTCCCACATTTATGGCGCAGAAGCTTGCTTCCTGTTTGTTTGGAATCAGCGTCTTTGAACACGTCGGGCACTTTAACCTTACAACTCCTGGGGCACCACATCCGTAGCAGGAGAATTTGGGCTGTGACGGTGAAGGAGCTTGCGTTGAGACGCTTGCAGTATGCTGTAACAGATTCGGACGACTTGGCGGGCCTGCTGCTTCTGTAGATTTTTCTTGCTCCCTGGCCTTTTTGCGGCAAACGTCTGTAGTGTGGCCGGTAAATCTGCAGTATCCGCATCGTAGTTTCGTCAAGTTGACTTTCGGCTGTTCCTTTGCTGCTGGCTGTGTATTTTTTACCTGCTTCTCGATCAAAAGCCGTTCTACTGCTCGGGCTGCTTTAAGAAGTTCTTCCAGTGACGCTACAGAATTTCTCGGGATTTTTCCACGAATTTTCAGTCTCAGTTGGCCATACACCATGTCCAGCTGCTGAGATTCTGGGTGTGCAGGATCTGGTAGCTGTGCAAAAAGAGCTCTCTTTTTGGCCACAAAAATTTCCGTAAGCTCATGTTCCTCCTGTTTAGTGCCGATTATGTCCTGATATATGAGGAAGGCTGGTTTCTTTGGAGCAAACGCATGGCGTACTCTAGCTTGAAAGTCTGTCCAAGAAGTCACTTGGTCCTTTATGCCGTTCCACCAAGTAGCCGCTTCGGCTTTGAGGACTAATGGCATGCTTCGAATGGCTTTCTCATCACCAATCTTCTCCACCGTCTTGAAGACTGTAACAGCCGTGAGGAAAACTTCCTCCGTTTCAGTGTCCTTTGCTCCATCATAGGTTACGCATGTCGCGATAGATCCACGTTGTTGTGACCCTATCCTCAGCAGTAGCCTCTCGAACTGCTCCTCAGACAAGTTCATTGCGCCAGGTTCTTCTTTAATCTTCTTGGTCTTCCGAGGTGTACTTGGGCTAGCCTTCTTCCGGGCCCCACGTTGGGCGCCAGTGTAAAGGATTCTTTTTATGTAGTGGCCCGAGCGAAAAAAGCAAACAGCGAAAACGAAGATAAATCTTATTCCTGTTGTAGCAAGGCTAGGTTCTTACATCCTAATACTCACCATTCATAATTGATATCCAATACTATAACTACGAGTATGTTTGAGCTGTTTTTCTTTTTATAAGAAAAATGCATAAGCGCATTATAAGAATAAATTCATATCTATGCACAGATATAGTAGTCATACACAGGGCCAGTAGCATGAGATTGGGTTAGGTCTTATTATCACACGTATATTTCTAGGTCACTTCATTAAGGAGATTCAGGGTTTACTATGATAAAACAAGGGAATCCTACACTGGACATCCACATCTGTTACAAAAGCATTAGGATTAGCTAATACGAACGCTATTAATCCAATAGGGTTTGGTTTTTCAGCCACATGATCCTGTAAAAGGAATAATCATCTCATTAATGGATAATCGCTTTTCCTTCTATTGACGTCTGCTTCATTCCTGAATTCAACTTAATAATGGCCGCATATTCCACAACTTATCATTCGAACGAATATCCGCTGTAATTTATCATTTAAACGAATATCCGCTGTAATATCATTGTCAAACACAAATTTGATAGAATTTCTTAATCTTGAGAATCTGTTGCGCGACATATTGTCAACTTTTATAGCTACACGCCATTTATCTTCCCAGTACATTTGTAACTAAGGATAGCGCAGCGTTGCAATAATAAATGTAATACCTATACGAGTATAGGTATATAATTCCTTCTTGGCTAAATATAGATCGGCCATGTAATGCAACTAACGTTCGATTACTACATTTCATAACTGTTTCTGTTATTTTATCATCCAAATATTGTTAAAAAATTAAATTGACCCTATACTCGACAGAAAAAAGTTCACCTCGTTATATTTCCAAGTCAACCATGAGACCGTTGCTTGTAGTCTCTATCCTTCGGAGAAGAAGGCTTCAGGCTGAAGGAGCACATCAGAAGCTTGAAGAATTTGGACGGGAGTGGGTCAGCCATCGCCGAACTTACTTTGGAAGAGGACGTCACCCATTATATCCGGTTTGACAAGGCCAAAGTCCTATCTAGAGAAAAGGCTTCGTTCGTCGAAAAATAAGTGAGACCATAGAAATAAGTCGACGTCCAAATTTCAATCGGGATGCAGGTTGGACTTACCGCAACCTTACCTAACCTTACCCGCAACCTGGAAACCGATTCTTCAAGGGAATGATAATTAAAAGCACACAGAGTCAGAAGAGGCCGATACGATTAGTTCTTTCCACACACACGTACCGTCAAGTACGTGTTTTTCTTGTACTTGTAATTATCTTTTCCAATTTATTCATATATTTATATATACTTATATTTCTTATATAAGTGGCTGGCAAGTTATTGCCCGCGATAGGGATGATTGGAAACAAAAAGGGGAGGCCTTTGCCCAGCAGTGGGACACTAAAACAGGCTATTAAAAAAAATATATTCATAGTAATAAAATGAATAAATTGGAAAAGATAATTATTAATATTGTCGTCCTCGATCTCGAGGCACTGGAGCATGTAACTGCATCCAGTGTCTCAAGAACGGTCCGTCCGTCCGCTCCGCAGCAACTGCCAGGAGGCTGTTGCCGCTGTTCCGTATTCTGCACGCGATGTTATGATGATGATGATATTGCCCTCTATGATAAATGTTTTCTCCAATGAAATAATATTATGTCCCCTCAACCGCTCTAATTCGGTTTGATTAGCTGCGAATGCATTAATCACATTGGCAGTCAGCCAATGGGCATTGTCCATTTTTAAAAAGAAGGTCTGTTTAAAAACCATTTGGAGGAATAACATTGGTGTTTAATTTTCTGTAGTTAAAATTTAAAAAAATGCCGTAGTTAATAAGATTTTTTAATAAATTACTTTGACCTTCATTTGTCCCCTGTGACGTCACCTAACTACTGCACTGCTAGGTTTCCTTCGACACATAATTTAGAAAAAAAAAACTGTCATGTCACTGTTACGTCAACGTCTGTCTCGTCCAAGGACGTTATAGTAGAAGGACTGAGCTCTCATAGTAATAATTGGAGCAGAAAGCGAAGAAAAACTTCGGAATTCTATCTCGCTCTAAAGTAGGGTGACCAACTATAGAATAGATTTCTCGGACATGAAGTACTTAGGTAGGTACCACAGAAATATATCAGGATAGAACGGCTAAATGGGTGGTATACGCGTTTCTCAATCTTGTACGATCGTACGAGATTCGTTAAACGTTCATTCAGTCAGCGCGCACGTCCCAACTTGAACATATGCTTTATTAAGCGGTATTTAATTATAAAAACAAAAGTATGAAAGTAAATATGTCGAAACAAGGTATTTTTTTCATGAACCAAAACTTTTTTTTAACTAAAATCGTAATTAACAACAAAAAAAGATAAAAGACCTATCACGATTTTCAATATAAAACGACAATACAACTAATTCACATCCAATACGCGTTCTAAAAACATTTTATAAAGCTCGTTCCAAGGAGAACGCGCAATGTAAATTCAATTGTGTGATAGCAACACGAAAGCTGCAGTAGCATTGCGTTGTTGCACTCGAACTGATATTATCGATAATATTTAATAGTTAACATTATTATCTCAGATTTTTTAGGTTGCTCCCATGTGTTGATTAAAATATTTATCAGTAACTATTATGAAATGCATGTTACGAAAAGAATTCGAACTTTGGCATACAAAAAGTTAAAATACATCAAAAGTCGCGTTTTGATGTACATGAATGAAAGGAAAGCCAATCGACAGATATAAATGACTGTTTATCGAAATGACGCGATTTATTTCTGTGGATGTCACATTACTATTTCGCTCATCATCATTATAATTTCGAGTAGGTGTCACGGTCAATCGACCATGCCCACCCTGGTGTCAGAGTTCTTCGAAACCGCCTCTCAGCCTTTGACGTGGTTCCTTTAACGACTATCAGATGGCAGCCGGAACCAACGACTTAACGTGCCTTCCGAAGCACGGAATCATCAATTTATTATCAGACAATCCGGTGATTCAAGCCTGCAATGTCCTAACCAAACTAAAAATAACTAAACAAAGTATGCTTCCCGTAGGAATCGAACCCATGACCTCCGGGTCTACAGGCAAACGCCTTAACCACTGGACCACGAAGGCAGTTACTACACACTTCGCTAGTAATCACGTAATGGTGGTGGCGTAGTTTATGCAAAAACTGACAAACGCGTTCCCTTTGCAAAGTCCACGCGTAGCCATTCTATCCTGATATATTTCTGTGGTAGGTACCTATGTCGGTGTCATTGATAAGACCCTATGCTATGATCATTTATTGACAAATAGCAACTGTAGAAGGGAAAAGCAACAGTAGAGATGTTCGTAGTACGCCTTTGAAACTTTATTCTATAACTAGCTGTTACCCGCGGCTCCACCAGTATTAATGTTGATCCCTCGGGAACAGTCGAATTTCCCGGAATGAAAGGTAACCTGTGTTCTTCCTCGGGCCCCAAACTACTTCCATATCAAATTTCATCCAAATCGGTTCTATGGTTGAAGCGTGAAAATGCGAAAGACAGACAGACAGAGTTCACCTACACAGATCTTTTTAATGTAATCGTGAACTTATGTATCTATTTTTATACTTCTAAGTCTAGAAATGAGAAAAATTCCATACAAACTTTACCCCCCTTATTTTACCCTTTCAAGGGGAGTTTAGTCACGATCCCTCAGGAACAGTGGAATTTCTTCCCCTGGCCTGCAACTACCTCCATACCAAAATTCTTCCAAATAGGTTTAATGGTTGAAGCGTGAAAAGGGGACAGACAGACAGACAGACAGAGTTACTCTCGCATTTATAATCTAATATATAAAAAATTCTCGTGTCACAGTTTTCGTTGCCATACTCCTCCGAAACGGCTTGACCGATTTTGATGAAATTTTTTGTGCTTATCCGGTATCTATGAGAATCGGCCAACATCTATTTTTCATCCCCCTAAATGTAAGGGGTAGTCCACCCCTAAATTTTTATTTTTATTTTTTAGATTTATTTATATGGCAAAACAACGTTTGCCGGGTCAGCTAGTATTAGTATGGAAATATGGATTTTACTGATAAATCAGATTCAACAAACTCGGCAGATAAGATGGACACCCTAGCCAAGGCTAGGGTGTCCATCTTATCTGCCGTTGCGTTTACTAACTGAAAACGGTTATGTTATTTACCTGAGAAAGGATAATGCACAATGCACTGCACTGTCGCTTCGAGATCTCTTGAAACAACAAGTTATATTATTTTACTCTTTCAGTCTGCTTAAAAAATTCGAAGGCTGCGGGATTTTTTATTAATAATATGGCGGCAATGTTGAGATCGTACTAGGGTTGCTAGAGTCAATTTAAATTTAATACTATATTAAGATTGCTCTTTTATTTTCGATAAGAAAAAAAACAAAATTAACTGTAAACATACAGTTTAGTTAATAAATTAATTATTCCATGTAAAATAAAACAGGAATTATTTCATTATTAATTAAATATTGCTGTTTTGCTTTACTACCATTTTCTTCCATTATTTACATTTTTATGCAATGGCAAGGGTGCGAGAGGGAAAAAATGCCGAGGTATTTCCGTCTCACTTTACCCTAGAATTTTTTGCACAGTATTATGCTCTCTATTCTTGAAGCGTTAAGGGTTAATATCGTATATCAAAATCTGAATCAGTTCTATCAGGGTACTAAGGAACCGCTTACTAAATAGATGGTTTCGTCCAAAAATAATAACAACCTCAATCAAATCAATCTCACGTTTGGATTAATGGACTTTTTGTGCTTCGATTATTATGAATTATTATAGAAAATGTTTTGTACCAGCGTGCAAAAACGATTCAACAAACTCTCCCAATAAAATGTTTGTTCGCGTTAGAGAAGATTTGCGAGAGAAATGGTGCCGAGAAGTGAAAGCAGAGTATTTCAAAGTTTATACGATGTTCTGTTGTGAAGATCACTTCGATGTGAGTAGTTTCCTCTATTATTCAACATACTCGTATTTACTGTAGCTGCATGTAGAAAGATTCCACGAAGTTGTCGTCTGTGATTGTTATAAGGATTTATGTTTGCTAATTTGTGTGCAATATTTTACAGCCAGTTGAAGATTTGAAAATCTATTATAAACACAAATTAATGCAAGAAGAGCCAGTCTTTAAACCTACGGCTAAACTGCGGAATATAGATGTATTGGTAAGGACTTTACATTGTTTATCTTATTTGCAAATAGTTTGAATGACCATTCAATCTTAATTGACATATCTTGATCTTACTTGTTGCTGCCATATGCAAACATACATGTTACCGACTGGAAGACATTTCTTAAAAATCAAAGATTTAAAAAAAAAACCGTTAAATTAAGCAAGTCTGTTGTATAGTTTTTCAAAACAGTTTTTTGTCGAAACAGGTTCGTTTACCTACCTTTTTTTAATTAGGTAAATATTTATATCCTTTTTTTTCTATTTTACAGGAAACAAAACCAGAATCTTCTGAACTATATAAATTATTACAAAACAAAAGTACATCTGGGAAAAAACGAAAATTTGTAGAAACAGTTAGCACATACAGCGTGCCCTCAACATCCATGTCGGCAAAGGTATTGACTAGCAATATTATTTTATTCATTGATATACACAGCAGATAATTAGCAATATAGCAATATAGATATTCTTTAGTAATAGTTTTACTGATATATATTTATTTTTTAAGGATCCTGTTCCAGAGGTGGTACATGTTGGAACTCAATGTATAGTACAGATGTTGGATAAAAGTACCAGCTTTAAAGGAAGGAAAATAGTAACACATCCAACTACAACAGAAATTCAGTCTTTTCAAGAATTGTATACAGAAACCACTTCTCCAACACCTTCACTTAAAATAGATTCTTTATGTGTCATTATAACTTAATTCAAATTGAAACAAAATGATTCCATCGAGCGAATAAGTGATCAATTTAAGTTATCTAGAACAAAACTCTGCAATGATTTTACAGGGTATTGAGATATTATCATCTTTTTTTCAAAATCTCATATTTCACCCAGATCCAATTCAAAGAAAAAGTAATTTACCTTTAGTGTTTAAAATTAGTTATTCTAATGAACAAATGATAATAGATTGCTTTGAAATACAAATTACTAAACCATCAGATCCACAGAAACAAGCTCAGACATGGTCCCAGTATAAGAACTGTAACACTGTGAAATACTTAATTGGCTGTACACCCAATGGTTTAAAAAGTTTTATTTCCGAAGGTTATGGAGGGAGAATCTCTGACAAAGCTTTAGTGGAAAAAAGCAAGTTGGTAGATGTTCTTCCACCTAATGCTGTAGTACTGGCTGACAGAGGTTTTAAAGAAGTTGAATCTCTCTTTAGCTCTCGTGGAATAAAACTTCTTAGACCACCAAGTGTTTATACAGGGGTGAAACAATCCCGCACTGAAGCTCTTCAAAGTAAAGTAATTGCTAGTAAGAGTTCATATTGAAAGAGTGATCAGACGCATACGAGAATTTGCTCTTTTCAAACCACACTCAGTTGTGAACTTTAGTATGTGCCATATTTAGATGAACTTGTAACTATAGCCTGTGGCCTAATAAATCTACAAGGAGAAATAATAAAGAGTTTTTAAAATAAAATAATATTTTATTTATTTCTTAGTACCTTGCACTAGCTAGTAATTTAGGAAAAATGAATTTCTTCCAAAAGCCTTCTGCCTTGAGAACTATATTTCTTATGTATGCTTCATTAAAATCTTCCCAAAATAAATGAACTTCTTTGTTTGTTTCAAAATTTGCTATACAGAAAAGTCCTCTTCTTTTACCACATGCAAGCATTTGGCACTGTATTTGGGTTTTACATTTGTCTTGTAGTACACCATTTTTTCTGTAAGTACTGACTGACTTGTTAGAAGCTGGCCATTTCACCTCCAGCAGAAAGTCATCTCCCACACCATCTGGAGATGCTCCTAGTATACCATTAATGAGTACAAAACCGGACATGTTAATTTTTATGTTTAATTTTTGTGCAACCTCATTAATAACACCTGATTCAAGTTTTTTCGCGCTTAATGGCCTTAGTTTCTGGTACCTTGTATCCTCCTAGTATACGCTCGACTAATGTCCCAGCTGTATCACAGTGAGCAGCTTCATGCAATATTGAGGCGGTTAGTCTGCCTTGGCGTATACTGTGCCAGTATTTGTTGTTGACTTGGTCTCTAGTCTTCTTTTCAATATCTATGATTACTTCTTTGCTTATAATACAATCTGAATATTCTTTAAAATTATTATAATCATGCACAGCCATCTCTTGAACGAAAGCTAGCATCATATCAAATATATTTTTGGAGTTTCTTATTGAATTTTTACTGAAATAAACAATCTAAAAATTTTTAATTTGCCTTTTTTAACATTCTTCTAGCAATTCTGCCAAAACTCAATTATTCTTTGGCTCAAGTTTAGGTTTTTTTGTTTTAACAAATATGTCCTTACATGACACATGCAACGCTGGATAAACTCTGCTTGTTCCAATAGCATATGGTCGATGTTGGTGATGGTTCCGAAGTCTCCTTTTCTAGCCAGAAAAGAATAAGCAGTGAGTGTTTACATCCACCCGCAGCAGCAGCACAGTCTTCACAACTAGAATCTATAATAACATCATCTTGTTCATTTATTTTACAACTGACACTATATAGTTTACTAGAGACTCTGTGTTCAGGTACTACTTTTGCTTTAATTATGCAGTCATGGCCAGACCGACCCACTTGAACATAGCCAACAGCAGTAGAAAGATAGCTATCGCGCGATGACCTGGAACAATACGAATAGAATAAATGTAGGAAAGAGAACACAAAGCTGGACTCTTGTTGACTAACAATAGCATTTTTATCTATACAACAGACAGCAATGCGTAGTTTAAGTATTAGTACCACCAAACATGATCATCATTTCGAGTAGGTGTCACGGTCAATCGACCATGCACACCCTGGTGTCAGAGTTCTTCGGAACCGCCTCTCGGCCTCTGACGTGGTTCCTTTAACGACTACCAGATGGCAGCCGGGACCACCGGCTTAACGTGCCTTCCGAAGCACGGAATATCTTTATTATCAGACAATCAGGAAAACATGATAATATACTAACATTAGGATTTTTGCTCCCCTTATTTCGGCTACATTATGTTTGCCACTGGTAGTAATGTACTCCAATATCATTACATTATCAACTTTAGGTAAGTTGCGTGAATCAGCCCTTACAAAGTCACTCATGATGTTGCATGTAACCAAGAATACTTCTCGAAAGGAAAAAAAGGATATATTTACCTGGGCGTAATCAACAATGATTCGGTTTGTCTATAGTCCAGAGTTTTCAACCAGGCACTTATGACTGTTTTTGCTTCATATAGCGTCTTGTTGCGAATTTTGCTATTTTTATGACATATTTTGTCTGTCACCAGGATGTATCTCATGAACCGTGAACCGTTAGATGGTTGAAATTTTCACAGATTTCTGTGGCCGCTATAAAAACAAATACAAAAAAATAGAATTAAATAAATATTTAAGGGGGCTATCAAAATAAAATGAATATTAAAGGGGGGCTCCCATACTAAAGACATGAATTTTTGCCGGTTTCATAGATAACGGTACGGAACCCTTCGTGCGCGAGTCCGACTCGCCTTTGGCCGGTTTTTTTAATCTCCAGTACTCTTCCGCTTCATCTTGTTAAACAGAAATAAACAATAGTATTATATTATTTATATAAATTACATATCCATGTGCCTTTTAGCAACATAAGTACGAATTCCTGTCTCTTGGGCTTTTACGGATATTGTGTCTTTTCATCCAGGGGCCGCCCGGCTTATATCGTCTCTCTCGTGAAAACGTTGTGCCTTCTTTTTGTCTTCTTCTGAAATGATAAGTCTCTTTTTCTTTCAAATCCTCTGCAAATAAGTACCTGGGTCGAATATGGCCACCTTAAGGTTTGGTATGCTTTTTTAATAATAATAAAGCTAAAACAAGAAAGTTTTAGCACTCATTTCTAAAGAGTGGTTATTTATCTTTATAAAAAAGGCAAAAAAATGTAAAGACTTCAAATGATAAAAAAGTATTTGTAACATTTTTAAAAATATAGAAATTGGCCATATTTCCGACGGGGGAGGTAAATATGCCCATACATGTGGCCATATTTCGCACTCTTAATAAAACATCGACCGAATTCAAATTTCCAAACTTTTGGCAATTGACAGAAAATGATCAGAAATTTCGGAGTACATTTTTCAATTTGCTATAGAATTGGAAATATCGGGACGTATAAAAAACTAAAAATGTGTCTGTATACCTGAAAATAGATACTTTTGGATTCTATCAACAAAATGTAATTTTTTTTATTATTTGATTTATAAAAATACCATAAAACAAACTAATTTTAAATGAGTCATTATTTCGTAAAAAGTTCAAGAAAAATAATGACCTATCTTAAAATACGTCAGTATTTTGCGAAATCTTCAAAAAAATAAACTCAATAATTATATATTAGTCGCTATTTTATAAAACTTTCAATAAAAATTGTAACACATTAGCAAATAAGCCTCTTTAACACAAAATATGTAACGAAATTTGTAAACATTCGTCTTTTCACAAATTTGATTTCAAAAGTTAAAAGTAATAATTTTACTGTTTTGTATAGACTAATTTATGGGAAATTGTAAATAAAAGTCGATTTTATCATGTGTTATATATATAATTAGAAAACGCACATTGTACTTTTATTGTAATACAAGGACATGAAAATCAAATAAAATAAATTGTCAGTGTGACGTAAGTATTAAATCTAAATTACAGCATTAAGCATTACCATGGACATATAATGATAGTATTAAGTTTTGAACAACATAAGTTCTTCTCCTAAGAAGTATTAATAAAAATATTTGTTTTATATTAATTATAAATTTTGTAATACTTAAACATGTAGTATCAAAAATCTTTATAAAATCGTATCAAGTGCAACAAATCTTAACATAAATTAAAAATATCAGTCTTACTTATGTGACAAGGCAGTAGGAACTTTGTACCTAAACTTAACAAAAAATACTATGAATAAATGTTTAACAAACTGTTAATAATACATATTTAACACAGCCTTGTTTACCATAGTCTAAAAAAATAAAATTTGTACTGAGTATCAAGGTTTTTTAAATATAAGAGCAAAAATTATATTCTTACTTAATTTATATCAAATCATTGTAGTAACTAGCATAATAAGGCGGTATCACTTTTTTTATAATTAAGTCTTTTATATCCTTTTTCTTGTTATCATTTAGATGGAATCGTTCCTTATAGGCTTTCCTGAGCACAATATCATTAACCAAAGGTAGGGCTTTTCTCATCCGCACATCTACTTCACGGTATTCCTCGTCTTTGTACGATGTTTTGAAGTAGAATTTGAATGGTTCACCTTTACGAAATTCCAATATCTTCACGTCATTCCATACAATTGTATTCCTGTTAGTATCTTTGGTAAAATTCAAACCCCACTGATTTTGTAAATCTTTAACATCTACAAAATCATCGAATGTTAAAGTTTGTACATCAAATTTCTTGCCAGTTTTTTTAGCGTTTTTAATTAAATTAATATATTGAATTGGAGTGTAAATGGTATCAGCTTTTAAAAATTTCTGTATTTCTTTTTCGATCAAACTGTGTGCATTATCGTTTTCATTCTGTGTATGGCCTTTGATTAAATATTTGTGACATATGGAATTTATATTTTTAAATTGCGTCAATGCATACATATAAAGTGTTGTGATGTATTTGTTTTTGTTCTGACTAAATGTATTGTCAGAATAAAAAATGACGTCTACAGACTTACTGGTGGGGCGTTCGTTGACTAACCTTAAGAAATTTAGAACACACGTTGCGATTTCGATAGAACCTTTTTGGCCATGTGTCTCATCCCAAAAGTAACTATATACATTCGTATATGCTTTGTTGCTCTCCTCCTCAGTGGGACCTTTTTTGGCTAATTCGGCAACTGTAAAGTTATAACAATTCATTTTTGTTTTGTAATACAAACTACTTGATTTCCCTCGCGGTACTTGTAAAATAGCTTCCAGGTCGTAGACAGCAACAATTTTGTTTTCGTTTATAGCATATCGATCTTCTTTTTTCTCTTTCCTTGATAAATCTTTCTCTTCTATATGTCTGTTATATTCTTGTTTTAGGTCTTCGTTCGGTGCTAATTTATAATCTCTGCATAAGTCACATAGGTCCTTCTTAGGTTGGTGTATTTTTATACCGGTGTCTTTAAAAATTTCATAGAAATTACAAAACTTGCCTGACGAACGTCCGTTCTTTTCTTGCAGCTCCACGAAATCTTGATAAATTTCGGTCAGTGTTCTTCCAGGAGAAATATATTCGCAAGATGATGTTGCTCTGGTATAATGGGACTCCACTCGGGGTATCGAAGCTATGAAACTCTTAATGTCGTTTACCAAATTAGAATCGATCTTTCTGTGGTTTCCGTGTTTTCCACGTTTATCTTCACTAAGAAAATTATGTTCATCACATTTTTCTTTCACCGTACGTATCGTTCTGTCTGTTATATCAAATGTATTAATGAAGAATGTTTTGCAAACCCTTTCTTTTGTGTCACCATGGTTCAGATAAAAAGCAAAGTTTGAATTCCTAGGATTCTCATTCTTGCTGTATTTATACTTCGGCTTGATTTCAACCATACAACTTTTTATATATGCTCTCTGTATATTTATATCTCTTAAACTCCAATATTTATCAAAATATGTTTTCCTTTCTTCTTCAGTAAATTTACTAAAACACTTCAATCGACATTTTTCATTGCAAGGTGATTTTACCCTACGCGCATTAACTATTTTCTTAGTTGTGACCGATAAATATGATTGACCAGTATTTCTCAAACGTTTTGCAGTATTGAATTTCCAAGATTCTGGTTCACGTTTGCGTTTTCTAGTTTTACGAATAGGTGAAATTGAGCTATCAGCACTATTTCCAGATGACGTTGCAGAGCTTGATGTTCCAGAGCTTGAAGATGACGAAAGGCGTCTGTTTTGACGAGATAACAACGATGGACCCGGTCGACTATCGGTATCTTCCATTCCTGTATGATAGGTGGGATCTGAATCACTGAGGTCAGGATCACTTTCATTAGAATTGATTGGAGAGATATGGTAATGCTTGTTTTTGGTTCTTAAGGTCTTTTGAGATGAATTGTTTATTGGCTTAATGCTAGTTGTATGTGAATCATTAGTATCAATGGCACAGGGACTTGAAGAATAAAGTGGAGGAATCTTACTGAAATTATTATTCGTGGAGGTTAGTCTTGATAGATCAACTTTGCAGATCAATGTATTTCGCCGTATCGTTGAAGATTTAATAGATGTAGTAGTCAAAGATGTAGGAGAAGGTTGGATTTCAGATTCATTTCCTGGTGACTTCGCCGTATCAGTAACCAGTGCAACGGGTACATGAGATGGATTGCTTTCTATTTTTTTCTCAAATGGCATTTCAACAGAATTTAGTTGTAACATTTGTGGAGAATGTTTTTGTACAGGAAGTGTGTCTGTTTTTGAAGTTGAAGTCGTATCTATAGCTACTAGAGATTCCAAGTTAGTTTTAGGTAGTAAAATGTCGCTCAATATTATAATTTTAGAAGAAGGTGATTTCAGTGTATTCAGTGGAGAGCTCTCATCATGGTTTATCTTTGCTAAAGCATTATTTTGCGAAGATTCTTCATTTACGTTGCAGAAAACCTCGACAGCAGGTGATGTCGTCTGCAAAATGTTATCTTCAAATTCAGTTACAGATAAAATATCATCGATAGCTCGAGCGTCCAGCGTAGAACCATCAAAACATTCTTTGTTTGCAGGTGACGTTTCTGATGAACAAGCTGGTGATGGTGAGTTAAACACAAGCTTACGGCAAACTCTTCTCTTAGGTCCGATAAAATCATTTTGTGTAGCAGCGCGGTCGTTGTCTTGTGATGAAGTATCGGCTCGCGCACTTCTGCTATTGAAGTTTATATTGAGGTTTTCAAATATCTGTTTCATTCGTTGCTTTTCCATGATGACGTAATGAGATCTGCAAAAAGTGGTAAGTACGTTAAGTATTCAAAGTAAAGTAATTTAGCAGTAGAGTAGGTTTAGAATTTTATTTTAGCATGTATTTGTATAAGAGAAATTTCAGTAGTTTTTTTTAGTGTAGAATAAAAGTCAGAGTAGACACTTAACAGTCTAGTGTAATACGATAGTTGAATAACAAAATATTATTGGTCCGCAATGAATAGGTAAAAAATAAGAGACTCATATTTCATTTTCTTTTAAAAATAAACTCATTTTAAATAAAATCAACAAAATGTCCCACTACTAAACTTTGAAACACAAAAACCAAAAATTACAAAGATGTACCTACAGTACGTCATCTTTGTAATTTTTGGGTTAATTGAAAAAAGGAAAATACGTATCTCGTACGTATTTTGATAATCTAAATGACGGATTAATTATAATTAAGGAAATTACTCTATTACTGGACGTTGAGTGAATTGCGGTGGGTAGTGACACCAGTATGACTGCATATTATGTAATTATTATGTCCATTTTGTATGATATTTGTACAACCCACATCTCAAAGTTACTGTACAAACACCATACAAAACGGACATAATAATTACACAGTAGTATAATTTGCGTTAACTCGTGTTAGCCAGAGTGGTGTCACCCCACAGTTAAATCTAAGTTCTAAGGTAGTCTTCTCATTTTCAATTTAGATAGTATTTTACACTAACTTAGTCATATTAATAATGACCATTTTCAAAAGTCATGCGGCAATTTCGGTGAAAAAGAGACCTATTTTAAATTATCAAACAGCTTTAACTAACGATTTAGTAATACAAAGACTTAACAACTAATACACCATTATAGTTAATGAACATTTTAAAGAACAGAGACCGAATTTGATATAATGTATATTTAATTTAGAACTTTTAGAACAACATAGCCCTAACTTTAAAACGGTCACTTAACTTATAGTGCAATTTATTAAAATAAAGACATAATTCAAAATCCATCAAACAAAACACAAAGAATTTTTATGAAACAAAGACTTATTACAAATTCGGTCATTATTATATCAAATCAAAATCAATAAACTTACCAATATTTTAGGTCAAACAACGACGAATCTCGAAATCGGCCGCCGTTTGACAGCACCTGCGCGCGCGGCTGCCGACGCAAGACTGAATCAGTCGATATTCGACGAACGAAGTAGGAGCGAGGGGAGGGAAATACAACGACCCATCTTTTTTTTACCTTAAAATCTAAGGAATAAGAGTGTTTTTCTTGTGAGCAGGTTATGACATTTGCTCAGTTAGGTCAATATTTCACAAAAACTCAATTTCTCGAAATTTTGAGATGGGTCGTTATTTTATTAAGAGTGCGATTTACTGTATGAATTAGTTAGTTTAAAAAACTTCTAAATAAAATGAAATAAAAATAGTTATTATATTTTAATAGAAGATTTATTTAAAAGATATTCTTTGGGCGATATTCATTACAAATAAGGAACTAAGTACCTTTACAAAAATTTAAATTAAAAGATAAAGTCAACAATGAGACTCAACAAGTCTTTCTTAATTATAAACTTATAATGCTAAGTATATTATACTTATAGATAATCAACAAAATTATTAAAAATAAAACGTAAACTTTGAGATCCTTGATAGATAAATCACATTGATATGTTAAACTAGAAAAAAGTAGGTAAATCTAATGAAATAAATATTTAGAATTAGTCCTGACTGCACCGAGTGCAAATAAATTTATCAGTGTCTTCTTTTGTTAAACCAACACAGTCTTCATGGACGTATGTTTGACATAAAAAGCATATTCTCATATCTGCTATTCTATCCTCATCGCAAACGTAACAATACCAAGAGTTTTTAGATTTTTTAGTATGTCCTTTGCCTTTTTGATTAACCTTAGAAGTGACTGCTTCAGTCTTGTTCATTTTAGTAGAATATTGTTTCCTTTTTTGAGAAGACGCTCTAGATGGACCTGGCATATTTTCAATTTTTTGTTTACTTGCATTGGATGGTCCTGGCTTATTATTTTTCTCTGTAAACATTGATTTTGTTAGCTCCTGTGCCAGACTATTAATAGCTTTTGCTCTAGTTTTAGTTTTTGGACTTGATGTCTTCTCCGGGGTTTTTAAAATTTCACAAAAAGATGAATATGACTCATTAAGTGTAGTGGAGCAGACTTTTGATTCAGTTTTCGAGTCTCTATTATTCTTGTGCTGTTTTAACTTGGATAAAGGAATCTCTTCGCTACTATCGAAATCATCATAAACTCTATCTACTTGAGTTGGGTGCTTTGAATTATTATTAGAACGATTTGCAGTGTTTGGCAATAGATGTCCACGTGTCTGGGAATCTTTTTGATCTGGATGCAGTATAGGCACCGGGTTTTCAACAGAGAAGAAATGATTTCCACTGACATCAAATGGGGTGCTGTCATTGGGATTATCATTTACATGAGCAGGAATGACCAGATTTTTGCCAGCAACAGCATCATTGCTTTCAGTGTGATCGTCATTTCTTTGAGGAGGAATTAAGATACTTTCGCTAGCATTAGTAGCATCGCTGTCAAAAGGATCTTCATTACCACGAGAAGGAATCAACACATTTTCGCTAGCATTAGTATCGTGGCTGTCAATGATATCTTCATTTTGTTGAGGAGGAATTGACAAATTTTCACTAGCATTTGTAGCATCGCTGTCAATATTATTTTCATTTCCTTGAGAAGGAATCAACAGATTCTCACTAGTAATACTATCGCTATCATTGGGATCATTATTTTCTTGATTTTGAGAAGGGCCAGGTATTGTGGAATCAAAGGTAGGTATGCTAGGAGCGTATGCCTCTTCGGGTATCCTTTCTGGATTAAATGGGAAAATTCCGGTGGCTTCAAATCCAGATTTGATATTAGCAGGTGTTGCAGCTTTATCCCACGCCTTGGAAAATAACATCCCAAAACGTTGTTTTGTTATTTTCCTGTCTTCGTGTACTGACCAGTACTTTAAGACTTCCTCGTCCCAGTAATATTCAAAGGATCGAAATACCGATTTGTCCATCGGCTGTAATTCATGCGTGGTGTTACTAGGAAGGCAAAAAAGCTTGATTTAAAAATTTTCTGCTGCTTCCACAATCGAATAGTCCAGGTGGCATTTGGCTCCATCGAAGATAAGTAAACAAGGTCCGGGCAATTTAAATTTCGAAAAATGATAAATCCAGTTTACAATCGTTTCAGAGTTCATGCTCCCTTTGGGTGTCATTTGGGCTATTGAGCTGGTTGGTAAGGAATCTATCCATTCTGGCTTCATGCGTTTGCCTTTGAAGAGAATCATAGGCGGAATCGCATGGCCTAAGGCATTGCCACATGAAACTATTGTAACATTCTCGCCGTGTTCTGATGGTACTAAATGTACTCTCTTAAATCCACGTTCAGCCAAAACTTCTGGTGATTTGTGCAATTTAAGTTGGCAACCTTTTTCGTCAATGTTAAATATGCGTTCCGGTTTATTCATAATGTCATTATCTTCCAAGACTTTTTTAATTTAGCAAAATAATCAGAAACAACGGTTTTATTCAACTTTTGCGCCCTTGCGTTTTGTGTCTTTCGCTTGCTGATATTCTTATGACGTTTTAAAAATCCTCTCAGCCAATCTCTTCCCACCATCGAGTCTCCATTTGACGCTGAAATGTTATTTCGATCACAGAATGTCTTTACGCATGTACGTAGTACACGTTGTGTCAATGGGTATCCCACGTTGCACAGGCGAATAATACGGGATGCTAAAATCTTCTCTTGTTCAGGGTTAAGAAGCGGTTTCCGACCCAATGTAGATTTTGTCTCCTTTTTCTCTAGTAAATAACGCCTCAAAGTACGTCTTGGCACATTATAGTGCTTTGAAGCCGTATATATTTTCATCTTACCGCTTTTGATTGCAGTTAATGCTTGTTTCATTGATGCTTCTGACCAATTACCTCTAATCCCTTTAGATTTATAGCGTGCCATGGTCTAAAACAAAAAAAAAGGTTACTACTTACTTAATATCGGAAATATGGCCACACGGTGGCCATATTTGCAGTCATTCATTTTTTACGTTTTCATATCAGGAATGAAAAACTCATTATTACTTTGGTAATTAAACAAAGAAATATCAAATTACAATCGCCACACAAAATCATAATGTGATTTACAAAGATTCTTAAATTCAAACTAACAAAATACAGGACAATACTTACTTGATGTTTTTATAACCTTAAAACTCGTTTCCATTTAATAAACACTGGGCGACTAGCGGGCGCGCGGGAGGAGTGACAGGTACGCCGTTCGGATACACGCTACACTAGCGACAATTTATGGTCGCGTTCAGGTTATTATAATATTTCGTATTTGAAATAATGGCATGTGGCCATATTCGACCCAGGTACTTATTGGTGGCTTGGGTATGGATCTCGCTAACTCTAAAATAACCGCTTGTTTTTTTTAACGGACTTTCTGGCAAAGATTTTTGCGTCCTAATAACGGCTTTGCGTAACGTTCTTACACATTTGTACGACCCTAAAGGCGATGATAATTGTTGGTTAGAAATCGAAAAATCGATTATTTTTTCCTTTCTCTAGCTTTTCTTTTCCGGACTCTTTCCTTTTCCCTTCAAAGAGCTTTTGCCTCTTCGTTTTGACTCGTACATTCTTAAATTTTTGCTCTTCTTTTGGCATCTCTTATCCTCTTCTGCTAACTGAAATGTATCACCCTCGTGGCAGAAAAAGTATTCTTCATCTATTTCTTGACATGACTGCGTAAGGGACCGGAACTTCAAACTCTTTACTAAAAGGTAATGGTATTAAGGAATTATTATTTAGTTTTGTTTTAGGTAGTGATCATAAACAGGTAAAGAGTACTTTTTATAGTATGTATAATGTTCATTACTTACGAGTGGAACTTCTAAAAGAAATACAATTTTATCTAACTTTACTTTCTTAGGGGTTTAACTTAACTTTAGGCTTTCACAACAATAGAGCGTTCAATTTTTACCGAGTTATGTAAAGTACGCCTAATACATTAATCTGTTAGTCTTATTTATATTTTCTAACAATGTAAGTAATTCATTGGACTCTATTATAGACTGATATAAAGTACCAGAAAAAAGATGAAAGTCTTAATATTTTTATAAAAAAAATAAGAAAGGGGCAACCTCCGTGATGTACATATAAATATTGTAATGTGAGAATGATTGTTTTAAACGTAAAAATTACAAAGTTTTCGAAGATATGTTTTAGATATAATGACATATATTATCATTTGTATAACATATATTTTTAATTCAATGACATATATTTTCATATGTATCTGTTTCAAATTCTAACAAGGGGGCGATCTTGTTCAAGGATTGATCTAAATTATACAAATACTTTTAATGTATTTAATTAATTCAGCGCATAGGTAGTGGAACCAATCATGGACAATGTAAGATTTTGTTTTTTGTTTTACTCTTATAAGTTTGTATATGTGATGGTGCCGAACTTGAGTAAGGGTTTAACTCATTAAATAATAATAATAATAATAAACGTTCATTTCAGGTTTATACCCATATTACAGCATTACATAGCAAATTGTCACGATACAATAATGAATAAATCAATTTATATTAAATTAAATTTCTATTTAGATTTTATGTTGAATAAAATCATCTTTAATCATATTATATTGTACTTTCAATATATATAATCACATTAAAACTTCTTTAAATAATGGTTTGGAGTACTTTAATAACATCACATTACAATATAACAATTATTATTGTAAGAAAAGTGGATAATGTATAAATATCCTTGTATGGACAGCATCATTCCAATTTTGGACATCCAGTCATGAACCGATTCCCGTCATGGACACCCAGTCTTGAACATTTTCCAGTCATGTACACCCAATTATGAACCATCAATAATTTAATAAAATTGACAAATAAAATATCTAAAAAAGGTCATTAATAAACATTTCACATCACCCATTACGACAATGAAATAATGAGTGGATTTTAATCACATCAATAACAATACATGTACCTGTTTAAAAACTTACTGAATCTAATCCAAAAGGTACAGCATTCAACAACCTTATCTTAATACAACAATTACAAATCAGTCTTAAAATTGAACGCAAAAACATTAAATGTTATACTTCTTATAACTAGATTCAACTTATTAAAAAAATCGGAGATCTTAACATGAAATTTAAAAAAAAAAATCTGAGATCTTATCAGTCTTAAATGTTAACAATAGAAATTGTGAATTAAAGCGATACAAAAGGTAAATACTTCTCCATTTCTTTCACTTTAAAGAAGCCTCGTTTATTAAATAAAATTGGCTTTTCCTTTTTCTCGATTATAGCTTTTTTATGATACGTTAGCATTCAAATTATCAATATCTTTTTCTTATATATCATTTATTTCTTGGTCTTGTTTTTTTGTTTTTTTTCCCTACGCCTTTGCCTTTATTTCTTCTTATAGATGTTACATTGCTTTTTTTCTTAATTTGTGAAGCTTCTTCCGTTTCAATATAATCTTAGGATTCAGTATAACCTACATCTCATTTTCTTTTTCTTTTAGGTTCTGTTATATATATCGTACCATACCTCATCTCTTTAAGAATATCAAGGACTGATTTTTCAATAGCAAGCCTCTTCATTTAGTACTTCTTTGTCAGTTTCCTGCGGTAATCGGCTCAATACCTCATTTTGATCTATGGGCCGTATGCCAGCTTTTCTAAATCCTGATAAAATATTGTCTTTAGCGTTATCTTTGAGGTCCTCAATAAGTTTTTTTAATAGCCTTGGAAAGCATTCTTTAGGTACGGAGGATTGGGTCTTGCCATCAGTCTTTTTCCACTTGACAAGAATGTTTCGCCACGCAATCTTCATAGGGCGAAAGAATGCTATGTCCAATGGCTGCGTCAAGTGAGTGCGGTTTGCGGGCAAAAAAACATATAAAATATTCTCTTCATGACATAATTTAATTACATCTAACGACAGATGTGACGAGGTTATAACCAATGAGGACTTTTTACCTTCTTTACCCCTAAAATAAGGCAAAACTATAGTTTTTATCCAGTCTTCAAATGTTGTAGCATCAAATCCCTTTGCGTACGGTTGTACCGAGTTCCTGGTGGCCCGTGTTCTGTCCAGGTATCGTAAATATTTTGGGCCTTATAAACGACATATGGTGGCAATGGCAACAACTCACCTGAAGCTGTTGCTGAGATCATTATGGATGTGGTGGCTTTGGAGTGGTTCATTACCCTTTCAGGGTATTTCGTTCTTTTTCAGTTCAGGTTCAGGGTTTTTAAAGTAGGGTATTCCTGGCTAGCAGAAAAAATGTGTAACACTATAAGAAAATATATTAACTAACTTTGGCCAGTGGGAACATTTAATATCGGAGATAAATCAAATACCATAAGGACTTGACCACTAATTTATTTAAAGAAACCTTAAACTAGGGCTGTTAATCTAGAGCTTTAAGCAGCTTTACAATATGGTTCTTGGACAATACGGTTTGACTGTCTTGTTTCTTCATATATCGTGTGTTATGTCTATGCAACATAGATTTTGAAATATTATATTTTTCGCTTAATGCAGCTAGAGTATTTTGAGTTTCTGTACTCATTAAGGGCTGTATTAGTCAATTTTTTGTAATTGTTAGTACCACTTGGTTTATATGTGCGAGGCATAATATCTAAAATGAAAAAAGTAAATGCTATTAACACCTTTATTTAATTAGAAATCTGAAGAGTTTTGTTTGGTTGAACGCAATAATTTCAAGAACTACTGGTTTGAAGTCGAAAATATTTTTAATATAATAAAACCGCCTGGCATAGCTGGATGTAAAATATAGCACTGTGAGATTAGGAGTCTACCTCCCCTTACTAGATTATAGTATTTCCTTATGATTATAAGGAAAATACATGCTAAATCCAAGTAAAAATACGAAAAGTCCTGTTGGCTGAGCCCGGGTGCAAATTATATAACTGAAACCGAGGATAGTTTAACTTATCATTATATCTGGTGAGGCTGCGTAGCGTCGAAGGACCGCGGATGCGGATGCGGATAGTGGTTCCGAGTGGGATAAATACACATATATATTAGGGTGGAGTGTTTTTTTTCTTTTTACATTTTGGATACGGCGGAGTGCGGAAACGGTGCCCTGTACTGATACAATCAGAATATATCAGGACAGCAAACATGAATTTTGACTGTAAGTACTGCCGCATGGCCATTGAAAATTTAAAAAATCCTAAAAATAAGGGATTTTTGTAAAAGTAAAACAGCTCCTAAAAATTGAGGAAATCGAATTTATTAAATAATTCACCACTTTACAATATAGAGAGGGACAAAAAAAAAAACAAAAAATAATAGAATTTCTCACTAAAATATCTAAAATAAAAAACATCTAAAATTATTAATTTTTCGCCGTTTGGTGAGCTACGACTGTGGCTACGAACTCTTTTTTTGTGTTAAAGACCGGCATGATATTGCACGATTTTAACTTGTTTCTGATCCATCCTTCACGTTTATCTGATCCACATACAGCAACGCATGACTCGGTGACCAGCTTAATGCATCTTTCGGTAGCTTGTGAGTGGCATGGCATTTTGCGAAATGTAGGCAGAATCTCCGTTTCAACTATTTCAATATTCTGAATAGCTCTATAAATGACGTCGGTTTGTATCTGTTTCATCAGGGGAGGCTCCGATACATAGCTCCAATCAATCAAATCCGTATATTCGGCGGCAGAGAAGTTAAATGATGGTATTTTAAACACTCGTATCGGTGCCAAGCCCGAAGTCTGCTCTCGTATTTTAACAATGCGCCGGAGTGCTAATTCTTTGATATGGTTGCGATCGTCTGCAAGCATACTAACCAAAATGTTTTCGCTGTGGCCGAAGTACCCATTGCGTTGAAGCACAGGGTCAACTATTTTTCTAAGGTTTGCAGGAAGGTACCTCGATAAAGTAATCATTTTGTGCAGGTGTTTCGATCCATACACGCAAAATGGTTTGGTTTTAATTTCAAACCACATCGGAGCATACACTCGGATGACAAAGTCGGCTAAGATACGCAAATTATGTGAAGGTTCGCTAGTGGAAACATATAGTCGAAGTATCCTGTTAGCTGTTGTCAGCCACCGTGAATGAACAATCTTTCCGGGGTTTCGCTTGGCTAAATTTACGTCACATTGTCCTCTGCTAACTGCGTCACATATTTCATAAAGGTAAAGCTGATCGGTACTGAGATCACTGCGTGATTTTGAAATCTCTGGTAGTTCACATGCGATGGGTGTAAATTGAACTACTGGAAGATTCTCACAACCCTTCAACGCTTTACCAATGACGCCTGTGAAACTTCTTGGTCCTGTAGTTTTCCCATCAAGATGCTCAAACAGATGTCGTAAAGGAAGTTCGTTGGCATGCAATAGACATACGAGCCATTGAAGAGGGCGATGAAGTTTCTTTTCTAGAAGACATATGATTCCAGCCTTGTTTCCAGTATTGACTGCCGTACCGTCGCACCCAATTGCTATTATTCGCTTTAAATCACACTTCAACGTTAAATAAAGGTAAAGTTTCTTTGAAATAGTGAGTGCATCTGCTGTGGCCAATGTTATATGCCCGATGTATTGCGAGTCCGGCTCTTTTACTAAGGTTATATGCTCTTCAACAACGGTTTTTCTGCGATTGTCTTCATATAACATTGTTGTATCTTTGCGGCCATCAAACGATATACAAATCAATGAATCATCACCATATAGTACGTTGACTGCAGCCCCTGAACTCCTCGTTTGTGCGCTGGCGCGCCGAATCTTGCTGCGATCGACAACACTTGACGTGTCAGTCTTAGTAACCAAACCGATATCTTGCAACGTTGCCGATACGATGGCCGCACCAGCACGGTCTGAAATACCGTATCTATCTAATGTCATAGCTACCACTGGGAATTTACTAGGTCCGGGAACATTAATTGCGGGCACAATCGAGGTGACATTAATAACAGACAAAGGAGATTTTGTTTTCCTTCTTTTCTGCTCAGGTTCATTATTTTGTAATGTCATAGAGTTCTCTTCAAATTTTTTTCTTTTTAACTTCCGGTCAGACAAAGCCATATTCTTAAGTGTAGCTTTTTTATCTAGAGATCCAATCATCATTCTTCTTTCGCCACGTTGATCCAGCAAAAACTCGTGTTCTTGTTTAGGAATTTTGCGAGTTTTCTCACAAGAACATGTCGACAACGACTTGCACTTACAAGATGCAATATCAAACAAAACGTCACAGTCTTCTTTAAACTTCTGTAGTTTCTTTTTATAATTTTCGTTGTCTTTACTCTTTTGGTAGGATTTCAGGAGGGCGCGATGTTTGTCATGATAGGATCTTATTTTTGACACTATTGTTTTATGTTGTACTATTGGTAAAGAGGCTCGTTTCCAGATGTTTTCGATTTCGGTAGCAACAATATCACAAGTGGCCTGTACTAAATCTTGCCGTCCCTTTTCCGCACATCGTGCCACTGATACAAAGACATAATATTTCATCACGTCACTGTAGGTTGGCAGCACATTTTTTGGTAATTCACAACCAGCACCGAAGATAGGCGACGAATAATGACTTCTTAAACTCATTATACTACTTTTCACGTTGTCTCATGTCAAATCTAGCTAGATGACTGACTCGGACAACGAAGCGATGCGATACAATCAACCCGCGTCCCGCACTCCCGCCTCTAACCCCCTTGACTCCCGGCGAAACGCTCGGCCAATGTTACCTTATATGGTAAAACAATGCGCGATTGGTAGATCAAAAATATGACACCACATGCTACACTATGTAACTTTTTGCAATTTATATCATAGTAGTACTTGTTAATAAGTGAATAAAGGTATTTTTTAAGAAAAACAATTTATTTAAAACCATTTTACATGTCAAGACGGTATACCTATTATTTTGCATATTTCGAAAGCTTTGCGAGCTATGCGGCAGTACTTCCAATTATATTTTGTATAAATGATGATTACGATACGCCACTTCAATATTCCACAAAAAAAAAAATCCCATACAACTGCGCTCCACCCTAATATATATATATATATATATATATATATATATATAAAGGGGGGTATGTCTCACTCACCTTGAACGAGTACCTTTTCAATGTACCCTTTGTTTAATTTGTCAGCTGTCTTCGTTGTATTATTGCGGCCGCGGCGCGTTATTTGATACAATCCATTCATGTAGGTATTCGTATAATTATGTAGATGTAATGCGGTAGAATTATTTATAACTCGTGCGGAGAAGAGAAAATTTTCTTGACAATGACACTATTTTCTTTCTTTTTTTGTGTGAGGCAGTTCATAGAGGGCTTAAATAAATAACCACTGGAACCAACCTCTTTACGCGTTAACAATATCTATTGAAAAAAAATCGCATGTAAATCTGTGCAGTAGTTTTTGGGTTTATCGAAGACAGACAGACAGACGTGGCAGTGGCAGAGGTCTTTGTTTGATAAAATGTAGTGATAATGATACTGTTTCCAATAGAATGACCGGAGTCGCCGTGCACGCCATCTATCTGTTGTATATTTGTTCGAGCTGGTTGTCAGCGCCGCCGTCGGTGAACCAGCTGTTTATCGATGAAATGTATTGGCTAATTTGTGAAATGTATTGGCTAATGAGATTTCTTATCGGAGCTCGGAGCCATTCGGGCTTGACGAGCGCGGCCGAAGGCGACCCCGTGCGCCCGCTCCGCGGATTTGGGAGTTCTGTTGAGAATCTCGCGCTGATACGTGCTTGTCGGGCATTGCGGGGTCCGCCATCTTTGCGTTCCAATTGATTCGCGATGGTGAATGTTTGTTAATAGCCATGGAGTACCCGGCTAAGTGTAATTGATTATAGTTAAGTAAATACCTTTGTTTGAGTTGAACTATTGTTTGTGAGGCAGTGTGCCGTAGACTAGGTGAGATATATATGTGTGAAATCGGTGTAATTGTCAATGGTTGTTAACCGCGTGGACGCGGAATGGTGCCTATTTTAACTAGTATTTCTGACTAATCTAAAACTAATCCATTTGTGAATTGTTATTGTGTAAGCATTAACTTTAAAACCCTAATAAAGTTACCTATCTGTGTTCTGTTTCCGTTTCCCCTTCCATACATACTTCCTAATTCGCCGAGATGGCCTGTGATTGGCCGAAAATACCAGTCGAAAAAAAATATGGCGTGCGAGTCGAGTTAGTCGAGTTGAACAGCGCCTTGCGCTAATATAAATTCCTAAAAATAACGACTTCTAAGGACTTTCGCTGGCCGAAAACAACTCTAAAGTTTCATCGCGCGTGTGTGTTGGTGTACCACTAGCGTAAGCAGTAAGAAAAGGAATACAGTTCAAACAAAAGGATTGCTAGCCGGTCGACACGAAGTCCCGCCGTGGGCGATCCTTCCCAACGTCCTGTTCACAAATGAATCCAGGTCAGTGTTTACTGTTTCCCTTGCTGTGATTCTGGGTTTGATCGGAGAATGCAGTGACCCTTCTAGAAAGTCGCAACATTAATTTATGGTGCCTCCTGTGAGGACATTCCTCACGTACTTATTTCAAATTTACCCACTTAATTTCAATATTTCCAATTAAAGTTATTTCCAAATATGGATAACTAATTTATTCATAAATAGACTTATTATAGATTCAAATTAACTAGGTACTTACCCACCTAGCATTTGTCTATTTGTCTAACAATCTCGAATCAAACAGGTAATTCCATACCTGTGCCATACCATAGTAAATACCTATTGCTTACGAGTACATACTTCTTATCTCGTTAATTCCCTTGTAATAATCCCTTAATCGTTCGATTTGTATGCCATAAGGTACTATCTTGTTACTCAGGCTTTCGAACTATTTTAGATAGCCTAGATACCTACCTAAGGTTAATTAATAGCAGCGAGGTGTGTATTTATGATTATAAGTAATAGTCCGTAGTTTTAAAATCTACGTGTTTGTGAATATCTGTTCCATTACTCAGTTTCCATTTAAACTTTTGCTACTTACCTACATTACTCGTACTTTCACAATTAGTGCTTAGCGAAAACATGGCGGAAGGAGGTTTAATGTCCGCCATTAAAAAACGTGAATATGAGTTTAAAAATATGCAAATACTTTATGACTTAGCAAAAATTACGAAAGAAAATAAAACTAAATTAGCATCCTTTCGAGCTAGGTATAAAAGAATTGATAAAATTCGTGATAATTTCTTGGAATGCAACGATCGTGTAAACCAGTTGCAACTTAAACGAAATCCTCAATTTGTTATCGATAATAATGCTTTGTTGTCATTTGACGAGTTATACTATTTTGTCATTGAGTTTGCTGACTCTCTCGACGTAAGTTCGCGCTCGGAACTGTGTCAAGGTCATGCGCATTCCAGCTCGCAAGTGATATTACCTAAATTGCAAATAGCTAAGTTTGATGGTAATATAGAGAACTGGCAGATGTTTAAAGACAGTTATACGTCGCTTGTGCATAATAATGTTTCGTTGTCGGACACAGAGAAATTTTACTATTTGTTGTCATGTCTGCCTGGGTATGCCCTGACACTAGCTAAGGGTGTTCCTATAACATCAGCTAATTAATCTGTTGTTTATGCAGCGTTGCTAGACAGGTATGATAATAAACATATTTTAGCCACCGCTTAAACAGCTCAAGCAGTACAAAGCCCCCGGAGAGGATGGCATAACCACAGAGCTGCTAAGGGCTGGTGGACGACCGATACTGAAAGAACTCCGGTGGATATTCAACGAGGTGATGTTTACAGGCGTCATCCCAACACAGTGGCATAATAGTCTTTTCGTGCTTTTCCACAAAAAGGGTTCAAGAACGGATCTTAAGAACTACCGCCCGATTGCGCTGCTGAGTCAAATTTATAAAGTATTCTCACGTGTTATCACGACACGTATGACAAAGCGACTCGATGAACATCAACCTAAAGAGCAGGCAGGCTTTAGATCAGGCTTCAGCACAATCGACCACATATTTACTGTAAGGCAAGTGATACAGAAAACACACGAATATAACAGACCACTCTACCTTGCCTTCGTGGATTATGAGAAGGCGTTCGATTCTGTAGAGCACTGGGCCGTGTTTGATTCTCTACAGCGATGCCGCGTCGACTACAGATACGTTCAAGTACTAAAAAACTTGTACCAGTCAGCTACAATGACTACACAGATACAGGATGCTTCCACGACAGTTCATATCAAACGAGGAGTACGCCAAGGTGATGTTATATCACCGAAGCTTTTTACTAATGCCCTTGAAGATATTTTCAAAACTCTGGAATGGAACGACATGGGTATCAACATAGACGGATAATACCTGAGCCATCTTCGCTTTGCTGACGACATTGTTCTACTTTCCGAGACACCTGAAGATTTAAAAAAGATGCTCAGCGATCTAAGCCAAGCGTCACGGAAAGTCGGCCTGAAGATGAATTTAGAGAAAACGAAGTGGATGGGCCCCACGGATACTCAGATTCTAATTAATGGCATTATGGTAGAGAAAGTTAAAGATTATGTGTATTTGGGTCAGAAAGTTGGGCTGGGGAAGGACACAATGGAAAAGGAAATCGACAGACGCATACAACTAGGCTGGGCGGCCTTTGGGAAATTGACAGATGTCTTCAAGTCAAAGATACCCCAGAGTTTGAAGACTCGAGTATATGACCAGTGTGTTCTTCCAGTTATGTCATATGCTAGTGAGACATGGACACTTACTGTCGGGACGGTACACCGCTTAAAAGTGGCCCAGCGCGCCATGGAACGCTCAATGCTCGGAGTCACTCTGCGAGACAGGATAAGGAACGAAACCATACGCCAAAGCACAAAAGTCCTTGATATAAGTGAACGAGTTGCACGTCTGAAGTGGCAATGGGCGGGACATATCTGTCGCAGAGATGACAATAGATGGAGCCAGAGGGTTCTGTTTTGGCGACCCCGTACAGGGAAACGAAGCGTGGGTAAACCAGCAGCCAGATGGTCGGACGACATTAAAAAGACCGCAGGACCGACCTGGACCAGGATCGCCGCATCACGATCAGAGTGGAAGTCCCATCAAGAGGCATATGTTCAGCAGTGGACGCAAATATGCTAAGAAGAAGAAGAAGAAGAAGAAGCCACCGCTTATTTAGAAAAAATAATAAAATTAAATCCGATCCAACGGCCATCATTATCAAACTTATCACAATTAACCAACACACTTTATGTGTTAGTGCCTTGCGCGGGTTAAATATTGATGATTTAAGTGAATTTCTTTTATTTTACATAGCATCTCGGCCTCTCGATACAGAAACTAGGAAAAGGTTTGAATTACAAAATACCGAAGAAATTCCTAAATTTAATAATTTGATTGTTTATTTACAGAATTATATAATGGTATTAGAGGTTAGTCAACCTAGTAATTTACCGTCATTCAATTCTACAAATAAACAAAACCACAATAATACAAAGAAAGATAATTTTTCTCGGCAATCAAATTCTTCCTTAATTACTTCTTCGAACTCAAATAATAATAAACCTAATCAGGCTGTCTGTGCGTATTGTCATGAAAATCATTCAATATATCGCTGTGGTAAAGTACATTCTATGAATATAGGACAGCGACAACAATTAGTTAAAGAGTTACAATTATGTCAAAACTGCTTAAGGCCCGGTCACACTAGTTTCTAGTTCTAGTTTCATTTGTAACTCAAAACATAACACATTATTACATGAAGAACATAAAAGTTTATTATCTAATACCATTGACCTAAAGGCTTCTGAGAATTCCAATATAAGCACTTCCCTAACTTGTACAACTCAGCCAAAAATGTCAAAGTCACTTATGAGTACCAAAATTATTGGTTCAGCAGTGGTTCGGTTGAGAAGAGTGGATGGTTCATGGCAGTATGCTCGTGTAATCATAGATAGTGGCTCGATGGACTCTTTCATTACAAGTAGCTGTGTGCGACAGTTAGGTTTACATATAAAAAAGTGTAATTTAAATGTAACCGGTCTCGGTCAAAATTATGTATGTAATATTAAAGGTTATACTTTTGGCTCTATTGTGCCTAGGTCAAATGACTCGCCCCAATTTGATATACCATTAGTGGTTTTGCCTAAAATCACTTCAATGATTCCTTCAACTTCGTTACCGTCGGTTGTCAAGGAAGAGTTTAAACATCTGGATCTCGCCGACCAAGATTTTGATAAATCGGGTCCGATCGATCTGTTGTTAGGAGTCGACTGTTTTGACCAGATATATACTGGTTCACGTTATAGCCCAGGTCCTGGTTTTCCATGTGCACTGTCTAGTGTATTCGGCTGGGTGATAAGTGGTCAGTTTCTTCAAAACGTGGTGGCTCAAACTCCAGCCACACCCGTTACGTCACTCATCGCGTCTTCTTGTGCGCTCGATGAGATCGTTCAACGGTTTTGGGAATCCGAAGAACCGCCGAAATGTAAAATTTCCGGTCCTGAGGATGAAATATGTGAACAAAAATATAAAAATGGCACATATCGTACCTCCGAAGGTCGTTCCTCCTCCTCCTTCAGTCGTCTGCTCACTGCTGAGCGTCGTGATGTGCCCGACCTAATTTTCCAACGATCTCCCTCCATTTTTTGCCATCTTTTGCTTGGTCCAGTGCCTTGGAGATCTTCGTGTTCAGGTGTTCTTCTATCTGGTCAGACCATCGTATCGGGCTACGGCCCCTAGATCTTTGTCCTTCCATCCTACCGGTGACCATAAGTTTCTCCAGGTTATCGGAGGGTTTTCTGGCTATATGGCCAAAGTATTGAAGTACTCTCTGGAGGCAAGTACTAAGGAGCCTCTGGTCAATTTTAAGTTCCTTCAAGATGGAAACATTTGTCCTGCGTGCCGTCCAGGGTATTCGCAACATGCGTCTCCAGCACCACATTTCAAAAGCATCAATCCGGCGCCGATCAGATGCCTTCATGGTCCAGGTTTCTACGCCATACAAGAAAATGGGAAATACTAGTGTTCTGACCATATATATTTTAGTCTTTTTCAGTATGTTCCGGTCTTTCCATACTTTTCCTAGTTGGGTCATAGCCGACTTTGCCATACCGATGCGTCGCTTAATTTCGTGCTCGGAGCCACCTTTGTTACTTATGCTCGAACCTAGATATATAAATTGTTCCACGATATCATATTTCCCGAGTAGGTGAACGTGCTCAAGAATATTGGCCCGGTCGACTATCATTATTTTAGTTTTGGTGTGGTTGATTATAAGTCCCATCTCCTGACTGACGCGTTCCAACCGACTCATTAATTGTACCATTTCTGTTTCGTTGGTGGTCAGTAAAGTCGTGTCATCGGCGTAACGGAGATTTGAAACTTTCAGGCCTCCCACAGTGATACCACCATCCCATCCCTCCAATGTTTTGCGCATGATATACTCGCCATATATATTAAATAGAATTGGAGAGATGATGCATCCTTGCCTTACTCCTTTCTCGAATTGAAATTCAGTTGATCTCGTTGAGCCTATCTTGACGTCTGCATGACCCGCAACATATAAGTTTTTAATGAGTACAATCAAATGGGTGGGCACTCCCATTTCCTTTAGAACTTGCCACATATGGGTCCAGATCACACAGTCAAATGCAGTTCGATAATCGACGAAACATATTACTGCTGGGATGTTAAACTCGTAACATTTTTCGACAATAAGCTTCATATTCAAAATCTGCTCTCTTGTCCCTTTACCTTTCACAAATCCTGCCTGAACTTGAGAGATTTGCCAATCAAGGTAGTACCGAAGCCTGTTGTTTATAATATGAAGCAAGATTTTGCTTGTATGCGACATGAGGGCGATAGTTCTATAATTTGCGCATTTTTTTGTTGATCCTTTTTTGTGAAGTGGCAAGATGGTGGAGTGAGTCCAATCTTTGGGCCATGTTGCGGTGCGCCATATGATATTACAGAGCTTTAAGAGCTTGGCGGTTCCTTGCTCCCCTAGAGCCTTGAGTGCCTCTGTGGTGATAAGGTCGTGACCAGGTGCCTTGTCGCATTTCAACTTATGTACGGCCTCATCCATCTCAGATTGTAGAATATCTGGTTCCAGCTCTGCGGTGTTCCAGTTGAAAGACATGATAGGGGTACAGCTGCTGTCTGCGCTGTATAGTTCTGCACAGTATGACCTCCACCGATCTGCGACCGCGTCCAATTCGTGGATAAGTTTGCCATCTTTACCCTCAACAGTCCAGGATTGGCTTTTGGATTGCCTGGTTACTTGTTTCACTTTTTTGAAAAGGTCGGCTGTCTGGTACTTTTGTGCATGGCGTTCTATTTCTTCGCATATTCCTGAGAAATGGGAATTTTTGTCACGTCTGCAGAGCCTTTGTATCTTAGAGCTAAGGTCTTTGTAATTATCTTTGTCTGCAGTACTTTTGAGGCCGTTGGTTTTAAGTTCTTTTCGCGCCTCAATCGTGCTCCAAGTCTCAGCACTTATCCAGTCCTTTCGCTTTGCATGCGGTTTTCTCTCTCTGGCAATACAGTTGAGGACCTCCGTAACTTTCGTTTTAAAGCTTGACCATTGTTGTTCAGGGTCATGTGTTTCTGGATCTATCCCAGTTTCAAATGAGGCTTCGGTTTGTTTTCTAAAATATTCAGATTCTATTTTTGCCAATCTTATCGATGTTCTTTCAGATTTTCTGGGTGCTTTAAAACGGATTCGTACATCAGCCACAAGTAATTGGTGATCACTTCCACAATCAGCTCCCGGATAAGTTTTGGCGTTAGTGACGCTGGACTTCCATCTCTGATCTATCGTTATAAAATCTATCTGATTTCTGTACAAATCTCCTGGAGATATCCAGGTGTATAGACGGCGTATATGGTGTTTAAACATCGTATTTGTAATTGTCAGCTTGTGGCCAATGCAAAACTCCAAAAAGCGTTCACCTCTGTCGTTTTGTAGTCCAATGCCATAACTACCTACCACCGATCGAAGGTGGTCACATCCAGTAGTGTCCCCAACTTTCGCATTCCAGTCTCCTTGGACGACCAGTATCTCGCGTCTAGGAAGTGCTTTGATGGTTTCTTCTAGCACAATGTAGAAGTTATCAATTTCTTCTTGCGAAGATAGTGATGTTGGTGCATAAACTTGGACTATATTAAGCGTGAAAGGTCTGCAATAGATCTTAATGATCATAATTCTCCCATTTACTGGGTTGTAACCCAGAACGTGCTTTTGCAGAAATTTTGGTATTAAGATGGCCACTCACTGCTCACTCTTAGTCGCATGACCTGAGTAGTACATGATGTTGTTAGAAGTAGGGTAGTGACCAACACCTTTTATATGAGTTTCAGCTAGTCCAAGTATTGCCAGACGATGCAGAGCCATTTCTTTCTCAACTATGGCCAATTTTCCATCCTTAAGTAGGCCCCTTACGTTCCATGTTCCGATTCGATGTGGAAGGCGGGCCTTAAGATCTTTTTTCTGGCCATCAGTAGCATTTGCTATCGTTCGGGCCTGATGACTAACCCGTACGGAGCCTTCGGCAGCCAATTTCACACTCAAGGACCCGGGTATCCTTGAGCGCCGGTTGTCAGGCGGGTCGTCCGACCTCACATATCTCTTTTCTCTATTTGACATTGTTGAGGTCGGGATATTCTCTTGGGAGAACTAGTCGTAGTGGTTTCCCCTTGCCTTCTACGCCAGGATGTTTAGAAGCTTTTTAATTCTTCTAGGCCCCTGTAGCCTCTCCTTTCCAGGGCAAGCCCTGTAAGGGTTCGGGTTATCCTATCCGCCGCCCGATACTCGGCGTTGTCAGCTCGTTTAGCACCACCCAGAGGACACGTGCAGGGTTGTGAGAGGTATTTCCTGCGGACGTGAGCGACTCCATCCTCCCAGAATCCGAAGGTCGTTATGTTGTACCAATTATGCTTAAAGATGATACTCCAGCCTTAGGAGAATCATATCATCAGGCTCTTAACCGTTTTCTCAACTTGGAAAAGCGTCTTGCCAGCCAGACTGAGTTGAAAACGGAATATAAGGATTTTATGCAGCAGTACGAAGATCTGGGACATATGCAGCCTGCTGAATCTTTGTCTACTGACCGTTATATTATTCCTCACCATTGTGTAATACGACCCGATAGAACAACGACACGTTTACGAGTAGTCTTCGATGCCAGTAGTCGGACCTCGAATAATCTGTCACTCAATAATATTGTTCATGTGGGTCCTAAGCTGCAAGTGGATATTGTCGATTTAGTGACAAAATTTAGACTTCACAAAATAGTTTTTACTGCCGACATCCGTCGTATGTACCGGCAAATATTGATAAGACCCGAGGAAAGGCATTATCAACACGTGCTTTGGCGTAATGATCCAACTGAGATCTTAAAGGAGTACGAACTTAAGACAGTCACGTACGGAGTTAGTAGTTCACCTTATTTAGCCATTCGAACACTTCATCAACTTGTTGAAGATCATGGTTCTGAGTACTCAAGTCGTGTAGCCCAGGTTATCACCCAGGAGACATTTATGGACGATATCACAACTGGCGGCTCTTCCCTTGAAGAGGCGATCAAGCTGAAGGCCGATATCACATCTTTGTTGGCCAAGGCTCACTTTGAACTACGTAAATGGACTACCAACGATCCTCGTCTTCTTAAGGATGTTCCTCCTGAATTTTGTCAAAGTTCCAAATCCTTCGATGAATCGGGAAATGAGTTTGTCAAAATATTAGGGATACGATGGAATCCCATTAATGATTCTTTTTCATATGCCTTTTCAGACTCGTTCGAAGTCAAATTTACTAAAAGATCCATACTCTCTTTAGTAGCCCGCATTTTTGATCCACTCGGTTGGATATGCCCAGTAGTCTTTGCAGCAAAATCGCTGTTGCAAGAAATATGGCTGTTAAATTTATCGTGGGATGAGACTATTCCAAAACATTTAACCAAACAATGGCATTTAATAGCGGCCAATTTGTCTGATTTACAAAAAAAATCTCTTCCTCGGCTAGTTATACCTTCCAATCCGATGGAAGTACACTTGGTAGGTTTCTGTGATGGTTGTCTGAAAGGCTATGGTTGTTGTGTGTATATTTGTGTGGTTACTAATGAGCCCAGAATTTCTACTGCGACTAGTTTACTGATTGGAAAATCTAGAGTAGCTCCTTTAAAACCTACCACGGTAAATAGACTCGAGCTAAGCGCAGCGGTGCTTCTAGCAAAAGTTCTATCGCACATGTATAATTTGCTTAAAGACTAAAGGCTTAATACAGCCCCTCATTTGTTAAAAATGTATGTAGCCAATCGTGTCATTCAAACAACTGATTTGATTAGTCCCGATCATTGGTATTATGTTTCGTCTAAGGATAACCCGGCCGACTGTTGTAGTCGCGGAGTGTCCTGTCCAGAGCTTATAGACCATCCTCTGTGGTGGAAAGGTCCTTCTTGGCTACAGGATTTGCCTAGTCAATGGCCTAACAAACGGGTTCTACTTCCAAAAGAAGACTTACCCGAGCTCAAACCACTAGAAACTAAAAGTCTTCACGTGATTGAGGTGAGAAACCCACTTCTGGACTTAATTGCCAGACATTCCTCTTTTACAAAAATTCTAAGAATTGTAGCATGGTGTATTCGATTTATTTCAAATTCGAGGGTTGCAAGGCAAAATCGAATTCTTTCATTTCTCAGTAGTCCTGAACTCGAGAAGTCAACCAAAGTGTTAGTTAAATTGAGTCCGTATCATTATATGTCTTCCGAAGTCAGTCGAGTGCGAGATAATGAACCATGTGTAAAATCCATTCAAAAACTTTCACCTTTCCTGGACGATGATGGGATCGTGCGGGTGGGGGAACGCATCGATGAGGCTAATCTGTCACCATCTGCGTTACACCCTTTTTTGTTACATAAACAATGTCCAATATCTAAAATTATAATAAAACATTTTCATAAATAATATTTGCATTGTGGACCTCGAACCTTACAATCTCTTATTCAACGCCAGTTTTGGATAATTGGATTGAGACTTCTGATACGTACCGTGCTGTCAAAGTGTGTTAGATGTTTTATTTCGTGTCCGCGCTCTCGTTGGGTCATGCTTAAGAAAATTACCCAGAGATTTTGGCGCGTATGGCGGCGTGATTATCTTCATACATTACAACGAAAGAACAAAAGGTTCGTACATGAACCAAATATTAAAATAGATAACTTAGTCATAGTTAACGAACCTAATCTTCCGCCGATGTTTTGGAAGTTGGCACGTATTGTGCAAGTGCATGCTGGTTCGGATCAAGTAATCAGAGTAGTTACTTTCCGAACTGCTAACGGAAAGACCTTTCGTAGGCCGGTAGTAAAGGTTTGTCCCTTACCAATTAATTAAGATATTTTTTCATAAATTACTAAAACATAAATACACACTATCCTTAGGCTAGTTAAAACTTATTTATTGCTTTATCTTTCGAAAATAATATTTCTAGATATTCTTGCAATAGTGCGTAGCTATTGCTTTTGTTTTTTATCTTTCAATTTGCATTCTCTGTGAAACCCTTGTGGATTTCAGGTGGGGGAAAATGTGTAAGCATTAACTTTAAAACCCTAATAAAGTTCCCTATCTATGTTCTTGCTTCCCTTTCTCCCATACATCCCTCCTATTTCGCCATGACGGCCTCTGATTGGTCGCCTGGACAGTCGAAAAAATATGGCGTGCGAGTCGAGTTGAACAGCGCCTTGCGCTAATATAAATTCCTAAAAATAACGACTCCTAAGGGCTTCGCTGGCCGAAAACAACCCTAAATCTCATCGCGCGTGTGTGATGGTCTACCACCAGTGTAGGCAGTAAGAAAATAATAAAGTTCAAGCACAAGGATCGTCGGCCGGTCGACACGAGGTCCCGTCGAAGGCGAATCCTTATCCAAACTCCTTTTCAAGATTGAATCCAGGTGAGTGTTTACTGAATTTGCCCTTGCTGTGATTCTGGGGTTGATCGGAGAATGCAGTGACTCTTCCAGGAAGTCGCAACAGTTATAAAAGACGTGACATGGGGTTGCGTCATAAACTCCAAATTTGTTCGTCTGGTGGTGAAATAATAATTTTGGTGAAAATCACATGTGGCATGGCGGAGTGCTAATTATCGTCATATTAGTTTGGGGCGACAATATATTGAGCTCAGGGGGGTGGATGAATAGGGAAATAATCTGTGCGCTCCTTGCCTGGAGACCGTGGAAAAGGTCCCAGGCCTCACCCGCCTCGAAGGAAGATTCTGGATCCTGCCGAACGAGGGCGTTCGAAGAAGATTTAATTGTAAGTTAGTTTAATATATTTTAAATTAGATTATTCGTAAGTTAGGAGGTCCCTATAACTTAATTAGGGTGGTAGCAGAGCTGCGTAGTTTGTTTGTCTATAAGTAAATAAATAAGTTTGTTTTTCCCCTTGAAGGGGTAACCGTTTGTTGGGCTGACCCACCCACAGAGTAACATAGTTTAATAACCATTTTTTGGTAGCAGAGCGTAATTTGTTTGTATGTATGTTTGGTTTGTTCCGGGGTAACAGTTTGGTTTGTTCCGGGGTAACAGTGTTCGGTCTGTGCCCCCCCCCCCCCCCCCCCCCTCGCGCGTAGGGTTACTTTAGTTTTAATTCAACAGATACTGTAATACTAAATTTCTTCCTTTTTTCTTATTTTAAGTAAATTAAGTACTTTATTAATTATTTTACACGCGGGTTCGCTCGCGTCAATATCGATCACTCGGGAACAGTACTATTCCGGGATAAAAGGTACCATATGTCCTTCTTCATACTTCAGCGATCGTGTACTTATACAAAATTTCATGATGGTCGGTTCAGTAGTTATGGCGTGAAAGCGTAATAAACAAACTCACTTTCGCATTTAGTAAGGATTAATGTAGACTAGATATTTGACTACCCTGTCCCTAAACAAACCTTACCGTGCCTATATCCACCTATCTTGTCCCTATTCATTAGATATGGCGTACCTATTCGATAGCTCGATCCTATCCACCTCTCAACCATACGTAAACACCTGGCAACTATTCCAAAAAGACTTAAGATCCAGATATTCAACATTTACAGTAAAAGTACAATACATTCAAAATTATTATTCAAATATTCGTTCAAAACAACTTTCGTGCGTAAGACCCAGTTTTTGTTATACTTTACAGACCTAATAAATCGCATCGATCGAAGACCTTTCCAGAACGAACGATTTCTTGCATTTAAGTCACATTTGACACGAGATGAGTGTTACCATTTCAAAAAATTTATATCCTACTATAGGCACAACAAAGTAATTGCAATGAATCAAAATGTTTTTCTTACAAATTAAATGATTGAATTTCATTCGCAATTTTGTCCCTATTTAGACTATGATTCCTATTCACCCCTTTTTACGGTACATTTACTATTTTTACAGATAACTAGGTAAGTTGGCGTGTATTAACATTTTGAATCGGGGATAATTAACTTATTTTACAGTAATTACAATTACTTCCAAACGACTATTGTTCTTTTGTGGCATCGAAGATTCAAAGTGCCTCCACCTTGACGAATGCAAATCATCGTACGTTTTCTTAAATTGTTTTTAAAGAATTGATTACTTGATTGTCACTTTTCACCGTTTCAAAGGCCAATCATATTTTGTCTCTAGTTCAGTGACATTTGTAGATCCAATTCCATCGTCATACACTATTCATTGTTGGCAAGCTTTTAATTTATCGAGCTTTTAATTAATCGAGCTTTTAATTTATTTAGCCGAGCATCGTCCATAATCCAAAAAGTACTAGTATTTTATGAATCTTGGTAGGGACTACTCTGATTGGAAGAAAGGAGACTATTGTTGTAGCGTACAGGTTTGTTTCATTTTATACATTTATCGAGAATGCTGATATGAGAGTATCACCTGGAAAGTTAGCAATAATCCCTACAATCCAAGGTTGTAACAGGACGTAAAGCATGATAAGAGTGACTGTAAACTTCAACAGAACCTTTACACTTCAGTTTAAATACTTCCTCTCTTCCCAGGAAGGAGTCCGTTGCCGACCAATTAAAAGTAAAATCCTCCGCGTCTAAGAAAAGTTAGTCTAAGCCGCGTCTAAGAAAAGTTAGTACTTAATACTCCAAACTATAGCTAAAAGCTCTTTTTGTATAGTTGGGTAATTTAATTCTGCTTTATTTAAAGGTCTACTTGTATAAGCGACAGGCCTCAGGGCATAATTACAAAGTACGGCACCTATTGCTGTACCAGAGGCATCTGTTTGCAATATAAACTCTTTGGAAAAATCAGGGTATTGCAAGATTGGTGGTGAGATTAGAACGTTTTTCAAGAAGTTAAATGATTCATCACAATGTTCAATCCATTCAAATTTAACATTTGTTCTGCAAAATTTTTGATGAATTTTCTATAATAGTTACACATCGCCACAAACCGTCTCACTTCATCAGCATTTGTTGGTTTAGGGTAATTTTGAATACATTTAATTTTTTCTGGGTCAGGTTTGATGCCTTCAGATGAAATTGTATGGCCTAAATATAATAATTCTGTTTTTATAAACTGACATTTATTTGGATTCAACTTAAGGTTAACTTTACGTAGACGTTCAAATATTTGTATCAAATTTTGGTTATGTTGTTCTAAATTTCTTCCGAAGCAAATACAGTCATCCAAATAAATAAAACAATAGGCTAGTTTCCTAAAAAAATATAATTAGTCCGTCAGTTAGATATTCAAAAAATATTGAACATGTATTTTTTCTTTTGTCGATTAAACAAAAAATGATAAAGATATAGCCCTTTGAAGTGCCGTGTGACGTCATAGTTTGCTACAATTTTTAGCAAACTTTGACGTCACGAGCCCCCACTCCTGAACTTTGACGCGCTTTATATTTATTATTTATTGTTTATTTGACAAAAGAAAAAATACGTGTCCAATATTTTTTGATTATCTAACTGACGGACTAATTGTTATGTTATTATTATGACCCAGGAAACTAGCCTATTTACGTAATTAAGCCCTGACATAGCAACAGACATGAGTCTAGAGAAAGCGCCTCCCCGTGGGATTGAAAACAAGCCCAAGTGTTTTCAATCCCACGGGGAGGCGCTTCATTTGACATTGTCCAGTGCTTGTAGTAAAAGATGTGATCGGTCTAGACTCCGGTTTTAAAGAACATTGGTAATATGATTGTGAAAGGTCTAAATGTGAATAATAAATAGCCCCAGATAACGAATCTAATATCTCATTTATATTTGGCAAAGGGAACTTATCATCCTGTATTACGTCATTTGACTTCCTGTAATCTATAACTAATCTCCACTTTTTATTTTTTTCATCATCAGATTTTTTAGGAACTAGTAATATCGGACTTGACCATTCACTCTGTGATTTTTCTATAATATCATCGTCTAACATTTGTTTAACTTGTTTTTCTACCTCCGGTTTTAAGCTATGTGGTATTCTGTATGGTTTAATATAAATAGGACTTACATTTTCTTTTAATGCAATTGATTGTTCGCATAAATTAGTCGTAGTGAGCTTATCATCAGGCAAATGAAAGATGTCAGCATACTTAGAACAAATACTTTCTATATCGTTACGTTCCCTAGTACCTAAATGATGAAGTTTTAATAACTGCAACAATGTTTTTGTACGTACTGAATTTGAAGGACATTTGTCAAATGAACAAATATTAAACTCTTTTAATGGTATTAATTGAGGTTGAAAACTAGGGATTAAAATTCCGTTATCACTCGTATTCAGTAGTCTGATAGGTATAACATTATTTTTAGGTGTAACTATCACACTAGCCAAAAATAAATTTTCTTGCAATTCCTTTTGAACAACTACACAATCTTCATTTACTTCTGAATTTAATTGTATATAATGAATAGTCTCACATCGTGCCGGTATCGTTAAAAACTCAGAATTTAGTTTAGGTGAAGTATATAAAGGGATGACACTCTGTGTCTCATTAGTTAAAATTAATACATTTTTTTCTAAGTCAATAGTAAAATCAAATTGTTTAAAAAGTCTAATCCTATTATGCCGTCAGACTTACAAGGTAATTCCTCAAACAAATAAATGTTATATTTGAACATAAATTTTATGTTCAAATCTTGTCCCGTCTGCCGCCTGCAAAGTTAAATAAACATAGCCGTCTGAGTAAGTCTTACCACCTATACCATTTATAACAGTAGGTTCCTTATGTACTTGTATTCGTTTTGACAAAATACTACTACGAATTGCGGAGATTGAAGCACCTATGTCCAGTAACCAAGAGTATTTATTTCCATTTAAATTCAAGTATATATATTTAACATTAATATCACATGTTAAAATATAATTCTTAGGACCGAAAAAACTGATTCGGTTCAGTAGTTTCTTCTTCCGGTTGATTGTCTACTCGAACCGAACAAATAGCGCGGTGGTTACCCCTACTATTGGTAACTCGACCACGATTCGAACTCACATAATTGTTACGATAATTACGGGTCGGGCGGGAATTATAATAACCACGATTTTAATTATTATTATGTATATAATTGCCTCTCGTATTATTGTTCGATATATACTTGTAACCCTGTCCTCGATTAAAACTAAAATGTCCTTTATTCATTCGACCACCTCTACCTCTTTGCGAAAAGCTATAGTAAGGAAGTCGATTACCTCTCCTTTGTGCGCTGAATACCTCCGTAGACGTTGAAGGCTGTGCCAGCTCCTCGTCTTCAGCTGCACGTACTGCATCCTTCAGCTCGGAGTAGTCTCGGGCGGCGATGATAGTACTTAATCGTCTATTACGTAAACCATCTGAAAACATTTTGATTGCAAGTTTTTCGTTTATAGGTCTCAATATCTCACTTGCTTTCGGATTTCCATCGCTTTGTGCGATAGTGAGGCCTACAAATAACTCAGATAATTTGTTTCCGTGTTCACTGATTGACATATTATTTTGAGATAAATTATTTAATTGGTTCAGTATGGAATTAGCCGATTTTTTAGTCAATAAAAGAGTTCGAATATCCCGGATTAAACTCGTTACATCCGTATATTCGCTCTTTAATTTTAATTTTGCAGATTTATTAATCTGGTTTTTAATACAAAGGAGATGAGTAGCTTTCTTTGAGTATTGTCCGTAAGGTATTCGTTATACATATCAATTCCGTCAATAATTTTTTCAGTTGTTTCTTCTGTGTTATCCATAACGGGAATTAAAGAAGTAGCCGTCTTAATATCAAATTTCTCCATGTTTGCAACCATTGTACAATCCTGATTAACAATCTTAAAAGTCAATATTTTATTATATGTTAATTCTATTCGCTGCTTTAATATATCGTAAATATAATCTCCAAATTATAAAGTACTTTCTTGCGTATGAAAAATATCAAGTAAGCTTTTATATGTCAGAAATATTTTTTCCGCTTCTGCCATATAATTTTGAACCTTATCTGCATACTTTAATCGTCTGCTTGTGCCCAATTTTCTTAAATTGGGCTCAAGCAGCAATTATCTTATTTTCTTAAAGGTTTCTTCCATATAAAGTAGGTATTTGTCATTTAATTTTTACTATCTTAATTATAATAGACCCCATTTAAAACATTATTTTGGCAAAAATAAAGGGGCGAAATAGAAAAAAAAAAGTATTCACTTACAAAATAACACGAAATTGACGCACTTCCTTTTCACTAACGTAAATTGGCCACTCCGACAGAAACGCAATTTGTCCACCTCCAATTGTCAGGCAGCATCATCTCCATCCGCTCCAGCAGTATTGAACCTTCCTGATAATCTCTGACGCATCCTCCTAAAGAACTCGGACTGCATCTTCTTCTCCATCCATTTTCTTTCGCTATTCCTCCACTTTCTACATCCAAGGAAAAGTAGGACAGCAACAAATATCATCAAGGCCGTTGCTAGCAACACGTTGTTGGTCAGCATATGGTTCTGGATATCTGTATCCGAAATTCCAGCAGTGTTACCTCCCGCCGCATTTTGCACAACCAAAACTTCTTTGTCTTCTTCCTTCGAATACGATTTCCCCATTATCACAGAAGAGATAGTCTTTTATATAAGTCACGTGTATAATTGGTAGTTTTTAATAGTCAAAAATCCGAATCACGGCCTTTATGTTCACTGATCACGGCTTTACGTCCATTCACTCGCAAATTAAAACGTTCAAGAATCATGCACAGAGGCACACAGGAATGCGCTGCGTGGCAAAATTCGCCGGCCACCCGATACCCATAACGCGACGTGGACACGGCGCGTCGCCTGGCAGGGTCGCCATGAGGTGTGCGGGGGACGGGGTATCTTCAGAGAAACACACGACTGCACCGGATAACGCTATGATTTATTCTGTCTCATAATTATAACATCAAACGCTAATGCTTATAGACTTATGCTACGTAAGTATGTATAACTTATGCTTAAGGCACCCACTTCAGTTTTAACTATGTATTACTTATAGATATATTCAGACATGGCGACTTAAGCAAGTCGTAGTCAGGCAGGCTGTAAGAAATGCAATAAGATTAAAGAAAATTTATAAACAATTGGGATAACCAGAAACCCAGGAAACCATGTCAATAACCAAAGTCCAACTTAATTTTCAAAAGACTTTTTGCTGACCGACTGGCCGGACTTCTTCGAAGAATGAATGGAAGGCATATCAAGTTGAAAATGAGCAAACAATTTATGATTGAACAGTGAATATTACTTCTTATTAAATAAAGAAAATATTTGTGTATAATATGTAAGCCTTTCATTTGATACAATAAGAAATAGTTTATGTATCATAGGTACCTAATCTTCTCAATTCAATCCATTTACATCTCGGATACAATCAAAAAACAGAATTCAGGCTTCGAATAATCTCAGCAGAGGATGCAACTGGGAAAGCATTCAGATGAGAGAAAGAGAGATGGCAGACGCAGCCTGTAGTAATGTAAAAGAAGTGATGGACATGTATGTCGGGCATGATATATAGAATCACCTCATGTTTGACTATAGTGTATTTTACGGGCACTTTAATGTCTGTACATACCAACCACCAATACACCGTTGAGAGCTGGTGGCCCTTCTCTAAAGACTAATTGTATAAATGAATAATATATTGTATACTAGCTGTTGCCCGCGGCTCCGCTCGCGTTAGTGTCGATCCCTCGGGAACAGGAGAATTTCCCGGAATCAAACATACCCTATGTCCTTTCCCGGGCCTCAAACTACCTCCGTACCAAATTTCATCCAAATCAGTTCAATGGTTGAAGCGTAAAAAGACAACAGACGCTCCTTTCTTAGCGTTCACTCACATCAATATAAGAACCCCTGTACCAAATTTCAAGTTTCTAGGCGCAGCAGTTTCGGTTGCGTTGATATACAAGTCAGATTTGCCCGCGGCTACGTCGCCGCCGTTAGTGTCCATCCCTCAGGAACTGTAGAATTTCCCGGAATAAAAGATACCCTATGTCCTTCCCCGGGTCTCAAACTAAATTTCATCCAAATTGGTTCAATGGTTGAAGCGTGAAAAATAGACTATACATACATACATACATACATAGTATCACGTCTTTTTTCCTTACGGGGTAGACAGAGCCTAGGTCTATAAGACCTGAAGGCCACGTTTAGCATTTTCCTATGTCACTTATAATATATAAGTAAGTGCTATATATTTGCAGGCAAGGCAAACTCATGCCTTAAATTCATTCAAATGACGATAACTTTTTTTTTAACTATCCAATTTTTATGAAACAAACTTAAAATGTTAAACTGAGTTAAAATAAAGCAATTGGTGAAAGTTTGAAGTAAATCGGTTCAGTATTTTCGGAGATAATCGTGATCATACATACAGACAGACAGACAGACAAAAAATTCTAAAAAAACTTTTTTGCTTTCTATTATTCTTTTTAAGTGTCCCTCTATCCATTTCAGTCAAAAATTCTAAATGTACAGACAAAATATTTTTACTGTTTTATTATATGTATATATATATTATTATATATGTATATATAATTTCAGTATTATCGGAGATAATTGTGATCATACATACAGACAGACAGACAGACAAAAAATTCTAAAAAAACTTTTTTGCTTTCTGTTATTCTTTTTAAGTGTCCCTCTATCCATTTCAGTCAAAAATTCTAAATGTACAGACAAAATATTTTTACTGTTTTATTATATGTATAGATTATTCATTTATACAATTAGTCTTTAGTTTGAGTAGGGATATCTCGTTTATATAAAACTTCCATTAGGATACTAGTAAAAAAAGTTGTCAAATATAACTAATGTGCGCCAGGAGGTACATTTCTGTCAATTTTACAACTACGAGTACTTTGTACCTCAGTTCTTTTTCACTGGGAGCTCCTGATTTATCCTTTCCTGAAAATGAATATAAAGTTCAATATAAACGTAAAATATTATAAAAGACAAGTTTTTTACAATGTAAATGACTAGAGCTACCTGTATAATATCAAATTTATATAAATATCCTGTTTTGGAGTCACACCTGCACCAAACTTTATAACTCCGTTTTATGGGTTTCATTAGCATATATTGCTTTTTTACATCCCTACCTTTAAATTTTACCATGCTTTCATCAATTGATTGCTGATTGGAATTCTCTGCAAATGTTTGGAGTTCACAATAGATATGGCAGGTCTAAGTTTTCCCAACTTATCATAGTTTGGATGATCCCGTAATAGCTCTTTGCTTATGTCACTAACATGGAAGTTTTCCAAATTTTTTTAAATTGCTTTAGTGGCATGATTTAGCTTATTTCTGGGTTATTGTAAAATCTATCAGAGGACCAATATAGTTCAAAATCTTTCAATGGGTTCAATCCCATTAGTATAACTATTCCAAGAAAAGCAGTCAGTTCTTCTTTGTTTATATCCTTCCAAAACTTTTTTATAACACGCATATTTATTGGTATTTTCCACCATTAATTCTAACAACTTATCAGGAAACATCTTTGAATAGTAATTTGTAGGTGTAGCTCGGCTTACTGTAATGAGAGATTTCAGATCCGTCTCAAAAACCCCTTTTTCTCTGAAATTTTCAACTTTATTTGACCATTGATGAACCTTGTTTTGTAATCCACTGTAAACCTGAACCATTTCTCTATAATATTCTTTATTTTCCAGAATGCACAAATTTACATTGCAAGTGCTACACCTCCATATCGTTGTGCGCCGTACTTTGCTTTCAGCGCATAATTTGCAACTATGCGTTTTCGAGTTTTTGGCAGGTAAGTGCATCTGCGGTAACGTGGGTGTTGCTTTTTGTATATTCAGTGCTTCAGGGTTGTACGTTTGCAGCATCTCCACTGCCAACTTAAGTCGGAAAAGTCTGTTTCAGAGCTCAGTTTGTGTAGTACGGTCATGGTTGAATATTACCAACAAATTGTCTATCGATACGTTGAGAAGCCGGCGGAAAAGCTTTTATATTTTTCCTTTCCGCTGACTTCTGGGTGGTGGTAAAAAGAAAATGTTAGAAGAATTAGATAAAAGTGCTAATAAATCTACAGAAATAGAAAAAAATACAATTGGCCAATCTTAAAATCCCGAGTGGGTAAAGCAAAGAAAACTGCGGATCACAGCGTCGATGTTTGGACAGATATGTAAAATGAGACCATTAACATCATGTAAGAGTATAATAAAAACGTTGCTATACAGCACTTTTAAAGGAAGCGATGCTACTCGATAAGATTTCGACAATTTATTAGGTTTGACAATAATACCTTGTGGTTTTTTTATAGACCACAAATACCCTTATTAAGGTGCCAGTCCAGATGGTCTTATTGGAGACGACTCCGTTTTAGAAATAAAATGTCCAGCATTAGCCGCAAATATGACGCCGGTAGAAATAATAGAAACGAAAAAAGTTTATTTCTGCATCATGGATAACAATGACTCAAATAAGATAGTACTAAAACGTAATCATTACCAAGTGCAAGGGCAAATAAATATAACAAAAAGAAAATACTGCTATTTTGTTGTTTGTAGTCCCGGAGGAATATTGTATGAAAAATCGAAGGAGATGTAATATTCTGGGAATCTGATATTATAAATAAATTAAAAGATTTTTATTTTCAATGCCTATTACCCGAAATTATAGACCCGCGTTTGCCTCGAAAACCAGCAATCAGGGAAAGAATAAATAAATAACTTATATATGTATATAGTTATTTATTTATTATGATATAGGTTCCCAGATTTATATAACATTACTTAAACTAAATGGTCAACTTGTTTAATTTCTCTTAATCTGAAATAAATGTGATTTTCATGACAAGATTTTCAATTATAAGCCTATGTATGAATATATGTCCTTTTTCTCATTTGAAATAAAAATATGGAAGTTGTTATCAACATATTTTCCTTTCCTACAGCCGATGCATTGCGAACTGAGTGGTTGGCACATACTTTTTTTTTATCCATGTTAGTTTTGCTCGTGGTTACGGGAATTATGGAACCGTATAGTAAAGGTTGGAAGAAAAATAGCCATGCATATCGATAAAGCATGTCTTTTATCCTATCACGACCTAGTAGATAATGAAGGGCTAGGGATCTATGGACACTCGTGCACAGGTAGCTGAGTTTCGATAAGGTAAGTGGCATATTTTTAGGCTTACTTCTCTACACTACTCAGTTGGTACGAGTAATACTTATATGATAAATGCGGACGTAGGTTTGTTTATTTATTATGGTATGCATTTTACTCAACTCATAGACTGCAAAATTTTTATGTGCAAGATATGCATTATCACGCACACAGACACGGAAATTGGTACATTTAAACAGTAGTTTTTATAAAATCTTTTATATAAACTACTGTTGCCAAGTGATCTCCTTTATACATATGATGTGTAGTACATGTTAACATTTAATTTCAAATTGATGAATCATATTATGGCATATGATATGAAATTATATTGTTACCTAAGTTAACTTGTATAGTTTCAAATCGTAAAATTACTATATACTTATTGTAAGATAACGAGTATGTAGTCTTATAATACGTATCAATAAATACATACATGCTATCGCGTTTTTTTCCGTTACGAGGTAAACAGAGCCTAGGACCATAAGACGTAAAATCCACGTTAACAGTTTGTGGCGCAAGGCAAAATCTCTATTTTGCCTTGCGCCACAAACTGTTAACGTAATGGTAGTAGACCAGACTAACGTTGTTATTGTCAAAGCCGATGGAGGTGGCACAACGTTTCCTGTCGCCATAGGACGGCCTTCCTCTAACGGCCTGGCTACGGGACATTCGCCGTGGCGAAAATTCACGCGACGCGAACGGCGACGCGTATATGGAAACCCTTCCAGTATGCAGAACCCCAATACTTCTGAGATGCGGGAGCCTTTACGAGATTGAACGCGCAGTTTTAGAGAATAAATGCTACCCTGCTTTTAATTCTGTAATGCGGGAGGCATTACAAAGTCAATAGTTACGTTAATGATCTGAATTCCTACCTAAGCTCGGTAAGGACTTTAGTATGGTGACTTTAGTATGGTATGGTAAACGGACGAACAAAATAAAATATATAAACTATAATATATCATAATTAATAATTATGTAGGTATTAATCTATAATATTTAATCTATATAAATAAAAATTAATTGCTGTTCGTTAGTCTGCTTAAAACTAACGGCTGAACCGATTTGACTAATTTTGGTTGGTTGAAATATTAGTGAAAGTCTAGGAAAGGTTTAAAAGGTAAGAATAATAGAAAATATGGAATAATGGAAAATTTAGTGATATGAAGTCATCTAGTAAAAAATAAAAAGAATTTCGAGTTACATAAAATTTTTTAATCATTTTAAAAAAATTAACAGTACAATCGACATTAGGCACATTTATGTTATTTTAATAATTTTATAAAATAAAACGTGACTATAGAGCATTAGGCACATTTTTGTTTATGTTTTTACTCAACGAATGAATCTTTTTAGGAGGTTTTCCTGCCGAGATGCGATTTTTAGACTTTCTGCCCACACCTTTTTCTTTACGTCTGCTCACTGAAGTAGGTTGTACTTTTATTTTTCTAGTTACGCGTCTAGGAAATCTATTTAAGACCAACTCGTAAACTTGCTCTGATGTTTGAGTACTCTCCAATAGTTTCGTCATCCGCTTCAGGTTCCGGTTAAGGATGTTAAATTTTCATTGTTGCTTAAAACATTGCTGAACTTAGAAAACGCGTTTTGTAATTGCAGTAAAGACAAGTCGAACTCCTTTTTAAAACTTTCAGTTTGTGTATCTTCAGTATTGTTAATGAAGGCTAAATCTATTGGTACAGATTGATTAGTGATTGTATGTGCTTCTTTTTCTGATGAAGTGGATGGAATGTGAATGCAATTATTATTATCTTCGCTCATCTTTCTGTAAAAATCTTCTTTAATATCATTGCCCAAGGCCAATTTTGCAAATAAAATTCTATCTTCAACTGATAATAGCGGAGAAGTTTTAAATATTGTTCCCGTTTCTTGTTCAATGTGGTACATGTGTTTGCAATATTTTCCACTGCGACCGAATATACAATCACAGGTTGCTGTATTGGTGTGTACTGTGTAGAATGTGTCCGGCTTTCGATTAGACTTAATTTGGATTTGTTTGTTGTTTTTTGTGTACATTTTAAACTTTTCAGACCTTTTTTGTCAATTTGAATATACGGACATGTTTGTTTTTCTTCCATCGGCAAAAGCTAATAGCATAATAAGCAAAAACTGTAGTTATAAATTCCAGAAGTGCGCAGATGTTAAAAACTTTGCAGCGTTGCAGAATAATATCTTTTAGTATGCGGATTGACGCCTCAGTATAACTATTCGTATTATGTCCCCTAGTGATCACATCGTTTCTATAAGCCAAACACCATTCTGTGCGTCTTTTTTATAGAACACATAAATGATAAAGTAACTTGTCGTTACGTTTCACCTCAGGCTTTTCAAGAGTGTCATCATATTTCTTTTGAGCTTCTCCGACCGTTACTGAGTATAAAATCTCACGAAAGTACATCATTGCAGACTGCCTTTCCTCTTTTTCAACTCCATGATCATTGCTCCAAAGCCAACGCCAGAAAGCTTGGTTAACATGAAAACTGCATAACAGCAAGCGGGATGTTGGAAATATTGTTTTCAGAGCATTTCGCTCAGCAGCGCTGTCATCAGTCATAATAACACCGGGTTCAAATTTAGCTTGTGAGTTTTCATTTTGCAACGCTTCCTTAGTCAACGGAAATACAAGAGTATAGTCTGCCTCTGTTTGTTGAGTGTGTAATATGCATGCAACAGGAAGTCCGCCAGTTTTATTAGCCGTAAACATAAAAGTGATACAAGTGTTCTCTTGATCACACGCGCTTGTAGTATCAACAAACAATATTTCATCGGCCAAGCATTCTAAGTATACTCTTTTCATTATAGGTGATAAAATAACTATTATTTTTGGATGCTCTCTGAATATAATTGAGAAGCCTTTTCCTTCTAGGTTTTCCTTTTTTTCAAAATAATTTCACGCAAATCAGTCTCCGAACGATTACCATATTTGTTTTTTCTCCATTTTGTAAATAAATAATTAACATGATCCATCGAAGGATTCAGCTGACCGTTAGCTAATAATTGTGGGTCGCAGATGTCCGTACATAACTGTATCTCGTGGTATTCCTTTGCTGCACTGGGAGTCATGCCAGAATAAATGTAGTTATGAAATTGCGATTCTACTTCGGGATCACATTTCAAATATCGGAAGGCTTCAGCTATTTCTACTGGATGAGCGTGAGTGAAGTTGATGGTAATTATTGCGTTAAAGCCCTGTTTTAGGTATTCGTCATTTTTCATAGTATTTTTATTAATAAACTTTATTTTAAAGTCAATTCTTGCTTGACATTTTTAGCGTAAGTAGAGTTTAGCGTAAGTAGTGTGGATATGTGTACTCACGGCGTGCAGGATGTGATGGCGGTGATCAAATGAAAGCGTCCAGATGATATAGCAACTCACAGAGTTTATTAGCACAGCAAGGCACAGTAACACAGATAGTTTATAGAAGGGCACAAGAGCACAGTATGAAAGAAGAATGAATTAAGAAATACAGAAAGAAAGGCGATAGAAATGATATGCGCAAGCGCAGCGCGTATGATGCAGCGGGCAAGTATCAAAGCGGCGTACGTGCGTCTGGCGCAAAGAGGTTTCGCAGACTGGCTGTGTGGCGAGCGCGGCCGCTTTCACTGCCGGGCTCGGCGCGTCAAGGTCAGCGGCCGCCCGGAATCAACTATAATAAAAAGCGTACGCTTGTCCGCTTCAACATACAAATTCGCATCCTACTTAATAATAAATTGTTCATATTAATAATAATATATATTTATACAAAGCTATATTAATTATTATACTTATGTTATACATTTATACAATACTATATTTATGTAATCAGTTAATGTAATATGTTTATATAAAACTATATATTGATGTATTTTATATAATGCTGTATTATGTATACATTATATCTATTTATTTACACTTAGGATTTTAACGTTAACAAAACAACATAGAAATAAAATCTAGACTAAGTGGGGGTACGCCACATCACTCCCCTCCTGAGACCGTCAAGGGCGATAATAGGAAGGAAAGCGCACAATACGGCCTGAACGAGTTCTTCGGATGTCATTACCTTGGTTTTCAGGGGGTGTATTGTGTTCTGATGGTCTGACTGGGTTGTCTTTGTGAGTGTTATTGGGCGGGGTAACGAGAGTGGTGTCCATGTCACGCAGTATGTAGGCCGGCTTAATGCGATCTACCGATACTGTGACCGGTTTGCCACGAATTAAGAGTTTAAAGGTTTTATCCCCTCTCTCCAACACCTCATGAGGTCCAGAGTAGACCGGAGTGAGAGAACCGCGGCATGTGTCATCACGCAGGAAAATGTGTGTGGTGGTAGCGAGGTCTTTGTAAATGAATACAGAGTGCTTGCCATGTCTAGAAGCAGGAATGGGTTTTATCCTCTGTACAAAAGACCTGAGACGTGACAAGAAGTCAGTCACATCTGTGATGCTCTCACTACCGTGACGGAAAAATTCACCGGGTAACCTCAAAGGCTCTCCATATGTGAGTTCAGCTGATGAGCATGCAAGATCCTCTTTGAACGAGCTCCTAATGCCCAGCAAGACGAGTGGCAGCGAATCCATCCAGCCTGAGCTAGAGTGACAGGTTATTGCAGCCTTTAATTGGCGGTGGAGTCTCTCCACCATACCATTGCAAGCTGGGTGGTAGGCAGTTGTACGCCTGTGCTGAAAACCTACCAGCTCGGAGAGGCTCTTAAATAGGGTTGACTCAAACTGCCTGCCTCTGTCGGTCACAATACTTGCAGGACAGCCGAATCTTGCAATCCAGCCTTGTAATAGGGCTTTTGCCACAGCCTCTGCCGTAATCTCTTGGAGTGGCACTACCTCAGGCCATCGAGTATACCTATCAATTGCGGTGAGGCAGTACTTGTATCCCTGACACAGAGGCAATGGGCCGATCAGGTCAATATGGATCGATGTGAACCGGGAGCTAGGCAGGTTGAAAGAACCTAGTGGTGAGGAGACATGCCGAGTGACCTTACATCGCTGGCAAGCGAGACAGGTCCTAGTCCACTCACGGCAGTCTTTTCTCACACCAGGCCATACGAAGCGATCCGTGACTAGCTTAACAGAAGCATTCGCACCTGGGTGGCTAAGCGAGTGTAGGCAATCAAATACTTGCCGTCGATAAACCTTAGGGACGTATGGTCTCACGTTTCCATCCTTCTCCTCGCAGTACAGTTCGGACTGGACACCTGGCAATCTCAACTTCTTCAGGTGCAACGAAGTGGCGTTTTCTAGGAGGAGTTGCAGTTCTGGATCTGAGCCTTGAGCAGCTGCTATATGACTTAGATCAACAGGCTGAGCAATCTCCTCAATCCTAGATAAGGTGTCGGCCACGACGTTGTCCTTACCTGAGATATGTCGGATATCCGAAGTGAATTGGGATATGAAATCCAGGTGACGAAACTGACGTGGAGAACAATTTTCTTTGCGAGAATGGAACGCGAAGCACAATGGTTTATGGTCGGTGTATACCACAAAGTCCCTTGCTTCGACCATGTGCCGAAAGTATTTGATTGCCTCGTAAATAGCCAGAAGCTCACGATCATATGGCGAATACTTCTGCTGAGCTGGACTCAGCTTCTTAGAAAAGAAGGCAAGAGGCTGCCATCCTTTGTCCTCCCTGAACTGCTGCAATACTGCGCCAATAGCTTTGTCGGATGCATCCGTCACGACGGCTAGTTTGGCGTTACAGTCAGGGTGAGCGAGGAGGGCTGCCTGGCATAGTCCCTGCTTGCATGACTCAAAGGCTTCTGCCTCCCTGGCAGTAAAATGAACGGGATGTGATCCCTTTACAGAACCCTCCAACAGTGCATTCAAGGGAGATTGGTGTTTAGCTGCGCCTGGGATGAACCTCCGGTAAAAATTGAGCATCCCAAGGAAACGACGGAGCTCACGTACCGTTCTAGGCACAGGAAAGCTTTGTATGGCCTCAACCTTCGCGGGGAGGGGCTTAGTACCATCGGCTGATATTAGGTAGCCTAGAAAAATCACCTCCAAAGCTCCAAAAACACACTTAGAAGTGTTGATCACCATCCCATACTCCTGTAACCTAGTGAACAACTTACGTAGGTGCTCCTTATGTTCCTGGGGGTCCCTGGAAAAGACCAGGAAGTCATCCAGGTATGGATAACAGAAATCCAGGCCCCGCAGCATCTGATCCACAAAACGCTGAAACGTTTGACCCGCGTTACGTAAGCCGAAACTCATGTACGGGAATTCAAAAAGACCAAAAGGCGTAGAAATGGCAGTTTTGTGGATATCAGCTGGATTTACAGGGATCTGGTTATATGCCTTCATCAGGTCGATGGTGGAGAATACCTTGCAACCTGAAAGACTGTGAGAGAAGTCTTGAATATGACGGATGGGATACCTATCCGGCACAGTCCTCGCGTTCAGCATCCTGTAATCTCCACAGGGTCGCCAACCATTATCCTTTTTAGGGACCAGGTGCAGGGGAGAGGCCCAAGAAGACTCAGAGGGTCTGGCTATGCCACTCTGCAGCATAGTTGCAAACTCCTCCTTGGCTATTTTCAGCTTGTCGGGCGCTAACCTGCGGGGGGTACATGAAATGGGTGGGCCGGCCGTGGTACGGATATAATGTACCGTGTTGTGGGTAGGTACGCGGTGTGTACCATGGGGACGGGTGATGTCGGGAAATTCTCGTAGTATGTCATGATAGTCAGACTCACCGGTTACACTTTTCACCGAAGAAATGACATCCGACGGTCGTGCAAGCGAAGCCACGGTGGAAAGGTTTGTATTATTATCGATGAGGCGCTGATTCCTGCAATCGACAATTAAATTAAAAAACGACAAAAAATCTACCCCAATTATCGCCTTTGTAACGTCGGCCACAATAAATTGCCACGCAAAGTCGCGGCGTAAGCCTAAGTTTAAATTCAAGCTAACATGGCCGTACGTTGCTATGGGCGTCCCGTTAGCCGCACACAAATCATAATCGGTACGAGCTCGACGCTCTTTGAAATAAATACGGGGAAACACGCATAAATCACTTCCTGTGTCTACTAAAAACTGAACTTTTGTCTTTTTGTCCGTTACAAATAAGCGACCACTATTAATGCAATCGTCGGCCGCCATTACCGATTGCCCGATACGTTTCCCGACCCGAAATCACAGGGCTTTACACAACGTTCTGCTTTTTCCCCGAATTTCGCGTGGTACCAACATACCGGGAATTTCCTATAATTGGAGTGGGAACGGCTCCTGGATCGGGAACGACCTCGGTTACGCCCGGCTGCTCGACGATGACCATCCCTCGACGACATACGTTCAATTTTTGTCGTAAGGGCTGCCACTTGTCTCGACAACTCCGCAATCTGCTGGTTAACCGGGTCACTGCACCTACCGGCTGAGGCTACTCCTGACGCAGAGGCGACCTGAAGACCCGGTGAGACGACGTCGTGAACGCGGTCGGCTAGCTCAGCCAACTCCTCTAGCGAGGCCTTTGGCTGGGACGCGATGATCGTCTGGGTTCCAGATGGTAGTCTGCTCGTCCAGATCGTCCTCAGGAACTCCTCCGGGACGCCGGGTCCTGCCAAGTTTTGCAGGTGACGCAGGAACTGCGATGGTTTGCAGTCCCCGAGCTCTTCATGGGTCAGAAGCTGCTTCACCTTCTCTCCCTTGATGCAGACAACCTCTTAATAAGCTCAGTCTTGAGCTTATCATATTTGTTGCTCGCAGGGGGTGACGTGATGACATCTTCCACTTCTGAGGCGTACTGTGGTTCCAGCTGTCCAATCGCGTAGTAGAATTTGGTCGCGTCTGCAGTGATGTTGGCCAGCTGGAACTGACCTTCTAGCTGCGCGAACCAAAGCGCCGGTTTTTCAGCGTAGAATGGAGGTACTTTTACGCCGACTCTAAAAGTCTCCACCGCCAAATTCTCAACTTCGCTCCCCTTTGTGCTCATTCTGAGTGTTCTAGTGGGTCACCAGTTTAGCGTAAGTAGTGTGTATATGTGTACTCACGGCGTGCAGGATGTGATGGCGGTGATCAAATGAAAGCGTCCAGATGATATAGCAACTCACAGAGTTTATTAGCACAGCAAGGCACAGTAACACAGATAGTTTATAGAAGGGCACAAGAGCACAGTATGAAAGAAGAATGAATTAAGAAATACAGAAAGAAAGGCGATAGAAATGATATGCGCAAGCGCAGCGCGTATGATGCAGCGGGCAAGTATCAAAGCGGCGTACGTGCGTCTGGCGCAAAGAGGTTTCGCAGACTGGCTGTGTGGCGAGCGCGGCCGATGTGGCGTACCCCCACTTAGTCTAGATTTTATTTCTATGTTGTTTTGTTAACGTTAACAAAACAACATAGAAATAAAATCTAGACTAAGTGGGGGTACGCCACATCGCTTGTTTTTCTTAGACTTTCCGACTTCTTGTTTATTGTGCGAATTATGATGACAAACATAAACCTTTCTAAACGCTAATCGTTTAAGTTGAGGAAAAGTGCGCCTTACTATCCAATAGTGTGACTAAATGTCGAAAACTTCCGAATCCATTCAGAACAAAAGTCAGCATAGTCATTTCCATTAACTTTACATCGCACTTCAGCGCAAAAATGTTCACTTGCCTGCGAATCATAAGTAGGTATAACACAAACATAATCACAGTCGCTTAAAAATTGCTGCAGTCTTTCTTTACTATAAGACATAACTAATTTTCTTCAATAATCAAAGTCTTAAATACAATGCACTCGTCACAGTGTCCGAATTCACAATATCTTTCTATAATTAACACAATAAATAAGGCAAAACAATTAAAAATGCGCAAGCAATGGTTTACATGACAAATTGGTAACGGAACTAATTTGAATAAAAACAAACAACACGCGCGCAAGTATGATATCGTTGTCTCTCTCGGCACGACCCGCTTGCGATCTGAGATCGGGGAGCATAGCGCCGAAATTCCTCCCGCGCGGCAGATCGCAGCCTAAGTACCTACTTTTATGCTTTCTAGGGATCTGAGTAGTGGAAGTATTTTTAATACGAAATTTCGAATTCTACATCAGAAATAATACCCGAATCCAGATCGGTTGCAACTCTGAATAGCGGAATGGTTTAAGGCGACTTTTTGTGAATTCATGGTAGCAAATCCTACCGCATCTCAGAAACACGGGAGTTCTGAATACTGGAAGGGTTTCCATATACGCAACGGCGACGCGACCGGCGAGTTGTGCCCGGCGAATTGCGCGCGCGACCGACGGGGCGCGGCGGGCGAATGAAACAAGACGAGAATCAGTGTAGCGCATGCCACGAAGTCGGGCGGTAGTCGCGGCGAATTAGTCGAAGGCACAACAGTTTTATTATATGTAAGTAAGAATGGGCACCGAAATTTTTATTGCGGAAATACTAGCTAGGCCAGCTATTTGGAAGTCTGGAAATAAAAATGAAATTTCTAGATTATGATATATATATATATATAAGTTCTATTTTTTATTAACAGATAAAAATAATAAGAAGGTAAGTTAATTATTTACTCAAAATCCTGTCAGCTCTGACTTTTTTCTCCAATTCCGGTTGAATATTTAATTGAATATAATCAAAGGTTTCGACACTCATTCTTGTGTACTCGAAAAAATTATCGGGTTACGATTTGTATTTTTCGTATTTCTTATGAAATTCGCCATCTTTAATACGACTACTATGTAAATCATGTACTCCACAATCCCTTCCAAACAATATGTCTTCGACCAACAAATTACTACTTTGCAAGCAATATCGAGATACATTTGATGGAAACATTGCTTTTAGATCTCCGTCTGTTCTGGTCGCCGCGGCGAACAAGACTGCCCGTGGCCTGTAATTCGCGCTGCGCGAATAATCGCTTCGCCGTTCGCGCCGCCGCCGTTCGCGTCGCCTGTCCCCGTGGCCAGGCTGTAAGATCTTCCACACAGCGGGCCATTGTGATTAGCTCCGCAAAGCTTGTAAAGTCATAGTACAGCGGTGTAGCAACCCGTAGGTCATATCAAGCTGCACAGTTTCTGAGAGAGAATGAGGCGGCAGCTGAGCGAACCAAAGTAAGGAAAATGGCAAACGAAAAGGTCCGTAGCCTCATTGTCCCGTCAACAATAACAATTAACAACTATTGTTCTGGATAGGGTATTTGACTTCTATTGTTTTATCATTTCATTTTCTAAAGTTTACTATGAGTCTCTTCAATACAGCTTCTCTAACCCTTGATGAACCCTTGGGTTGCTGTCATCTTCTTTTTCGGTTTGTTGGAGATCAACCTTTAATAATGGCCAGCCAGGGAAAATCCTTCTCCAGTTTTCGAATCCTCTCCCGCTCCTCGATCAGTTTTGCCTCTAGTCTTCTGACTTAGTCCTGGCTCACTTGTCTAAGGCGAGCGGTCTTCTCTTTCAACTCATTCTCCCTTTTGACGGAGCTGGACTGAATAGTATTATTATTGGTAGCAACCAAAGCCGCATCAAACACTTCTTTTGAATAAGTCTCTTGAAGCCTCCGTTGATGCAGACGAAGCCTTTCCATGAATATTGTGACATATCTATCCCTAGAGTGCACAGATTCCCATACTTTTCCAAATTCCGAATAAACACAGGGAAGAGTGTTCAATATACGATTAAGCAATAATGAATTAGGCAGAGTACAATTTTCTTCCTTCGACTCTTTTTTTCACTGTCTAAATAATCTCTGTAGTTTAGACACATGCATAGCGATGCTCTCAGAGGGCTCTTTCTTGTAAGTAAACAGCTAGCAATACAAAAGGTACTGAAACTAAACAGGTACTGAAATTGTTTTCTCACCGATCATTAACCGTGTCTCAATAACAAAACAAATGGCGGCGTATCACTAAGATGTTTCTTTTCGTTACACGACAGTTCTGACCGGTGTTGCCAGTTATTAAAGTAAGATTTTTACTCTTCGTGATACATTAAGTTGGTTAATTATGTCAATAAATTGTTTCGTTTTACGAGGACATTTATTAAATATTGATTCTTAATTTATTTAACGCTAATTTATATAGTTTATCTAATTTGATTGGAAATACAAATAAAATATAGATGTGAAATACATGTGAAATAATTATATATCGATCTAAGATATTACTTAACTATATCCACAATCATGTTGACAGTGCACACCAATGAAACTGCGAATAGGAAAATACTGGGAATTGTTGATTTAATACTCCTGCCTCGGTGAATTTGAAACATCATGAACATTGATCCTATAAGCCCAAAAATTCCAATAGTCAACACACAAAAAAAATGTACGGTGATTTTTTATTACTTTATTTTATCATTTAACTTATGCTATGATTTTAACGCAGTTCATTGCCTTTTATTAAGAATAATACGCAGCTATGTTTAGTGTCGGGAATATTAGAAAAAAAAATTTTTTTTTTTCAATAAAATTGATGTGAACAACATTTACTAGTAAGGTAGAACCAATCATGGACGATGTAAGATTTTGTTTTTTGTTTTATTCTTATAACTTTGTATATGTGATGGTACCGAACTTGAGGAAGGGTTTAACTCATTAAAACTTCTTTAAATAATGGTTTGGAGTACTTTAATAACATCACATTACAAAATAACAATTATTATTGTACGAAAAGTGGATAATGTATAAATATCCTTGTATGGACAGCTTCATTCCAATTTTAAACATCCAGTCATGAACCGATTCCCGTCATGGACACCCAGTCTTGGTCATTTTCCAGTCATGTACACCCAATTATGAACCATCAATTATTTAATAAAATTGACTAATAAAATATCTAAAAAAGGTCATAAATAAACATTTCACATCACCCATTACGACAATGAAATAATGAGTGGATTTTAATCACATCAATAACAATAAATGTACCTGTTTAAAAACTTACTGAATCTAATCCAAAAGGTACAGCATTCAACAACCTTATCTTAATACAACAATGGCTGGCGTGTTGACCGCTGCGACTAGCTCCGTGGCGCAGCGGTCAACACGCCAGCCTGCGACACGGAGTGACCGGGTTCGATCCCCGGCCAGGTCAAGATGGAAAATGATCTTTTTCAGATTGGCCTGGGTCTTGGATGTGTATCTATATATGTATTTGTTATAAAATATAGTGTCGTTGAGTTAGTATCCCATAACACAAGTCTCGAACTTACTTTGGGGCTAGCTCAATCTGTGTGATTAGTCCGTATATATTTATTTATTTATTTTTATTTACAATTACAAATCAGTCTTAAAATTGAACGCACAAACATTAAATGTTATACTTCTTATAACTAGATTCAACTTATTAAAAAAAATCGGAGATCTTAACTTGAAATTTAAAAAAAAAAAAACTGAGATTTTATCAGTCTTAAATGTTAACAATAGACATTGTGAATTAAAGCGATACAAAAGGTAAATACTTCTCCATTTCTTTCACTTTAAAGAAGCCTCGTTTATTAAATAAAATTGGCTTTTCTATTTTCTCGATTATAGCTTTTTTATGATACCATATTTGATCGGGGTTTTCCGGCCACCGAAAGTATTGCCTTTCGAGAGTACGATAGTGCTGATTTCATATTGCTCTCCGCGATATTTTTAATCATACCGGGGAAATATTCTCCCTCATACTGAATAAAAACATAAGCGTTTAAACAAAGATTGTTTGGCAGTTTCAGTTTCGCTACTTGATTTAGCGGTAAATTTCTTTGTTTTTTGTCTCTTGAGGTTCCGGTAAATGTATCTCGTCTAATTCAGCTGCATCCAAATCATCTTGAACATCGTACTCAGTATCATCATACTCTATGTCTCTGTCAGTTTCATCAGTAGATGAAACTGTCGTTTGTTTCTTTTTTCTTTGTTTCTGTTTTGGTTGTTTATTGTTTTTGATGTTTTCCTTGATTTTTTTCTTTTCTTGGATCATCATTTCTCTCTGAAATTTATTTTGTTCTCTTTCTTTTTTGCGACGTTCTTTCTCCTCAAGTTGTTGCTTTTTTTCAGCGTCCTTTTTAGCCATAATGACCCTCCAAGCTTCACCAGTGATAACAGAAGGTAATTGCTCCTTGGTTCGTTTTTTCTTCTTATCAGGTTCTGGCCAGTGTAAAGCTCTTTTAAAAGGTGATGGAATGTTTATACCTACAGAGTTTGATAATTTCTGAGGTGTAGGGCTTAAAAGTTGGTGGGGACTGGTCTGTACTGTAGTTGATGCAGCAAGATCTATTATAGTTTTTTGCGGGGTAGAAGTCAAAATTGTGTTTGTCCCAGCATGTGTCAAAAAAGAAATAGTGATAGCAGCGTCAGTGCTATTGGAAGTCTTAGAACTTGTAACAGTTTTCATATCTCTTTCTACTACAGTTGAATCTTCAACTGAAGCAACCTGTAAAGCATAATCACGCTGAGGTATGGTATTGAAAACTGCATCAGAATCAATGTGGTTCAAAGTTATTGGGACAAGAACTTCTGCAACTTTTGGGGAAGCAACAGACTTCGACTCTTTTTGTCCCACGAAAGTTTTTTTATTAATTTCAAAAAACGTAGAACTAATACCAATGTTCAAATCACTTGGACCTACAGAAGAATCTGGCAGTGTACTGATTTCGGCCTCAGAATTCCAATGTTGTTGCATCTTTGTTTGTACCGGCAAAGAATTATAATGCGTTTGTAGAGATGAAATTATATCCTTGCCCGGTGCATGAGTACTGGAATCTGACGCTGTAGTTGCTTCAGAGAAATTTTCAAGAATGTTTGCCGTGCCTACTTTTTATTTTTTGCCCAGATAACATAAAGAGATTCATCTTCTGGTGCCAAAATATTCTCTACTTCATCTCTTGGTAAGTAATAGAGTTTTTTAAATAAATTCAATTTTTCGGTTGAAAATGTCTGTTCTATTTCTTGCTCTTTAAACTTTTACAAATTTTGTCTTTTCAGTACACTTCATATTATTACTAGCCTGTGTCGATGTGGAAGCGCGATTATGCGAGCTAATTTTGTTCATATCAACATATTCAGGACCGTAAGGATAAAGTCCGCTCTTCCGAAATCCGTTTTTGATAACATCTTTCGAAATCTTCTCCAAAGCAATCTTGAAGTTATTTTATATATTCTCCAAAGCAAAAGGCTAGGAAAAGTTCCGCTCGCACGGTCCGCTCGCACGGTTGTGTCTTTTTATTGAGTCATAAGTGTTAAACTACCCCGTAAAATGGTTTTAAAAAAATGTACTAATTGCAAAAAGAATATAACAAAGAAATCGCCAGGATTGGAGTGTAGTAGGTGTAATAAAGTGGTGCATGCAGACCCGGACTGTGCTAAGCTAACTAATAAACAGCTAGGTACTCTACGAAACTCCCCCAGTATTGAGTGGAGCTGTGAAATTTGTCTGCAGAATATGTCACGTAGGTCATCGTATATTATTCCGGAAGATGATGCTGAGGATGATTCCGACACAGGCCTTCACCCTCAACCCATGATAGACCATCGGAAACTTGCCCAGGATATTAATCGGGAACTAAAAAAAACTGTAAAAGATGAAGTAGGGAATTTAGAGGCATCGATAGAATTTTTGAACGAGCAACTAACCACACTTCAACACTACATGAAAAACCAGGACGGTAGAATCAAGGACTTAGAACAACAGAACAAAGACTTGTTCAACCGAAACAAAAACCTAGAACTGCGGGTGGCAGCATTAGAACAAGGCAAACAACAATATGAACAGAATAGTCTGTCAACCTGCATTGAAATAGCTGGGCTTCCTGAGATTCCTTCTAAAGATGTCGGCAAGGTGGTGTCTTCTATAGCAGCTGCACTTGAGGTGGATGAGCAGGACATTCAATCTTCCCGTCGACTAGCAGGCAGCAGGGAGAAACCTGGTCCGATTCTAGCAGTAATGAAGTCGAAGTTGACACAAAGCAAGTGGATTGCGGCTAGCAAGCAAAAGCGACTAACAGTAGGATCGATTCTACCCGACGTCCCTAAGGAAAAGGCAAATACTAAACTTTACGTAAGAGAGGCATTGACGAAGTATTTAAAAACACTTTTGTATAATACTAAACAAAAACTAGGCAGTTCATTCAAATTTATATGGTGTAAGGATGGGAAAATATGTGTACGTAAAACGAACGACAGTAAAATTATGTATATTCGATCTAGTCAAGAGATTGAACAGATCGACAAATGAATTGTAATCTAATTGTTACATAATATTAAAAAAAATCATTGTATGGAACCATTAAAACGTACAGAAATTTTCAATTGTAAATCCATTAACTATTTCTTTCAGAAACTGCCTAAAAACCAAGAATTATCCTTTACCTGTCTTCATATAAATATACGGTCAATGATTAAAAATTTCCCAAAATTATTACAACTTATACACCACTGCTCATTCCCTTTGGATATGATCGTTATCACAGAAGCTGGCATATCCAATAATATTGTACAGTTATATAACATACCGGGCTATAATATGCACTCACAGCTACGAGTTAACAAAAAGGGTGGAGGTATTATTATTTATGCAAAAGAATATTTGAAATTTACACCAATCACATACAATACCTTCACATTTGAAAACTTAACTGGTTATCTAAAAACAAGTCACGAGGAAATAGCTGTGTGTGCAGTTTATAGGCCGCCATCAACCTCCGATGTTCGAAAGAGGTTATTTATTAGGGAACTGGGCAACTACGTCTCGAGCTTCGATGGACAGTACAATGCACTTCTAATCGGTGATACAAATATAGACCTAAAAACTATTTCATCTATTTCAGAATCATACTTGGAAACACTGAACGAGCGCGGACTGATGTGTGGAGTCACTGATTATACTAAAATCGAAAAAAAATTAAACAATGTCACTAAATCTTGCATTGACCATGCGTTTGGTCGATTCCCCACATTAGATCCGTACTCGGCAGCGGTCGACGTCGTACTGGCAGATCACCGTGCAATACTGTTCGCATGCGTAAGCGATAGCTTGCAAATGCAACGAACACAGGATGTTAACAAAACACGCGTTGATTATAGAATATTATCCGAAGAATTAAAAAATGTAAATTGGTCGGAAACCAATGATATGAATTGTCCTCATCAAATTTATAAGTTTATATGTAACTCTTTTACTAACGCACGTAGCTTGTCAACAAAAAATATGGAGTACAAAAAAGACTGCAAATTATATCGTATACCTTGGATGAATGATAATATAAATCGACTATGCGAAAAACGTAATAAACTTTTTAATTTATGGAAAAAAGATCCATTTAACTCCGAAAAAAGGTTACAGTATAATAAAACACGCAACAAAATTCACAAAATCTTAGAGTACAATAGAAATTCATATTATATAAATAAAATACAAGACAATTTTAAAAAGTAAAAAAAGTGTATCAAATTATTAATCAAATGCTTGGCCGCATTTAAGTTTCTGTGGATGATGCTATAGTCAAATTTTTTCAAACCCAGGGAGTTTCAGTGGAGGATATGGCCAATAACTTTGCTACTGAATTTAACAAAACAATATTTAGTAGAATTATAAAGCAAGTCCAATTTCAAGTCATGAGTATCATAATATCTGTTCCTAGAGACTATTTTAACCATATCACCGCGATCATCGTATAGGCTGAACTTTGATGCAGCTAAAAGAGATAACGGCATCACTGAAGCAATAGACAGGTAAATAAGCTCAAAACAACACATCAAGGTTAACGCATCCATTTTATTATATTTTATCTTATTTTTTAATTGCCGATGCAGCTGACGGTGGAGCAGGTTTAGCGTAATATATATATAACAAAACAACAGCAATTAATACAACATAAAATTTAGTCTTCCTTCCATTCACGCACATATATAAAAATACGGCAACTCCCACTACCAGATGAAAGTAAAAATCAATAGAAGGGTGCACAACAATATAACCACTATAAACAGTAAGCAATACTAAGTTTATAAAAACAGGCTTCAGCACAAATGTAACCAAGTTCAATGAAATCAAAGTGGCAATAATTTTATGTTTCTTCACAGTATCCACCAACGTGATCAATATAGATAAATCTATACCTTTAGATGACTTTAAATATTTCAACTCTCTCTCCAAATATTCCAATGGGTGAGTATGACCATAGTATTCAGCCAAAGTAAAGAAAAACCATGCCGAAAACAATATCAGACTCAACGGATTAGAGAAAACACGGAACAATAGATTTGTCACGTCGGACACAGACATTATTACTTCGAATTTAAAACATATTCTATTAATTAATTTTTCTTTTAACTTATTCCAAAGAAGGCAACGATGGATCACTCAATATTATAGCATTATCAGCAAAATAATATAAACTTTTAAAAGCTTCAACATCCGAAATTAAACCATGTATAGTTTCATAAACCAAAGAATGATCACCATTCAATTTATATCTCTCATTTATAGCATCATTCAACCATATATTATTCAACGAATTAGCATATTGAAACATTAAATCACACAGTGATACTCTATATTGTTCCACATGATTATAATTAACAAGATCTGATCTGCCCAATTTTACAACCAATTTAAAGGGGTCAGGAACGAATAAAATTCTACCACCTGCATTTATTAAAAATTTTGAACAAAAATACGAATATCTGTATCTGAAAAATTTCGACTCCAGATTAAACAATTTAGCACAATCATCGTTTCTATCTATACCTGCAACTCCCCCAATTAATAAACTATCATCACCTGAGAAAAACCCATATTTAACCTTACTCAAATCTAGTAAAGTGGCCATAACTCCCATTAAAACTATGGTATTTCCAATATAAGTACTAGCATTTCCTGATTTCCTTTGATACTCAATTTCAAACCTCAACTTATTACTTTGATCATATAATATTGTGTATTCATGAGCCAAACGCCATTGGTCCAATCTATCCTCTGGAATTCCAAATAATCTATACAATTCCAATTCAAACTCTAAAAGCAACTCACCCTGCGACTTATCATATTTAGATATATCAACTTCCAATTTATCATCAGTATCCAATTCATCTGCATTCATCATACCATTTAAGACCGATTCAAATTCAGCAGGGGAACAATCTGTAAAAATTTTAAACTTATCAGGTAAAACTGATAATAATCTTGATTTAAACTCTTTAAATATAGGACAAAACATTACATTAACCGTTTTAGAATGAGCTGCAATAGTCTGAAGAGCAGCATATTCATGAATAGCAGATTTTTCCAATTTGGGCTTAGGTAACCTTTTAATCATCAAACTGTATCTCGAAAGTTCTTCTTTATCAACTATTAAATCACCATCTACCATAGAATCTATATTACAGTTCTGTGAAGGTAACCACGCATTAACTAAAGACTCATTCAGAAGAATCTTATGGTCAAAAAATCGCTTAAAATCATCAATTTTATCTTTTGATACGAATGATGCAACGAATCTACGCACCATTAATCTAACTAAATCATTGTTATTCATGGTTACTGATATCTGATGCACTCCCAGATTTCTTTTAATGACAGCCAAAAGCATTTCTACAAAAGTTGCGTCTCTTTTTGATGGACAACTAGTCTTTAACTCAGGTATCATAGTATCGTATTTTCTTTCAACAACACTTTTAACAGCTCTGTTATATTTAAACATAACAGGCGGCAAGTCCAAATCCATATTATTAATGAGATCACTCTCCATGGACATATCACAATCTATCCAATCCGGAATGACCATATTGTAAAAATCCTGCAAGGCACCCACATCATATGACCTTGGCTGATACGCAAAATCAAGTGATAACTGACCATCCCCTAAGATATCTACCTCAACATTTTGATCGACACCTGTATCATCATCACAAGAAATATTATGTAATAATCGTCTAATATTATCCACTTTATAATGTGTTCTATATTTCACCGCTGTCCTGAACTCGTGACTTCTAGAACTAATATCTCCATATTGAAAGTCGGTATATAAGTAATCATTTATCTCTAAAACAAAATTTTTAGATTTAACAGCTTTTAGTCTATTAAATTTAATTAAAATTTTTTTGTTAAATTCAGTGTCCTCATCATTTAAATTTAAATTATTATTTCTAACAATACCACCGCCAAAACCGAATTTACCACTTAATATAGTCTTCTTTTCCATTACTAGAGTTTTTCTATTCTTGACGACTGAACTATATTTATAAACATTATGATAGGATACAGTATTCAAATTAACTACCACATCCATATTCATAGTATTAGCATGATGTTTCAATATATTTACCATCCCAACATAATTTCCAACCTTTTCAATATGGAACACAACCTCATCACCGCCTTCATTCTTAACCACTGTATTAATATCAGCCAACGTCATATTCAAATTATCCTCATTATTATCTATCAAACACAAAAAATATAAATTATCTACCCTTTCCACACGATTAAATGTAACGTTATTGTTTTTAAAAATTTTACTAATCACTATAATATTTACTTTGTCCAAGACAAGATCACTGTATGAAGTAACCCGAAAACTAGAATTATCCTTCAACTGTGGTATAGCCACACTATCAATGTCATTTTCATCAATATTAATAACCAAATTATTCGTTTTAACAGTATATCTGTTACAATCCACTCCAGCTTTTGAATTAATTCTTTTACACAAAGAATCACCCAATTTTCTAGTATAATAAGTAAAACTAATTGTATGTCTAGTCAATGCCACCAACTGATGACTTGCGCTAGTGTAAATCTCATCCATCTCCATATGAGATAACCTCACCAACAATATATGTTCCGCTGTTCTACCCTGAAACTCATGAATAGTGTAACAATTTGACACGTTCACTTTGGACAATTTCGATATTAATTCTTGTTTTTCTTCTTGTTTAAAAGTCAAAATAACAGTTTTATTATTGATCTGTTCGTTAATATCTCTAAGTTCCTTCAAAGATTTAATCAAGATGCTTTTATTTATATTATTAGTAGTAATCATACCCTTCATTCCCGCGCTGGAATATACTTCATCAAGAATAGCACATACATCAGCAGGACATCTAGACGATACATTAAATACATCCTTCAAAACAGACACACTATCCAAATCATCATATTGAAAAGTGACCATCCTATCCCGTTCTATATAAGGTAACTGAAACTTGTCACCTATACAAATCACCAGATTTACCTCAGTCAAAATCATAGCAGCCAATAAACCATCTAGATTCATCATATAGCACTCATCGATAATCAGTATTCTAAAATCGTTATCCTTTTTGAATTCTTCAAATTTTTTTATTCCAACCAATAATGAATCCAACGTCCGAAATCTTAATTTCAATTCTTTATCAGTATACTCATCAGGTAATTCCTGAGCTATACGATTCCTCAAATCCATAGCCGCTGATCTAGTGGCTGTCAACACCAAACAATCCTCTGGATAACTTTTAACGATGTCGATAGCTTTCTTAGTTTTTCCACATCCTGCAACACCATTATATCTATAAATTTTTGGCAACAAAAACCTCTCATAATTCAAATCAATACTACATATTGAATGATGAATACTACGTGCATTCATAACTTTGGTACCATCACAAACCAAAACCAAATGTCTATCAGTTTCGTATTTATCTTCATCAAAATCATATGGTACAAACTCACTACCATCAAATCCATAATTATAACCTACACCACCACTAATAACAAATTCTCTTTTATAATTATCGTATATAAATACTTTTTTTTTTTTTTAATTTAACAATTTCTGATTAAATACCCTATTGTTATAATTCAATAGATCATACTTTCTAACAAGATTTAGCAGATTATCCTTGACGTTCAACTCAGCTATGCGTTGTTTTTCTCTGTATTCGATTATAGCATTTATAGCATAGGACTTCCGATCCCTCACTAACAAATAATTCGGTTTATATTTCGACATCAGTTCAACTTCATTAGCACTCCACACCTGATTAATGCTAGAGTTATTAATTTTACAATTATCGTCCAAAATATATTTAGAAATAGTTTTCCTTAGAGAAGCCGTTGTAGAATTTTCAACTTCCAAATTCACCACGAATTTAATAGTCTCGAAACCCTGTATAAGAAATCTAACAAATTCATACAATTTATTAGTACTATCGATCAAAACATTATTAGCAAACAAATTCATAATACAAAGATCAACAACTTTCGATCCAAAAATTTTCACTATTTCATTAACTATAGTATCTAACTTATTCATAAAATTTTGTATATAATTATTGTCATTTAATTTATCAATAATACAATAAATATCAATCAAGCCTTTATCATTAACGTAAATAGTGAAACATTTACTAGAATATTTAATCGGGAACACCACATCCAACTGCTGTATAAACATACTAGAGAGCCGTTCATATCTAAAACCGGCTGACTCGAGCATCTACTATCAAAAGGCCACAAGTGATAAAATAAGTAAGATTATTCAAAATTTAAACTCTAAAAAAGCTCCAGGCATTGATGGAATTCAAGTCTCGGATATTAAATTGGCAAAAAATGGGGTATCGTTAGCGATAGCCAATCTCATCAATACGAGCGTTCAATATGGCATATATCCAGATGAGCTAAAAAAAGGATGTGTAAGACCAATTGCTAAAAAAGGTAAAACTAATGATAGCCGTGTGGTATCCGGCAGAGTAGAATAGGACCACTCCAAGTCTTCCCGTGGATGTCGTAGAAGGCGACTTAGGAAATACAAGCTAAACAAAGCTTATAAACATCTAAGACACCTCTCCAACCTGTCTGGCCAGCGTGGAGAGTGTAGGCCAAGTCCTCTGGCTGCTCTGGCCAAGTATGGCCCTAGTAGTACAGAGAGGGTCGTGCTCCTGTAGTGGAGACTAAAAAGGACCTGATGATGATGAATGATTACAGTAACTATCGCCAAATAACGCTCCTCTCTAACATTGATAAAATTGTAGAAAGATATATTTGTGCCCAAATACATAAATATTATAAAGTTAATGATATAATATACGATAAACAATTCGGTTTTCAACAGGGTAAAGGTACGCAGGACGTTCTATCAAAGTTCACTGATGAAGTTAACACAGCGTTAAATGAAAGGAAACATGTTTTGGTTCTTTTTATCGACTTTTCTCGAGCATTTGATAGTCTTGGCCACAACCTGTTGGTAACTAAGCTTGATACTAGTGGAGTCCGAGGCCCCTTGTTAGAATGTAATAAAAATTACCTTAGTAATCGTTCATTCGTAGTTAAAGTAGCCAATACAGTTAGCAGAACTATGAATGTTACCAAAGGCACAGCACAGGGCTCGGTTGCAGGTCCATTACACTTCCTCTCGTACATTAATGACATGAGCAATTGCGTTACACAGTGTACCTGCTATCAATTTGCAGATGATGCTTGCTTAGTGATTAATGAAAGGAATCTTGATAAAGCTTATGAGCACTTACAAATGGACTTTGAGTCTATATGTAAGTGGTGTCACGATAATGGGTTGGTAATCAATACAAATAAAACAAAACTTCTGCACATTAGATCACCATACATAAAAATGCCTGCAAATAACAACAGCCTTATAGGTCACGAGCACGCATGTCTTCACGGCTCTGTGGCTATTGGAAATTGTAATTGCCCATCCATAGAACTTGTTAACTCTTACACTTACCTCGGGCTAATCGTAGATAGCAAGTTAAATTGGAAACTCCACGTAAATATTGTGTTTACCAAACTAAGACACTTTCTAGCAAACATGAAAATTCTCAAAAACCGTATTCCGTACAAGGTTAAGCTGTTGCTTTACAGATCCTTAGCCGAATCTCATATTATATATGGTCTCAGTAGCTACGGTAGAACATATAACACTTACTTGAATAACGTGTATCGGTTGCAGTTAAAAATATTAAAAACGATCGTGTCTAATAAAATCAACTTACAATACCATGACAATGAATCGGGTCTTTTTAAGCATTGTGAAGTACTACCAATTCACTCAAATATTAAATACACTTTATTAAAACAAAACTATTTTAACAACGACTCGCAAACAAAAATTGATCATGCTGTATTCACGCGCGCCATGGCTCGGAACCGGTTATACGTGGAGCGCGCAAACAACGTCTACGGCGAAAGGACGACGCGCTATCTAATACCACGTTTAATCAACGAGTTGCCAGGTGATTTAAGGTATCAAATTTCCATTAAGAACATTAAGCATAAACTTAAGAAATATTTCTTGGATAGTATTGACTCTTGCCGTAGTTGCCCCAATTAAACGGTTTTTTTTTAATTATTTTTCTTTTTTAATGTATTTAGTTGCTACTGAATCACTGTAAGATGTTGTTGTTGCATTTCATCACAAACCTCCGTGGTTTTTTCTGAAATGTATCTATATTCTGTTTATGTACATGATTTTGAAATATAATAAATAAAAAAAAAAAAAAAAAGTTGTGAGCAAAATTTTCTTTTTTCTGTCGTTGTCCAGCGTTTGCAAGTTTCCACTCCATTACTTGATTTTTCCAGAAACATTTTAGGGGACGAAAAACGGCGACGTCCATAGGCTGGAGCAAATGGGTTGAGTTTGGATGTAAAGCTATTATTTCAATGCCGTTAACCTTACAGAAATCTGACAGGTGCAAGGTCATGTGAGACCTGTGTCCATCAACTTATAGAAGAACAGGTTTTGGTATATTGTTTTTAGCCAACAAAGGGTTAAAAACATTGGCCACATACTCTTAAAAAGTTTTCGCAGTCATCCAACCCGTATCAGACTTTCCAGTTGCGAAGTTATCTGGAATTTGATCACCTATGTATTTAGGAATCCGTTCGTAACCGTAAACTATTAGAGGCGGAACGAAACTCCCGGCGGCATTGGCAGTCACGAGCACAGTCAAATTTTCTTTTTCGTCGCCAGCGCCACTATGTATATTTTTGTCTCCTTTGCGCGCCAACACTCGCCCAGCCTTGGGTTGGAGAAAAAAAGCACTTTCATCGCTGTTGTATATCCGCGTTGGATCATTTTTATATTCCTCTCCTAGTCTTGTGAGGAGGTAACAGACTTTATTATACTCTGCTCTTGCATTTCATCTGAAACTTCGAGTTCACGAATAATGTTTTCGAATTTTGCAAAATATTCCTTGAGCCTGCCACCTTGATGTTTCAAGGTCAATAGTTTTCTTCGTAGAGTGAATTTGGATATCCCTTTTTTTTCTCTGAAATGTGCGTTTAAAACATCTAGCATTTCTTTAGCAGTAGAACATTTCTTTACTAGGTTCAAATTTACAGACATTTAAACCTAATAAAGAAATGTTCATGTACTATTAAACTTTTTGCCTTAGCATCCAATATCTTCTTTCCAATTTCAACTTTTTTACTGCGGGATCAGGGATTATGCGTAGAGATTGCAATCCGGATACTTCGAAATCCGAAAAACACTGAAAAATCCGGATTTTCAAACTTTTTATAAGTCCGGATTTCAGTATCAAAATCCGGTTTTTTCGAATTTTTCTTTTAAGTATAGCTTATCATCTTAATTGATAGTTTTTGATTAAGCACCATCTTTTTTATTGTTTTTATTGACGATTTTCAACCAGCACACGAATTCGCAAAAAAATGTATGCTTTGACTTAAGGGATTTTTGATTGCAAACAATAGACTTCGTGGACAGTTAAACGATGATTATCAAAACATTATAAAGAAAGTCCGGGCGTTGGTGAAGACATTCACTGGCTATGAATGACATGCTTCAGAAATATGTGCTAGCAGAATTCGGCAAAGAGTTAGGTCTTGTTTTGGACTGTAAAACGCGATGGTATAGTCTAGCTACAATGGTGGAATGTATCTCAAAGCTGAATTCAAGTGTACAAAAAGCATTAATCGATATTAATCTAACAGGCCGCGGTATCGTCACCAAACCCCTTAGACTCTAATTCGGAAACCGTGTGCAAATCTGACCTTAACCTACTCGTACTTAGCTTTAAGGAACAACTTGATCGCCATCATTCTATTGTCAAAACTAGAAGTGCCCTACTCTACAGCAGCAGCCGTCGAGCCTTCAGGCAGCAGGGCTGATTTACCTGCATTAATACATGTGGAAATGGCACTTTTGGAAAAGTTTGTGGAGAAATTTAAAAATGGGTTAAAGACGTTGCAAGATAGCCGTTCCGCCGATTAGTCTGGAATCAGAAAGGGCCATTTCCACGGTTGGAATATACTGCAATAAATTAAGACCACGGTATAAATGACGAAACACTCGACGCTTTCACATATGTTTTGAAAATACCGCTTCATGAAAAAATTAAAATCTTAATTGTTATTTACGGTTAGGTTGTTTGCTATTTATTTTAATTTTTCATTGTGTATATACGTAGTGTATCAATATTGATTATGGTCCAGCGAGTCGGAGGTCTCAAAAAAAACCAAAATTTAAAAGACTAATTTATTAGAACATAGAAATTACAAAGGAATCTAAAAATAGAACTACGACTAATTACAATTAAAGTGCATGGGTCGAAGTATGAAGCCCAAGTGGCCGAGGCGTCCGGTGTCCCGTCGGGCGTCGAGGCTTACACGTGCTGCTACGTCGGCACTATACTTCACTTGCACAATTCTAAACATCGGTGCCGTGTGCAATGATGTGACAGGTTAGCGGTCTTCATATAGGACAATCCCGTAACACCTCCACCCTTAGAAACGCAACTATTTGAGGGTTTTTAGTGAAAATGTTGCGTTAGGTATTCTGTTTGCAGGACTTGGGATGCTGTATATACAGTGTCATCTCACTAATCCGGCACTATTAGAAACCGGAGGGTGCCGGATTATTGGAATGTTCGGATTACTGGGTTATACTGAAAAAGTCATAGGTAATAAATAAAATAAAGCATTTCATAGAGAGAATAAATGTATGTAATGTATTATGGAACAATTGAATTAACATGTAGGTACATATGTAATTAGCTAGTTTTGAAATAATCCTTAATTGAGGTCTGCTTTTGTGCAACTTGTAGTCCTTGCTTAAAAACCTTTTCTCGCATATTGCGAAGAATTATAATATCTTTGGCAGACATGCCGTTTTCTTCTGCCCATGTTATGCAGGTATTGAAACAAATCAATGCATCATCTGGTTTAACCCTTACAGCAGTTGTAGTAGTTGGTGGTTCCAATATTTCTACAGAGCTTTCTTCTTGTACTGCTTCACATACAATTTCGTCATCAGTCATGATTTCCTCTGTTTCTTCGATTCCTTCAAACCAAGAATTCAAATTTTCTTCACTCGTCTTCAACCCTTTTTCTGATAGATTTTGTAACCAATCAGCAATAGGCACATTATCTTCAGGATCCCATTCATCTGTTTCTTCTGTTTCTGAAACATCATTCATTGTAGGCCACAACTTTTTCCATGAAGATTGGATTAGGTTAGGAGAAACAGATCTCCAAGCATGAGCGAGAGAGAACACAACATCCTTCAAATTCAATCCTTTAAGGCTCTGCGTTATATCACCATCCTGAGATATAATATGGATCAGTAATTTATTTTTATACAAAGACTTTATTTTTTGAATAACATTTTGATCCATTGGCTGCAGTAAAGGTGTGCAGTTTGGCGGTAGGAAGATGGTTTGGATATTCCCATCACTTGATTTAAGGTCTTGTTCATTTGGGTGGCCTGGAGCATTGTCAAGTACGAGTAAAGCTTTTATGGGCAAGTTTGATCTTTTCATAAACTTTTTGACTTCTGGGACAAAGTCTTTATGAAACCATTCACTAAATACCTCTCTCGTGACCCAACTTTTCATTTGATTCTTGTAGCAGACTGGGAGACAAATGTTCTTGAATGCTCTGGGGTTTTTCGCTTTGCCAATCACTAACAAATCCAATTTGTGGGTTCCAGTAGCATTTGAACACGGCATGAATGTGATCCTATCTTTACTCACTTTACGACCTGGTGCACTTGCTTCTTCAGAAGAGACAAATGTTTTATTGGGCAACAGTCTCCAGAACAGACCACTCTCGTCTGCGTTATAGATTTGGTCAGGAAGAAGACCCAGTTCTTCTACTTTGTTTTTAAAAAGCTCGATAAATGGCTTCACTGCAGATTCGTTGCTTGATAATTTCTCACCCGATATGGTTAATAGACGGATACCAAATCGTTTTTTAAATTTATCTAGCCATCCATCGCTGGCACGAAAATCATCTTTGTTGGTAATTTTTTTATAAAATTCAATTGCTTTGGCTTTCAAAATTTCTCCAGATATAGGAGTGTGTTTAGAACGCCGCTGTATGAACCACAAGTAAAGAGCGTTTTCCATCTTTGGACAATCGCCAACTTTTAGTGTTTTACGCTTCCCTGGCCCTGACTCCATTGTCTTGACGTGGTCTATTATCTGCTGCCTTTTCTTCTTAAGATCGTGTATAGTAGCACTCCCAACACCATATTCTTTTGCCAATTTACACATGTTTTGTCCGCTATCTAACTTTTTTAAAATTTCCATTTTATTATTCAAATCTAGTGTTTTGTGTTTGCGTTTATTTGACATTTTTAACTGTAAACTAGTCTCACTTGAAAGAAACAATACGTTAGCACGTGATAAGTTTTGAGGTTAGACTGCTAGTCGATGACGCAGCGACCAAAGCGCACACGTATAGAGGGGTAAGGGAGGCGTGGGCGGAGGGTACCGGATTATTGGACGTGCCGATCTATCGAAGTGCCGGATTAGTGAGATTATACGTTGTGGATCTTGAAGCCTCTTCGGTCTTTGGGATATCGCCGGTGGTATCAGGGATCGGTTTTTGTTTCGTATATTTGCGGCATATTATAACTGTAGCTGTGACTGCAACGATACTCAGCAATACGTATAGTGGTACTGTAGTGTGGTAAAGGGATGCTGTATTCACTTCATCCAATTGTATGGTCTTCTGGGATAGAATTTTATCTTGAATATTTCGAAGCATTTTCAGATCGATGGAGTTAAGAGTTATCGCCGGCTGCAATGGGATTTGTATCTCCGGGTTGACTGGGATGTTGAGTATCTTGACGGGTTGTCCTTCGACGCGATCTTGAAGATTGTAAATGGTGAAGTCATCTGTTTGTACGGAACACTGCTGAGGTACAGTGAGTAGATGGCTATGCTGCAGAATTCGGTATTCATCTCGCTCGCATGTAAATCGTACTTTGGTTGGCCGGGGAAAGGTGATGATGTAATGTCTGTCATCCAGCTTTTCTAGTGTTTCTCTTGTAAGTGTGACAGTTATCTGCTGGCAGGAGTCGCCAATAGCTTGCTTAGAGATGAGTGTCTGGATACAGTCAGGAGACGACCTAATCTGCTGGTAAGTTGTTGGTTGACATAGGTATCGAGATTTTATCTTCGGGCATTCTGCCTCTATGTACATGTACTCTTTATCGTTGGTTGCTAGTAAAGGATGAGGGGGTATTAGGATTCGGTTATATTTATTGGGTACTATGGGTAATTTATATAAATCATAGGTTTCTGTTGAAAGTATTGGAAATTTAAAAACTATAACTATTTGCCTATTCATAAAATATGAACCTGCCTGTATGACATTATAATAATCTCTTAAATCTATGTCCAATAATTGTTCGTTACTATATAGTTCTTTAAGTTTTCTTATTATCTTACTTAAGATGTCGACTCTCAACATCGAGTGATGAACACTTGATGTGCGAGTGAACGCCAATATATCTTCTATTCTACGCAATTCGTTGGAGAGTTCATCTATATTATAAGTGACAATCGTTAAGAGTTTAGCTAACTTAGCGTACTTAATTAGATTACTATTCTTATGGATTTCATCATCTAATAGCATATTCAAGGTATGGTTAAGGTTCCTTTGATTTTCTACTAGACTGACTAATACATTCGTATGATGAGCCATCCACTCCTTGTTTAGACTAATATGGGTATTATAATTACTAACTAATTTCTTTTGATTGGTTTCAATGGTTTCAATAGCCTTATTATACTTTATGGCATCCGAATAGTCTAGGTTTCCTGTTATACTTTTTATCATGGATCCTAGACCATCTATGAGACCTCTCCGTAAACGATGGGGTTCTAAGCTGTCTAGTTCGTATGTTGTTTTATTTAATTTGTTACTTAAGTAATCTATCTGGTTTTCAAATATTTGGTAAGTGTCATTAGGTAACCTAGTCTTTAGCTCTACAATTTGATGTTTAACTAGTTCAATGTGGTTCTCTACGTTACTAAGCTCAATATATTGGAGGAAGGAGTGGTCATGCGTTACTAGTCTAGTAGGTCCTAGGTTGAAGGGTAATAGTCCAGGTCCATCTTCCAGGCTGTCAACTTGAACTTCTTGCGCTCGTGTCAGGGTCAGAGTTAGGAGTAACCTGCAACAATTTCGCAGATTTGGGAATTCTTTTCAGTCTAGCTTTTGCAATCGGGCCGCGTTTTTTAGTGGTATAGATATGGATCGGCAGATCCGCTAATACAGTGTCTTGGGTGTATCTTGGGGCTATCTTTTGCCTACTGGCTGCTGGGTTCGTTATAAAAACTTGTTGTTGGGGTTGGTATTCTATCTCCGGTTCGCGATTTTTATTTCGGTTCTCTATAAGGGCCTGGCGTTCAGCTGAGCTAGACTCATGTATTAGTTCATACACTGTCTTCATACGGTCTTTATGTGTCTGTAGGTACTATTGCATTAAGTGTCCGGTAACATCTATGTCTATGGGGTCTCGAGGGTTGAAATGGCCATTTAAAAGATCATATGGTCGGCACTTAGTAAAACTATGTACGGAACTATTATAGGCTATGAGTGCATATGGCATTAGGTTAACAATGGGCTCGGCTTTCCGTTGTAGGCTAAGAATACGTAGATGTTCGAGAAGGGTGGAATGGAACCGTTCTATATTACCATTATCGTTAGGTGTGTGGGCCAAGGTCTTATGGTGTGTTATTTTGTGTAACCTAACGAACTCTGAAAACATTTGGTTATTAAATTCAGGGCCTTGGTCAGTGATTATTGTTAACGGAAGTCCGTGATGGGTACAAAACGTTAGGAGTCCTTGTAGGATGCTGAGTGCTGTACCATCCCTAAGGATATATGCCTGTGCATATTTAGAAAAGACGTCAATGAAAGTTAGATACTTTTCATTCTGGGCGGTGAATAGATCCATATGGACAACTTCGAAAGGTTTAGACACAGGTGGAACAAGATTAAATAGTGGCCTAATGGGGTTTCTATCGTATTTAGCTTGCCCACAAATAGTACATTCTCCGATAAATTTTGCGATGTGTTCTTTCATTTTGGGCCAGAAGTACCGGTGAGAAAGGGACAGGAAACATTCATTTATACCACGATGGTTAGTTTTGCCATTGTGATAGATGCTGATTATTTCCTGTTGCCTTAAATATTCTTTGACATTCTCTATTTCACTCTTACAAAGTACAAGGTTCATAGATGAATTTTTGAAATGATTTTGAATTACAGGTATGATCGAATACATCGCAAGTGGGGGGTTCAATAACATACCAGTCTTAACCTTTGGATTAACATATTCTTTGATTATATTAATAACTTCCTGTTCTAAATTTGATTCTGAAATTTGTACTGAAACTCTAGTATGTGTGTTAAACGGTTTGGATACAACGGGTCGCTTCTTCACGTCACCTACGATAGTTATGACGAGCTGTCGATGAAATTTATTAAGGGGTTCATCGGTAATGGGAACTTCTAATATCGGGTTCTCTTCACTAGTATGCACTGTGGCTGTTGTAGAGCCCTGTAATGTCTGTGGCTTTTTAGATGGGTTGCCTATTATAGACTGTAAGTCATCTAGTAACTGATCTAGTTCCTCATTATAAATTTCTACCCTGGAGAGAGCGTCCGCGTTAGTGTTGCTTTTACCCTTTTTGTATATCACACTGAAATCATACTCGCTTAGTTTCAGTTTCCATCTTGTAAGGCGAGAGTTAGGTTCACGCAGACTCATTAGCCACTGGAGTGGTTTATGATCTGTTAACACCTTAAATTTTCTACCAAACAAGTATGGTCTGAAATACTTGGTAGCCCAAACTATAGCTAGCAACTCTTTTTCTATTGTGCTGTAGTTGGTCTCGCTGGTATTCAGAGTACGAGATGCGTAAGATATAGGTTTGTCAGACCCTATAGGCCCTTGAGATAATATGGCTCCGATTGCGAAGTTACTAGCGTCAGAAGTCAGTATGAATTCTTTTTCAAAGTCAGGGTATTTAAGTATGGGGTCGTTGGTCAATAAGTTCTTACATGTCTCGAAACATTTAACGTAGCTAGGATTGTCTAATGATATTTTTTGGCCCTTTTTAAGACAGTGGGTCATTGGCTTTGTGATACGAGCAAAATCCGGTATGAAGTTTCGGTAGTAACCGAGAAGTCCTAAAAATTGTTTAATATCTTTTGTCGTTTTTGGGATGGGATATTTAATTATTGCTGAAATTTTATCCGGATTGGGTTTTATGCCTTCACGAGTTATCACGTGTCCCAGATATGCAGTTTCAAGCTTCAAGAACTCAGATTTATTCATCTGAACCTTGAAGTTTGAATCTCGAAGTCTTTGGAATACCTTTTCGAGGTTAACAATGTGCTCCTGCAATGAAGTGCTGAAAACGATGATATCATCGAGATAAACAAGGCATATTTCATACTGAAGGCCTCGCAGCACATTGTCCATTAGCCTTTGAAAGGTAGAGGGTGCGTTTTTCAGTCCCATAGGCATTCTCAAAAACTCAAAATGCCCGTGTTCTACGTTAAATGCCGTTTTAGGTATATCTTGAGGGTGCATTTCACATTGATAGAACCCAGATGCAAGGTCAAGGGTGGTAAAATATTGACATTTCCCCAGTTTATCCAGTACATCGTTGATGTTCGGGATTGGGTACTTATCGTCGATTGTTTTCTCGTTTAATTTACGGAAATCTACCACTATTCTCCACTTTTGTTTGCCAGAGGCATCCATCTTTTTGGGGACTACCCAAATAGGGGAGCTCCATGCGGATTCTGAAGGTTGTATTATCCCTTGATCTAGCATCTTTTGTATTTGTTCTTGGACTTCGCGTCGGTGGATGAAAGGGTATCTATAGCTTTTGGTGTATATGGGTGTTTCATCTGTGGTCTTTATGCAATGCTTAACTTTATTAGTAAATGTCAAGGGTTCATTGTCTAAGTAAAATATGTCAGAGTATCGGGAGCAAAGCTGGATCAAATTAGCTTTCTCTTCGGGGTTAAGGTGGTCTGTACGTAGACGTGATAAAACCTCTTGAGTTCGCTTAGACATGGGCTGCTGATCTATGCTAGCCCCATCAACATTAAAAAGCTCGACACTCGCGGGTCTATCTAAGGATAATATCACATCGTGATCTGATGGGTTTTCGATTTCTATCACACCGCGGTTATTCTTAACAGAAGTTATGCATTCATGGATTATGCAGTTACACAATAACTGTTCCGGTATGTAAGCATCACCATCACTTACGTTGATGGGAAGTCGAAGTAATTTAGAGGACCTAGCGGGGATGATATCCTCATAGAGGTTGACGTTGCGTGAGTTATACATCTTGATAGGGTTGGACGCGTTACTAGTAACTATTATTAAGTCTTTAAGATCCAATTTAGCTTCCCATTGGGTAAGCAAGTCTAACCCTATAAGTCCATCAAAAAATTCGTGTAATTCATATAAGAATAATGTAATGTTATCATTGCATTTGAATTCCTGAAAACACGGTATTGTTATGGAATAATCACTTTTAGAAGTACCGTGTATGTTAGTTATTTGGAAGGGGTCATAATTCAATTGCAAATGGGAGTAATATTTCTTTGCTGCAGCGGGACTTAGGAAAGACTGATTCGCGCCAGTGTCCAGTAAGAGCTTAAGAGGGGGTTCGGTTATCTGCACATAGGGTAGTTGCCGTTGTGTTTGCAGATTGACCTCTATTTTAACTTTTTTTGTAAGACTGGCTATCTGAAAATCCTCAGATTGGCTAGACGAGGGTTGGGGTAAGTTGTCTGTCTGTCCACTATAGGTCATTTCCGTTACATTTGGTCCTTGCCCAACACAAAGGTTTTCATTGAACGCATTATAATTAGTCCCGTCGTAATCGGTAGGTTCAGCGTAGTTATAGTTATTATAGTCACTTAAATAAGGCTCTGGTTCATAGTACACGGGGTAGCAATTATAATCAGAGTCAAAAGCATAACATTCATTCAGATTCACATCTCGAGATTTGAAGTAGTTCGTGGGAGGCGGATTGCCATGCTGGGTCCAGTCGTGACCACTCGGGGGTAGAACTTTTGGTGTATAATGATTAACTCCGCTCATAGGGCGGGGACCCGTATTATTATTAAAATTAAAATTTCGAGCTGGCAATCTGAACATATTACTACTTGCATTATAGTTACGAGGTGGTGCTGCGAACATCTGTTGGGTGCGTGTAGGCATGCGAGGGGTGCTTTGATTGAGTTGAAATTGGGTGTTAGGTTTAGGTTGATTAATGTTGAAATTCTGACGAGGTGGCAATTGTGCCATAGGACCAAAGGTGAAAGGTTTAGGTATTTGAGGTAGTTGAGATTGTGGCGTTGGCATTGGTGTCTGCGCAGGTTTAGGGGCAGATGGCCCTTGTAAGTTTTTAGGAAGTCCTTCATTACGTTGTTGCAAGTACATAGTATTCAACTCCTCCTGGACAAACTCCAATGCTTTCTCCATGCTCTCTGGGCGCATGCACCTTATACGAGATCCCAAAGGTTCTTTAAGTCCGCGAACAAAAGCCTGCATTGTTAATTTTTTGTACAGGTCCCTTTTAGCAGTTACAGTCGTAGGGATGCTCTCGTGTAAGGTCACAAACGTCATTATAGTGCTAAATAGTGTCTGACACCTATCATATAACTCCTGTGGAGTGCTATTGCCTTGGATTTGCATAGCTAGATCGTTGTACAGAGTGGTCTCATCTCTTTGGTCACTGAAGTTATTGATAAGATGGTTTCTAATACCTAACCAATCGGATGGAATGCCATTGGCATTTATAGTCATTGCAGCATTGCCCTTTATTTTATTCAATATTCCGTTAACTAGGAATAAATTGGTAAGGTGGTGATCCTCTGTCCAATAGGCTGCTACAATCTGGTCGCATAATTGTATAAATCGCGGCAGTGTATGAGGGTTACCATCAAAGTCAGGCGCCAATCGAAGGGCCTTAATTATGGTGTCAGGTTCAACATGGCCAGTGGACGAATTTCCTAATGGCATTTGCTGCTGAGCCATTTTTATGCTATTAGTTTCTAAGTCTAATGAATCTAAATCCCTATTACTATCAATAAGAATGTCCCTAGCCTGCCTAGACGCAGAGCTATGAAGTGATTTACGAGGGTAAAAAATTTTGGAAGTTTACTACACTAGGATACTAGGAAATAAAGGAAGCAACACCACGAATAAATTGTAGCGTACTTACAGTATCATGTCTCGATACCTGGTCCTTCTTGAGTGATATCGAAGATTGGATATCTCCTCCGCCCTCAGCTCGACGACTAGAGATGAAGTAGGTCAGCTCGACGAAGGTTCGAGAACCAGCTAGTCACGCGGGACCCGGGCTGAATTCTAGCGGGAATCTTGATCACGGTCGCGCACGCCTAGTTCGAGCCTACTACCAAGACTGCGCCAATTATGGTCCAGCGAGTCGGAGGTCTCAAAAAAAACCAAAATTTAAAAGACTAATTTATTAGAACATAGAAATTACAAAGGAATCTAAAAATAGAACTACGACTAATTACAATTAAAGTGCATGGGTCGAAGTATGAAGCCCAAGTGGCCGAGGCGTCCGGTGTCCCGTCGGGCGTCGAGGCTTACACGTGCTGCTGCGTCGGCACTATACTTCACTTGCACAATTCTAAACATCGGTGCCGTGTGCAATGATGTGACAGGTTAGCGGTCTTCATATAGGACAATCCCGTAACATATTTAAAATACAAGGTTTTTTGTTTAAAAATATTAATACTATAAACTTAAAATTTTTATTGGACTTTACATGTTGCGAATATCGAATTATGAATTTGACTTACAAAACGTGATTTTTGTTTAAATTTTATAATGTGAATTTAATTAACAATGTAAAACGTGAATTTTACAATCTAACTATACAGGTCCTATTTGAAACTTTTATATTTTAAGTACATTGTAGTTCAGCGGTTATTTTAAGACCTCTAATTCGACTGATTTTTCATGTGATAACTAAATATTTTACTTTGTTGTGTGTTCTTTTCAACTTCATCGTAAATGTTAGTGAATTGTGAATTTTAGATAAGCGATACTAGAAATGATACAAAATAAAATTAAAGCTTCGAAAAATTCGGATTTTCCGAATTTTTGAGCAACAAAATTCTTAAAATCCGGTTTTGAAAAATATCCGGATTTTGCAATCCCTAATTATGCGGCGATAATTACGATAACAGCCGCAAATATACAGATTTATTACTTATAAGACATAGCATTATATACTCCTCTTATCTGCCCATTAAATAAAATGAAATAAATCCTTATTTCTATTTAATGACATCATTACATAAAAAAGTAAACGTGTCACATATGTGTTTAGCGGAATACTTATTTGAGAAAATTTGATTATCCTCTCCACTAAATCCTATTCTTGTGACTTGGACAATGTTGGTGCTCGCCCAATTTCTTTTATAGATTTCCCAGTGGTCAGGTGGTTGCGAAGAGTTCTACGAGGTATGTTGTCGCTGCTTGACGCTGTGATAGAACGCCGTTGATGACAGCAGAGATTGCTGTAACCAAATAATTTTCCGACCGCTTTTTCTTGACTGTTTGTAGTGAGGATGACATCTCTAAGTTGAATAAGGCCCGGGCCTTGTTGCCTATTATAGCTATGGGCATTCTTAGCTGCAGTGCAAGTTTTGCAAAAATCCAAGAAAATGTAAATAAATATAGACATAAAAAAGATCACTCTCAAACAAGGAAAACACAGAAATACACAATGAAATGCGTAATAATTGCTAATCTTTTCGTGTCAAAAATATATGCGACGCAGCCGCAACCACTTGTTTAGAATGTATGGACACTATGGACGCTACTATTACCAATCGGTGTGCGCTGGGGTTCGGATTGTGTAAGAAAATAATAAATACTACCACGTGTAACCAATATTTTTACTGTAGACAAACCGAGACACTATGACAGAGAATTAACAAAAGTAAAAAGAATATATCTCAAAAATATGTACAATCCAAAGAGTATTTTTATCAAACATTAAAGAGTTCGCAACACTCTCCCCCCCAGAGCTAGAGCACGGGCGACCGCACCAGTTTCCTAGCCGGGCGTCTGAGCGAACCTGCTTTGGTTGATACATCTGCCAGTCTTATGTTGCCGTCCTTTCCGGGATATTCAGCCGAAATTTTTAGTGCATGTACTGTTCATTTGGTGCGGCACGAAGGGGACGCTCGGAAAATCGTATTCAGATTTTCCCATAGGGAGCGCACCGTGTGTCGCGGTGGGCGGATATAGGGGCACCGGCGCCGTCGTGAAGGCAGCGTGAGCTGCCGTAGTCACGGCTACTGCTGCAAAGCCGGTTGCCTCGCCCACATTAGGAACAGCTACGAAACCCTTAGGTTTCCTGGCAGCGAGATCCACGATAGCGCCGGCGAGTGAATTAATGTCATTGTGTTGCCTACGGTCTGTTTTATTGTTAGTGTTACAATTAACGTGTTGTGTGCTATCATTTTTAATGCATATAGTGTTCATTTGCTGCGGCACGAAGGGGGTGCTCGGAAAATTGTATACAGATTTTCCCATAAGGAGCGCACCGTGTATCGCAGTGGGCGGAGATAGGGGCACCGGCGCCGTCGTGAAGGCAGCCTGAGCTGCCGTAGTCACGGCGACTGCTGAAAGGCCGGTTGCCTCGCCTACATTAGGAACAGCTACGAAACCCTGTGAACACGCGTTAATATTATCGGCCTACGCACGACTTAGCCAGGTTTCTACGTCTACTTTGGAACGAGCGTCACTGGTAAGCGAGAGACGTGAATGCAGAGCGATTGCGATACTATTGATTTCTGCTAGCTCGGCTTACAGCTCGAGCTCCGCTACTGCGCGCTCTTTTTCCAGAGCGGTGCGCTCACGTTCTACGGCTCTAAGTTCTAGACTACGCTCACGCTCCCGCTCCATGGCTTCACGCTCCCGTTCCGCGGCTAAACGCTTCAGTTCGGCCTCCATGTTCGATAGGCGGCGCGCATGCTCCGCTTGCAAAGCAAGCTTGCGCACCGTCCTGGATGACGTTGAAGACTTATGCGAGCTGGCGCCGACGGAGCCCTGTGGTGTGTCGCCGGCGTGACTACCTTGTTGCAGGCTTACAGGCTATTGTACACTTTGCATTAATTCACTATTCGTAACACTTATATTGGTCACTGCCTTTTTATGACTACTCGTAATCATTGTAAATATTAAATGCTTACACAAATTTTGTTATTAATTTTAAATTTAAAGCTCAAGGACCAAAAATATTACCAATCGATGTGCGCTGGGGTTCGAAATGTGTAAGAAAATAATAAATACTACAACGTGTGACCAATATTTTTACTGAAGGCAGACTGCGAATATATGTGACAGAGAATTTTCACTTATTTTAAAACAAAAGCAAAAAGAAAGAATTCAAAAATATGTACAATCGAAAGAGTATTTTTATCAAATATTAAAGAGTTCGCAACAATTATACAATGAGTTTTGTATTTATACATTCGGACTCACTTTTTCGTATTTCTCTTAAAACTACATAAACTTAAAATAAATACTCGGATTTCTCTTTAAACTACATAAGGACCTTACAATATGTACTTCTATTTTTATTTCCAATAATATCTTATCATTATATAAGGTGAATTTAAATTAAGCGCAAATATTTTAAAGGCTGACACCCATAAGTTAGAAAAATGCTTTAGAAGCAAAATAAAAAAAAATCGACAGGTAAAAATTCAGACGAAAAAAACACCCTGTGTACAAATAATCACTTTCTTGGCCAACAAGTTTTTACTATTATCTACTATGTATACTATGGTCATTGACCTCGACAGACAAAACAGCTGATTTAACGATTTTAATAAAAATAAGAATTATTTTGTTTTTTTGACCAGCTATCTCAAAAGATGCACCAGAAATTTCAATAGACGGACTTGCAATCTCAGCAGATGGACCAGCAATCTCAACAGATGAATCTGCAATGTCAACAAATGGATCTAGAATCTCAATCGATTTTTTTGGTCTTGTCAGAATTTTCGGAAAAGTCTGAGTAGCTGATATAGTTGTCAATGCGTTTTCGTTATTTACAGCTACATTTGCATCATCGATTGTGACTGTGACACCATCAGAATTTTAAATATTTTTTGCTTCTTTGTATTTTATATCATTTTTCCAAAAATGGTTGCTCGCGTTTTTGTCAGAAAAATATTATTTGAGTTTTGTAAGTTGTGTTAATCCTAATTCTACTCTAGTATTTTTTTTTCAAATATTCGATTCATATGCTGATTAATGTTCTTTGCCTTGTTATGAAGAGTATGATGAGTTTCATACTTTTTCAAATCACATTTATGCACTATGATAGGAATTAATTTAAATTTTATTACCAAATTGTATGATTAGAAATTGCACATAGTTTTCATCTATAATAAAATACTAAAATTCAATATCCTAATAAAAGGAACTATCCCAGATAAATATGTTCTTGGTTGAATATATACACTTCATTTCTGCGACAGCTGTCGTACTATCTCCACATCCAGTGTGTTTAACAAAGTGGCAAGTAATGTTCCGGTTATTTTCAAAATCTACCTCAGTGAATACATCGAGATTTAAAGGAAATATACCGGTGTTGGCAAATCCATTAATTGCATTTAATGGGACTGCTGCTTTTAAATATGCCTCTCCAAAAACCCTGGCTATCTGAAATTGAAACACGGTCCGGACCTTATTAATTGTTCATCAATTTTGTTTAGCGATTAGTTATGATACATGCTCTATAATGTATTAGGATTAAGCCTGTAATAATAGTTGTAAGTTTTAAAATAAAAATAACACTGACATCTAGGGTTTGTAATTTATGTGTGCGGTGTGGAGGCCGGCAGATCGTGACAAAGTTTTCTTGTGCTTTTATAACAACCTCTAGATTTTTTGTACGGGACAGGTGGCCATCCAAAATCAACAGCACTGGGTCAGCTGCAGTTTGTTTTACATGGTGTAAGAAATGGTCAAACCATTAGGTAAAAATATCAAATTAAATCCATCCTGGTGGATTACAAGCCCATTCTATTCATGAGCTCTTGCTTCTTTAACCCTTATAAATATAAACATATGAGGAATAAATATCCCTAAACAAATGACTGCTGTTGTAGTTTCTCCTCTTTCTTGCACCTCCCAGTCTTTGCGAACACTTTTGTATTCTTTGTAGAAACAGTTGAAATGCCAGTTTCATCAACATTGTACATTCGATTGGGAGGGAAGTGTTTCGCATCTTGCATGCTTTTCAATATGGAGGTAAAATTATTCACCTCGGGCTTGTTAAAGGCACGGGATCATGCCGATGATATAGATTCTGGGGCGCTTAAAGATATTTTTGGGATGCCGCTGACGAATAAGAAATCCTTTGAGCTAATCATTGCCTGCTTTTTCTGTTTGTAAAGGGTGAGTTATGTTTCTTATTACCGCAAGGTGATACGCCAATGATAAAATGGTATTTCGGGTTAACCCGTACATCCTCGTCTCCATTTCTTAAATGTGATTTACTATCTCGATTTCTTGTTCTGGAGTGAAAACTGCTTTTTTTACCACCAAAATATTTAATGCCACTTACAGCCCACTTATTTTGGCCTTTATCCCGTCGAAAAGTCACATTGCTGGAACTTAAAAAATGTTTCTTGCCGTTTTATATGGCATGCCACTTTTTACTGCATATAAGGCTTTAATCATTGAATGTTCTGACATTCCCAGTTTTTCTCCTATAATCACGTAACACAATTACAACAAACAAAATAATTCGTTAACGATTGAGACCAACAAATTACGGAAAAAGACTAACACTTATATGTACAGTACATATGTTTACATAAAATATAATAAATTAATAAATATAAAATTTAATATTAATTACTATATTATATACATTAATCAACCTTAAATCCTTAGATGACATACTTTTTGTTTTAACACCAATATTCGAGATCAATGAAGTCATAATGAGATCAGTATCTGAGAAATTATTTCACAATACACGAAATTATTTTAGTTTCGGAAAAATAAAATGAATATAAAATTAAAAACAAGCTTTAATTGTACTTAGACACACTTGAGACATATCTATGCCCAACAAAAATTTTTGTCATATAATTAAACATTTATATGACCTTCAGTCTTAAAACGTTCATCGATGCTGAATGCATGTGTTGCACAATCAACAACAGTCTAAAGTGAGACACCAGCGTCCAATTACCAATACCAGTATGTAGTTACAACAGATATAACATTACGTGTAAATAAAATTGACTTGTACCCACTAACGTACTTATAAAGAATATTCAACGGGCAAGTCACACAACATTAACTATAATAATAAAGAAATTGCAGTAAGGAACCTTAGACTTGGCACGACTTTGTCTAGATTTCATTACTTTTTAGAGATAAACAAGCAGCTCCATCGAGACTCGGCTAGTTTTTACAGAATTTTTTTGGTGGGATTTCACTTCTTTTTGTAGAAATTAAGGCATACGCCACACAGATTGGGAATTGTTCTCTGTATGTCAAGTATGCCCGGGGTATGATCTCGCTTCTCGAAGTTGTTCAGATCGTGACAGTTCGGATACCTTAGGTCTTCCTTTTTTAGTTTTAGTCGGTCTACTGCCTTTTCTCTTATGCTTCATGTTCAATTCACTTTGCGTAGAGTTTAATCGAAGATCTAGAGTACCTAGTGACCCTGATTAGAAAACACAAGTATCTGATGTTACAGAATTTAATGTTATGGGATCAAAGGTGGAAGAAGATGAAGAGGCATCTCGTATAGGAATGAGTACATCGTAGTGGCCGCTTAAGTAACTACCGGTAAAACGTAAACACTTTTTTTGGCCAGCATCGCCAAAGGAACCTCTTAGTATACACTTCCGTTCTCATACACTTCAAAAGTGAAGGGATAGATTTTTCCAGCAGCCATAAGCTCAGAAGCTGAGCCGTTAGTAGTGGGTTTCATCATATCGCTCGTGTAGGATTGCGCGCTCGTGTATACGTCACCATCGGCATCACACGTGTACACTTTCATTTCCTCCCAATGTTCAGCAACGCATGCAACTATAGCAGATCTGATACTGCAAGTTGAGTCAGTTCTACCATACACCAAGAAAGATATTGAATGGAAGAGACAAGACCCGTATTTAGGCATACCAACTACTTGGTAGTCACTTAGTTCATCGTCGTGTTTTTATATTATACATACAAAATTGCAACATAACAAAAATCTATTTCAAGTTCAAGCGCTAGAAGTAAACAAAATCCTTTTATCTCTTTTTATTTACATATTTATTTCGCAAGTGACAATATTACAAAATTACTATTAAAAATTATGGCGTTTTATCATCTTAATTATCCAATAATGCTATTAAAAATTACAAAAAATATAATGTCACAAATAGAACATACAAAATCGCTACATAACAATAAATGAGGAGTGTTTTTTCAAAAGGGCTTAATTACTCACTAATGGTTTTTCAGAAATACCAAAAAAATTGATATCTTTCAGACTACTGCAGCTTAAATTTTAGTAAAATTTTCATAAACTATGTACAAAAGGACAATCTTTTTTATATATTTAACTTGTCTGTACATATTATTTATTTAAATCAACAAGACATTGCATAACTAAAATATGCACTTTTGACAAGGATTATAAGAAATAAGATATTTTGACCTGGACTTATAGAAAATAAGTATGTTTGATTAGGACACATTGTGAAATAAGTAATGTTGATTTGGACTTTATTTTGAAATAAACCCTTTTGTTATAGACATTTTATAAAAAAATTTGAGCATTTTAGAAAACAAAGCTTTCTTTTTACTTACTAACTAATAAGGACACTTATTACTAGATATAGAAATATTGCTCATCAGTTTAATCTCAACCTATTAAATTGTGACACTGTATTCTTAGGTATTTTAAAATTTAAACACGTATTTCTCATATGTCACCATCTGTGCAGTTACATTCATAAACACAGTCATGTTCCTCAGTTTCATTTGAAATTACTCCTTCCAATAACACTTTCTTATACCACTTCAGTTCAGGTAATTCAGGCCATTCTTCACCAAACTGCTTGTTTAGTAAATTAATAACATCTTGTTTCTTTTTTATAGGAATTGGTTGTGGGCTCGTCTCATCTGCATCAATTTCCTTAGGAATCCTTTTACCTTTTTTCAATAATGTCTGAGCAACTTCAAATCTGTAATTTTCAAAGGCTTGAATTGTACAACCAACAGATTAATTTCTTTTTTCTATTTGTTTAAACTTAATTTTTTTTATTTTCTGTAAACCGTCTAAGGTTTTGAAATGTTCTGCCATTTTCTTCACGTCTACCAATTGCCAGTCCTTCTTCAGTATTCTAACTGTTCCATGTTTTCTAAAAACATCACGGTATGTTTCTTTATTGGTGATTACAGGCATTTTTTTAATATCTTTTTCTAGGCGGCCAAATACACGGTCTGCAGGCAAGAAGCTATGGCCTTGTATAGGGTAAAATAGGTGAATCTTTTTCACTTGTTCTGGAGATTTAGAATAAAGCCACTGCATGAGCATGTGCAGGATATGGTTGTTCTTATTCTGGCCTCCACATCCATCGCAAAATAAACGAATTGTATTTATATTAGGCCCTAAGTTCATAGTGGATAAAATTAAATAATGATATAATGCTGATCCAATTTCAATACATCCTCTTTTGGCAATTGTTTGATCCCAAGTATAAAATACAGGATTTCTTGAGTCAAGCTCCACAATACAAAAATTGTACAAACTTATCTGTCGTGCATAGAATGCATCTTGAATAGGTGTTTTTGGGAGGGGTTGAACCTGCTGCAGGTTAAAGCATATTGAAACAGAAGATACTGGATTTGCTTTCATATGATCATAGAAAGCTTTTGCCCTTAATTTATGAACCCGGAGCTGTGTTATGAGTTCTTGCTTCTTAGCAGGGTCTTTTTCATTCCTGATTCTGTTTGTCCACAAGATGCATACATTACATGCATCAGTTGCAGGATCCCATATTGAATTCGCCATGTAAAATTTTGTAGAACAGTTTTTTTACCATTAAATCTGGTGTCACAGACTTATTATAAAACTCCAAAAGCTTTTTGCAATTTAAATCACATGATAAGTATATCCTTTTGGACTTTAATCTATTGTGATGGCTTTCTGTAGCTGGGAGGTTATTTAAGAAGTTTCTAAGTGCCTCCTTTTTGTCAAAAGACTTCAAAGACTTGTGATCACCACCACGGTTCTCTTTGGGGATATTTCCAGTCAAAGTGGTTTTATTGATATTATTTAATCTTTTCTCAGATACACTGAAGGCTGCGCGACAAACATTTTTTTGCATACACGCTTCATTTTATTCTTTTTCACAAATAGATTGTAAAAACTGCTCACATTTCTACTTCTGACATTTCTTTTCGGTCTGTTTTGAGGCTCGAACGAATGTGACAATCTGCACAAAAATATATCTTGATCTACTTTGGATGTTTTAGCTAGGGATTGCAAAATCCGGATATTTTTCAAAACCGGATTTTAAGAATTTTGTTGCTCAAAAATTCGGAAAATCCGAATTTTTCGAAGCTTTAATTTTATTTTGTATCATTTCTAGTATCGCTTATCTAAAATTCACAATTCACTAACATTTACGATGAAGTTGAAAAGAACACACAACAAAGTAAAATATTTAGTTATCACATGAAAAATCAGTCGAATTAAAGGTCTTAAAATAACCGCTGAACTACAATGTACTTAAAATATAAGAGTTTCAAATAGGACCTGTATAGTCAGATTGTAAAATTCACGTTTTACATTGTTAATTAAATTCACATTATAAAATTTAAACAAAAATCACGTTTTGTAAGTCAAATTCATAATGCGATATTCGCAACATGTAAAGTCCAATAAAAATTTTAAGTTTATAGTATTAATATTTTTAAACAAAAAACCTTGTATTTTAAATATTGATACACTACGTATATACACAATGAAAAATTAAAATAAATAGCAAACAACCTAACCGTAAATAACAATTAAGATTTTAATTTTTTCATGAAGCGGTATTTTCAAAACATATGTGAAAGCGTTGAGTGTTTCGTCATTTATACCGTGGTCTTAATTTATTGCAGAATATTCCAACCGTGGAAATGGCCCTTTCTGATTCCAGACTAATCGGCGGAACGGCTATCTTGCAACGTCTTTAACCCATTTTTAAATTTCTCCACAAACTTTTCCAAAAGTGCCATTTCCACATGTATTAATGCAGGTAAATCAGCCCTGCTGCCTGAAGGCTCGACGGCTGCTGCTGTAGAGTAGGGCACTTCTAGTTTTGACAATAGAATGATGGCGATCAAGTTGTTCCTTAAAGCGAAGTACGAGTAGATTAAGGTCAGATTTGCACACGGTTTCCGAATTAGAGTCTAAGGGGTTTGGTGACGATACCGCGGCCTGTTAGATTAATATCGATTAATGCTTTTTGTACACTTGAATTCAGCTTTGAGATACATTCCACCATTGTAGCTAGACTATACCATCGCGTTTTACAGTCCAAAACAAGACCTAACTCTTTGCCGAATTCTGCTAGCACATATTTCTGAAGCATGTCATTCATAGCCAGTGAATGTCTTCACCAACGCCCGGACTTTCTTTATAATGTTTTGATAATCATCGTTTAACTGTCCACGAAGTCTATTGTTTGCAATCAAAAATCCCTTAAGTCAAAGCATACATTTTTTTGCGAATTCGTGTGCTGGTTGAAAATCGTCAATAAAAACAATAAAAAAGATGGTGCTTAATCAAAAACTATCAATTAAGATGACAAGCTATATATACTTAAAAGAAAAATTCGAAAAAACCGGATTTTGATACTGAAATCCGGACTTATAAAAAGTTTGAAAATCCGGATTTTTCAGTGTTTTTCGGATTTCGAAGTATCCGGATTGCAATCTCTAGTTTTAGCATAGAACAAATTGCGGTTCTTTAACACTTTTTGCATCGAAATCGTCGAGCATTTGAATTTACTTGACTCCTTATGATGACATGGAATTCGGAATTAAATTCCGAGAGGATCAGGATCAGTATAACTAAAACAAAAACAGATTGCAATTACATATGTTATTTTACTCGACAAAAACCAAACCAACACTCAAAAGAAGCTGAACTTACGACTTCCTTATACGAGCTCTCTGTCGTGATCTACTTTTCCTGGATCCTACATTTATGTCTCGTACTGTTTTTTCTGCCATTTTAACTATTTATTAGCACGAAAACTAAAAAGAAACCAAAATAATTTGAACAGAACACAAAGCTTTGTAGTTTTTCCGTCGGCAAAGTGACATCGAGAAAAAAAGTGACATCGAACGCCGAGTTTGAAGTTTGCTGTCATTTTGACAAACACTAGACAATTATTTTTTTTATTTTTTTTCTGGCACTGAACTTCTCGGATCCTATAGTCTCAAGACATATGTGTTCGGATTTGCTCACAAAATAGGGAAAGTATAAATTTAACAATAAATTATGTAGTTTCACATTGGTTACGAAATAAGTCTATTTGTTGCGGAAAGAAAATATTATTTTAATTTTCTGTATGAAATAAACCATTTTGCAAAAACATTTTTGTCGAATGTACAGACAAAAAATAATTGTGAAATAAGATGTTTTGATGCGAATGTCGCTTTTTGAATTCGAATTTGAAGATGACATAAGATGCTTTGAAAAGGTTTAAATAAACTGAAAACTTTGAAATGACCTGGAGTACCAAATGGCATACTCTGTTTAAAAAAAATAAAAAAGCGAATTAAGGTCCTTTGAAAAGACTCTCCTCAAATGATGATGATGATGCTAAATAGTAACAACTGGAAGGATTCTGTTAAATAGACTTTGTTATCTAATTATTTTGCAAGTAAAAGATTACGAAATAAACATAAAAAGTTACAGAAAAACAGGAAACAACTGTGAATATTCAAACAACGCAAATAATCAATAGTCACTAGCATTTACATATACAAAAGAATGAGAAGATGCTTTATCTATCGCGAAAGTCCGTATACGCGACCATCATAGGAACTGCATCCCAATCTAGCTGGTCAAATCAAGTAAAGTGTATTATAGGCACAATTTGTATGAATTATAAATACTTTAAAAGATTTTACCTGTGAAATTATTCGTGATCCCAACTGTATGCTCACTTTTTTACAAACTACCAATAACATTTTGTATTTAAACGTTTGTCTAATCTAAACTTAACACATATCCTTTTATTCTTTTTAGATGATAGAAATTGCAGAGGCGCCATCGTCACTGACTGCAAATTTCCGCAACAAGTATTAAGAACGAGTGACAAGCAACAATTTTGCATTCACAATGCTATTTTGATATACTCTTTTAAAATAAGAAATAAAATATGATGAAAATATTTCAAGCGGGCGGGATTTGAACCAGCGACCTTAAGTCTATGTACGACTTACGCTCTACCAACTGAGCCACCGCCTGATTTAACCTCGTCGTAAAATATGGGGAAATTTTTTCACCATATTTTATTTCTTAATTTAATAATCCCCAGCATGACCATAAACGCTTTTCTAATAACGGTAAGATGTAAAAGGTAGCTTGTATTATTTACGATTATGTACCCCTGTTTTAAAATTTTGTACCGTTTCGGTTTCCGAGATATTAAATGTCCTGCTGGAAAGCATACTGCCTAGCATGACCAAGCGTAACCGATTATGATTTTCAACTAATTAAAATGCATTAAGATGATGACCTCACACAACCGTTAATAATTTTGAGTAACTGAAACACTCACAATATAGCTTTGAATTTGTACTCTTTTGTACACCTATTTCGGAATTTCATTCACGTTTAGTTTTAGAGATACGTAGGTCATGCTGGAATGAACTCTCCCTTGCATGACCAAACAAAACCAATAATACTTTTTCCAGAATTTAAATAATAATAATAATAATAATAAAAGAAAAGACAATGTGGAAAGACAATTTTCATGACTATAAATATCTAATAATCCTGAAGGGAGTTATTAGCAATGACAAATTGTTTGGTATTAGTTAATTAAATAAAGAGATAATAATAAATATTTTTATTTTGGTAACAACGAGGCCCATTTGTTAGTAACAATTTATCTTAAAAACTACGTTAGTATCAGCGTTTTACCTACCAATAAAACGCTTATTAAGCGTAACCTTATTTGAAGCCTAAATAAACATATTTGAGAGTAGCATACCTGATTTCCGGTAACGAGTCGGTCTGTGATTGGATACTCCCACTCTTTTCCCTTTCCATCGTGTGAAGTCACGTCCTGTGCACCGGGCGTGGGGACGCGCGCGGCCATGTTTCCTCATTGGTTCTCAAATAATGTTTACACCAGGCAGAATTGAAATGTTAGGCTTCAAATAAGGTTACGCTTAATAAGCGTTTTATTGGTAGGTAAAACGCTGATATTAAGCTTTGAACCGTTATTTGAAGCCTAAATAAACATATTTGAGACATGTCTGTTATCGCCTGGTGGACAGGACGACGCCAATGTGAAAAGACAATTTTCATGACTATAAATATCTAATAATCCTGAAGGGAGTTATTAGCAATGACAAATTGTTTGGTATTAGTTAATAATAAAATACAATATCTAAATTAGTAGGAACGTGACGTTTTCAGACCAAAATAACAACACATTAAGATTAAGTAATTTATTTTCAACAACAATCAATATTTGTTACATAACTATATAGTGTAATGGTTATACTAATATGTATACCATTGTAGGCTACCTTATATAAATTAATAATAAATAATAATTACTTCTTTAAATACCATACTAATATTTATAAACTTACTTATAATTATTTATCTTACATTTATAAATATAATATATACATAAATGTATAACATATTAAACATATTTATTTAAATATTTATAATCGACATTTTATATAATATCCTAACTGTGTACCAGTTTATCGATGTCGATATCGACAACGTATTGTCGACTGGTCCGACGCACTAGCGGCCGGACTCGCATAACGGGATTCCTGCCCCGAGTCGATGCGCGGGCGCACCGATCGCCACGCCGCCAGTCGAGATTTCGCTATTACACTGAGAGCACGCTCGCTTGCTATCCGACGCGTACCTACGTTGTTTGCGCTTTCGCTTGAGTGCTATTGATATATGTTAATCCTAAGTTTCCTTTCTACTTCCGAACTGTCTATCATCTATTCTTGTACTTTCTATAACTACTGTGCTTGTGCTGTGACTTTCTGCCTACCTCTTGCTACTGCACCTTCTTCTGTGTGTTGGAATAAATTGGAGTTACGTGAGTCCTGCTTTTTATTATCTACATCCAACATTGAGTGGTAGAAACATACCCATACATCTACCATACTGGTGACCCCGAGTCCGCATACCGGACGAGAACAAAGATAATCAAGATGGCAGACGCTAACGATGAGCGGCCTAAAGCTAGTGAGGGGCACGTATCGATAGAAAAAGGCGATGTTTTTAAAGTCAGTATAAGAATACCTCCTTTCTGGCCAGAAGAGCCCGAAATATGGTTCGCACAAGTAGAAGGTCAATTCGCTATTAACCGGATTACTAGTGATGTAACTAAATTCAACTACATAATTGGCCAACTCGATAATCAGTATTCTCGCGAGGTGAAGGACATCATTATCAGTCCACCAGCAGAGAACAAATATGAAAAGCTGAAATCGGAGCTGATTAAAAGACTGAGCGCATCAAACGAGAAGAAACTTAAGCAGCTTTTAATGCACGAAGAGTTAGGAGATAGAAAACCCTCTCGCTTTCTTCGTCACCTCCAAGGTTTAGCTGGCGTGGAAGTACCAGATGATTTCCTAAAAACAATTTGGATTAGTCGACTCCCCGTTGGAATCCAGACGGTGCTAGCAGGTCAACCGAGTTCAGCGTCCTTGGAAGATCTAGCGGATTTGGCGGACAGAGTCAACGATGTTGCCACCCCATCCCCTAGTGTCGCGGCAGCAGATGGAGCCAACCCTGGTTCTATTATTACCAACCTGACGAGGGAGATTGCTGAGTTACGCAGGCAGTTCAACCAAGCTTTTGGGTCCAAGAGAAACAGCAGACCTCACTCGCGGCCCAATCAATCAGGACGGAATAGGTCATCTTCGCGTTCCCAGTCTAATTACCGGAAGCACCCCATATGCTGGTACCACCACAAGTTTGGAGAGAAGGCAAGCAGATGCGTCACCCCATGTGACTTCAAGGCGGAAAACTTAAAGGGCAGTCGATAATGGCGGCTGACGACTGCCCCCCAACATCGACTGGTCGCCTATTTGTTACCGATCGACACTCAAAGACGCAGTTTCTGGTTGATACAGGAAGCGACCTCTGCGTCTTTCCTCGCTCGGCGCTGCGCGAACGGCGTACTTCTACAGGGTTCCAGCTGACTGCGGCAAACGGTTCCAGCATATCGACGTATGGTTATGTGCATCTTAATTTAGACTTAGGCTTACGTAGGACTTTTTCTTGGCGTTTTGTAGTTGCAGATGTGACAAAACCTATAATAGGAGTAGATTTTCTTAATTTTTATCACCTCATAGTAGATTGTCGTAACAAACGCTTAATAGATAACACTACTTCTGTAACAGCTATAGCCAGGTCTGTAAATAGTTGTGCTAGCCTATACTCTGTAAAGGTCTTGACTGGCGAGACTCCATATCATAAGATTCTTAATGAGTTCCCAGAAATCACTCGACCAGCTGGTACACACCGTAATATCCCACATAATACGGTACACCACATCCGCACCACTCCAGGGCCCCCTGTCGCTTCTGCGCCTCGTCGTCTGGCACCAGATAAGTTAAAAATTGCTCAACAGGAATTTCAGTCTATGCTCGCAAATGGTACTGCCAGACCTTCGGAGAGCTCTTGGTCCTCTCCGCTACATTTAGCCCCCAAGAAGGACAACGGCTGGCGTCCGTGTGGTGATTACCGCATGTTGAATGCTCGCACACTGCCTGACAGATATCCGATTAAACATATCCAAGACTTCGCCCATTCGCTATCAGGGTGCCAAATCTTCAGTACCCTAGATTTAATTAAGGCGTATAATCAGATACCTGTCAGCGCAGACGACATTCCTAAAACTGCGATCACCACACCGTTCGGATTATATGAATTTCCGTTCATGACGTTCGGACTTCGAAACGCCGGCCAAACCTTTCAACGTTTCGTGGACGAAATGACCCGAGGGCTTGATTTCGTCTACTGTTATTTGGACGATTTTTTAATATTTAGCAAGTCCAAAACTCAGCATGAGGAGCACCTGCGTATCGTCTTTGGTAGGCTTCGTGACTACGGAATGCTTCTGAACACAGCCAAGTGTGTCTTCGGGGCAGAGGAGGTAACCTTTTTAGGATACAGCATCTCCCAGCAAGGCACCCGACCACTGGACTCTAAGGTAGAAGCCATAAAAAAATTTCCCACCCCTACTAACGTACGTCAACTTAGAGCATTCTTGGGCATGCTAAACTTCTATAGAAGGTTCCTCCCTCGAGCTGCTCAGGTTCAAGCTCCATTACACGTCTTGTTGACAGGATCGCTGAAGGGATCACAACCTATCAACTTGACAGGTGAGGCTTTAAAAGCTTTTGAGGCAAGTAAGCTAAGTTTATCTGACGCCGCTTTATTAGCACATCCTGATTGCACTGCCAAGATGGCACTGGTCACGGATGCCTCGGACAAGGCCATTGGAGCTGTCATTCAACAGCTTAAGGACGATGCTTGGCAGCCACTAGCTTTCTTTTCTCGAAAGTTGAGCCCATCTCAGGTAAAATACTCACCTTATGACCGGGAACTACTCGCGATTTATGAGGCAATTAAACATTTTAGGCACATGCTCGAAGCCCGTCATTTTATTGTGTATACTGACCACAAGCCGATCAGTTTTGCCTTTCACGAGAGGAAGAAAAACTGTTCGCCTAGGCAGTACCGGTATTTAGATTTTATTGCCCAATTTACAACGGACATTAGACATATATCTGGCAAAGATAATATCGTTGCAGATACGCTGTCACGTATCGAAGAATTAGGAGCACCGGTAAGCCTCGAGTTATTAGCCAAAGCCCAAGCCTCTGACCCTGAACTTACCAAATTGTTAGACGGAGGATCATCATTGCGGCTAGAGAAATTATATGTACCTGGTAGCAAAGCTCAGTTGTACTGCGACGTCAGTACACCTGCTTCCAGGCCATTCATCCCGATTTTCTTCCGTAAACAGGTGTTCAATAGCTTGCATTCCCTCAGCCACCCCGGCGCAAATGCATCGGCAAGGCTAGTAGCTGAAAGGTACGTTTGGCCAAGCATGAGGAAGGATTGCCGGGACTGGGCACGTAGTTGCATTATGTGCCAAAAAGCAAAAGTCCATCGGCACGTAAACGCACCTTTAAACACATTTAACCTGCCCAAAGGACGTTTTAAACAGGTCCATATTGATCTGGTCGGACCTCTTCCTCATTCCAATGGATATCGGTATTGCCTAACCGCCGTAGACCGATTCACTCGGTGGGCGGAAGCCATACCGATCGAAGACATCACTGCAGAAACGGTGGCTAAGGCGTTACTGTCCGGTTGGATCGCTAGATTCGGTTGCCCTACGGATATCATAACTGACCGCGGCCGGCAGTTCGAGTCTGCTCTGTTTAAATGTCTCTCGACTATAGCTGGGTTCGAGCACAAGCGGACCACAGCATATCACCCGGCTTGTAATGGCCTAGTCGAGAGATTTCACAGACAGCTCAAAGCCGCCATAGTATGCCACGCAAACGATAAGTGGACTGAATCCTTACCTTGGGTACTACTCGGCATAAGAACCTCCTTTAAGGATGACTTACAGTCTTCTTCAGCTGAGTTAGTATACGGAGAGGCTTTAAGATTGCCTGGCGAATTTTTTGACCCCACTTCGGCCGGTACTACAGATATTTCAGAGTTTACCACCCGCATTAGGACATTCGCTAGAAAATTGCAACCTGTACCTACTTCCCACCATAATAAGCCCAAAGTATTCGTTTACAAAGATCTAGCAACCAGTGATTACGTTTTCCTGCGAGAAGATGCATCACGTGGTTCACTTCAACCTGCTTATTCTGGTCCACATAAAGTTTTGTCTAGAGGGGATAAGGTTTTCAAAATTCTTTTCAAAAACAAAGAAGTTACGGTATCCATAGATCGAGTAAAGCCAACATTTATACTTACCGATCAGACCGACAATCCCTCCCCAGTAGTTCGGAAAGAATATATAACTCGTTCAGGACGCAGAGTCAAATTTACCGACTTTTATCGCCCTTGACGGTCTCTGGAGGGGGGTGGTGTAGGCTACCTTATATAAATTAATAATAAATAATAATTACTTCTTTAAATACCATACTAATATTTATAAACTTACTTATAATTATTTATCTTACATTTATAAATATAATATATACATAAATGTATAACATATTAAACATATTTATTTAAATATTTATAATCGACATTTTATATAATATCCTAACTGTGTACCAGTTTATCGATGTCGATATCGACAACGTATTGTCGACTGGTCCGACGCACTAGCGGCCGGACTCGCATAACGGGATTCCTGCCCCGAGTCGATGCGCGGGCGCACCGATCGCCACGCCGCCAGTCGAGATTTCGCTATTACACTGAGAGCACGCTCGCTTGCTATCCGACGCGTACCTACGTTGTTTGCGCTTTCGCTTGAGTGCTATTGATATATGTTAATCCTAAGTTTCCTTTCTACTTCCGAACTGTCTATCATCTATTCTTGTACTTTCTATAACTACTGTGCTTGTGCTGTGACTTTCTGCCTACCTCTTGCTACTGCACCTTCTTCTGTGTGTTGGAATAAATTGGAGTTACGTGAGTCCTGCTTTTTATTATCTACATCCAACATTGAGTGGTAGAAACATACCCATACATCTACCATACCATAAACGAACAAAATACATTTTAACCAATCTCAATCGTTCCCAATACGAGAAAAAATAAATCTGAATCAAACTTTCGAATTCAACAAGGAATAAAATAATTATTATTAATATTTAACACAATCACTTACGTAACTGCAGCATTTTGTCTAAAAATAAACAAAATTAAAATCAATAATTTTATCCCATTTTAATATAATAGGTATTAATCCTCTATAGGGCAAAACAGATGTGACATGGATTGTGGTGCCGGAGCGGGTGTTTCTATTACACGGCAGTAATATTTCAAAAATGTATTTTCTGTACGCCAGTTTCCTCGAGCTAGGATATCGTCAATACTACAATTTCGAACCCAATTTTTCGACGCCACAGCTGGGCGAATACTACCTGGACTAGCTTTTATATCAGCTTTTTCTAAGACTATTTTTATCCACCCTGCAATGTTTGTACGTGAAGCTACCTTAGGGGTACCACATGCGGTCAAAAATAAATTATTTTCTTTGCACTCAGATCGTCGGCTTTCAGACAACTTGATTACCCTTCTAATCCAAAACAAAGGGTCCAACTCTTGGTGATCTTTGTTTTCAAAAATACGCCATCCTGATTGCCTATTTGTTACAGTGTCAGTTTTGGACCCATACTTGGGCCAAAATGTTACAAAACCATCAGAAAAACTACAATTCTTCTCATCAATAGTCAACAATGTGAGGTCATGTACGCGACGACCTGAGCACAGTAGTAACAAAACTGCAGCACGAGAAGAACATTCAAATAAATTATTTTCATCTGGCATATTCATTTTTAACCAATTGACTAAAACATCTATGTCCCAAATTGGGGCTTTCTTCGACTTGTCAGTCCTACGATTAAGGCTAATAGATTTTAGAGCTTGACGCACTAATAAATGAGAGCTTAACCTATTATGTAAGTCTGGGTCACATAGAGTTGATATTGCAGATTTATATACTAAAATTGTACTGTACGTTAAGCCATGAATCCGATGTAAATCTATTAAGAATCTAGCGAGACCAGAACCACTGGGCCTGGTTATGTCAACTTTATTCACTTTACACCAGGCACACCACTTTTGCCAAGCCGGTCGATATGTTTTAATAGAGGACTCACGCCAGCTTCGTTGCAAAAACTGTTTTTGATCATTTGACCAATCTCCTAAGCTGTCCTCCCACCCCCACATATCCAAACCTCCAGAGTCATGTCTGATGACCACGGAGGTGATTGCCCCGTCGTCACGTCTATAAGAACTTGATTCAGATTGCGTATCGTGAATGGTGGGCCTAGGGCCCGATTTTTGAGGTCCGGCCTCCAAAATACTTTTGTCCATCGTGGTGCAACCACTAGGTACAATCCTTTGGCCTCGTTGAGGTGTTGCAATACACGAGGTATTAGAAACGGGGGTGGAAAAACAAAAGCAAAAGGAAAATCCCAACAATGACTGAGAGCGACGTAAAGAAAAGCATTTGGATCTGTCAAATCTAAGGTCCCATAAGCTGGAACAACGTGTGCTTTGGCTGACGCAAAAAGGTCTATGACAGGCTGACCGTACTTTGCAAAGATTATGTGTGTTATGCTTGGTAACAGGTGCCACTCTGGCGGGCCTGTGAGACGTGACAGGTGGTCCGCTTCCGCATTGTAACGCCCCGGTAGGTAATGTACCTCCATATAAATCTTGTAATCTATACATATAATAAAACAGTAAAAATATTTTGTCTGTACATTTCGAATTTTTGTCTGAAATGGATAGAGGGAGACTTAAAAAGAATAATAGAAAGCAAAAAAAATTTTTTGGAATTTCTTGTCTGTCTGTCTGTCTGTCTGTCTGTCTGTCTGTCTGTATGTATGATCACGATTATCTCCGAAAATACTGAACCGATTTACTTCAAACTTTCACCAATTGCTTTGTTTTAACTCAGTTTAACATTTAAAGTTTGTTTCATCAAAATCGGTTCATTAAAAAAAAGTTATCGTCATTTGAATTAACTCAAGGCATGAGTTTGCCTGCAAACATATAGCAAAAAAATAAAATAAAATAATAAGTGACATAAGAAAATTAAAATCCAAAGTCAATTCATCATCATTATACGACAGCATTATACCTGTCCATACTATCCATAGTAATCCATACTAAAAAAAAAGGAGAAGCTGACTGACTGACTGACATATCAACGCAGGGCCTAAACTATAAGGGTTAGGAACTTGAAATTTTGCACAGGGGTTCCTTTTATAACGTAGGGGAGCACTAAGAAAGGATTTTTGGAAATTCATCTCCTTAGGGGGAAAAACGGGTTGCAAAGTTAGTATGAAACTTTCCGTTTTTGAAGTTATTCAATTGAAATTCAATATTAAGGTGTTTCATTGAAAGTCATAAACTAATGTATTCCGGGTAATTCTACTGTTCCTGAGAAATCGACACTTACGCGGGCGGAGCCGCGGGCCAAAGGCAAACCTGACTTATATATCAACGCACAGCCGAAACTACTGTGCGCAGAAACTTGAAATTTGGCACAGGGATTCTTTTTATGATGTAAATGAGCACTAAGAAAGGATTTTTAGAAAATCAAAGGGGTTGAAGATTTATAGAATTTTCTCATTTCTGGACTTAGAAGTTTGAAAGTAGGTACGCAAGTTCTCAATTAAAATTAAAAAAGATCTGTTTAGGTGAACCAGACAACATTCTCCCTTGAAGGGGTAAATAGGGGGTAAAGTTTGTATGGAATTTTTCCATTTCTAGACTTAGAGGTATGAAAATAAGTATATACGTTCTAGGTTACAATTAAAAAAGATCTGTGTAGGTGAAGTGTACAAAATTTCCCCCTTAAGGGATAAAGGGGAGGGGGATTGTATGGAAATTTTCTCATTTCTGGACATAGAAGTATAAAAATAAGTATATATGTTTACATTACAATTAAAAAGATCTGTGTAGTTAAAATGGTCGAAATTTCCCCTTGAAGGGGTAGAATAGGTGGGGTAAAGTTTGTATGGATTTTTTTATTTACTTAGAAATATGACAATAAGAAGTTCTCCATTACAATAAAAAAATATCTGTGTAGGTGAAATGGGCAAAATCCCCTCCTTAAGGGCTAAAGATCTATGCAGGTGAAATGTATTAAATTCCCCCTTAAGGGGAAAAAGCAAAGGGGCAGGGGTTTATATGGAATTTTTATCATTTCTACTGTTCCCAAGGGAACGACATTAACGCGGGCGGAGCCGCGGGCAACAGCTAGTTGTCCAATAAAGCAAAAATGTTGTAAGTGATGTCCATCAGACGGATCGATTTCGTGCCCCCTTCGTTTCTGAAATGCGATACCACAGACTTGTCGTCGCTTTGGATCATTAGGGACGAACCAGCGAGGCTCCGAGCGTGATCTTTGAGAACGTACCAAATCGCTAACATTTCCCGACAATTTGAACTCATATTTGCATCCTCCCGATTCCAATGGCCAGATAGTTTCCTGTTGTTGAGCTGGGCTCCCCAAGCAACGCCCGAAGCGTCCGTGACCAAGTAGTTTGGTACTGGTGGGTAATGAATCGGAGAACTGTTTTTGACATATATCTTACACCAAATTAATTCTTTTAGAACTGCCTGTGGAATCGAGTAGCGAATTTGAGGATTTTGAAGCATAAGGAAATGGCAATGTCTCTGTAGATAACGATGATTTAAACGGCCCCTCGGAACTGGAAAACTTGCAAAGTTGACTAGACCAATGATACTCTGAATCTCTTTCAGGTTGGCTTTTTTGTGCTTGAGGAGATTCGATAATTTTTGACTGACATTTACTGAATTTTGACATGGCAATCTCTTTTGATTTTTGTGAGGGTCCCAATGAATTCCCAGATATTGGATTGATCTTTGTGGTATTAAGTTTGACTTGGAAAAATTTACTTGCCAACCTAGGTGCAGTAAAAATTGAGTGGCTTCTTGAGCCTGATGAGTCAAAACAAGTGCACTAACATCAGAGTCATCTGGATTTTGCATATATTGAGTCGAATGATAAGCAGGTTGGAAAACCGCACTATTAATAAAATTTTTAATTTCACCTACTTGATCAGCCAGAAGGCGGATAGCCTCATCCGTTTCTCGACGTCTCTTTGGCCTCTTCTTCGAATGTTTCGCCTTTCGTTTCACAGCCTTGGGCACATCAGACTTTGTGAACGTTCTCCATCACTAAAAATTAAAAATGAACAGTTCATTATAAGAACATTTACGAACGGTAACACCGTTTATAAAAAACATTTATAGATTTTTATTCTTCACAACAATTTCCGTTGTAATTTAATTAAAGTATTCAATTATGTAATTATTAGACCCAAAAAGGGCTGTTGGAAAAGTGAAATAAAAAATTTATGTAAGTACTTACTTATTAAAAACGACCGATCGCTACGGAAAACAAGACGCCAATGAGGAAACATGGCCGCGCGCGTCCCCACGCCCGGTGCACAGGACGTGACGTCACACGATGGAAAGGGAAAAGAGTGGGAGTATCCAATCAAAGACCGACTCGTTACCGGAAATCAGGTATGCTACTCTCAAATATGTTTATTTAGGCTTCAAATAACGGTTCAAAGCTTAATAACATTTCTTTAAGAATTAATAATTAAGTTGGCCAGACGTGACCGTCAGCTATCTACCCCTGTCTAACAAGAATACTTATGAAGTGTGCTAACATTGGCGAGTCCATTTTATTAATAAAGGTTTTCGGAATGCTGTTAGTGCTACCACGCTGGTTTAAAGCTGTATAATATAGCTTAGATTTTGTACTGTTTAGTTATCATCCCTATGTAGAAATTTGTTACGCCTCCCCTTTTGGAGTTGTCATGCAGATGAATATTTGAACCCCCAACAAGCTAAAAATGGGCAAAACCATGCTGGTGTGGGAGAAAGATCTAATTATATTCCTGTATTTGTGTAAATCTGTAATAAATTGGAACTTCGCTTACTATGCTACACTTAACCCTTAAATGCATTATATACATTTCACAGAATAAGTAATAGTACTAACGTACAGAAGACTCACTCCTAGGAGTCGATTAAATAGATAAAAACCCTAGCCGCGTACACATAAAGCACAATCTAGCCCGCTCTTACGAATTATATTTTGTATACCTTATCGGCTACAACGGAGTGAAGCGAATCAATGACAAGTCGACCACAAAACAGCCGCTCTAGTGGTATGAGGCGAGTGAAAGACGATAAGAATTATTTTATTTTTTGTTTTATTTAAACTTTATTGCACACAATACCTACAATTAGGTGGACTTAATGCCTAAAGGCATTCTCTGCCAGTCTGCAAGGTGGTGCCATTATGTGTCATGAGAAATTAATTAAATAATTGAATAATACATACATAAATGCATATATATACACATAAATATATTAATGTAAATATATATAGTACTAGCTGCCCCGGCGAACTTCGTTTCGCCATAAGTTAAAAACTATCCTATCTCTCAAGTTGGATCGAACTGCACATGGTGTGCGAATTTTATTATAATCGGTTAAGTGGTTCAGGAGTCCATTGAGGACAAACATTGTGACACGAGATTTATATATATTAAGATATAATACATATATAAAATAGATATATGTTTATATATAAATACGTTGATATAGAATACTAGTAAAAGGGATGATTTCTAAAACAGTATAATTTAGGTAAAAGATTTTTCAAAATAAAGTTTGTGGACTGCCTTCTTAAACGCGAATCGGTTGGGGGCCCTTCTAATCAATTCGGGAAGAGCGTTCCACAGCCGTATAGCCTGCAGCTGAAAAGAGTTGGACAGAAAGCTAGAATGGTGAGAAGGAGTAGCAAGAATAAGGCTATTAGAAGAGCGAAGAGATCGAGAATGTGTAGAACTAAGAAGAATGAATTTTGACTTAAGATAATGTGGTGAGAAAGGGTCGTGAAGTATATTATTGAAATAGATAAATTATTATTAGGTGTGTTGAATGAAATAAGAACACAGTTATTTAAATAATTAGAGACTTTGTGTTATATTATTTAGATATAAATAAAAAGAATTCAAATTACGATGATGATTATTATAAACAACAACTAAACGCTGTGCAATATTTTTTTGGTTCCATTTCATTAACGCAAACACTTCGCGAGAATTAATGCGTGCAAACTAAGCATCGCGCGGCAATCCTCTGATTGACCGGTCCGGACCAGCCGCCGCACGTACTTGTAGTTTTAAACCTAAAGTACGGAGTGCGCCAGGCCTGATTTAACTAACAATTGCTTTACGTATACCTAAAGTTTATTAACAGTAAAATAATATGACACTATGGGCACCTCACGTACAAAGTTACAGTTACTCAATAATTGTTCAAACCGATGTATCGCATTCTTTACAGGAATGCCATAAAAGGACTGTATAGTATTTTTCTAGTTCATACATATATGTATGTTACTGTTAATGGAATAAAGTCTCCGAAACTTCTCAATGCCTAAACAAATTCGAACGTTTGGGTATCGTTAGAATTTCTTATACCTTCTCAAGTGATATAGGCTACATCGTTTAGGTGACAAGGCAATAACTTGATGAGACTCAAAAGTACACTCCTTTTTTGTCGCAGATAGTTAAAAATGGGAACTATATTTTTTGTCATCAAAGTTTATATTTATCATTAACTTGTATCACCAAATAAATAGATCTATCGCCACGAAATATTTTCATTCTTAGATAAGCAAAAAGTGTTCTCAGGTATGAATTATCAAATTAATGTTAATATATTTGTAAAATAAGAGATGGATTACCAATAAAATTATAGTTCATTATATAAATATTAACTTCGTTCTTTTAATGATAGTTTTATTACTTGATTAATAGCTTTGTGCTCAGAATGGTAGATCTGTCACCAAATAAATCGATTATCGGTCCCTGACTGCGACTCCTTTTTATTTGTTATTATGTCACCAATACAGTACAATACTTAGCTACATTTTATTTAGTTAAGTTATTAAAATAATAGTAATCGTTACCAATTTAATACATTAATTTATAAATTTAATGAATATCAAAAAACTTAAAGCAAAATGGCCCTATCGGCCAGAAAAGCAAAAGGGGGCCCCTTCAAAGTTAAAAGTATTTATTTGCATAAATGTAGGTACAGTAAGTTGATGATCTTAGTTATTTTCCCCAGTACATTTTAACCTTCACAAGGTGTGCAAATATGTATAACATTATATTAAAATGTATCATTATTAAAATTGCAAATATAATACATTAATATTAAAATAAAAAAAGCAAATAAAATAGTAGATAAAATATCAAACAAAGTCAAAACCAGCCCTGATTATTCAGTGATTGTTATTTATAACAATACTAGCTGCCCCGGCGAACTTCGTTTCGCCATAAGTTAAAAACTATCCTATCTCTCAAGTTGGATCGAACTGCACATGGTGTGCGAATTTTATTATAATCGGTTAAGTGGTTTAGGAGTCCATTGAGGACAAACATTGTGACACGAGATTTATATATATTAAGATATATCGATTATTTTTATTTTTATTATGTTTTATTTACTATTCTATTATAAATTATTTCTGAAATATATTTATACTGCCTGTGGAAAGTAAGTTCTTTGGGAAGGCCTATGTCCAGCAGTAGACTCTTGGCTGAAACGATGATGACGACAACCCTTATTTTTTTTTGAAGCTATATGAATTTTTAAGTGACTTAATATATGATTTATTGATGATCTCTTTAAATTAGTTTGGTTTAATACTTATTAGGACAAACCTATTATAATACATACAAAAACATTTATTTGGTTCTAGATCCTAAATCTCGATGATTTTAAGTGATTTATTGTGGAATTGCTTTTATATTGTTTGGTGACCACATTTTGGTGACAAATCTACTATTTTGAGGGCAAACCCTATTATTTAGGAAACACAAAACGAATTTAATTGGTGATAGTTTAAATCATACCCGTTAAAAATACACGCCCTCGAATAAATACTTTTCATTTTGACCATAGATGTTATTTTAAAGTGTTATAGAAATAAACTTATCAAGAACGTTTGACTTTGACGTTGTTATTCTCTAGTTTAGCGCTCAGGCTTTAATAATAATACTAATAATAACTCATTTATTTCAGGCAATAGTATTGTACTTACAATTATGTACAATACCAGAGGCCCATATTATAAATACCTTACAGACTAACATACAAAAATTTCATAAAATAAATACCTTATAACTAACATACATATTATATATCCTATCCTATATCACACGTAGTGCCGGCGACGTGTAACTCGCGGTGACGTCAGGCAGCCGACCTCGGAACCTCCGAAACACGACTCCCTGCGGCCAAAAGTCCTCCTTCATGAAGGTTGGCAGATGATGCGTCGGCACTCTCACCACATAAGAATTGAAATTCGCTTTGTGGCGAGACTGCAGACGTTCAACCCTCAAGGTGAAGGTGGACTTCTTTCGGACGTAGTCCACGACCTCCTCTACCCTCGTGGACCAGTGCAACCGGGACACGTACAGCTGCGTCGATGGTACGGCAGGACGCAGCGGAGAATCCGGTCCGGTCAGCGCGGTTCCGCAGTGGTTGCGGCCCGCAGGCTTCCTCTTCTTCCTTTCCACCATAATGAAGCCCTCTTCGTCGCGCTGGCTCCTCTCGGGACCCGGTGGTGGCAACGACTTGGTGGGAGCTGGCTTACGCCGTCTCCCTGTTTTCCCCTGTGCTGAAGGCCGCTTCGTGGTCTCGGCGGGGGTGGCGGCGGGCGCGGGCGCAGCGGCGGCCGCGGCCTAGGCACGTGGCGGCGGCGCACTCGGGCTCGACGTCACCGGGGCGGGTGCAGCTTTGCCCGGGTTATTTTTTTTAGGGGGTCACCCCTTTAAGGGAATCATCATCATCGTGTCTATTAGTCTCCACTGCAGGAGCATGACCAGACAGTGGATTTGGCCTACACTCAACTCGCTGGCCAGATGGGTTGGAGAGGTCTCATTGATGTTTATGAGTTTTATTTAGCTTGCATTTCCTAAGTCGCCTCTTACGACATCCATGGGAAGACTTGGAGTGGTCCTGTTCTACTCTGCTGGAAATCACACGGCTAGCGAGGGTAAATTTACACGCTGTGTAATTTGTGGGCCGGTATGTATTGACAGGAACTATGTTTTAAAGAGCTTTGAAAGAACTTGGTTTCCAATAATATCTTACTTACTAAACTCTTTACGAACCTGGTATACTTTCATTTTATATATTTTTAATGGGATATCATTATTTTTTGGTAAGTAAGAAGGTAGGCAGCAGGAGGGACATACCTTGCCTTTTGGCATTTCCTTGTGTTCATGGCATTACTACAGCAGCATCTCTATACTATAACACTAAATGTATATACCTGCCTGGGCTTACGGTGGTTGTAATCGCAAAAAAACCTTTAATGTCCAAGGGTGTGTTAACTAGCTTCACAAAGTAGGTATGTATATTTGAAAAAGAAACTATCATAGTACATTCTAACATTTTCTGATATTTTTGTTCTTGTTTGCTCCACTACTAGTACTAGTGTTTAACTGAATAAACATTTTATTCTTTATTAATCTTAAGCCTAGGTTTTAAAAGTAAAATATAAAAAAAATATACTTTATATTATATGTTACATTATTATTATTTTAATTTCTCCGTCGTCCGTATATATTTATTTATTATAATTTCTTTGATTTTAGGTTTTGAATATTCATATAAAATCTAAAAATAAAATACAACACATAAAAAAAAGCCTAAACCTAAAGTTCCGTCAGCAGCGGGGCAGGGCTTAAGCAACTGCCAGTCAGGGCCCCAGAGAAATAAACCATTTGCATATTCGTGCCGTATCCAGGAGTACTTGTTTTGTTTTTCGAATGTATAAGTGGCTAACTAGTGTCAGAATTTTCAAGCTGCCTAAAGGCATCTGATATAACTTAACGACTGCCATCAAAGATGACAACAGCCGGGACCAACGGCTTAAGTACTACCTTCGTACCTTCGACGTACTTACGTAATAATCCTGTGTAACGTAACTGGGTAAGCAATTCTGTACGTTCTAAGAATAAATCTTAACGGTTTTCTTAATCAACCATACACAATGAAGCGTCGTGGAAGGCCAGTAGCAGTGTGTATTGAGGAACTAAATTACATATTAAAAGAATACCATGATACTTTTTGTGAAAAAGAAAAGTTGCCACCATCTGGAAGCGATATTTATAAAGTCATAAGCAAATCACTTTCATTTTTTTCAAGGCAAAACGTTGTAGATGATACGGATTCAAATGATGTTATATCCAGTGTTGTTTATTCCACAGACGAAGAATCAGGTACAAATAATCACAATTTAAGCAATCAAGTTGATTTTAAGAGTACTCTAGAAACTTTGAAATTAATTGAACCGGAAATGTATCCTGGGTTACGTACTCAAAATGCCCAGTCATCTTTGCGTCTAAGACGCCGTCTTAAACCGTCACAGTGGACCAACGTGTTGAGTGAATTAATATATAAACATTCACCTTCAAAATGTGTATGGCTTTTTAAAAGATATGATGTCCATAACGAGTTTTTCATAACTGCTCATGGATACTGCAAACAATGCAAAGGGACAGTTAAGGTTCTGATACAAAAGGAACCTAATGAAGTTTGATTTCAATGCTACTTTTATAACATTGATGATTCGTTCGTTCATATACCGCAAAAAATAAGACTGACCTTTCGATCATCACAGTTAGCTCAGCAATTAGATTACGAATCTCCAATAGTATTAAGGAATAAATTATTGAATAAAGAGTTGAAAGGAGACGAAACACAGGAGCCTCCATACATACCAGCTTTAAATTCATTGCAAAATATAAAGTATAAAAATGACTTAAAAAAATACTATCACAAATTTGTAGTCTAATCTTTATGGATAATGTCATTTACTCCGCCTTTTAATAATGTTATACGATATGTATCCATTGTTCCGTTTACTATATACTACTGGACTGAATTGCAGGTTCAATTATATCAACAATTTTCAGTTTCTAATTACGTTACCTTGAGTATTGATGCTACATGTTCAATTTTAAAAAAAATATGTCCTCCTCACGATCCAAATCAAAATTATGAATTGAAACATTTGTATCTATATCTGGCAGTACTTAAATTAGAAAACACTTCAATGCCCATAAGTCAAATGATTTCAGACACTCATACTATTCAAGATATATGTAGATGGTTACAAAATTGGAGACATACGAGCAAATCGCCTAATGAAATTATAACGGACCAATCACCTGCTCTCATCGGTGCAGTCATTCAGGTATTCACCACATTTAAGTGCACAAAAGACTACATAAATTACTGCTTTTCGCTAATGGAAAAAGAAGTAACTTCCGCCCCTTCAACATATGTAAGACTAGATACTTCACATTTAGTAAAAAATTTTTACGGTTTATCTTGTTTTAAATTTGTAGACAAAAGAGTCAAATTTTACTTTATCAAATACTTATTAAAACTAAAAACATGCTGTAGGTATGAGGTTGCTAAATTGATTAAAGAAAATTTAATAATTATAGCACTGCATAAATTTGACAGATATGACGAACACGGCAAAATTACTAGATGCGAAGAGGCTCGAGAAATCCTCAAACAATTCAACCAAAATGATGAGATCGTAATAGACGATAACATGAACGAAATTCATGAACTTGATGAAAATTCCTGTATTTTAAACTCTGACGAAGAATCTGGTCACAGTGTTTTTTTTAAATTGGTTTGACAAAATTGTTGCAAGAGAAAAAATATCAACCGAATTATGCGATACTTCTGATTACTATAACATTTTTTATCTTCCAAATTTCATTAAATCTTTTAGACGTCTCCTTGAAAAGTTGCCCTTGTGGTCTAACGTCATGATTTACTATTTCAGAAAAGATAACAATGTAGTAATGTCTTAGTAGTTGAACCAAGTAGTAGTAATGTGGAAAGCTATTTCAAAAACATTAAACACCTACTACTTGGTTCAACTACTAAGCCAATTAGAGTCGACAATTATATAATCAAACATGTAGAATATTTGTCAGGGGAAGTTAAAGGTGCTTTATGCCGGCTAAACTTAGGCAAAGAGGAAAAGAGCTTAAACATACCACAAAAACAAGTCAAGATTGAAAGTGAATTCCCATCAAATTCGATTTTTTCATGCATTCCTATTGCCCATGAAAATTGGCGCAGCAAATCCGAAACAACAAAATCAACAATGAATAATATTAAACGAAGAGCTAATAAAAAAAATAAAGACCAAATAAAAGAAAGAATTACCAAATGGGAATATTTGCGGATCGGGTGTTAAAAATATCTCCTTAACAAACACCTGCGCGTTTGACTCGGTGCTGCAGGCTTTTGTTGTCGGATACATTGAACGTCCCAGTGTAACAAAAACTATTGACGCGTTAAATACCGACTTTTCAAAATTAGTGAAAGCCGTAGCAAAAAAAGATTATACTAATAATGTGTACACGATAAGAACAGAATTACTTCAAAGACATTGCGTTACGACAAAAAGAAATGAAATCGATTGCACTTCAACAATTGCTTTTGTTCTTGAGACGGTATTAGGTGGGCAGGTATTTAGTTCAAATTTTACAAAAAAATGTTTGATATGTAACCGCTCATTAAATCGACAATTACAATACATTTACTTAAACGAAACTATTCTCTTATTCTCTGTGACAAAGGAGTAACTGCTCTCGAGGAATCAGCAAAAGAAATGATTGATGATGATGAAATGTTTCACAATTCAACTTGCTGCAATATACTGGAAATTTGGGAATATCAACTGAATGATGTCATATTTTTTTGACTTGGACTTACAGTTGACACTAAATGATCTTCCGAATGTAATAAGCCTAAAAGAAAAACTGTTTTAAGTTCTCGCGGTAATCCAAAAATTGCCTGGACATTTTAGAGTTCACTGAAAGCAAAAATTTTAAGATTGATTTTAATATTAGTGAACATCGGAGCGGTGTAGTAGCATATTGAAAGAATGATTATATGAATCCAGATCATCCCAGAGATTGTCTCAGGTCTAAGTCAATCTTGATTTAGTTCACTTTTTGTAATGAAACAAAGTTTCATCATCATTATCATCGTCAGCTTTCCTCGACCCACTGCTGGGTATAAGCCTCCTTTTGTCTGCGCCCTTCTTCCCTATCATTAGCCTTCGCAATCCAGCAATCTGCTTTATGTCGTCGACCCACGTAGCTGCCGGACGCCCAACAGTTTAATTTGCTAAATTTAACCACCACTAGTCCGAACTAATTTAGACCAGGTTTAAACTTGGGTTTTTCCAAATTTAGGGTTCCGTACCTCAAAAGGTAAAAAAGGGAACCCTTATAGGATCACTCGGGTGTCCGTATGTCTGTCTTTCTGTCTGTCTGTCGGTCTGTCAAGACCCTTTTTCTCAGGAACGCGTAGAGGTATCAAGCTAAAATTCATATCAAATACTCAGGTCTACTGTCCCTTGGAGCTGTAAAAAAATCAAACTCCTAAGCCAGCGCAATCAAAAGATACAGCCGTTTATGCCGCAAATTTTCGTGTTTTTTGATATTCGCAAGGGAATCAAAACCTACAGGGTACTTCCCGTGAACTCAGAATCTTGAAAGTTGGTATGATGCAACGTCATAAAGCACAGATAAAGGTAAAATTGCGAAAAGTATACATTTTTAGTTACATCATATAATAAAAATATTAATAGAATAAAATAGAATAGAATAGAAAACCCTTTATTGCACACAAAAAAAGGAATATACAATAGAAATATTATTAAACTAGAGAAATGCGCAAAAGGCGGCCTTATCGCAAAGCAATTTCTTCCAGGCAACCTTATGATTGATGAAATTTCTAATAAAAAAAATATTTATAATCATTTTCGACATTCGCAAGGGAACCAAAACCTAAAGGGTACTTTCCTTGAACTCAGAATCTTGAAATTTGGTGCGAAGCAACATAGTATAGCACAAATAAAGGAAAAATAGCGAAAAGTATAAAATTTTAATTACATCATATAATAAAAATATTTCTAATAATTTTAAACTTATTTAAGAATAATGGTACGGAACCCTTCGTGCGCGAGTCCGACTCGCACTTGACCGGTTATTTTTTTAAACAAGACTGGTAATGTTGTATCTGCTTACCAGTATCACATATTTAGATTTTTTATTTCGTATGTCTTTCTATCTACCTTCTACAAAACGTTTGTGCAAGTTACTGCTGTATGTATTATATGTTATTAGCCTTATTGGACAAAATTGGTCGTAAATCCAATGTGTTTCATTATGTTCGTTGCAAGGTGAACATATATACAACATTATGTCGCATCAATACTTTAAGAGACGGAGTTATTAACCGAAATGTATAATAATTAAACCTTCAGCTGTACATTCAGAAGAGTATATTTGGTTTGAATATTTTTGTTGTTTTTTTTTTTTTTAATTTAGTTGTTATTGATAATTTGGTTATATACTGGTTGACTCTAAAATCCTCGGCAATATTTTATTAAGAGAATATCAGAATAGCATTGTGTGTGAGTGAAGAAAAAACACATAAAGATAGGGAATTCCGAATAGTAATATAAAAAACCTATAAATTATAATAATTATGAGCCATCGCGGGACGGCTGGCAGACGTATAAAAGCGAAATTATTTTGTACGTACATAGATACTAAAATTATAACGTTTCGCCGCATGACATCGGTCGAGATATTTCACATAAAACCCGCCGCTATAGATGATTTGCATCAAAAATAAAATATAAAGACCGTGAATAGAAAATAGTATACAAATTTATATTTTATGAAAATTTTAACTTTAATGCAGTAATGGGTTAAGTGTAGCATAGTAAGCGAAGTTCCAATTTATTACAGATTTACACAAATACAGGAATATAATTAGATCTTTCTCCCACACCAGCATGGTTTTGCCCATTTTTAGCTTGTTGGGTTCAAATATTCATCTGCATGACAACTCCAAAAGGGGAGTTGGAAAAAGTATTATTGGTTTTGTTTGGTCATGCCAGGGAGAGTTCATTCCAGCGTGACCTACGTATCTCTAAAACTAAACGTGAATGAAATTCCGAAATAGGTGTACAAAAGAGTACAAATTCAAAGCTATATTGTGAGTGTTTTAGTTACTCAAAATTATTAACGGTTGTGTGAGGTCATGCTGGGAAGAAAGCTTCCTGGCACGACATACTTAATTCTCTGGAACGGTAATGGATTGACATTTAAGAGTAGGCGTATAAAATATTCTATTTAATTCAAATAAAACAAAAAAATAATATTTAGTTCGTATAAAATAGTACAAATTAATGGCTATCTTAATGCATTTTAATTAGTTGAAAATCATAATCGGTTACGCTTGGTCATGCTAGGCAGTATGCTTTCCAGCAGGACATTTAATATCTCGGAAACCGAAACGGTACAAAGTTTTAAAACAGGGGTACAAAATCGTACATAATACAAGCTACCTTTTACATCTTACCGTTATTAGAAAAGCGTTTATGATCATGCTGGGGAGTACCACACTTCCATTTGAATCCTTCTTTTTTTCTTAAAGACCCACATTTGACAGGTTTCTTATTCCTTAGTGGTTCAGTTAATGTCCATCAATTGTTTTTATGCGAAGATTCATACTCATCTTGCATAGCTTGTCTCCAATGAGCAGCATCAGGGCCATGTAAGGCATCGTGGGCAGTTATTGGCTCATCTTGAGTGGTGCTCACCAAGAACGCAGAATGGCTAAATTCTGAAGCATCTTCAAATGTTGTTGACGTCTCTTCTGACGATATATCTTTCAGTGTGTATAACCCTGGAATATAAGTTTCATCAAGAGGAGACACAGTTGTCACAGAATCACTGCTATTAGAAATATTATTTGGATTAAAAATAAGGGAGTCTCCTTCTGGGATTACCTTGTCGTAGGTTCTGCCTCTTCATCTGATGGTATAGAATTACCAGAATAGGCAGTCTCATCATGCGAACAGTTGTCCTATTTATGCAGACTATTTGTCATCATGAAAACGTCACCATTAGAAGAATCATTTCTGTCAGAATTTGGATCATTTCTGTAAAATGATTCTGTGAAATGCTGTTGCATTTATAGAAAACTAGCTTTCGCCCGCGGCTCCGCCCGCGTCAATATCGATCCCTCGGGAACAGTACTCTTTCCCAGGATAAAATGTACCCTATGTCCTTCTCTGTATCCCAGAATTCCCAGATAACATGTATGCAAAATTTTATGATGATCGGTTCAGTAGTTACAACGTGAAAGCGTTACAAACAAACAAATAAACAAACAAACAAACTCACTTTCGCATTTATAATATTAGTTAGGATAGGATTAGGATTAGGATAAATTTTACAGTCTCTTGCTTTAATAATTTTACTTGGTGAATTTGGATCTACCAATCTTTAGCCTTTACTATCTTCACAGTAGCCGACAATGATGTATTTCTTGCATTTTGCATCTAACTTAGTGCGATATTTTTCAAAGGATAGGCTAAGCAACCAAAGATACGTGATGGCTAAGATTCACCTTGGTGTTGGCCCACTTCTCCTCAGCTGTAATTTTCTATACGGTATTTGTAGGGGATCTATTTGTCAAGTAAACAGCTATGTTATCAGCCTCTGCCCAGCTTGAATTTCTCAAAAGATTTATATTTATTTTTAAGAAAATATATGAATGTTTTCCGCTGTGATCATCGATGAAAGTTAAGAAATATTTAGCACCGCTAAATGAACTTTCAGGCAGGGGCAATACCTAATAATTCCTTAGACCGATCTAGTGAAACTTTGGGAAAAGATAGTCTGCTTAATTTTCCTTTAATACAGGCGTCACAAGGCACGAACTGAGAATTATCATAATTTACACCCAATACAATACCTTGTTATAATAAATGCATTTATTCTACTGGAGTTCAGATAGCTCAACCTTTTGTGCCATATCTCCTGAGAAGCCTTGACAGCCACAGTTGCTGTTTGGCTACACTTTTCAATGTTCTCTTTACACTCAGTTTGTCTTGCTTCATTATTTGCAATCAAAGAACTGCCGGAACATCCTATCACACACAAATTAGGCTCAATATATTTTGCAGTTTCAAGCATATTAACACCATTTATGTTTGGCTGAAGCTACTAGGTTATTGCTTATGCTTATAATTTTACAATGTTTTTCATCAAAAAATACTTTATAACCCCTTTTAGTTAGACAACTAACAGATATGAGGTTTGTAGCTAGCTAGGTTAGGAACATAATAGACATTGGGTATGGTTTTAACACCATTAGTAAAATATCTTCGAATCAGCGTGGCTTCCGTAGCAAGACGCTCTGAAAATAATATACAATAGTAGGTATAATTTAGGACTGCTTCGTCCTTCGGCCTAATTTCATTACTATGATATTGAATGTGCTTGCGGTCTACTTGTACGTTACGTTTATTATGAACTTTTATGATTTTGTAAGGGCCCTTCGATACAGGAGATAGAGCCTTGCGCAATCTGTGATCGCATTTTAGATATACCATGTCACCTGATTTATAATAAATGTTACGGGAGGTAGAATCATAATATTGTTTCGACTTTTCCTTACGATTTATAATGTTTTGAATGGCTTTTTCTCTGCTGAACCGCATTCTATAAAGCCCTAATATATTAATTATAAGGTATTATTACTAGTATCATATAAGGAATTAGGTATAGAAGGTTTATATCCGTATAACAACTCATGTAGAGTGAATGCAGTAGTACTATGTGACACTCTCCTGTTCTTGAGTGGCTAGAGAAATAGTATTATCGCAGTATGTTAAATAAATTTGATTAAAAAAAAAAACAGTGGCACCTTCTCAGATCTCTCGGAAGTAGAGGTCTTGCAACCATCTGACTCTGCTTTGAGCGACATCAGTTTTAAAATATTAGGAAATAGTAAAATATATAAATTATATAGAAATTGCAAAGAGAGAGTTAAATCACGAGTATAGAAAATAGTAAGACACTCACAAAATTGCGAAGATCACTTTCACTAGCATTTTGAATTCTGGATACACGATGCTGAAGAGCTCACGCTCTCACGGCGTGGGTTACATATAGAGGTATGTACTAAATGATGAAGATGGTGGTGAGTTAGTACACCTAAGGCTGATCGTCGACCTTCAAAGGGTGTGGAGAACACGCAGCGCGGGCTCACGCTAAAGAACGGCGGCTGATCGTCAACCTTGTATAAAGGGCGTGTCGGTGAGACACATGGCGCGGGCTCACGCTGTAGGGAATAACTACATCGTGCGCGATTACGATTAACTTTGTCGTCATGTGAACTAGAGGGGGATCGAGTAGGTATATGTATTAAGTTCTCAGACAAAGTAGCGCTTTTGTTTACATTATTTTGTGCAGTACTTACAGTTGGCAGTTTCTGATTGGTACCTGTGGTGCCGGGCGTCCCCTTGCGTCACCTCGGCCATGGACTCCTCAACTTCACGGACCCTGTCAATCAGCTCTTCAAGTGTTCCCACGCTCTCGCGATTACTCGTTTACGCACTTTCCGTTTTAATAAGCCGTACACTAAGGTACCTGGGTCTAATATGGCCACCTTAAGGTTTGATACACTGGTTTTCATATTTACTATAGTTTCCAAAAAATCTTTCGTAGTTTTTATTAATTCGTATATATCTAGTTTTCATATCATGAGCAAAAATCTGGCAAATGCAATCAAAACCAAAAGTTATGTTCTCTTTTTAAAAAGTAAGTTAATATGGCCATACACATGGCCATATTTTCAGTATTGCTATTTTAGCGGTCAAATAAGGCCATTTTTGTACTATCTACAAAATGGCCATATTTACTGCATCTTGTATCGATAAAGTTAATATGGCCATTTTTATATTTATATGAAAAGAAATAAAAATATCAGAGATAAAAAAAAATATATTTATTTCTTATTTTAGTAATGGTAATGGCACATTCAGAGATCAACATTTGAATTTCATTCATAGTAAGAAATGACATAATAACGTAACAAAAACAATCAAGAAACTATCGAGTTTTCAAGAAAAGGAAGCTGCACATTTAATCAAATTGATGAGCAGATGATAGTTGTGCATGGCGTGGCGTTAGAAGAATGGAACTCGACGAATGAAAAGTACTTTCTGGTTAAGAATATTTATTCCTCATCACTTGCGATGCAAATACAATATTCACGTTCACATATTTCTAGATGGATTACGATTGATTTATTTAAATAAGGACAACACAAAATCACAGTCAGAACATTATGGCGGGCTGGCGACAGACAAAAGACAAGGCCCGATGTCAGAAACAAAATGACAGCAAACGTCATGTGTCAAACAAATGTAAAGCATAGAATATAAATTTATTTCAACACTCCTCCTTATGCTTTACATTTTTGTACCTACAAAACAAAAATTACTTCAGTCAAACTTTACATAGAATAAGCTTTCACAATTCCAGGTACATTTAAGAAATACACTTAACATTCAAACCTTTTACAAATTTTTCATGTTTAATTATACTTAATTAATACATCTGATATCATCAAATTAGTTTCTAAATATTTGACATCAATAGATTCTTTCTGAATTAAATCTTTGATAAAATGATAACGCAGATCTATATGCTTGGTCCTCTTATGTGAAAACTCTTTAACATATAACAACTTTTGAGCATTCTGCCTATCGTTGTATACAATGACACTAATATTTTTGCACAAAATTTCAGATACGAAATTTCTTACAAAACAAATGTCCTTGCAAACGTCTCCTTACGCCAGATATTCAGCTTCTGTGCTAGAAAGAGCATTACATCGCTGCTTCCTAGCCTCCCAGTTTATCATACTGTTACCCATTTTTATGGCAAACCCAGTATAAGATCTGCAGTCTAACAAGTCTTTGGCCCAGTCAGCATCTGCATAAGCAGTTATAATGAAATTACCAAACTTAAAAAAATGTAATCCGTAATTTTTAGTTCCCGCTAAATAACGTAAAACACGTTTTGCGACGCGCCAGTGACTTATGTCAAAACAATTATTATATTGACTTAGCTGACTACAAGTATATGAAATGTCTGGTCTTGTGCAAACAGATAAGTACATAAGGCTACCCAATAGCTGTCTATAACTATATACATTATCATCGACACATTTGCCTTTATCTGACTTTTCAAACTTGAAATTTACTGGCAAAGGAGTAGATACAGGCTTACAATTCGTCATACCATATCTATCTAATAAACGATTAATATAATCAGTTTGATCCAATATTATTAAACCTTGTTTTCTTGTGACTTGCATTCCCAAATAATTTTGCAATTTTCCTAAATGACGCATTTCAAAATGTTTATGCAATATTGACAACACATCATCAATACAATTATTATGAAATACATACAAGTCATCAACATATAGTCCTTTAATAATATATTTATGTTTAGACTTTTTAGTGTAAATACAAGGTTCGAATTTACTTTGAGTAAAACCATTCGAAGTAAGAATGTTATTAATTTTTGCATTCCACATTCGTCTTGCTTGCCTCAAACCATAAATAATCTTATTTAACAAACATACTTTGTCATCTTTAATAAAACCTGGTGGCTGTTCCATATATATAGTTTCATTAAGTTCACCATTAAGAAATGCTGTAGTTACATCAATGTGGTCTATACTTAAATTTAATTCAACAGCTATAGCAAATAAAATTCTAAGTGACGAGTGCCGGACAACGGGTGAAGAAGGCACTGCTTGCGACAATTTTACAATGTAAAGACCATTAATCTTTTTTGCTGATAGAAGCTGGTTGCCAAAGATTTTACAATTTTTAAAAATCTGGCACTCTTCATTATAAAATACAATTGTGAAACCATTACTAGCTAATTGACCAACAGAAAGCAAGTTACAACTTAGATCAGGCACAACTAGGACATCATCTAGGCTTACATTACTAGAAAGAGTTATCTTACAGACTAGATCACTATGCAATTGTTGTCCATTCGCAATTGACACAATACTCTTTTTGTTGCGACTTTTAGAAAGTATATTCTTGTTCGATGTCATATGACAGGTAGCTCCACTATCAATAACAAAATGTTCCAAGCTCGACGCTGTATATGCAGAAGCCATCAACGTGTGCTCTTCTTTCTTCTTAGAATCCTTCTTCTTCTTAAAACATTTCTTAGCTGAATGTCCAACCCTTTTGCAATAGTCACAGTTTGCTTCCTATGTTTATTGTTGGTGTAATAATCCGATGAGTTTGAGTTTATTCTTCTGTGATCTTCCTGCAGTAATCGAGTACGAACAAGCTAACTGGTTAAGCTGTCCGTCAACTGAGCTGTCTCGAGACTTGATACTAAGACGTCATACTCTTGCGGTAAGCCGGAAAGTAATATCTCAGCGACCTCTGCATCGTCAATTGTTTTACCGATATCATGTAACTGATGGACAAGACGCATGACACCATCAATGTAATCTCTATACAGACGTGTTATGCTGCTTCGTCAGTTACATCGAGTTGAGTACTCGTACTCAACTCGATGTAACTGACGAAGCAGCATAACACGTCTGTATAGACCTTTATTCTCGAATGTATCAGCTAGTCGTTGCCATGTCTCTTTTGCTGATGTGCAGTCTCTCACATATTGATATAAATTAGGATTAATACTCAAACATATCCTTGCACGTGCTCTCGTGTCACGGGTAGCATCATTGTCCAATCCCTCGACACATTTCCAAAGATCTTCTAAATTCAGTAACATTTTGACAGAAAACTTCCAATTTAGGCAGTTACTGACGCCTTCCAGCTTTTCAATCGAAGAGTGAACATTGAAATTTTGGTTAACCGAGCCATTTCCATTGGATTCGGCCATCTTAAGCTTGCAAGTGAATATGTGGAAATTCGTGTAAAATATTCTATGTATTTATGTAAAAGGTGTATTTACCTCTGATTTGTGTTCGTTCACAAGTCGATTCCTCTTTGATCTGGGCCCATAATCTGATGAGCAGATGATAGTTGTGCATGGCGTGGCGTTAGAAGAATGGAACTCGACGAATGAAAAGTACTTTCTGGTTAAGAATATTTATTCCTCATTACTTGCGATGCAAATACAATATTCATGTTCACATATTTCTAGATGGATTACGATTGATTTATTTGAATAAGGACAACTGTTGTATCGGTGGACTGTATATAGGAAATAAAACTTGGTTCTTCAAATAAAACTTGGATTTATTGCGAGATGCACACAAAACATCCGTACAGACGCGAAGCGAGAGAAAAAAGGGACGATTACAAAACGTCAAGTTGACAATTTTGACACTTATTTTTTTAAATTTTATGTTGCCTTGCCAACATGCTGCGGCCTCACAAATGTTAGATAACAATATTAAATGTGATTAAGATCTCACAAATCAACATACACCGATTTGTTTACAGTATCATTTTAAAGTTACAAGTTATTACACTATAATTTGAAGTTACAATATAACAACAGGTTGAAATGTAACAAAGTTATTACACTGTCATTTTGAAATAACAATATAACAAAGTTAATACCCTTGTGCTTGTAAATTGGGTATGTATTCAAGGTTAAAATTAAATTTAATATGGTTCTTTAGTTTTTTAACAAGCAAAATAAACGATACAAAAAAATAGACAACAGTCATAAAGTAATTAATCATCAATAGGTAAGATACATATCTTTTGAATGGAACGAGTGTGAGTTCTACCATTAGAGGTTTTAACCTCCACGGCTCGTACAAGACCGTCATAGACCGGCGGCCGGTGGTAGGACTTCCTACCTCATAAGATACCTGAATGAGACTAGTATGTAGTGAAAGTAGGTGCTTTGGAGGTGGGGGCCAGGTAGGGTTGCCACTCCCTAACCTGGAAGAACCATAAAAAAAAGGTGTCGAAAACGTCAATTTTGGCCAAAAATTATCTCATCAGATACTCGAACGGGAGTTTGACGTAGTGAAAGATATCCTTATGGAGAGGTGAACCAGCTAAAGTTGCCTGCGGAAACCCTGGAAGAAGTCCAAGTTCAGCCACCCTGAAGGGGGCGATTTTTCATGGTAATTTATCTCATAAGATACCTCAATGAAACTAGTGCCCGATGTTAGTTCTGAGGGTCGGGACTGCGAATAAAATAGGTTGCCTGCGGCAACCCTGGAAGAACCCATGTTCAGGCACGTTTAAGACGTGGAATTTAAAAAATTAAAGTCATAAAATAAATCTCGGAACCATATCCAAAAGCACTGCAGGATTACGAACGTAACATTATTTTTAATGGACTTAAAAAAAAATAGGTTTTCAATCCAATGTTCAATATATTCTCTAAAACTTTTAATTGCATTGTAACGAATATTAATTGATGTTTCATATACCATTTGATTTAGTGTGAGTTCCATCAAAATCGGTTCAGTAGTTTTCGAGATATAGGCCAATACGTATAACTGTGCAATTTTTTTTAATCTCATATAGTACATGAATTAAACTAGTGCCTGATGTTAGTACTGAGGGTCCGAACTGCGAATAAAATAGATTACCTGCGGCAACTCTGGAAGAACCCATGTTCAGACACATTTAAGACGAGGAATTTGAAAATTAACGTAATAAAAAAAATCTCGGAACCATATCCAAAAGCACGGCAGGATTACGATCGTAATATTATTTTTAACCGACTTCAAAAAAAATAGGTTTTCAATCCAATGTTCAATATATTCTCTAAAACTTTTAATTGCATTGTAACTTATATTAATTGATGTTTTATATTATATTTGATTTAGTGTAAGTTCCATCAAAATCAGTTTAGTAGTTCACGCGATATAGGCTAATACGTATAACTGTGCCATTTTTTTAAATCTCATATAGTACATGAATGAAACTAGTGCCCGATGTTAGCACTGACGATCTTGTATATGAATAAAATAGGTTGCCAATCCGTAACCTGGAACAATCTAAGTTCGGGGATAAACTTGAATTCTTCCGGGTTACGGATTTATACGTGGTATTTGAAAATTAATGATTTAAAAAAGAAGTTGAAACCATATTTAATATATAATATAATAATAGGCGAGATTACGATTGCGATGGTTCTTAATTGACTTCAAAAAAGTGAGGTTTTCTTTTCCATCACCTTGGTTATGTTAATTATTTATATATAAACATTAAATATTTTTCCCGGTTCGCCCGGGCCACACATCGTATGACTCGTCTTCAGTAGTCCAACAGCGTTTCCCTTAGTTGGTTGTCTGCAAATGCTCTCAATGTATTTTCATGTGTCAACTCCGTACCCAGTCCCAATCTTCTTCTTTTCGAATCAAAATGGTTATGTTTGCCTTCTATTATACAGTTTTTAGCCGTGTGGTTTACGATAGCTGTGTAGTTTCCGGCAGAGTAGAATAGGACCACTCCAAATCTTCCCATGGATGTCGTAAGAGGCGACTTAGGCAATACAAGATAAAAAACAAAACTCATAAACATCAATGAGACCTCTCCAACCCGTCGCATGCCCCTTCAATGTCCAGTGATATGACTAATGCCATCTGTTACCCGTTTTAGGCTTCCTTTACGATTGTGAGTGCGAAGTAGTCCTCCTTACCGGGTTTGGGTATTGTTTTTATAACAGCTCTTTTCCAGGTTCTGGGGAAATATCCGAGGCGTAAGGATGCGTTATATAGGGCAAGCATAACCTCGGGACAAGCCATAAGTGCATGGGTGCAGATATTAGCTGTGAAGCCATCATGTCCCGGGGCCTCTCTTGGGCTCATTCCATTCAGCACTGTAAGAAGCTCGTACATACGAAACGGTTACATTGCATCGAGATGAGCATTTCGGTATCCAGGGCCCGTACAATGTTTTCGGCTTCTTCTCGTATCGCTGCGAAGCTTCTTGAGTCATTCTAAGCAATGACTCAAGAAGCCTCGCCTATGTGTCAGTTGGATAAAAGGTTTCAGCCAGCAGTTCTGCGGACTTTTCTGGACACAAAAGGCCGCTTCCGTCTGGATTTCTCATTAGTCTGTCCTTCTCCACCAGTCCACACGCTTTTACAATCCTATAAGCCGTTCTCAGATGTTCTCTTTCTTTTAACAGCTTTCATCTCAACCAGTAGCGGGTTCCACCACTTTATTAATTTACACTTCGTTTTAGGCTTAAGTTTGGGAATCGATGCTTCGCGAGCCCTTGTTACAATCTCCAAGTATCTGGCCACCAGGTCATCATGGCCTCCCCTATCTTTAATACGGCTAATTGAGTACTGGGTTATTTGATCTGCTAGGACTTTTCCTCTAACATTCTTTTCAAATATAGTCCAGTTAGCTTTCGCTGTTTGGTATTTCCTTGTACTAGTATTTTGGGGGGATTGTTGTTGTATCATTTAATTCACATATACCAGTTCCATGGTCATGGCTCTATAATCAGGCAAAGGTAGCAGATCTGCTTCTACTCGCCAGTTGTTAAACTTATTCGCAACACCGGGTGTGCCGAGAATAATGTCTGAAATGCTCTTATATCGTTTATTGCCTCTGTAGACATAGAAAGTTGATTTATCACCGAGACAAATGTTCCGTATAAGCTAAAAGGTTACACTAAGACGTATTTGTTTATAACTCGAAAACTACTAACCTAGTCTAATGCAACTGGCAACAAGTTAAACCAAAATAATATAAAACAAGTAAAATTAACATAACCAATAGGCTATGGAAAAGATAACCTCACTTTTTTGAAGTCGGTTGAGAAGCATCGCAATCTTAATCTCGCATTGCTTTTGAATATGATTCCAACTTCCTTTTTAAATGATTAATTTTCAAATTCCACGTATAAATCCGTAACCTGGAACAATCCAAGTTCATCCTCGAACTTGGATTGTTCCAGATTACGGATTGGCAATTATTCATATACAGGATCGTCAGTGCTAACAACCTGCACTAGTTTCATTCATGCCGTATTAGCCTATATCTCGAGAACTAATGAACCAATTTTGATGAATCTTACACTAAATCAAATGTAATGTGAATTATATTCATTTATTTCATAACAAAAAACAATTGTGTTGAAATGTTTATCCTAGACTACAGACATATTTATTATAATTATTATGAATATATGTGGGTAATTAAATATAATTTATCCAATACAAAATGAAACATCAATTAATATTAGGTGCAATGCAATTAAAAGTTTTAGAGAATAAATTGAACATTGGATTGAAAACCTATTTTTTTTGAAGTCGGTTTAAATAACATTACGATCGTAATCCTGCAGTGCTTTTGGATATGGTTCCGAGATTTTTTTTAATACTTTTATTTTCAAATTCCACGTATTAAATGTGCCTGAACATGGGTGCTTCCAAGGTTGCCGCAGGCAACTTATTTTATTCGCAGTTCGGACTCTCAGAACTAACATCGGGCACTAGTTTATTTCATGTACTAATGTGATTTAAAAAAAATGGCACAGTTACACGTATTAGCCTTTTATCTCGAAAACTATTGAACCGATTTTGATGGAACTTACACTAAATCAAATGTAATATGAAACATCAGTTAATATTAGTTACAATGCAATTAAAAGTTTTAGAGAATATATTGAACATTGGATTGAAAACCTATTTTTTTGAAGTCGGTTAAAAATAACATTACGATCGTAATCCTTCAGTGCTTTTGGATATGGTTCCGAGATTTTTTTTATTACTTTAATTTTCAAATTCCACGTATTAAATGTGCCTGAACATGGGTGCTTCCAAGGTTGCCGCAGGCAACTTATTTTATTCGCAGTCCGGACTCTCAGAACTAACATCGGTCACTAGTTTATTTCATGAACTAATGAGATTTAAAAAAATGGCACAGTTACACGTATTAGCCTATATCTCGAAAACTACTGAACTGATTTTGATGGAACTTACACTAAATCAAATATAATATGAAACATCAGTTAATATTAGTTACAATGGAATTAAAAGTTTTAGAGAATATATTGAACATTGGATTGAAAACCTATTTTTTTGAAGTCGGTTAAAAATAACATTACGATCGTAATCCTTCAGTGCTTTTGGATATGGTTCCGAGATTTTTTTTATTACTTTCATTTTCAAATTCCACGTCTTAAATGTGCCTGAACATGGGTTCTTCCAGAGTTGCCGCAGGCAACCTAGTTTATTCGCAGTTCGGACCCTCAGAACTAACATCGGGCACTAGTTTCATTAATGTACTATATGAGATTAAAAAAAAATTGCACAGTTATACGTATTAGCCTATATCTCGAAAACTACTGAACCGATTTTGATGGAACTTACACTAAATCAAATGTTATATGAAACATCAGTTAATATTAGTTACAATGCCATTAAAAGTTTTAGAGAATATATTGAACATTGGATTGAAAACCTATTTTTTTGAAGTCGGTTAAAAATAATGTGGGATGACAGTTTCTGAACGAGTTGATGAACGGAAGTCGATGCATGTTTCTAAACGATGGTGTGCAAGCGAGAGGAAGAATGAGTGACAGGGAGAGGTAGGACGACACACTTTACGGATACGATACGGTTACGTTGGCTGCTATACCATACTTAGTGAACGCAATTATTTGTATTTTAAAAAAATAAATGTATTTGGATCAAAATAAGAAGATTTTTTGAATCACGACCCCCATCCCCTACATTTTGGGGGCTCGTCCGGGATCAAAACAAGAAGATTCAGAAGATTTCTGCCGATTTCACTGAGTGGCTGCGGGCGGTACGTTAGAAATCTCAGCCAGCATTCTCACGGGTGCATACGAAAACGACGAACGAAGAACGAACGACGCTCCTGTGACAATGCCGAGAAGACTAAGCCACCAGAAGTCCGACGACGACCACTTTGAGAGCGCGACATCACGAGGCGGCGGCATTTATGGCGGCCTTCCCCTCATGGACGGCCTGATTCCCACATTTACGGGTCAAGAGAAGACGTATCCAGTCACCAGGTGGGTGCAGCATGTCGAGGACAACGCTGAAGTGTACGGGTGGACACCCACACAACAGCTCCTCATGGCGAGACGATCCCTGAAGGGCACCGACGAACTATGGCTGCATGCCGAGCAGGCGTTCAAGTCGTGGGACGAGTTAAAGACTAGCATCACAAGAGAATTTCCTGATACTGTGGATATAAAATCAGTACATGAAATGATGAGCGCCCGGGTGAAGAAAGCTAGTGAATCATGTTTAGACTACATGCTAACGATGAAGGAGCTAGGCAAAAGAGGCAAGATGCCAGATTACGTTGCTTTTAAGTATATTGTTGACGGCATTCAGGATGTAGAAACGAACAAAATCATGTTATACGGCGTAACCAAGTATGCAGACTTAAAAGAAAAATTTAAGGTTTATGAAGCGATCAAAGAAAAAATGAAGCATTCCTCGGCGACAACGCGTAGCAGCAGCAAGCAACAAGCTGTAAATAGAAGTGAACCTACAGGCTCTATAAATAAGTCAAGATGCTACGGCTGTGGAAGTCCACATCACAAATCCGAACAGTGCCCAGATCGCGCTAGAGGTAGGAAGTGCTTCCATTGCAACGATTTTGGTCATATTTCGGCAGAATATCCGAAAAAGATTACATCTACATCAAATATGGCCGAAAACCGAGACAGCCCGAAGATACACGCCGGATACGGCCCGAAGCGGAGTTTCTTCAATACAACGGACGGGGACGCCACGGTCGAAGACGTCGTTTCGCGCGAAGTTCACGGCTCTGCGACTGCGCTCGCGATTGGTCAACATGGCGGCCATGTCACCAAATGTCAGAACGACTTTGACGTTTACGAAGTAAACAATAACAAACCATTAGAAGGTTCCGAGATTCGCCGAAAACCGCTAAAACAAGTAAAAATAAACGGGAAGACAGCTGATGCGCTCGTGGATTCCGGCTCGGATATCAATTTAGTGACGGACGACTACTTTTGGACAATAGGTGTTTGTAGTTTCGATCAAAGTGCAAATCTTCGTGTGTCTGGACTTGGACAGTTTTCGACTACAACGTGTGGCTCGTTCACGGCAAACATCGAAATAGACAGTACAGTTTATAAAAGTGTTTTGTTTTATATCATGAAATCTGATTTCATGCTATGGCATGACATAATATTAGGAAACGATTTTCTAAAGAATGTTACGATGTGTATGCGTGGGAATTATGTAAGGTTCAGTACGAAAGACGACGATTGGATAAAGTGTATGATGTGTGATGAAGTGTTTTCTGATCTTTCTTCCACAGATCACATCAAGAACACCGAGGTAAGACATGAAGTGAAATCTTTGGTGGAAAGTTATGTACCAAAGCAGACTAAGGAGTCTCCCATCCAGATGAAAATTATTTTGAAGGATGACATCCCTGTGTCTCAACGGCCCAGGCGTATTTTATTGAAAGAACAGCAAGAAGTTGATAAGCAAGTAACGGAATGGCTTGATAAGGGCATAGTACGGGTAAGTCACTCTGAATATGCTAGTCCTTTGGTTCTTGTCCGAAAAAAAGATGGTTCAATAAGAATATGTATAGATTATAGAAGGTTAAATCGGAAAATAGTGAAAGACGAGTTTCCTCTTCCGATTATAGATGACTGCATTGATAAGTTGTCGGAAGCTAGGGTCTTCAGTGTTATTGATTTGAAAAATGGGTTTTTTCACTTACCGATAAGTGAAGAGTCAATAAAGTATACATCATTTGTGACAAACAACATCACTATGAATTCTTAAAAGCTCCCTTTGGATTATCCATATGTCCCAATTATTTCATGAGATTTGTTTCAACAGTGTTCCGAGATTTGATATCAAAGAGTAAAGTCATAATATTTATCGATGATATTGTAATTCCAGCAAGGGATGAATTTAAAGCTCTGTCAAGGTTAAAAGAAGTACTGGAGGTTGCTGCAGAATACGGATTGCAGATAAACTGTAAGAAGGCAAGCCTGATTAAATCAAAAATTACTTTTCTTGGGCATATTATTGAGAATGGAGAAGTGCGGCCTTCTTTGGAAAAGACGGAAGCTATTATGAAGTTTCCAGAACCTCAGTCGGTAAAACAGGTGCACAGTTTTATTAGTTTAGCCTCATATTTCAGAAAATATATTAACGTTTTTGCCTTGATAGCCAGTCCTTTGACAGATTTGTTAAAAAAGGATTGTAAATTTGAATTTGGTGAACGAGAAAGAGAATCATTTAATATTTTGAAGCAAAAGTTGACCAGTAGTCCAGTTTTACGAATATTTAGTCCAAGAGCACACACTGAGCTGCACACCGATGCATCGAGTTTGGCTTGTGCAGCAATTTTAATGCAAAACGATGAGGACGGTAATCTACACCCAGTGTATAACATGAGCAGGAAAACAAATGAGTGTGAAAAGAAGTATAGCAGCTATGAGTTAGAGGCTTTGGCTGTTATTGAGGGAGTCAAGAAATTTCGTCATTATCTTTATGGTATTAAATTCAAGATTGTTACAGATTGTCAAGCATTTGAATTGACACTTAGAAAAAAGGATTTAACTACGCGAGTAGCAAGATGGGCTTTATTGTTGCAAGAATTTGATTTTGTGGTTGAACACCGCTCAGGGAAGAGAATGAAGCATGTCGACGCACTGAGTCGCAACCCTTTTGTGTGTGTGGCAACTAGCATACACGACAATTTGAAGAGAGCACAAGAGCAAGATGAAGGTCTGAAAGCAATTGCAACGATTTTAAAACACAATTCATTCGAAGATTATTCTTTACAGAATGGTTTGCTATATAAGGGTGCAGAGAAGCTTTTAGTAGTACCAAAAAATATGGAGATTGCTATTATTGAGAAAACACATTCAAATGGTCACTTTGCCTTGAAGAAAACGGTCCATTTAATAAGTAAGGATTACTTCATCAAGAATTTAGAGCATAAAGTCCAAGATTATATTTCAAGCTGTATTCCTTGTCTTTTGGCTATGGGGAAGAAAGGAAGAGAAGGGTTTTACATCCTATTGACAAAGAAGATAGGCCTCTACATACGATTCATCTGGATCATATAGGTCCAATGAGTGAAACGAAGAAACAGTATAACCATATACTAACAATTATCGACGGCTTTACAAAGTTTGTTTGGTTATTTCCTGTAAAAACTGTCACAGCTGCTGAAACATTAAACAAATTGCAGGTCTATCAACAAACATTTGGGAACCCAAGACGAATAATAACTGATAGAGGAACTGCATTTACAAGCAACGACTTTGCAAATTTCTGCAATGAAGAAGGTATCCAGCATGTAAAAATTACAACAGGGGTTCCACGCGGAAACGGTCAAGTTGAACGGGTCCACCGAGACATCATTGCAATTATAACAAAAATGTGCATAGAAGATGCTTCATTGTGGTATCGACATGTCAGCAGAGTACAACGAGCAATAAACAGCACTTTCCATCGCAGTATCAACACATCACCATTTGAATTACTTACAGGAGTTAGAATGAACACAGGAGTAGATGCCAATATTTATGAGATGCTACGTGAGGAAGAAAGGGATGAGTTTACTGAGGAGAGAGAAAACTTGCGTAGGAGAGCCAAGGAACAAATACTGAAGGTACAAGAGGAAAATGAGAAAGGGTATAACAAGAAAAGGAAAAAGGGAACTAAGTATGGTGTTGGAGAGTTGGTAGCAATCAAGCGCACTCAATTTGTAAGCGGATTAAAAATCAAACCAAAGTTTTTTGGCCCTTACAGAGTCACAAAGGTCAAACGGAATGATCGCTATGATGTAGAGAAAGTTTTCAAGGATGGAGAAGGACCTAAAAACACTTCAACTTCTGGAGATAACATGAAGAAGTGGCCTTCTGAATTCTAGGGCAGGTGAATGTTTTTTTTTCTCTGACTTGTTTTTTTATGTTTTTATTTTAGCGGTATGAAAGGTTGTATGATGCGAGTTAATTTTAGGGAAATGTATTGTATTGAATGTCTGAGGACAGCCAAGATGCAGGACGGCCGAATGTGGGATGACAGTTTCTGAACGAGTTGATGAACGGAAGTCGATGCATGTTTCTAAACGATGGTGTGCAAGCGAGGAAGAATGAGTGACAGGGAGAGGTAGGACGACACACTTTACGGATACGATACGGTTGCGTTGGCTGCTATACCATACTTAGTGAACGCAATTATTTGTATTTTATAAAAATAAACGTATTTGGATCAAAATAAGAAGATTTTTTGAATCACGACCCCCATCCCCTACAATAATATTACGATCGTAATCCTGCAGTGCTTTTGGATATGGTTTCGAGATTTTTTTTATTACTTTAATTTTGAAATTCCACGTCTTAAACGTGCCTGAACATGGGTTCTTCCAGGGTTGCCGCAGGCAACCTATTTTATTCGCAGTCCCGACCCTCAGAACTAACATCGGGCACTAGTTTCATTGAGGTATCTTATGAGATAAATTACCATGAAAAATCGCCCCCTTCAGGGTGGCTGAACTTGGACTTCTTCCAGGGTTGCCGCAGGCAACCTTAGCTGGTTCACCTCTCCATAAGGATATCTTTCACTACGTCAAACTCCCGTTCGAGTATCTGATGAGATAAATTTTGGCCAAAATTGACGTTTTCGACACCTTTTTTTTATGGTTCTTCCAGGTTAGGGAGTGGCAACCCTACCTGGCCCCCACCTCCAAAGCACCTACTTTCACTACATACTAGTCTCATTCGGGTATCTTATGAGGTAGGAAGTCCTGCCACCGGCCCCCGGTCTATCATGGCCAGGGAAAACATTTACAATTCTGGCCATTGGCCAGGATAATGGAGGGACATTATCCTCCTTTAAAATTACAAGAGTACCGATATTAGGACTAACACCAAGCCATTTCGGTCTATTTTGCAATACATTAAGATAGTGTTTGTACCACATCTTCCAAAATGATTGTTTTAACTGTGTGCACAACTGCCAAAATTTTAATCTATTTTCAAGAAACATCACGTTCAGGATACATAGTCAAAGCATTTCCTATTAAAAAGTGACCTGGTGTCAAATAACTAAAATCATTTACATCAGATGAAGATAGTGGTATCAAAGGCCTGGAATTCAAAACACATTCAATCTCTACAAGTATAGTATTTATCTGTTCATAAGTTAACAAATGACCTTGCAATATTCTCTTTAGGTGGTACTTTGTACTTTTAACTGCAGCCTCCCAGAGGCCCCCAAAGGTCGGTGAATATTTTGGAATAAAGTGAAAATTGATTCCTTTATTAGCTGAAAATTGATGCACTTTCCTTTGGTGGTCTTGAGAAGACTGTAACAAGTTGAGTTCAGTTAATTGGTTCCTTGCTCCTTTAAAAGTAGAGGCATTGTCAGAGTAGATTTCTTTAGGCAGTCCCCGTCGTGATATAAACCTCCTAAGGCATGCTAGATAAGTTTCCGAAGTTAGATCTGATGCTAACTCCAAATGAATGGCCTTAGTAGCAAAACATACAAAAACACAAATATAGCCTTTGCCAGTTAGTGATCGTCTGACACGCGAGAGCTTTACGTTTATCGGCCCAGCGAAATCTTCGCCAACTATTTCGAAAGGACGGCTCATGGCATTCACCCTCCCGGCCGGCAAGGAACCCATTAGCTGTCTCGAGGCTGTAGCTTTTTGCCTAAAACATGTAATGCATTTATGCGTTATTTTCTTAACAAACATTAAGCCATTAGTAATCCAAAATTTCTGGTTTAAGTTTGACAATAAAAGCTTAGGTCCTGCATGGAGGAGCCTTTCATGTTCACTTATGATTATACATTTAGTAATATGAGATTCCTTTGGCAAGATAGCTTGATGCTTCTGAGAGAATGGAATGTTAGAGTGATGTAATCTACCACCTACTCGCAATACGCCCTTCTCATCAATAAAGGGATATAAACTTTGTAAGGAACCCTTTACACATTTATTTTTTCGTAAACATTCCATTTCGTTTTGAAAATATTTTTCCTGTTCATTCTTAATGAGCAACATTAAAGCATTGTTTATTTCTGAACTGATATATTGTGATATATTTATGCGGGATTTTGTTACCCTTAAGATTATTTGTAAATCTTAAAATAAAAGCTAACAGACGTGTCATTTTGTGGATGCTAGAATATTTGTGTAAACTTTCAAAAACATAGTTATTTGTTGGAATACCTATAAGCGCCCGGCTGCTAGAGAATGCTGCGTCAAATGCCGTAGTTTTTATTTCGGGTAAGTCTGCAGGTAAGTCTGTAGATAAATCAAACTTGTACTTGCTATCATGCAAATAATCGGGCCCATGCCACCACATATTGCAAGCGCCAAGCTCCTTAGGACTAACACCTCTGCTGATGTAATCTGCAGGGTTGTCTTTTGTGTTGACATATAGCCAATGACAGTTAGCAGTGTTGTTGGATATTGCTCTCACACTGTTCGCCACATAAGCCATCAATTTAATCGGATCAGTATGCAACCACTCAAGCACGATTTTGGAATCGGTGAATAAGTATACCTGACTTATTTTTAATTTTAATTTAAGCGTGTTATGAACTTTGCTTATAAGGGTAGAGAGAAGCAAAGCCCCGTTCAACTCTAAGCGTGGAACTGTCAAGCCCTTTTTGTCCAAAGGATTTATACGGGATTTCGAACAAAGCAAGTGCACATCTATTTTACCTGATTGATGTATAACCCGTAAATACACGCAGCAACCGTATGCCAGGGTGCTGGAGGCATCTGAGAAACCTATAAGTTGTACTGTGTCTGAATCAGACACTTTAATATTCCTATCTATTAATATTGGTTCAATTTTTGCTAGACTGGAAGTGAATTCAAGCCAATCGCTCTTTATATTCTCATCAGGTGAGGAGTCCCAGTCGGTCTTAAAAGACCATAATTTTTGCATTATAGCTTTAGCTTGAACAATAGTAGGACTGATAAAACCCATGGGATCAGAAAACCTTCCTATGTAAGCCAGAATTTTCCTTTTTGTAATATTATTTTTATTGAAGGGTTCTGGGCATGTAAATTTGAATTTATCATCATGAATAACTAACTGCAACCCTAAGGTTTTTATGCTGCAGTCATCCCTTTTAAGTTCTAAATTATCAAAATGCTGCTCCGCTGAGGGAATATCAGTTAGTACTCTAGTGTCATTTGATGACCACTTATGCGTTTGAAAACTACCTAACTGTAAAAGCTGCCGCAGCTGTGATTTTGCTTCCAGAATAGTATTTAAATCATTATGCGAGTAAAGGACATCATCTACATAGGTGCAGTTATCAATAATGAACGATGCTAGTGGCAAGTTGCTTTCATTTCGTACTGAGAGTTCTTTTAAGCAACGAGTGGCCAAATAGCTTGAACTCTTTAAGCCGTAAGTAACTGTGTCAAGCCTTATGCACTGAATAGGCTCATCGGGCTGATCTCGCCATAATATATTCTGTAAGGAAGTGTATTCAGGTGATACAAGCACATTCCTAAACATTTGCTTTATGTCTGTAGTGAAAGTATAATCTCCAAAACGAAATAGCAGTAATATATCAAAAAGATCTCTCTGGACTATAGGTCCATTTAGTAGTAGATCATTGAGCGAAATCTTTTTATTCGTTTTCATAGAGCCATCAAAAACTGTACGTAATTTAGTAGTCTTACTATCTGGTTTTAAAACTGCGTGGTGTGGTAAAAAATACACCGCATCCTTGTTAATATCATACAATTTTATGTCTACAATATGACCATGACTCAAATTCAAATAATCATGTATATAATTCTTATATTCTGCAAACAGAGCAGGATTTTGATGAAGTTTCATCTCTAAATTTAAAAATCTTTTAATAGCGAAGTGAAAGGAGTCCCCTAAAGCATTATTGACTTAACTAAGAGGAAGTTTTAGAGGTAATACAACTTCGAAGCGATTTTCCTTCAACTGAACGGTATTTTGGAATATATATTCACAGAGTTCCTGCTCTGAAGACCTTTCATTATATACTTCAGGAACACTTTCAGTTTCCCAGAACTTAGACAAGTTTTCACTAATTTTTGACTCGCATGCAATACATTTAAAAGATACCTTATTACTATCGGAATTGGATAAGGACGCATGCAACAGACACCCTCCTACGATGTACCCTAGCTGCGTGTTGATGAAGCGCAGCTGCTGGGCGGCCGCAGTAGGTGCTGCTGGCTGCCAGTGCTCAAGCGGCGTCGCTCGCGGGACGCTGGGCGACTCCGACGGCAGCAATATCTGAAACACCACATCCGCTCCCAGTAGCAAATCAATGTCGCTAGGCACATTAAAGTTTACATCTGCAAGCGTTATATCCTTTGGAATCTTTATGTTTGTCAGATCAAATTTATTTTGCGGCAATGGACAAGTGATTTGCTGAACAACATGGCAGGTAGTTGAAACCTTGTATGGACTTGTCATAGAAAAAACCTCAATAGGTACACAACGCTTGACATTTGTTTTTGTATTTGCAATACCTAGAACATTTGTACAATTTTGAGTGGGTTTTAAATTAAGCAGCTGTACGGCCTTCTCCGAGATAAATGACAGCTGGGACCCGCAGTCCAGTAGGGCCTTGAATTGTATTTCAGAGCCATCTCGTGCAAAAAGCTTCACTCTTGCTGTGGGTAACAGAACATCATTACTTATATTCGCTGCTAAAGAAGCAGGGGACGCCACGGGCCGCTGAGCATCACTATTTCCTTCGTCAGTGTCATGCAGCAGAGTGTTGTGAGACTTGTGGCACTCTGAACACCGAAAGTGATACTTGCATTTCCTTGTGTGCGTACCTAAACATATTTTACACAATTTATGTTCTATGGCAAATTTTACCCGTTTGTGAGCAGGAAGTAATCGGAAACTTTTACATAAATATAATCTGTGGTTTGACTTACAATGCAAGCATGATGATTGCTCCTGTGTTGCAGCACTGGCCACTAGTTTTCCTGATGAACCAGGCCGGTGTTTCTTGTCATTGTGCAGCTGACGTTGCGGGGCACCCGGCTCAGCATTCTCCAGCGCCAGTGCTCGTTTTTCAAGGAAATCCAGGAGGCCTTGCAGAGTTGGGTCCTCACTCACGTCCCTATCAAGCTGATAGGCCCGTGCAGTGTATAAATCTAATTTGCGGGAAAGAATACAAATAATTATAGCATCCCACGTTTTGACATTTTCTTCTAAATTTGTTAAAGTAGCAAGCTCCTGTTTTATATTTGAAATAAAATCCCTAAGGCAGCTTGCTGTGGATTTAGATAATGGCTTCATGTCTAACACTGTGTTTATGTGCTCACTAATAATTTTAAATTTATTATTATACCTATCGTTTAATATTTTTAATGCCTTTTCATAACTTTCCGCTGTAAGCGGCAGGTTTTTAATGAGATCTAGGGGCTCACCCCTTAGATAGGACCTAAGGTAATACAATTTCTGAACTAAGTCTATCGTCGTATTGTCGTTTATGACAGAATTGTATAAGTTAATAAAGGGAATATAGTCCTTAAACTTACCAGTGAAAATCGGCACGTCGATAGTTGGTAATTTGACTTTGGAGACTGGAGGTGCGACTGGTTGTGCTGGTTGCTTACGTTGTCTACGCTTGATAACCTCATTTAACACGGTCAAAATGTTGTAGTATTTATCCTCGACTTCCGTAATATTTTCCGTGTTTTTGGGATCTGTTGCCAATATTTTAATATGATTAGATTCGTACTTGGCAAATGCATCTAATAATCTTTGCCTTTTGGCAATAAGCGTTTCTGTCTGCGACAGTTCTACCTCGTTGATGCAAGAAATGAAGGAGGAAAGTCGTGTTATTGTACCTTTTGCGTGGCCTCGAGCAGCAACCAATTCACTCTCCATTTTCCACAATCAATAAATGGTACAACACAAACACAAAATTTCGTTCGATCACACAATAAAATGATGAAATCACAATGAAAGCGCACGTTGCGCATACGACATGACACGATGGATGAGAAATGAACGCTCGGTTTGAATCCGTCCGGCTGCCGACTGTGGCCGAGTGCGCCGAACAGACGCGATTACGAACCGAAGATCTCCGAAGTCGACGCCCGGCGTGTTGACTCCACCCACTTCGCGAAGTATATTCGTTGATACACCCGTGCTCCGAGGATAGGTACTGCTTGGGCACTGTTTTGAAGTGGTTTCGAACTTGTAATTTCTATATTGCCACAGACGAATGCGACCCGTATATCGTATTACCAAGGGTCAATGTAGGTTGAAGTTGATGCGCCGATGCGATGACCGAACAAAATGGCGGTTCGAGTGTGAACTTCAATGCTTCCGTCGTTCTTCGTTATTTATGCAGCAGATAGCTTGATATCCAAGATGCGTAGCAAGCAACTGTTGCGCCCCAACAGGATGATTGTTGCTTCTGCGTGGCGTGGTGTGCTGCATACGGTGTAGTCGGTTATCGTCAATCTCTGTATTGCACTTCTTTCTGCAAACTCGCAAACTCCTGATTATTCGGCTTCGTGGACCATGTTGTATCGGTGGACTGTATATAGGATATAAAACTTGGTTCTTCAAATAAAACTTGGATTTATTGCGAGATGCACACAAAACATCCATACAGACGCGAAGCGAGAGAAAAAAGGGACGATTACAAAACGTCAAGTTGACAATTTTGACACTTATTTTTTTAAATTTTATGTTGCCTTGCCAACAACAACACAAAATCACAGTCAGAACATTATGGCGGGCTGGCTACAGACAAAAGACAAGGTCCGAAGTCAGAAACAAAATGACAGCAAACGTCATGTGTCAAACAAATGTAAAGCATAGAATATAAATTTATTTCAACACAAATAAAAACATTAGTACCTATTAAAGTACAATTAACAATATAACTAAACAACTTCAATAGTACTTAATTTTTTGAGATATTATCTTGAGATAAAATAATGTTTCAGTAAAATCATAAGAAAATGGCTGAAAATTTACTACTTAGTAGTTTAAAATCTTAATATATATAAATCTCGTGTCACAATGTTTGTCCTCAATGGACTCCTAAACCACTTAACCGATTATAATAAAATTCGCACACCATGTGCAGTTCGATCCAACTTGAGAGATAGGATAGTTTAAATTTTAAATTATAGTCGCAATTTTAATTTATTGCTAATTATTTGTCTGTTATTATTTGACAGTCACAATTATCTGTTCTGGGTTGAGTAAGTAATCAATAGATGGCGCTGCTATGGTAAATCTACGAACGTGTCATATAAGCTCAGTCAAATGCCACGGAAAAAATCTAACCTCAACAACGCGAGCACCAGAGAGGCACGACGCAAACGTATTATTAAATTATTATTTTCAGTCAAATGCCACCGAAAAAATCTAACCTCAACAACGCGAGCAGCAAAGGGGTCACGACGCAAACGTGTTGAAAGAGCTCAGCAATTACCAGAACAAATCGAAACAAGAAATGCAGCTCAAAGAATCAGGACTGCAGAAAGTCGTGCACAAGAATCTCAAGAACAGCGTGACGAACGTCTGCAAATATTACGAGAACAAGAGCGGCACGAGAACGAAACATAGCTACAGTACGAGTACTAGATCGACAAAGGCAACGGATCAGCCGCTCATTAACACGTGCATCATTCGTTCGGCTTGCCTTTGAATATGCACCAGATATTAACTACTCAGCGCATTCAAAAATTGCTATCGGTGGAATGGATAAAGTATGTCAATATTGTCAGGCATTGAAATTTCGGAATGAAGCAGCCGGCATGTGCTGCGCATCAGGAAAAGTTGTGCTGTCACCTCTACACGCTCCGCCGGAGCCTTTATTATCCCTTCTTACTGGCAATTCAGATGATTCCAAATTATTTTTGCGTAAGATACGCAAATTTAATTCTTGCTTCCAAATGACGTCATTTGGGGCAACTAAAATTTGCGATCGTGCATCCGATGGACGTAATTTTGAAACTACATTCAAAGTCAAGGCCAGGTGTACCATAAAATCGGATCACTGATGCCAATGCCTGATAACAATCCGAAATTTCTTCAAATTTATTTTATGGGCGATTGTGAAGAGCGCGTGACGACTCGGTGCCTGTATAATTTTATTGAACAAGCAGAGGAAAGAGCAATTGTGATATTATTGGAAAATTTTTTAGAAGATCACGATCAACTAATTCAATTGATCAAAAGAGTTTCGCCACGACTGCAAAATGACAATTATCAAATCGTCATAAAAGCCGACAAAGTACCATTAGGTGAACATGCTGGTAGATTCAACGCTCCAACTGTTGATGAGGTTGCCGTTATCATGGTTGGTGATCCAGTTGACAAAAGATCTATAAAAATTACACGGCGAGACAACACTGTCAGTACGATTTCGGATCTACACCGTTCATATGACGCACTACAATATCCATTGATATTTTGGCAAGGACAAGATGAATATCACCTTAATATCAAACAGTATGATCCAAATACCGGTAAATTTGACAATTATCTATTTACTTTCTTACTGTATGTATAGATTTTAATTTCGTATTGCATTTTATTTTTTATTTTTTTAGGTGATTACAGAAATAATAAAGTTAGCTCAATGAACTACTACGCACACCGAATAATGGTTAGACAACATCAAGACAATTATATCCTTCGATATCGTCAGCTGTTCCATCAATACATTGTTGATATGTATGCTAAGGTTGACAGCGAACGCTTGCGATTCCTTCGATTCAACCAGGCAAAACTACGATCAGAAGAATATATTCACTTACGAGATGCTGTTGCTGGAAACATCGATGGAAATTTAAATCCCAATGACATCGGTAATGCTTTCATTTTACCTTCAAGCTACATCGGCAGTCCACGGAACATGCAGGAATACATACAAAATGCGATGACTTACGTACGTCATTACGGCCGACCGGATTTATTTATTACATTCACATGTAATCCGAATTGGGAAGAGATACAAACTTTACTATTGCCAGGACAACAAGCCATTCATCGTCATGATTTAACTGCACGTGTGTTTAAACAAAAATTGAAATCCTTAATTGATGTTATTGTTAAATATTCAATTTTTGGTATCACACGTTGTTGGCTGTATACGATAGAGTGGCAAAAGCGAGGTTTGCCTCATGCCCACATTTTGGTTTGGCTTAAAGATAGAATCCGTCCTTAAGAAATCGATCAAATAATTTCAGCCGAAATTCCAGACCCATTAATTGATCAAGAATTATTTGATATTGTCACCAAACACATGATCCATGGGCCATGCGGTGCTTTCAACATGACGTCACCGTGCATGGAAAATGGAAAATGTAAAAAAAACTTCCCAAAGCCGCATACGAATGACACGATCACGGATATTGATGGTTATCCAATGTATCGCCGCAGAAGTACTAAGAATGGTGGCCACACATTTACAATGCGACTGCCGAACTTTCCAAATCAAGTTGAGTTTGATAATCAGTGGGTGGTACCATACTCACCACTACTTTCAAAAACTTACAAAGCTCATATCAATGTTGAGCTTTGCAGTTCTGTTAAATCAATTAAGTATATTTGTAAATATGTAAACAAAGGCAGTGATTTGGCCATATTTGAAGTACAAAACATAAATAAAAATGACGAAATAGCACGATACCAAATGGGCAGATACATTAGCAGCAATGAAGCTATTTGGCATATTCTCAGCTTTCCCATCCACGAAAGAGATCCTGCTGTCCAACATCTGGCAATACATCTTGAAAACGGTCAACTTGTATACTTCACTGAAGAAAATGATCTCCAAAGAGCGTTCGAAGCTCCGAAAACGACTCTAACTGAATTTTTTACATTGTGTCAAAAACCTGATGTTTTTGGCCAATTCGCGAAGACATTGGTGTATGGTGATGTTCCACGTTATTTCACATGGAACAAATCCAGTTAAAAATGGGAGCCACGGAAACAAGGAAAACCACATCCTTCCATTACAGGCATATTCAAAGCTAAGACATTGGGGAGACTTTACACGGTACATCCAAAGCAACGTGAGTGCTTCTATTTACGTTTGTTATTGGTGAATGTTCCCGGACCAACGTCTTTTGAATTTTTACGAACAGTTAATGGTCGAGTATTCAATACATACCAGGATGCATGTCGTGAACTGCAATTGCTAGAAGACGATAACCATTGGGACTTAACGCTTGCTGATGCTGCGTTGACATCAACACCGAATAACATTCGTCAGTTGTTTGCAATTATTTTGACGACATGTTATCCCTCGCAAGCACAAACTTTGTGGGAAAAATATAAAAATTGTATGACAGAAGACATCTTGCACCGAATTAGACAAACAAACCAATGCCAAAACATAGATTATACACCAGAGATGTACAATTAAGCATTGGTCTTGATCGAGGATTTATGTGTTCTTATTTCAAATTTACCACTTAATCATTATGGTATGCCATCACCTAATCGTCCAGCCACCGACTTAGTCAATACCGATTTACAACGAGAAAATCAATATGACCATGGAAGTTTAGCAACAATTATCATGAACAGTGAACCATTACTGACAGCAGAACCAAAAATTATTTATGATCGGATTATGCTGGCTGTTGCTGCTGAACAAGGCGGTTTTTTTTTCTTGGATGCACCCGGTGGAACCGGTAAGACATTTTTAATATCGTTGATTCTTGCCAAAATACGGTCGCAACAAAAAATCGCATTAGCAGTAGCATCGTCAGACATTGCGGCTACTTTACTGGATGGTGGGCGAACAGCACATTCAACATTCAAGCTGCCATTGGACGTTCATAATAAACCAGATGCAATGTGTAACATCAAAAAGAATAGTGGAATAGCTGCAGTGTTGCGGAAGAGTTCTATAATAATTTGGGATGAGTGCACAATGGCACACAAATATTCACTTGAAGCATTAAACAGAACTATGCAAGATTTAAACAGCAATAATAAACTTTTCGGTGGTGCTATCTTACTTTTGTCTGGTGACTTCCGGCAGACCTTACCGGTTATACCTCGCTCTACTTTCGCGGATGAGATTAATGCATGTTTGAAACAATCATTCTTATGGCGAAGTGTTGAAACACTTCGATTGACCATAAATATGCGAGTACAATTGCAAAATGATCCATCAGCACAAATATTTTCCGAACAACTACTTGATATTGGGAACGGTAAAATAGAACTGCAACCAAATACGCAATGCATTAAACTACCAGACAATTTTTGCACTGTTGTTCAGGATAAAAATGAATTGATTCAGAGTATTTTCCCGGATATACAGAATATTTATTTGAATCATGAATGGCTTAGTCAACGGGCGATTTTGGCAGCCAAAAACGTTGATGTTGACGAAATTAACTTCCAGATACAACAGTTGTTACCAAGCGATCTGATGTCTTTTAAATCAATCGATACTGTTGTTGATGAAAATGAAAGTGTAAATTTTCCGATTGAATTTTTAAATTCATTAGATATCCCTGGAATGCCACCACATAATCTTCGATTAAAGATTGGTTCCCCTATTATTCTCCTCCGTAATTTGAATCCACCTCAATTATGTAACGGTATGCGTTTGGTCATCAAAAAGATCACCGGAAACATTCTTGAAGCAACCATTTTGGCTGGGAAGTTTAAAGGAAAAGTGGTCCTGCTGCCACGTATTCCGATGATACCATCAGATTCTACCATACCCTTCAAAAGGCTACAGTTTCCAATTCGTTTAGCTTTCGCCATGTCTATAAATAAATCTCAAGGTCAAACAATGTCCATTTGTGGTTTAGATTTGGAAAATCCATGTTTTTCTCATGGGCAACTATATGTTGCGTGTTCACGTGTTGGGAAACCGTCGAATCTATTTGTGTTAGCTAAAGACAGGTTAACCAAAAACATTGTGCACCGATTGGTGTTAAATTAAATTGAAATTGAAAGTATTTATAATTCAAAAAAATTGATATTAATGTTTAAAAGTTTAAGACTGTCTGCCTTGCCTACCTCATTCATGAGTTTAAGCGTCACATGTTATTTACTGTAATATACTTATATTTGTTATAAAATTAAATGGAAATAATAAATCTGATAATTTTTTTTTTTGTACCTATTGATTTCTGCTTAATATCAAGTGTAAGAACATTTTAATTAATTGTGTTCAACGTACTTCCCCTTCAAATCTCAATCCAGTGAATTTGTATACCAACATCAACATTTTCGTCTTTATTCGTAAATAATTTTATTGTACTTAAGGGTTATAGTAGTAGAAAGTCAAATAAGGAGATCACCATATTTTTTTACAAATACCATCTGTGTGAAAAAGCATAGTGGACTCCGTGACTGATGTTCTCTTATTGTTCCTCTTAGATTGTTTACTATAATGTAATATAACAAAAACTTTAGCCAGAGCAACGCGTGGCTGGGTCAGCTAGTTATAGATATAATTTGTTGTTTAGCCCCACTTGCATAGCAATTGCAACTATGTTTCAGTCTTAATCAGAAGTAACTGACGTAATAACAAAATAAAATAAAAGAATACACATTCTGAGATCCTAGATTAATTTCAGTCGTAGTCATAATCAGCTAATGTTTTTTTATATAAAAAAATACTAATTAATCAAAAGGCTTATACATTATTTTATTCAATCGTTACTGCACTTATTGCATATAAACTTTTCTTTGTCTACTGCAGTTAATCCTACGCACTCTTCGTGGACGTAAGTTGCACAGATAAAACACGGTCTCATATCGGCTACCCTGTCTTCTTCACAAACAAAGCAGTACCATGATTCACAACCAAATTTTGTTGATTTCTTATGCTGCTTGTCAGCTTGCTTTTTTGTTTTTTTGTGTTAATTGCTTTCTTTTTTGTAAACGTTTTGTAAGACTGTTTGACGGCCCTGGAATGTTTTTCTTTTCAGGGAAAATAGATTTTGTAAGCTCTTGAGCTAAACTATTGATCGCTTTTTTTCTAGGGGCGATTCCGACAGAATTTGCAAATTTCTCAGGAGTTTTCAACATATCGTAGAAAGATTTTTTCGGTTCATTACCATCAGCAATATTTTGATTAGAGGTAGTAGCACAGTTTTTGTTGAGGTATCAATGCTATGGGGACGTCATCATCGCTGCAATTGTTACTGGACTCATTCTCCATGGCAACAGAATTTTCTAGCAAAGGCTGTTGAGAAAGTAAAGCAGGACCTTGAATGGGGGTTGAATCTTTATGAATTGAACCATTTGAAGCAGTTGGGTCTATGGGCAGTGAGTTGTCATGAACATTTGAAGCAATATGCTCTGTAGTAGCAGAAGAATTAAAGTTATTATCGGTTAAAGCCAATTGCTGTACAGGTGGTGGAGTGTTAACTACAGTTACATTTGAAGCAGACTCATTAAGGATACTTTTGCTAGCATTGCTTGCGTCAGTGTCAGTGTCTTTATTATCAGTAAGTGGCATGGAGTTATAAGTAGGAATACTTGGAGCATATGCTTCCTCTGGGAATCGATCTGGATTAAATGGGTAGATCCCTGTAGACTCAAATCCGGCTTTGATGTTTGCTGGTGTTGCTGCTTTATCCCACACTTTACTAAATATGACTCCAAATCTTTGTTTGGTAATTTTTCTGTCTTCATGCTGAGACCAGTATTTAAGCACTTCCTCGTCCCAGTAATACTCAAACGACCTAAATACACTTTTAACCATGGGCTGCAGCTCATGGGTCGTATTACTGGGTAAGCAGAAAAGCTTGATTTCTTATTTTTCAGCTACTTGTACAATAGAGTAATCCAAATGGCACTTGGCACCATCGAATATGAGAAGCACATTTCCTGGTAATTTGAATTTTGAAAAGTGGTGTATCCAATTCACAAATGCCTCAGTGGTCATACTTCCTTTGGGAGTCATCTGAGCTACAGCACCGGTAGGTAATGAATCCTTCATCCTCAATCCTTGAATAAAATCATGGATGGTATCGCGTGCCCTAATGCATTACCACAAGATACGGTCACTGATTCTCCATGTTCAGCTGCCACTATGTGTACTCTCTTTGTTCCGCGTTCTGCTAGAACCTGTGGAGTTTTGTGTAAATTTAATTGACAACCTTTTTCATCAATATTGAAAATTCGTTCTGGTTTCTTCATTAAATCATATTTTTCCATTACATCCTTTAATTTCGCAAAGTAATCAGCCTTATTAAGCTTTTGAGCTCTAGCGGGATTTAAATTTTGGGCTTTACGTTGACTGATATTAGGATGACGTCTTAAAAATCCTCTTAAACAATCTCGTCCGATCATTACTCCTTGACTTTTTCCTAAAATGTTCTTTTCATTACAGAACGTTTTAACACATGAACGTAATACTCGCTGTGTTAGTGGGTAACCAACGTTGCAAAGTCGGATAATGCGGGATTTCAAATAATTTTCTTGATCCGAGTTTAACAATGGTTTTCTACCTAAGGTCGATTTAGTGTTTATATTTTCAGCCAAATATCGTCTCAGAGTCCGTCTTGGTACATTCAATCTCTTTGCAGCTGTGTACACTTTCATAGCGCCTCTCTTTACAGCAGATATTGCTAACTTCATATCATCTTCCACCCAATTACCTCGAACACCTTTCCGTTTATATCGCCCCATTACCTGAAGCAAAAATAAGCGTAATAAGTAAGTACCTTCCTAATTATTTATCAGTGAATCAAAATCCATATGGGAAATATGGCCAATCGATGGCCATATTTTCAGTCACGCCACAGTTTCTTTCGATCCCATGCTGGTAAAAAACGCGTAATATAACTTAATAATACCTTACCTGGATCTCAAACTCATTCACTAAAATACGTGATAAGACGATATAAACTTAGTCAAACAAAAAGAAACACTGTAATGTAGCACAAAACTCGAAAACAATTTTTATAGCAGCGACGCAAGCGTTTGTTGTTGGGTTTTTTCGCGACTGGCGTTCGCGCGGGAGGCGCAGGCGGGTGCGCGTCGGAACATGAATTTTGGGGCCGACCTTTCACGAACTTAGCCGAATCTGTGTGTCGAGCGATTTTGTATGTAGTGGTGAATGGCCATATTTTTCGGCTGGCCATATTCGACCCAGGTACAGGTACAGGGGGGGAATATGGTCACCTTAACCTTTGAGGTCGAATTACACATAAACTAATAAGAGGAAAGAAATGAAAACACACATTTACATTATTATTTTAATGAACTACTAGAAATAAGGCACATAATCTTTGGTAATAATTAGCAACATAACAAAAAATCAACTTTAAAAAAAAGTTGTGAGTGACCATATTAACGACACGTGTCTAGGGGTTGCAAGTCCCGGTACTAAGGATTGTTACTGAATTACCGGTACCAGGTCTAAGTCAGTACCGGGAAAACTGAGAAATTCGAGAATTTCGGTACCCAAGTAGAATGGTTATTAAAAAAACAACATTACCTAATTTGTACATAGTTTTAATAAAAATGTGAATAGTTAACAAAAAAAGTTTTCTCTTTAGTTCAATTGTTCTTTTTTAATAATAAATCAACCGAAACAAGAACACAACATTAAGCGTAATAAAATAAAATAATACCTTTACGTTAAGCTAACATTTTTACAATACTTTACTTAGGTATTGTCAAAAGTAGGTATTAATTTTATCTTTATAATATAAAATAAGTTAAAGAAAAGACACTATTACAAGAAATAATAACCGTAGTACTGTAAGCACAAGAGTAATACAATCAGTCTTAAAATTTTAAAAGGATATTAATGAATTAGACATATTATTAATATTTTTTCATTTGTTGAAAGTGTGTACGTAAAAAGATGATGGCATCTAGACTTTGGTCACTCAGTCTCGTTCTCAAACGGTTACAAATATAACCAGCAGAGGAGAATATTCTTTCTGGTTCCACACTCGTGGGAGGAATAGTCGACAAGTGTTTATAAGCCAGAGACAAAAATCGACCTCGTTCACCTCCATTTTCCCACAATGCTATTTCAACTCGAACAACAGTTGAAAGATCATGATGATCTCTATTATTCGCATTAGAAATCCCGGGTTCAGACAACGCCTTTTTGATTGCCAAATTAAGCTCATCTTTCTTACTCGATTGTTGGCCCTGAGACTCCTGTGCTCCAAGAGGTGCTAGTTGAGCCGGAGATAGACAATAATGACTTTCTTTATTAGCAAAACAGTCAGTAGATGTACGACGTAACAGTTTTACAATTCTATCATGCATTTCATTACTAATGAAGATTTGAGCATCTTTCGGCGACCTAATGTCGCCGAAAGATGCTCAAATCTTCATTGGTCATGTTAAAAAAATATGTATCTGCATTTGTTAAATATTGCATAATAGATGCTTCAAGTAAACGTCTTTCTTGGTATCTCTTCTTCAAGGCTGTGGACATCTCTATACTCAAGTTGGATTTTAAGTTATCTAAAGTTTTAAGGGCAAACTTCATAGCTACGTCTGCGGTCAAAAGCGTCGCATCTCTTTGACACAGTGATTCAACTATGGTTTTCATAGTATCCAAAACTTCAAGGAGTTCGCTCAATAGTACCCATTCCTCTTGCGTGAACTCCGTATCAACCTTTAAGTCAATAAGAGCTTTTGTGACACAGTCTCGCAGCATTAAAAATCGGCTTAGCATATTAGCCACGCTACTCCATCTAGTTTGAACATCTAAAATCAATTGATACTCCTTTCCGAATTCAGATAAAACATATTTTTGAAGGTATTCTTCATTCTTTTTAGGAGAATTTTTAAAAATTTTAATAGTTTTTCTAACTTTTGACAAAATATCATGATACCTAAATTCAGACTGTTCAATTTGTTGCAATGCCTCCTCCGTTACAAATGCCACCCCATCATCATCGTCTTCTTCATCAGAGTTTTCACCGACGTTTTCATTCAAAAGACGAGCTAAGTCAGCTAAAGGCATGTCTTCGTCTTCGCTTTCCTGTCCTTGTATTACATTTCTGTCTACTGCAATTGTTATCCTCTTATAAAAGACGTCGACTACTGCCAGCTGAACTGCATGCGCAAGACATTTCTGATGATGCGAGTTGAGAAGTCTTCCAATTTTCGACATCAAGCTGCATCCATCTGTAGTGATAGCTACGATGTCTTTCTCGAGCAACAGTCCATAGCTCTGCAATTTATTCCCGAGTTCTTCAATTGCTATCTCGGCAGTCATGGAACCGTGGATACGCAAAAATCCTAAATTTCGGAATTTAAAATCTCCATGAAGCCGCTCTGAATGAAGATTTAGACTGAGGTATCTTCTATTTCGGTTTGATGTCCACTCATCAAAGCTTATGGAGAATTTGTCACCATCCGATAAAATATTCTTTATTTCTTCTACTAAAGCTTTTTTACTTTTAGCAGTAACCTGCAAAACCATGTTCCTTATAGAGTTAGGAGACTTTGGTAAGTGATGCCCCTCGTTTTCAAAAAGACGTCTGAGATCTTCCGATGTACAGAATGTCCTAAAAGGTATGCCATCTAAAGATATCATGCGAGAGACAGTTTCTTCGGTTGTAGGTTTAGATGTTGAGTCGAAGAAATCAGTCAGCTTAGTCTTTTTCTTTGGTATTAGAATAGTATCCTCCTCCGCCATTGACGTACATGGATTAGTAGGACAATAGGCTAGTTTCCTGGGTCGTAATAATAACATAACAATTAGTCCGTCAGTTAGATAATCAAAAAATATTGGACACGTATTTTTTCTTTTGTCAAATAAATAATAAAGATAAAGCGTGTCAAAGTTTAGGAGTGGGGGCTCGTGACGTCAAAGTTTGCTAAAAATTGTAGCAAACTATGACGTCACACGGAACTTCAAAGGGCTATATCTTTATAATTTTTTGTTTAATCGATAAAAGAAAAAATACGTGTCCAATATTTTTTGAATATCTAACTGACGGACTAATTAGATTTTTTTAGGAAACTAGCCTATTATTCTGAGTAGATAGACCACTGTTATTAGACGAATTGTTTTTATGCACACCTTTTAAGTGCTTTTGCAAGCCAGTAGTACAACCTCCAGCACATTTCAATATTTTGAGGCATATTTTGCATCGTGCGTGAATTGGCATTTACTTCTCAAAAAATAATGCCAGACTGATAAAGTGTTCTCACTTTTGAATGGAACTTCCTCAAAATCCATTGCTGCAAGAAAATATAACTATTTTAAATGTGTGAATAACTTAGGAAATCGGTTCAGCTTTTTTGACGTGATTGAGTAAGAAACAAACAACAAGTAAGCAAACAAAAAGACATCCAAACTTTCACATTTATTATTATAATAGTTATTTGGAAGTAAGAAGCAAGATATTTTCATTGCAATAGCGAGATATACGAGTCATCATCAGCCCATTTACGCCCCCACTGCTGGGGTACGGGCCTTCATCGATAGCATGAGGGGCAAAAGCCAAACTTACCACGTATAATACGAGTATTCTATGATAATCTAACCACATACCAAATTTCATCAAAATCGATTCTGCTGTTTTCATGTGATTGTCAACAAACATCTAACCAAATAAGCAATCTATTTTTATTTATTTATTTTTTTTATGCCAACACACAGTAATTTAAACAAAATATTGGTCTTTTCTAAAAAAATACCAACAGTGCCAAAAAGTTTAAAACAATCAAGCTAACATCCACACTATCGCGTTTTAAATATTAGTAGGGAGCAGGTTAATATAGGTCACAATTACACACACAACCTCCATTAATACAAACAAAGGTCGGTTTGCCTTACTAAACAAAAGTAATATTGTTCTTAAATACATCGAGATTGATTACATCATGCTCGCTAACGTACTTATTTATGCACTTATCAACTAAAAGGGTTCATATAATTATCATTTCGTACTCACTTTTGCGTAATATAAGTCTTCTTCTTATTACTTTTTCGTAAATCCAATTATAATTGTCAAAAACTAAGCGGTTAAATGAAATGACCGACGACGCCGACCGCCAAGGCAATACAATGTTTAATGATGTTGACGTGACGCCCGCGCCGATCGCCGATAGATGGCGCCAACTTGACGAGACGCGACGACGACGTGGCGAGACAGACTGGCGGGCGAACGGCGAAGTCAAGCTGAGTACTGTCGACTGCCGAATGGCGCGAATATCAAAAAATCTATACATATAATAAAACAGTAAAATTATTTTGTCTGTACATTTCGAATTTTTGACTGAAATGGATAGAGGGACACTTAAAAAGAATAATAGAAAGCAAAAAAAATTTTTTGGAATTTCTTGTCTGTCTGTCTCTCTGTCTGTCTGTCTGTCTGTCTGTATGTATGATCACGATTATCTTCGAAAATACTGAACCGATTTACTTCAAACTTTCAGCAATTGCTTTGTTTTAACTCAGTTTAACATTTAAAGTTTGTTTCATCAAAATCGGTTCATTAAAAAAAAAGTTATCGTCATTTGAATGAACTCAAGGCATGAGTTTGCCTGCAAACATATAGCAAAAATAAAATAAAATAATAAGTGACATAAGAAAATTAAAATCCAAAGTCAAATACATATAATAAAACAGTAAAATTATTTTGTCTGTACATTTCGAATTTTTGACTGAAATGGATAAAGGGACACTTAAAAAGAATAATAGAAAGCAAAAAAAATTTTTTGGAATTTCTTGTCTGTCTGTCTGTCTGTCTGTCTGTCTGTCTGTCTGTCTGTCTGTCTGTCTGTCTGTCTGTCTGTCTGTCTGTCTGTCTGTCTGTCTGTCTGTCTGTCTGTCTGTCTGTCTGTCTGTCTGTATGATCACGATTATCTTCTAAAATACTGAACCGATTTACTTCAAACTTTCAGCAATTGCTTTGTTTTAACTCAGTTTAACATTTAAAGTTTGTTTCATCAAAATCGGTTCATTAAAAAAAAAGTTATCGTCATTTGAATGAACTCAAGGCATGAGTTTGCCTGCAAACATATAGCAAAAATAAAATAAAATAATAAGAGACATAAGAAAATTAAAATCCAAAGTCAATTCATCATCATTATACGACAGCATTATACCTATCCATCCAAAAAAAGGAGAAGCTGACTGACTGACTGACACATCAACGCAGGGCCTAAACTATAAGGGTTAGGAACTTGAAATTTTGCACAGGGGTTCCTTTTATAACGTAGCACTAAGAAAGGATTTTTGGAAATTCATCTCCTTAGGGGGAAAAACGGGTTGCAAAGTTAGTATGAAACTTTGTTGTTTTTGAAGTTATTCGAATGAAATTCGGCATGAAGGTTCTTTACTGAAAGGTATGAAACACGAGTAAAATATTTTACTCAAAAATCATCCCTTAAGGGGGTAAAATAGGGGTGCAAAGTAAGCATGAATGTTTGCCATTTTTGAAGTTAGTCGAATGAAATTCAGCATGAAGGTTGTTTACTAAAAGGCATGAAACACGAGTAAAATATTTTTCTCAAAAATTATCCCTTAAGGGGATATAACGGGGATGCAAAGTTAGTATGAAACTTTCCGTTTTTGAAGTTATTCAATTGAAATTCAATATTAAGGTGTTTCATTGAAAGTCATAAACTAATGTATTCCGGGTAATTCTACTGTTCCTGAGAAATCGACACTTACGCGGGCGGAGCCGCGGGCAAAAGGCAAACCTGACTTATATATTAACGCACAGCAGAAACTACTGTGCGCAGAAACTGAACTTTGGCACAGGGATTCTTTTTATGATGTAAATGAGCACTAAGAAAGGATTTTTAGAAAATCAAAGGGGTTGAAGTTTTATGGAATTTTCTCATTTCTGGACTTAGAAGTTTGAAAGTAGGTACGGGAGTTCTCAATTAAAATTAAAAAAGATCTGTTTAGGTGAACCAGACAACATTCTCCCTTGAAGGGGTAAATAGGGGGTAAAGTTTGTATGAAATTTTTTTATTTAATTAGAAATATGACAATAAGAAGTTCTCCATTACAATAAAAAAATATCTGTGTAGGTGAATTGGGCAAAATCCCCTCCTTAAAGGCTAAAGATCTATGCACGTGAAATGTATTAAATTCCCCCTTAAGGGGAAAAAGCAAAGGAACAGGGGTTTGTATGGAATTTTTATCATTTCTACTGTTCCCAAGAGAACGACATTAACGCGGGCGGAGCCGCGGGCAACAGCTAGTAGTTAACTAAAATAATTATTGAATTCCCGAAAGTACCGAAAGTCTCGGGAATTGCATCGTCAGTACCGGTACTAGATAAAGGAGTAGAATATCGGGAATTCCCGGGAAAAATGAGAACCGGTAATTCCCGGGAGCAAACCCTACACGTGTCGTTAATATGGACATCAAATGTCCATATTAACCGTATAATACTTTAATGAAAATCTTCGTCACAATTAGGACACAAGAAGACCTCTTTATCTGATGCTGTTAGACCTACACACTCTTCATGTATATAGGAACTGCAAAAGGTACAAAGTCTCATATCCGCTACTCTATCTTCGTTAAAAATAAAGCAATACTAGGATTCAAGTGTTTTTCCACCACTCTGCTTTTTTTTTTCTTCTGTATTTTAGCTGGTAAACCTGGAGCCGCATCTGTTTTTTTTTTAAATATTTCTTTGGTTAAATGTTGTGCCAAGCTGTTTATGGCTTTACGTCGGGGAGATAAGTTTGTGGAAACTTTTTCTGGAGTTTTCATCATATCTGTGAAAGACAACTCTCTTGTTTCTTTTCCTTGTCCTGCAGATGTAGAAGGGCTTGGTCGAGCGGAAAAAGAAGTCGATGCTACCTCAAGTGACAAAATGTCAGGGTTTTCAGGTTGTGGAATGGATGAAGAAGAGCATGGCGATTGTAATGAAGTATTTTTAATCAAGTTTAAAGGGATATCATCTTCAGATGTAAAATCTTCATCGTCCAGGTCTGAATCTGCATTAATTATGGCTGCGTTTATTTTTTTCCATTACGTCAGCATCTTGATCAGGTTGCTCTTCTACTGCAGGGGCCAAAGAAGTAGGAATGCTGGGAGCGTAGGCACAATCTGGAATACGGTCTTGGTTAAAAGGATAAATTCCCGTCGATTCAAAACCGGATTTTATATTTAAAGGAGTAAGAGCTTTGTCCCAAACAGGAGTAAAAATTATTCCGAACCTTTGTTTTGTTAGATTTTTATCTTTATTTTGGTACCAAAATTTTAAAACCTCTTGATCCCAGTACCTAGTGCTCAAAAGCTCTAAATACTGCCTTATCCATTGGTTGCAATTCATGTGTTGTATTGCTGGGAAGAAAAAACAAAGTGATTCCATTTTTTTCTGCTACGTCCACGATGTCATAATCTAAATGGCTTGATGCTCCATCAAAGATAAGTAGGCAGGCACCAGGGGTTTTAAATTTTGAAAAATGCTCTAGCCATTTAATAAAAGTTTCTGTGCTCATGCTTCCTTTTGGAGTCATTGCCACCAATGTTCCTGGAGGTAAATAGTCTTGCCACTCGGGCTTCATTCTTTTTCCTTTAAACAGGATCATTGTTGGTATTGCATTACCCATGGCATTACCGCTGGAAACAATTGTCACATTTTCAGCATGTTCAGAAGCTCGGATAAGCACTCTCTTTATTCCTTTTTGTGCCAAAACTTGTGGACTTTTGTGAAGCATTAACTGGCAGCCTTTCTCATCTATATTGTAGATTTGAGCTGGTTTATCCATTACATCTAAGTTTATCATGATTTCTTGTAGTTTTTGGAAATAATCTGTCACCACAAACTTATTTAATTTTTGAGCTCTTGCAGGATTAAGTTTTTGTCTTTTCCTAAGAGAAATGTCTGGATGGCGACCCATGAAACCCCTGAGTCAATCACGCCCTAACATACCTTTGCCTTCAGTCGGTTTAGGTATTTTTATTTCGTTAAGTTCACAAAAACGGTAAACTGACATTCTGAGGAACTTTGGTGTAACTGGATATCCAACAGCAGCCAGTCTCTTTATACGTGACTTTAAATCATTTTCCTGTGATGGAGTACGAAGCGCCTCGCGGCCTAGACGGGCTTTAAGGGATTGTTTGTTAGCCAAGTATCTTTTTAACGTTCGCCTAGGAACTTGAAATTCTTTTGAGGCTGTATTAATTTTTTTTCCCATTGACACCGCACGTAATGCAGCTTCCATGTCTTGTTGATAAAATTGGCATCTCTCTCACCTCTTAAATTTTTCTTAACGTAACGAGGCATGCCCTAAAATAAACCAAAATCATTAAAAAAACAAGAAAGATAAAATCGTTTTTTTTATACTGCAAATATGGTCATTACATGGCCATATTTTACGTGTCGGTACTTGTCGACTAATTTCAAAATAAAAATAGAATGTTGTGATCGACGTTCAGTAAATAATACAACCTTAAACGATGATAAATGAACTATGTACTTACTGCAATTACGAATCAGTACACCTAGAATTGTAATTTACACGATTTTTCTCTTTTTAACAAAAATAATAAGCGCAATGCAAATCTTTGCCGATCAAAACTTTTCGAGCTGTCAAAAAGGGTACTTGGGTTAAAAGCATGCATATTGAATTGCTTTCGACTGACAGTGCCATCTATCCGATAACGTTTGTACTTTCTGAGATATAAGAAGTTGACCATATTAGCCGGCTGACCATATTACCCCCAGGTACCTTATTGGGTGTTTGATTCTTTGAAAAGTTGAAGGAGCAATTTTTCTCTTAAGTCATATAATTTTTTAGTACTATTTTTGACATTAGATAATTCTATAATGAATGATATAAAATCATGGTCGTTCTTAGTCTGTGCATCTACAGGGTCTTTAAATTTTGCCCTGTCTTTGTAGGCTATCGCAAACGTTTGTGACATAGAATCAAAAGCACATGTGTTTGTTATTATGGTCCTGTTCTCAGTAGTTTTAGAGTTAGCAACGATGCCGTTTTGAAGAATATAAATTGGTTTTGATTTGAAACTTTTAGGTGTGGGTACCGCTAGCCCTCTCCAATTCTCAATTTTTATTGGGTTATCTTGAAAAACTCATTTTGCATCAAAATCTTTATTCAATGGGTTAAGTTTTGCTTTTTTATTTTCTGTCCGTTTTGTTCGCAGATATTGAGTTCTTTTGCTTCCATCTATTCTGTGCAGATCTTCACTAGAACTAAGTTTTACAGCTCCATTTATAAAACTAAGGTGCTGTACTAAAAACTTGTCTAATCTAACGCGTTTGGTTTTCGTGTCAAAATATATAGATTTCAAATCTTTAAAATGGTTCTCAAAATTTGACCTTGATGTATGCATCAAGGTCAAATTTTGAGAACCATTTGAAGTTTTTGGAGTTTTTAAAATATTTGTTCACAACGCAACCCCACAGTGGAGTTTTTTTTCAGAAGTCTTTTTAATGTACACTCGAACAAGTTATTCGGTTTGCAGGGCACACACGCATCATTATATTTCAATGTGCGCGTTCTGAATGGCCGCGGCCCTAATAATACGCTGGTTCATTTGTGTGGGAATCCTTTTATCTAAACACACACCAGCACATCACGTCTTTTCAACCAAGTCATTTAAGATAAACAAGTTTAATTTGTTACGAAACAACTTTTCGTAGTAAAATGTTATTCGTAATTTCAACACAAGGCATTATAGCTATGGTAGTCCAGTGGCTAAGATAACCGACTATAATTCTTATATTATACTATAGTATTGACCCCGAGTTCGAGTCTCACTAGGATGACTTAATTTTTGTTTGATTATTTTTTGTTGTTGCCTCATAGAAATCGTCAGAAATAAGCATTAATGTAACTTGACAATTATTTGCATTGCTACCCACAGATTAATAGATTATTCAACTCAGTTTATATTTGTTGAGGGTCTTGAGTATTTTTTATAAGTGCACTTGTTCAATAGCATCAAATAGGAACGCAGCTCTGCTTTGAGCAATTACATAATATAATTTTGAGTATCTTATTTTGTAAAAATAATGGAGAATACACACATAAGCATAATCAAAAGGACGGAGATAGTCATTTTATATGAGCAAAATGTTTCAATAAGTGAAATCGCTCGGCGCTTAATGATATCGGTAAGTATTTTTTATTTCCTACATATTGATACATGAAAATTATGACTATGAATGAGCCTTCTTGTTAACTTCCAATTTGGTTATAGGTAATAGTTAATACTGCGCAGTTTTTATACCTAAAATTAAGTAAATAATAATAATTATTTTGTTTCATATCTTCCGCAGAGACGAACTGTGCAATTGTGGGTGCATAGATATGCGGACTCAGGGCACATTGACCACGTTCGGCCTGGTCCAAAAGGTGGCAGCTATACTGATGGATCACGCCGTCATCGTGACATAGTAGCTGCACATTTGGAAGATCCATTCAAGACTACGCGTTCGACGGCAACCGTAGAGGGAGTGTCTCTTCAGACAGTGCGAAATCATTTGCGTGCTGATGGTTTAAGGTGTAGAAGACCGGCTAAGAAAATGTTACTTAGTGATGTGCATAAGTGTGAAAAACTAAGATTCGCAGAACAATATAAAAATTTCGATTGGTGCAACAATGTTGTGATATTTACGGATGTAAAGTCTTTTAAATCGGATAAGGATGGACGTAACATTTTGTGGCGAAAAACAGGGGAACGCTATAACGTTCTTCCATGTCGATCTAGTCTAGCGGCCGACAGATATGTGTTGGAACATGGTTGCAGGTATGCGGGATAGGTTAGAATTAATTATAAAAAGTCAAGGATCACCGATAGGTTATTAAATATTTTCTTTGCTTTCTATACCCCAATCTTAGATATTTAGTTTCATTCCAAAATGTTTATAAAAAAAGGTCGATACATAAAAGAGAGATGTTTATTGTTATTGACGTTTTTCCGTAACGTCAATTAACATGTTTATTCTCTCAAATGTGGCTGACCTGCTTATAAAAAGATCGCTTGATAATTACGTCCATTCTTGTCCGATTCTGTAGTTAGGTAAATAAATATATAAATAAACATGGCAGTAGGAAAAACGACTACATATGTATTTCAGTTTAAATTATTTTGTAGAAGTATTTCTTCGTCAGCAGTATGCTATACCTATACTGACTTATCTATAAAAGACAGTTACTCAAATTACCCATTTATTATCCTTACTAATATTATAAATGCGAAAGTGAGTTTGTTTGTTTGTTTGTTTGTTTGTTACGCTTTCACGCCGTAACTTTTATGCTAATTAGTTTCAAACATGAATAAACACTGGCCAAGTATGGCTCTAGTAGTACAGAGAGGGTCGTGCTCCTGTAGTGGAGACTAAAACACCTGATGATGATGAATAAACACTGAAAAATATCGAAACAACGAATAAAAAGAACATACGAATAAAATGTATATTTTATTCGCAAATTTATAAGCATTAGGCAGAATAGAACCAGCAACTTTCACATGACCTAAGTTGGTTCCCTAGAACACTCTGCCAATCAAGTTGCTAACTAACTCGGCGAAATTATTGATTACGCTTTGACACTAAACGTATCGTGTCGCTAGATGGTTATGCATGTGTTGAATAATCGAAATTATTGATTGTAAGATTTACCCACACAAGTGTTGCAAGATTTTTATTGGACGGCATATTCGCCAGTGTGATGTTGACTTGCACACGAACAGAAGGGGTGCATACCGAATACATTTGTTGACTGTACTATTTAGCTCCGGTAAGTAATATTCATTTTTGGTATTTAATGGTTAAACTAACTGCAAGTATAAATTTTCAGTTTGTATTAAATTATCATAAAAGTTTATTATTGGTAAAGAAATATGTTTTTCATTTTCGTTGTAAAGTATTTCAGGTTCTATTTCTATGTAATTTTGAATACAATTATCGTCAATGTTGTCGTGATTAGTGTGATTAAGAATTTGGAGCTTTAAGCTTTCAAAAGCTTTATCACATTTAGGCTGCAAATCACTCAGATCTGCACATCATAACTCATGGAGCGATAAAGTGACTATGTCTCTTAAAATATTTTTAGGTCTTCATAGCAGCTGACTTGCTGAATATATTTCAAGAAGCTAATGTAAAATAATTTTACTTGTTCTGATGCTTAATCAAAACAGGTTTTAACCCAAACAGCGCAGTTAAGCCTTCATATTTAAGAGCAGTGTTTAATCAAGATTTTAATCTTGGTTTTGGAAGCCTGAGTACAGACGTCTGTTCTAAATGCTTAGAACTTCAAGAAAAAATAAAACACGAGAATAATTCGTCTAAAAAAGCACAGCTTATAATAGAAAAAAAAAAAGTCAAAAGAATTTAGTCTTGCCGAAAGTTCCCGACCCAAGCTGTTATTATAGCCGCCAGCTTTATTTTTATAATTTCACCATAGTTGTGGGGTCATCTAAAGATCCCTTGAATGCAAATAATACATTTTCATATGTCTGGACGGAAAACGAATACGGGAAAGGATCCAACGAAGTAGCATCCGCTGTCTATGACAGGCTTAACAAAATTGAATTACCTCAAAATATAACCCATATCAGTGTTGTACATCACATACTCTACTTTCTTTGTATTTGACGTTACTAGTTTAAAACATACCAAAATCCACATATCATTTCAAAGTGATGCCTCAATAAATTAATAAAACAACTTATTTTTTCGTTTTGTGGTAAAAGTATAAAAGTGATTTTAGCTGTATTTGATTCTATACCCCTCACATATATTCATAAAATTTAGTTTGAGGTAGGTAACACTTGTGAATCAGCTAGCATTCTTCTGCAGTAGGACATAATAACCGGAATTTCCTTGGAATATATTGTTACAAGTGTTATTACTAGACTAGCTCCGTGGCGCAGGTCAACACGCCTGCCTGCGACACGGAGTGACCGGGTTCAATCCCCGGCCAGGTCAAGATGGAAAATGATCTTTTTCAGATTGGCCTGGGTCTTGGATGTGTATCTATATATTTATTTGTTACAAAATATAGTATCGTTGAGTTAGTATCCCATAACACACGTCTCGAACTTACTTTGGGGCTAGCTCAATCTGTGTGATTTGTCCGTATATATTTATTATTTATTATTTATTTCATTAGTAATGATTACTTCGATAATAGTTATTAAACATCATAATATTGTAATGCACTTAGAGATTTGTGAGCCATGCATGGCCAGGGGGCGGGTACTCATTAGCTCGCCCAAAAGTTTAGCAATAGGCGGGGCCATGTCGCTTCTTCAATCGGATATAATGTCGCGTGTTTGGGAGCGTGAACGTCATTCTCGCCCGCTATCTTGTAGAATACACAAGTCGTTGTAAAATAATAAAACTATTGGCAGTAATCCTCGAGTTATCCTTAACGCCCGCACTTCAAAGCTCGTAAAATTTCAGAAGTGGGATACGAAGAGACTTTCGGCTAAAAATCGATTTATTGAACAACGAGAATGCTGGGACCCTACGTACATGGTTTGAGGAAGAAAAGCAAAGCTGATGGATTGCAGCTGACGCCTATGAAGATACAGCGCAAAGAAGGAAATGAGTTACCGGACATTGACCATTCACGAAGACGCAAAGCTTCGTACCAGGACGCCGAAGTTATAACCAAATTCGACCCTGCCACCAGGGTGTTTGATAAGGGGCTTACCGGAGCAGCTAAGAACCAACGCGAAAGCTTACAATGCAACAAGCCCGGAGATGCTCTACCACGGGTTTTTATCGGGACTGGAAAACTTTCGCCCAGTAGACACACAACAACACACAATCACAGGAACATGGTGATAGCTTCAAGAGTAACGGAACTAATGAATTCTTGCTACAACTGCAGGAAGCCGGGACACGTGACGCAAGATTGTCAGGTTGAGAGATGTCAAAGCTGCCGACATGTTGGGTACTCTTCAGCAGCGTGCTGGCGGTCACCAGGATCTTCACAGGAACCTCAATAGGTAAATGTTTATTTATCCTTTTATACATCAGAACTGACGCCAGGCTTATATAAGAAATATGTTATAATCGACAAAATTTCAGCATTGGTAACAATGATACTGGTAGTAAAATTAATATTACATCTAAAAACAAATCTATGGATTACCGATCACCTCGTCAAACATAGTAATGATAGATTTTTGCGGTACAATGACCTTATCCCGCGGTAGGATCAACCTTAAATTATTCGTCGACGATCTACAGTTCCGTCACTAGTTCCGCGGAAATTACAGATACTAATCTTAAGATTTAATTATCGGTCAACCGGTAATCAATCAACCGGTATTAGTCTTGTTACGACGAAAAAGGTGGTCAAATTGGTAGACCCGAAACGTTTTTAACCCTCTATTTCGCAACGTTAGGTATGCATAACACACACATATCGAAAATTCTACTTCCTATACCATATCGATTCTACTGCAGTTTTTACGACAAGCAAGTAAAAGACATCACTAGGCATTCGTCAAAAAAATAAAAACGTCATTTAGTTGTCAATTTTGACATTGAGGTACAAAATGGCGTCCCGACCATGAACTGCTCCCGCGCATAAGGTAAGAAATATTAGATTTTTTTACTAAAATGCATAATTTTCCATAAAATTTCATACCTACTGAAAATGTTTCTATGTTTGCATTCTATAATTATAAGCACAAAATATTACTAACAAAACAAGTTTGTGTTTGCTATAACCTGTAAAAGTTGAATGTTAGCTATTATTAACATTGCGAAGCTTACGGTGATTGACGCGAAGTTACAAATGTTAAAAATAACTAACATTGCGAAATGATGAGCAATGTTTTTAGGCTTTTTTATTTTAAATAACCATGGTGTTGTTGGGTGTTTGCATGAATGGTTACTTTATTTTGTTCTATGATAAAATACGTTTAGAGCGTGTGAAAAAGATTTTGGCCCTCGTCCCACCACGTGATGCTTCTTCTAGTGATAGCAGTATATCAGATGATGACAAAGAGATTGTAAAGGATGATACTGTTTATAGTTCCGAACCACCCTCTCTAGATTCGTCTTTGAAGCGACTGGATATTCTGGAAGATTCAAATGATGACACACTTTTGGCTGACGACTTGGTACCATCCACTCCATTTATTTGCGAAGTTCTGGCATCACATAACTTACCACAAGATTTGCCTGCCATTCAATCAGTTTCGTCTGTCTTGTCCGTTCCATCAACCCCTGAAACTTCAAGTATACCCAAGAAAACTCGTTCAAAAAAGAGACCCAATCCTTTACCAACCTTGTTGACTAAGAAAAAGAAAGTATGTGTTAGAAAACCCTTGGATTTTGAATGGGAAGGCGGTAAATTTAAATATCCTGCAATTTTGGAAGAAATAACTTTTGTTAAATTTGGTTCTGAATCAAAGTCGCCATCTGAGTACTTTTTTGATTTCTTTGATGAAGATGTTATGAAAATAATTATAGAAAACACAAATCTAAATGCCGTCCAAAAATTTCTGAAATGTATCAATTTGTCTCGCGAGGAATTGTTGGATTTTATTGCAATTAATCTTTTAATGGGAATCGTCAAGATGCCATCCTATCGCGACTACTGGAAAAAAGAACTAAGATATAACCTTATCGCCGGTGTAATGAGCTTAAAGCGTTACGAACAGATACGTCAATTTTTACACTTTGTCGACAATACCCAACAAAATGACGATCGTTATTTCAAAGTTCGGCCGATTTTTGAAGCAATACGTCAAAACTGTCTTAAAATAGAAGAGGAACATCGATACAGTGTCGATGAAATGATAGTGCCCTACAAAGGTACCAGAGCTGGTAATAGGCGGCAATATATGGCGAAAAAACCGAAGAAATGGGGTTTTAAAGTGTTTGTCAGGGCTCTCTGGTTGCGTCTATGATTTCATCCCTTATGAATGAATGAATGAATGATTTATTTGAGATCCATACACAGTACAAGTAAAAAACAAAAAATTGTACTTAATATTAAGTAAAATAAAAATGTTACCAGCACTGTGTCCGTTCCCAAATAGGTCCTAACTCAGCATTTGCTGGCGATAAGCCAGCGCTGATCTTCCGTTGGAACCCATGTTGACGTCAAGGGTGTGCGCAACTTACAAATAGAAATTATAAGTAAAAACTCAAAACAATTACTAAAGCAGTAAAATTTACCACAATAACAGCCAAACTAACACATACATAGTAACATCTATACACACAAGCATACACACAACTCAAGACAGGCAAGCAGGATTAACCTCAGAAGAATAAGTTAATCTTCTGACACGGCTGTCTTGTGCTCATAAAAATGGAATAAACCATTGCACAACGCTTGTGTGTGCATGCATAGACATAATAATAAAAAAAAAATGTTTACCTAATTATTTACACGACACGACACAGTATTTGACAGTTCAAAAATAACAAGAAACAACTGACATAAGAATATCACTGATAACACACAAAAAATATTTTACCTTCAACTAACTAATAATTTTCATACCCTCCTGAGGAAAAAAACTTAAACATTTAAAATAAAACGTTATGACGACGTTAACAAAAGGAGCGATTAATGTGTAACTATGTAAAAAGTGACTAAGATCATAACCTAAATATTTTACGACTATAACGGGCGATATCGACTTATGAGGACTTATGAGGCCAAAGAGGAGAAGTTTGCTTAAACATAGCGCTACGGGAAGAACATGTAAGGTAAGACCTGTGGATATTCACACTTTATTAGAAAGAGAATTAGCCTTTTAGTTTTTCTGCGTTTATAGTACACTTGTGTCCAGCCTTAGCATCCCTTCATTATTTTGGTGTGTTAATAAGATTTTTTTAATATTAAACCTAAAACTCTAAATACTTTTCAGATCTCGAAATGGCGGTGGGATATTATTGCAGCATTTAGACGCAGCATAACGGAAACTACCCTTAAAAGCAGCTGTGCGGTGACTCTGCGTCAAAAGCTGAATGGAGTGGATCCTAACTGCACCACGTCTTTTTATATCGGATGCCCAGGAAAGTTTTACATACAAATAAGATGGAGTGTGGTGTTTTACAATGCCAAACATCAAACAAGCAAGGTGAAGTTTCATTCTGTGTCTCATCTTGAGTAGGGACTGTTTATTCAAAAATGGCGTTACATGGGCTCGTGGGGGAACATCAAAACAAAATCTCGCACATGAGTTCTGAACACGCTGAATAAGTCTCTCAGTTCTGGCAAGTAAGCGAAGACCCACAACTACATCCGCATAATTTAGCCTCGACAAAATAAGAGCCTCCGTCAGCTGGACTCTCAAGGGCTCTGTAAGATAGGGTCTTGCTTTGTAAAGGATTTTTAATTTGTAAAAACAATCTCGTACAGCATTTGCAATATGATTTTCGAAACGCAGGCTTGTATCCATTAGTAGACCCACGTTTTTGACAACAGGTACACGTTCTAGTGTTTCTCCTGACAAATTTATATTTGTATTGGGTTGTAAATTATTAAGTTGATTTTTACTGCCAAAAATTATAAATTTAGTTTTATGTGGGTTTAATACCAGACTATTGCTAAATGACCATTCTGCAATGCTCTGCAAGTCTTTATTGATCTTAATTATTGCACTATCAATTTCAGATGGTCGGCAAGAAATGTATAATTGTATGTCGTCTGGACTCCTTATGCTGGTGAAGACACGTTCAGAAACCATTATTTTACAGAATATGAAGACTCATTGGGTGTTGGTGCTAAAGTAGTAATAGCTTTGTGTCAAAGTATCCAACATAAACCAGCAGTTGTTACTTCGACAACTTCTCATCAGTCGAGCTTATTCATTTGCTACGTCAGGAGTACGGTATTTTTTCTTTGGACACAATAAGAGCAAATCGTTTAAGAGGGTGTCAAGAAAAGCTACCCAGTGATAAAGAATTATTGAAAAAAGGAAGAGGCTCCAGCAAGCAAATTGTATGCAATAAAAATAAAATAAGTGTTGTAAAATGGCACGATAATAAATCTGTTATATTGGCGAGCTCTTATGTAGATTCTTTTCCAATGGAAAAAATTAAACGATATTCAAAAGAAGCCAAGTCTAGGGTTCATATTACTTGTCCCCAAATTGTGAAACATTACAACTCCCATATGGGAGGAGTAGATTTGTGTGACATGCTGATCTCACTTTACCGCGCCAATTATAAAACTAAAAGAGGTACATGGCGTTGTTCTCCCAACTATTAGATATTTGCGTAAATAATGCATGGATTATGTATAGAAAAGATTGTGCTCGTTACAATAAAGTACCTGATAAATTAAAAATATTTAGAATTATGATTTACAATGAACTTCTTTCTAAAAACCGTGTAGCTGCTGCTACGACGAGCTCATGTTTTCAACAAGATAAGGTAAAAAAAATTCAAAAACCGACGGGACCAAGACCTACTGATGCAATTCGCCGTGACAATGTAGGTCATATGCCTGACTTTATAACAGCCCCAGGCAGATGCAAATTTTGTAAGAATGGCATGACAAACGTTGTATGTTCCAAATGTAATTTAAGATTATGTTTCGTAAAGAAACTGCTTTAAAAATTTTCATGAACAATGAACATTGTTTGTTTATGAAATTTTTTACAACAATTCTGTTTAACCATTTAATTATTTTTGGAGGCTGGTAAATAATAAATGTTTTTAAAACACTCAATAGAATTTTTAATTTTTATTTCCTATACCTATCGCAATGTTAAAAATACATAACGCTACTTCGTAATGTTACGTATTTTTAACATCCATTTTCTAAAAAAAATATAATTACAGATTTTATATATATATTTTTAGAATATTATATTACATTTCTAGATCGATAAAGTAAAAAAAAAATATAATTTTTAATGTAATTTTTGTTGCGAACTAAAGGGTTAAATCCGTTTTTAAATTTCACGCTAAGGAAAAACCTTGCCTGGACAAAAGTACATATTTATATAAGAGAAAAGACTACTATCTTATGTACCTAGCTCCGAAATTACTATTCCTATATTTATAAATGACAAGATTGACAACGATGAAGTCTTCTTCTCTAGTAGGGTAGACTGGGTACGATTGTGCCAGGGTACGGTAGTGACAGGCGTGATATTAGGCATACTACATGGCGTAGCGGGGAAGGTGAAGGGGAGAGAGAAGCGTCGTTCCCGTCCGACCTTGAGTCACAGTATTGCGTCAGCGGCTGCGCGACATAAACGCTAGCAGAGGCCTGTATTACTTTTTCACAGTCAAAAGTAAGTATTTTTATACGAAGTCTTTTACTAATTTCTTGCGTATTTGTACAGACTAAGTAATTGGTGATTTTTTCATTTGTATTTAATCGCCAGTAGTTGTTTTGTGTTTAGGTTATTTAGTGTTGTCGTGAGTTATGTAGGCTATAAAGGCCTTCCGGATAGAAATACGAGCGCCACCTCATCGCTCCGGGTAGTTAAGATAACCAGTGTATGTTAGTTCCAATAAAGATTTCGTACGTTGCAGTCGCTTTTTAAAAACAGTTTCCCGCATCGCCCCAACTTATCTGGCGCAGTCTTGTGGATAGTCGTAAGGGTTGAGCTTTCACGAGTGCATAAACCTCTGTACCGGTTCGGTCACCCTACTTCTAGAACCTATCGCGATCGGGAACGCCGTAGCCGTTTTACACGTCACGTACGAGATCAAGAACTCGGCGCAGGAGCAGATGCAGCTGTACTGGGGGTAAGTCAACCTTGTTGTTGCTCAGTATCCTGTGTTTTCCCTGTCCCTTAGCCCTTAAGGCCGTATAGTGTTTGCTCACATAGGTCTCTACTTTGTGCAACCCAAACCAGCACATACAACTTTGTGCGCCCCACAGGCACATTAAACTCTGAGCACCTCTCAGGCATATTAAATTCTGTGCACCCTTATTGGACCTGCTTAAAGCCACATTAAAATAATGGCTCAACAAGGCATAGACCTGAAGAATTTAGCGGCAGCGGCCGCAGCGGCTGAAACAGCAGCGATTCAGCAGCCGATAAATTATGAGTTATTAAATTAAATAATTCCAACTTATGATGGGAAAACAAAAACCCTCAATATATATTTACGTAGTGTGGAGAGCATTTTAGCCACATACAGCTTAGAAGAAAACAACCCAGTGGTGGTATGTTTAATTAGAAATAAAATTATAGGTAAAGCTCAAGAGGCTATATCTTTAGAAGTTAATATCGTAAACTGGGCTAGCATCAAGCTCGCGTTAGTTAGTAGATTTGAGGAGCATCGGAATGAAGTACAACTCCTTCAGGAAATGATGCGCCTTAATAAAACTAGGAATGAAACATGTGAATCATTCGGGAGAAAAATAAGAGATATTCTTGACGCATTGTGTGGGGTAGGACCCGCGTTAAAGGATAGCAGATACTACCAGTCAATAGCAATCGATACTTTTATCGATAACTTAGATTAAAATATTGGATTAGGAGTCAGGTTACACCATCCGAAAACTTTAGAATCGGCTATTGCAATTGCAAGGCAAGAAGAAAGTAGATGCAAGCGAGGAGAGGCTAAAACAACATTACCTGTTTCTAACTTTAAGCCACGGTTTTCCACAACGTCATCTAATGAGAAACCTACGAGTACTTATGCGAGTACTAAACCCTCGCCCAACTTAACGCAATTTAATTTACCGTACTTTCAAAATAAAGTACATATGACAAACGTAGACTTAGAGGAAGCCTATGACTAGCAGGATGACGTAGAAAATCCCCAGGATTTTCCCGAGGTGGAACCCGAATCAGAAATAACATAGTTCATCATTTACCAGATTACGACTATATCATAGACAGGTTACCATTTATATATATTATGGAACTAGGAGGTAAATTTCTCATAGATACAGGTACGACCCAGTCCCTTATCGGTTCCCATATAACATCGGACTCCAGGTTCTCGAGTTACATCCGCAACGAACCATTTAAGATAACCCACGGCGAGTCACACCATAACATGGTGATTACGTTACCACTTCCTATGATACTAGGAACCGATATATCACATACCTTTTTAATATTTGACTTCTATACGGATTACAAAGGATTAATAGGGAGCGATTTATTAAAATTACTTGGATGTCGTATAGACTATAACAAAGAAAAGCTATACACAAATACCACTGAAACCTATTTGAAATTCGATAATTTAACTATTAAAAGAAGGTTAAACTCAAATAGTTTAATAAATTTTTCTGACATAGATAGTGAAACAGATACAGAATTAAAGCATAACTTAAAACGAATCAGGACAGATCATTTAAATACGGAAGAAAAGAGGGAAATTTAAAAACTTTGTTTTTAATATAGAGACATATTTTATTCGGAAAATATGCCGTTAACTTTTACGCACTCAGTTAAACACTCATTAAGGTTAACTGATGATACACCTATTAATGTTAAAAACTACAGATGCCCTCCATGCCAGCAGGAAGAAATTCAAAAACAAGTGAATAGTCTATTAAAAAAGGGTATAATTAGAGTAAGTGTTTCCCCGTGGTCTAACCCAGTGCATCTAGTACCTAAAAAAACTAATGCATCCGGTAAAGTGAAATGGAGACTTGTAGTGGACTTTAGAAAGTTAAATGACAAAACCATAGAAGACAAATATCCTATACCAAACATTAGCGACATTTTAGATAAACTAGGACGTGCTCAGTACTTTTCAACTATTGATCTAGCATCTGGTTATCATCAGGTCCAGATGGATTCAGCTGATATTGAGAAGGTAGCCTTTACGACCGACTCTCATTATGAGTTCCTTAGAATGCCTTTTGGTCTGAAGAACGCACCCAGCACCTTCCAGAGGCTCATGAGACCTCTTGTCAGATACCTGTATAGTATATTTGAACGATATATTAGTCTATTCCACGTCACTGCAGGACCGAGTCTTCCAAAGATTAAGAGATCATAATTTTAAAATACAGTTAGATAAGTCCGAATTCCTAAAAAAGGAAGTTAATTATCTAGGACAGTTTATCTAGAAGTTAACGCAAAAAGGCTTGAAACCCAAGATAAAATCGAAGCCATTAAATTATTTCCCATACCAACTACCCAGAAGGAAATTAAGTAATTCCTTGGCCTTTTAGGATATTACAGGAAGTTTATCCCTGATTTCGCTAATTTAACGAAACCATTAACAAAATGCCTGAAAAAGAACGCTAAAGTTATTCATACGCCCGAATTCAAAGAAGCTTATGAGAAAGGTAAAGAAATACTTTGTAACGCCCCCGTACTACAATACCCCGACTTCGAAAAGCCGTTTATCTTAACAACTGATGCCTCTGACGTAGCAATTGGAGCGGTCTTATCACAAGGCACTGTAGGCTCTGATAAGCCCGTAGCATACGCGTCACGCACGCTCTCAGGCACTGTAACTAGGTACGCAACTATAGAAAAAGAATTACTAGCCATAATCTGGGCTATTAAATATTTCCGACCTTATTTATATGGTCGCAAGTTTACCATATATACTGACTATAAGCCCCTTACTTGGTTAATGTCTCTTAAAGACCCTAACTCAAAGCTAACGCGATGGCGTTTACGCTTAGAGGAATACGACTATCAGATAGTTTATAAAAAGGGCAAATATAATACAAACGCCGACGCTTTATCGCGTATAAAAATAAATGCAATAGATACTATACAACCTAGTACCTCAAAAAATACTGAAAACTTATGTTTAATAGACGAAATAGACTCGTTAGCCGTGCAGCCACCACTAGCTGACTCTTTACCGCCTCTTAATAGCCCTTTACAGACTGATAACAGCTCGCATACATCTCTTCATGACGTAGACATTCGTAACTTACTCGACATGCCTACGACACCTGTTGACATCACCGCACCTGACGTCACAGTAACCCCCGACGCAATGACACATGATGACGTCACGCCACCGGACTCCGCGCCCGAAGGCGAGATGCCCGTATGTCCAGACGCAATAGATAAACAGCTCAAGCAGTTTCATATTAGAAACTCCCCTGGCACTACATATAGAGTAGAAGATAAGTCGAAAGGAAATTTTGTTATAAAAAACGTGTACCTGTACCTGTAAATAACACAGAACAGGAAATAATAAACTTTTTAAGAGAACACACCATTGCAGACAGAAAGTTCTATTGTTACTTTTATAACGAAGAACTATGCCCGTTATTTTGCAAAGTAATTAAGTTTTTGATAACAATCGCGGTCCTAAATTATATAGATGTTTAACTAGACTTACCTTAGTAGATAATGTAGAGGACCAAAATAGGTTATTAAAGCTATATCAAAACCCCTCTAGCTTTAACAGAAACGCCTACCAAACCTATGGAACATATGTTTATGGACTTATATTCATCTGATAGCACGACCTTTCTCACTATCCTTACTAATATTATAAATGCGAAAGTGAGTTTGTTTGTTTGTTTGTAACGCTTTCACGCCGCAACTACTGAACCGATCATCATGAAATTTTGCATACAAGTTCTCTGAAGTACAAAGAAGGACATAGGCTACCTTTTATCCCGGGAAAAACTACTATTCCCGATGGATCGACAATAACGCGGGCTGCGGAGCTGCGGGCGAAAGCTAGTCATTGATAACTTTACGAAGTACGCGCAAGCTATCATGTTACAGGCTAACACGAGCATTCATATCGCAGACGCTCTATTACAGTTGTTTGCTATTATTGGTGTACCTCATAAAATAACTACAGACTCAGACCATAAATTCGATAATGACATAATTAAGGAAATGTGTGCTATGCATAAGGTAAACATACATTTTACGACGCCTTACAATCCAAATTCAAATGGTATAGAAAGATTTCATTCCACATTAGGAGAACTCATTAGACTTCAGAAACTAACAGATAAAAGTGACATTAGTGTACTAATGCGGAATGCCATAATCGCCTATAATAACTAGGGAATGCAATCTCGGCCCTTTTTTGCGAGATTAATCTCGGTCAAAAAATGGGCGAGATCTCGCGAGATTAGCGAGATTGAACTCGAGCATGAAAACATCCTATTCGACGCGCAGCAGCGCGCGAACTGACACAGACGGAGCGCGCTCCGATCGGTTTCGGTACTTTCGGTGCGCGGGCGGCAACGGCCTGAAGTAGGGGTCGCGGGACGAGGTCTCGCTCAGATTTCGATGCGTGTGATTGGTCGAAATTTGAACCTGCGGCGTGCGTTTGTTTACTAGATTTTGTTTTGTTGTCACTTGTTGCTAATCCTTGATTGAATTAATTGAGTGATAGTGCTATTTCTGCTTTAAATAATACAAAAGAGGCTCTTGTGATTCGCGTACGAATTTAATAACGAACTATGTCGGCGAATATAGTTTATAAGGACTATGTAAGTGTGTCGGAAGTATGGAAATACTTTTTAAGAGCAGAAAATGGATTGAGCGCCAAGTGTAAACTTTGTAAGAAGATTCTGAAAACCAAAGATCGATCTCCGCGTGGCTTACATGTGCATTTAAAATCCATCCATCAAATAGACACCAAAACGAAGAATGTGGAAGAAGTCAGCGAGGTGCAAGGTCAGCAACTGCCGCGATTGCCAGGACCATCGTCATCGTCGTCATCGTCTACTGTTCAAAACTTGGTAGTAGATACGGCAACCACCTCAACTTCGAGTGGTAGCACGGAATTACTAGAAACGTCGGCACCAGCGCCAAAAAAACGGCAAAAAATAACTGATCACTTCGTTTCGTCGGAAGATACTTCTATGGAAAAGAGAATATCAAGGATGGTAGCAAAAGACGGTCTACCATTCCGTGTATTTTGCACGTCTAAAGATATCAGAGATCTGTTCCATTCTTCGGGTCAGAAACTTCCTAAGTCTCCAAACACAATTAAATCTATAGTTATGTACTATGGCATGACATTAAAAATGAAAATAAAGCGTGAACTGGCGCAGCTGAAGGAGAATGATCACAGATTTACGCTAACATCGATGAGTGGACTTCTTCCATGAACAAGCGTTACATGAATGTAAATGTACTCGGAATTGATTTGTTCTGGAACTTGGGGCTGATTCGTGTGTATGGTAGTATGCCTGCTGAAAGTGGTGTCATTATTTTGAACACAAACTTAACCGAATTTGGACTTATTCTAGAAAAAGATATTGTCAATATTACTACAGATGGGGCTAGTGTGATGAAAAAGTTGGGTCGATTGATAACACCTTTACATCAGCTCTGCTATGCCCATGGAATTCAGCTTGGCATAATCGATACTATTTATAAAAAACAAACTGATGTTGATGAGCAACCTGAAATAGAATCTGAAAATGCAGAAAACGAGTTTGAGATTTCTGATGAAATGGACGAAGACGAAATGTCCTGCACAGTCTCCGAAGATGAAGCTTTTCATTGCTCTATCCCAAGAATAGAAGTGGACCTAAACGCAGAATATGCGGGTATCATTGAGAAAGTTAGAAACGAAGTGAAACTTTTTAAAAGATCGCCGACTAAAAATGACATTTTGCAAATATACGTAAAGCAAGAATTTGGACAAGATATAAAATTACAACTTGATTGTAAGACACGATGGTCGAGCCTAGCAGACATGATTTCTACATTCAATAGAATCAAGCTATGTGTCAGCAAAGCTTTAATCGATCTTGGCCTGGAAGCTAACCCAAACTACTATTTGAGTGCAGAAGAACATGCGGTTTTAGTGAACTTAGACAAGGTATTTAAACCTGTACAGCTGGCTGTGAAGATGCTATGTCGTCGAGATACCGACTTGGCCACTGCAGAGAAAACACTTAGGATTATTATTCGTAAACTGGAAGAGCTAAAAACTCCATTGGCAGAAAAACTTACTGATTTCTTAAGAAAACGCATTGCTGAGCGTCGGACGAATTTGACGGCATGCTTGTTATATCTAAGAAACCCAGCTAAATACCAAGAAGATAAAGAAGAGTTTGCGAGGGATGAAAATGAAACCTTTAAATTACTCCCGAAAAGTGTAGTTCGAACTGAACTTAAAACACTAATACAGCGCCTGCATCCGCGGCATGATATGACACAGACTGAGTCAATCACAACAACATCACCTATGCCTGCTGCCACTGCCACCCCTGATGAGGATGATGACCCCTCTCATCCCTTTCCCAGAGACTGAATGAGGCAGGCAATCTTTCTTTGCAAGCAGAACTGGAGGAAGCAATCACTGCCTGCAAAGACCCTAGGAAAGTAACGATTTCGCTGGACTCATTGTTAAAGAAAGAAATGAATCTATACGAGTCCGGGGTATCAAAAGGAGAACTTTTGCAGTTCAGTGATAACTGTCTTACAACTATAGTTCCGACTAGTGTAGAATCGGAAAGGGCGTTCTCAGCGGCTGGCTACCTAGCCTGCAAAATAAGATGTAGGTTAGGTGACGACACTCTAGACAACTTGTGCTTTCTAAGAAGCTACTTCCAAAATAGTTTGTAGTATGGAAATGTTTCCAATTTGATTGTTTTTTACTTCTCAATTCTATTCTATTTATCATTGTAGTTTGGCGAAATGAGCCTTTAACTTGATTGATCTCAAATGTTATTATTTTTGTCTATCTATGTCAATTTTATTAGTGCAATTATTTGCAAAAATTTATACACATAACTACCAATCTCGCGAGATCTCGAAATTGCCGAGATCTCGCGAGATTGATTTTCATAATCTCGCGAGATCTCGTCCGATCCCCAATCTCGCGAGATTGCATTCCCTAATAATAACTCAATAGTACAGCTACCGGATTTACGCCTTTTGAGTTATTATACGGTCATACAAATAGCCGTAACCCTTTAGAGTTATTTTATACACAGGAGTTCTATCAAGATTATGTACAAAAACACAAAATCCAGATGGAAACAGCTCAGAAACTAGTAGCTACTAACTAAGCTATCAATTGAGAAAGAAAAGTCATAAATAAGGCTAATAAAAACAGTGAGGTTATCCCTTTTAAGGTGGGAGACCAAGTATACAAGTGGCAAAGACAGCTCGTAGTAAGAAGACCGAATCTCGCTACTTGGGCCCTTACAATATAATTAGGCTACATCCTAACAATGTGGTAGAAATTATTGGAAAACATGTAAACTCCAAGTTGATTAGAGTACATACTCGATTATTAAGACGACCCTCTCACGTTACAGAGTCGTCACCTGGCTCTGTGTCGCCAGCGCCGCCCGCGCGCAGTCCGAGCCCGAGCCCGTAGTACAGCCAGTACACAACGAGGACGGCTTGTTAGTTGTAAAAGAAGCTCAAATATTACAAAGGATAGATACTTATAATCTTATATGTAGTTATAATACAACTTATATAGCATATTTAAGGATTTTACTAGGTTATATTCTAAGTTAGTATTGATAGAAAACTCACGTCCTACTTATCACGAACGATACTTACATAGAAAACAAATTAAGTGTATGATACAAAACATAGAAAATAAAAATAGTAAATAGTTTCGTAGAACAATTGTTAACATCATATTTATGTATGTGTTATTGAATAATAAATAATAATTATAATAAGTTCTTTTATATACTCCCGAGAAGCATAGTAAGGTTTAAGAGAGGACTTATTAACGGTTTAGGTACTGTTAAGATTTTATAATGCATACACACAATGTATTTCAGTGAAGTTTAGTTTGGCGACCCACCAATAGATGGCGCCCTGTTAAATGTAAAACTCGCTATCGTTATTTTTTTGCGAACAAGGACCCTGCGTGGTCTTTACGACATTTTTTAACCTACGCATTGAATTACCACTCAATAAATCGCGTCTTTAGAATGAAACCGACTTAACTCAAAAAATCTTAAATTTGAGTTAATGTTTCCGAACGACTCTACACATCGTATTCTATCGCTTAGTTAATCGGAAAATGGCCCAACTGTGTTAGAAGAGTACGAACGCACAATTTTCGTCTCTTTATTACTGGACGCGAAGAGGTCCCGGGTCGGAACGTCAATGCCCCTTTTAGGGTTATTCCCGCAGAGGCAAGCGCAACACGTTGACGGAATGCAAATAAAGTGACCAATTAGTGCTTGAGGCGTTTTCATTCCGAAAAACGGTAATAATAACATTTTAATTTTTGTTATTAAAGTGACCTAATAGGCTTTAAGTCGATACTCTTCCGAATATTGTCATTATATTTACGACTTATTCGTGCTTACGCCACTTTATTACTAAAATCTGTTTTACACGTCATGACTTAACAACAAATAAGTCACTTTTTTATAAAACTTTTCGTCATGTTCTTTGTCCTATTATGGATTAAGTCTCTTTTATATTAAAACGGTTATTGATAATACCATTCTTTTGAGTTTTCAGTCGATTTAATTCCAATGCTACCATAAGTTTTTTTATTTTAGGTCATTGTTTTTTTTAATTCGTGAAAGAGGAAAAGGAGAACGCTCATGACTTTGGAAAATACTACAAAAACAAAAGAGTGTGTACGAAGGCGAGAATGAGCAGCAGGTAAGCAAAGGCATATTTAAGCAATTTAACAGTAAGGCATATTTCGTTTTACTCTTAAGTTGTGAAAATACTCTGTTTTGACCAATTTATCATTAAAATATAGATATTTATAAGCATAAAAGCACGAATTGAACGGCGCATTGAAACTTTTGCTAATTATAGGTATAGCATAAAATTTAGTAACGCATATTTTTAAGATTTGGTTTGCTGCTTTTGGTGATATGAGCTTTTATTTTTTGCTTTTTCAGGAAACACAATTTAATAGTGAAAATATTTCCCCGAATGCGTCGTTTATTAAAACAGCAAGATCGTGAAAATCAAGAAACTAACCATTTGAATCTGATTGAGGCTGTGAGTAAAATATCCATTAGACCGTCGTCCCAATGCCAATTTCTGATGGATAAGATAGTGTTTAGAGGCTATAATACAAAGATGCGCACTTTATTGTTGAACATAAATAACCAGTTTCTTACATCCGGATAGGAAGCGTTTAGGAGCTAGACAGTTTGAAAAATGCAAATTTTGTCAAAACAATATAGTACGTAGTAGGACTTGATAGTGTAAAAATCCTTATCAGCACGAACGGCAGCACTGTCCTGTGCAGGTTAGACCAATTTCTGTCACGGGGTCAGGAAGCATTTGCCCAAACAGACGCTTTTTATAGTACCTAGAGATTTTTGTTCAAAATGTATGTAGTTGATAGTGTGATGAGACCTCATCCAGGAGCTAGGGCATCTTTTACACAGCCAATAAAACCATTTCTTTCTCAATTATTACAAAGCGTTGATGAGATATTAAGATTTAAATGTGGCAACCAAGCATGGCCTAAGACAATGTTACGTTACGTATACAAAAATAGTATTTGTGCCAAAGTGACATTTTGGCTGACAAATACAAGTCTTATCAAGCATCATGTGCTAATTTATAACGACATCAGCACCCCCCTATACTCTCTATGTTCTTACTCTCCATATAACAAAGATTTTGTCAAAAATTTATGTATTTCATAGTGTAATTGATAAGATTACATCCTTGTGTAAGTTCACCTTTTACACACTTAATATTTTATTTTAATTATACCTAGTTTCTAAAGTAAATAATTGTTGTTAATTCAAAAAATACTAATAACGCGCCAAAGAGATTGTTTATTTAAATTTGTTCTTGTTTATAAGTACATTTATTTTTTACTATCTAATCGTTACGGATAAGTAGATGTAAGAGTCCAAATGTTAAACCTTTAGTTATTTAATTAATGTACTTAATCTTTAGTTAAATCAAAGTAATTAAATAATATGTTACTTGTGTTTTTTTTCAATATAGCCTTATTTCACCTATCTCTGAATCCCTAGAAACCATACTAGTAATTCTAATCTGAGCGTATCGGTTTGCACCCTCTAATGACATGGGCTCGATGGGAGCTGATGTATACTGTGTGTAATTTTTGAATAAATATAGCGTATAAATACTCTTAAACTTTCGCGCTGCATATTTACTAAATGCATTAGCGGGAATTAGCGCGAACATACCGTTTTTCTCTAGACGTTTCGACCAGGTTGCACCTGCCGTGGTCACTGAATGACTGATGCAACGGTGTCAATACTCCGTAGGCGCGGTGGTATCTTCATCCACCGGCATATTACTTTTTATCCAACTACCAGCACACACTACTGAAGAAAAGCGGTATGTTCGCGCTAATTCCAGTTAATGCATTTGGTAAGTATAGCCAAAGACAATATAATATGTATAGCTTATTTTATCTTTATTTGTCTCCATGCAACCATACTAGTAACTGATAGTAATTTATTTGGAACAATGTCTGTTAGTAATGATGTATTTAAACGGGACTTAGGACGAACCGTTTTATTAAACCACGTCGTCCGGAGTCATACAAAAAGTCGGACACTGTTAGTGTAGAGTGTACCCGGGGCTAACGCATAAACACAATACTTTATGTGGGTAGTGAAATTATCAAAATTATTAGTGAAACTGCGTCCACCACCACACGATGACACCGCAGTACTCCAGTCTCGTTGCGACCGCGATGGATGTAACTTCATTGAAACGTCGAAAACTAATAAGGTTCGTGCTAAGTCCCGTTTGTATACATAATTATGTGTTTAAACCGCGAAAGTTTAAAAAACAATAATTTATGTTATTTTCTGAATACAATTAATAACTTGAACTCTTTGATCAAAACTGTTTTGTAATAAAACCCAAGTTTTTATTACAAAACAGTTTTGATCTAAGTGACTTATTGGTAAACCCGACTTACTCTAACTTTAATACGAAAATGACATAATACTTAAGAGGCCATTCACCAATTTTAAGTTATTAAAACGAAACTGACTTAATACATATTAAGTCAAACGATAATAAAGAAGTTCGGTCAAAAAGTGACCTAATAGTGACAAGTTTTTGAAAATCGTTATTTCAAAATATTATTTATTAAAATAATAAAAAAAAATGTCAATGAATATCAAGCCTAATAGTTATTTAAAACATATCAGCAATCAGAGAGCAATTATCTTAATTAGTTTGGAAGATATATTTAAACTAATGCAAAAATGACTAAAACTGAAATCTTATTTTGCGATTTCCCAAAAAGTAGAGATTTTGAATTAAGTCACTTTCGTTCTAAAGAAGCGAAATATTGTGCACTGCTTTCTTGGTATTATTACCTAAGGGTGTATCAATAGAACCTCCCCCGAATTTGTATCGAGTTGTACAAATTTTGGTTCTTCTCGGCCGGATTCAGTGTAGGGATGCAACATCGTTCTGAAAAACATCGATATTTTAAATCATCGATGTTTGCATGAAAAACATCGATATGCAAAAATATCGTTGATATGGGCGATATATCGATGTTTTTGCCGATGTTTTACTTTTTTAATAGGATGCTTCATTAACACTAGCATTAACATGTTTTATTACATTAAAACACATTTTAATACACAAACGTTATTTATTTTAAATAATGTAAAAATTCTGAGACAGAGTTAAAGTAAACAAACTTAGACATGATGTTATGACAGCTGCTTCAGCAGCAGAATCATCTTTGTGTAGTTAACATTATATTACATGGAATGTTATATAATATTTATTTCGAATTTAATAGTCTTGCCACAGAGTTAAGGAAAAGAAGCTTAGATAATCTAGACCCTAACAGCCTATTTCTTTGTTGAGTAATGGTTGCTCCAGCTTCCGAGAACAACCGCTCACTTGGGACAGACGTGGCAACGATTGGAAGGTATATCATTGCGACTTTTGTAAGTTTTGGAAAAAGAGATTTCATATCTTCCCAAATTTCAATGGCATCTCTCTTTATTGGTGTTACAGGAGATGACAGGTACATCTGGACCTCGGTTTCGTTGATGGAGCCTGAAAGTGGCATAGTTGTAGCAGATGATTTATTTTTCATGTTTTTATGTGTCAGCTGCTTATGGTATTTCCAAATGTCAAATTCCGAATCATCTTTATCAGATTCATCAGAGGTATCACTTCTTGTTGCAGCTCCAGGCGAGCTGTTATATTCCCGTACAAATTTATTTAAGTAATTAAATACTTTACTTTTGGCCACTGGATCTTTAAAATGCATGAACTTGAATCTGGGGTCAAGAGTAGTTGAGATAGCTAGGATTGAGGAATGCTCTAGGGTATCAAATCTTCTAGCTAGTTGTTTCTTTAATTCCTTGTTAAATTGAAGTATTATTTCATTTTTTGGTTTTATGTTCTCTAGTACTTCACGGACACAGCTAACTAGCGGAATCACTTTGCTTACCGTTACGTAACTATCTCCAGAAAACTCTTTTGTCAATTTCTCAAACGGGCATAGTAATTCTATCATTTCTTTAATGCAAGCCAGTTCACTGCTTGAGACCATTGGTGGAGCTTCAGGTCGAGTCAAAAGTATTGATCCTACAATGGACACCAATTCCATGAACCGTTGAAGCATATAAAAACAAGAGTTCCATCTTGTGCGAACATCGAGTATCATTTTTTTTAATTGACCTTCTTTTACTCCCATCTCTAACTGTCTCTTCCGTAATTCGTCACTTGCATTGACGCTCCTTTTTATATACTTAACTATATCCCTAACTTTGGTTATTAACTCAGTACAATTGTTTGATTCATCAATGGATTTTGTTACGACTAAATTAATTGTATGAGCAAAACAGGGAATTATTTTTTTTTCTCCAAACATTTCCCGATTGGCCTTCATAACAGTGCTATCATTGTCTGTAATAACAGCTGAAACTTTTTCAATGGAAACATTCCACTCGGTGAAAATATCGGTAAGTTTCTGAATAATGTAAAGCGATGTATGGCTTTCGGTCAACTCAAAAACACCTAAGGTTCCACTGAGAAGTCGAGACTTATCCAAAAAATGAATAGTGACACCAATAAATGATTTATTTTGCATGGTTTCCGTCCAAATGTCGTATGTGATGCAATAGCTTTCAGAATTTTTTATATACATCTTAAAAAGATTACTCAATGTCTCATATTTTTCATCTACTCTCGTTTTAATTGTCTCTCGACTCGGCACGTTATACAGTGGACACACTTCTTTCATCAGTTGTCGAAAACCTTTACCTTCAACAGTCGAAAATGGTTTATTATCCATGATTATGAAATTCGTGATGGCCTCAGTTATTTTCTTTGATTTTGCACCATCTTTTGTAGTTATACTCTTAATGTTGTTTATAAAATCATCTACTTTTGGCTGAGCAGTTTTTTTAGAATCAATAACAATGTCTGACGATGTACTAGCAACAGTAGCAACTGACTTTTGAGATGAAGGTAATACTAAATCTTTAACACTGCTTGAACTGGTCGATGGTTGGTTAACGTCGACGTCGATGTTTGATTGTAATGGAAGGTCAACATTATGACTACTGGTACTTGCAGTTGCTTCATCTATGTGCATGTAACTAGTAATGTTACCAACTTTTTTTTTCTTGCAGGGTACATCAATATCTTCCAATTGCTGGGAATGTACATTTTCTAAATGACCTCGAAGATTTGTCGTATTTCCAGAAGTTTTAAGACTCTTGTTGCATATATTGCAAATAGCCTCCTTGTCACCAATTTTCTTAAAATAATTCCAAATTTTACTTTTTATTTTATTGGAAGGCATAGTTAGTTATCTGTAAAGAAACAAAAACATTGTTTATTTTTACAAGTAATTAAAAATAGATTTTGTTTTTTGTGTCATACATACATGCGCTTGAAAATCATAACACCCCTAATTGCGCAGTAGGGTAAAAATATACTGTCGCTCTATTCGGTATAAGTCTGTTTGACTCTCGATTAAGCTTTAATAAAAATAAGAAGTACATGATGGTAAATTAAATTACTACAAAATTATTGTCATCATTAAATTAGTCAAATAAAAAAAATGACAACTGTAATTTCACTAGCTGCATAATATAACAAGTTATGCGTTTTTGTTAAATTCTTTTAATCTGAAATGACACGCTCACTTCGCACGTCCTTCCTTACACAAACCTAATGCAAAAACAAACAAACATAACCTAACTAAATTATAAATTAACGAGTACATTACTCACCCAATCAAGAAATCCAAAATGTGTATAGATATTGGGTAATCCAATAATCGAATCGTATTAAATTGAATCAAATTAATCCAAACTAACCATACACTTCACGTGTCAACACAACAAAGCAATGCGATGCGCGCGAACGTCACAGTGATTCCGAATTCCGAAAACCCGAACGGACTGAACAACGATTTCGATGTTTCTGAATGTAGCAAACGATGTATCGACGATATATCGCTCTTCAAAACATCGATGATAACATCGATGTTTATGACCGATACCTCGATGTATCGTTTGCATCCCTAATTCTTGAGGCTTGAGTAATGTACTCGTTAATTTATAATGTAATAAACGATATTCCTGCAACTCTCTCTTTGATTTACCCTTATCCTCGTTATAGGTTCCATTTTCCTCATCCAGACTCCATCCCTCGTCCCACAGAAACCTTTGATAATCTGCATCCTCTTGTGCTACCTTGACTTGAAGATACATCTTAATTATATCCGCCGATAAACAGATCGGGTGAGTTCTCCACCTCATAATTAGATGTCGCAATTCAGGTTGCAAAGTAGGACCAACCATGAGGGTACTGTTTAAAGAAATCCCATTTTTGTCTCTACAGGACGCGTCAAAGACGACTCGTAATTTTGTTGTGTCTTTATCACTTCTAACTACTGCGTGGTGCGGTAAATAAAACGAACTTTTTCTTTCTCTCTCAATCTTAGGCACCACTTCTATATATCCAATGCTTTGATAATCCTGAACTACTTTAAAATATTCCCTTTTAAAATAATCATTTTTGAGAAATTTTGAGTATAAAGATTTTAATCTTTTTGTAGCTATATCCTTAGAATCAAAGTGATATTCACATTCCTCCTTAAAGGGCAATTTAACGATATAGCGACCTTCCGAATCCCGTTTCGTGGTAGCAGCAAAATATTCTTCACAGCGTTGCTCTTCAAGCGATATAATCTTTCGTTGTTCCTTAGGATCGGACTCTATCTCCCAAAATCTTTTTAACACTTCGTTGTCATCCATACAGGTGTGCATAGTGACTATATTTTTATTTTGTGTATGTGGAACAATACCCGAGATAATCCATCCAAACGAAGTATTTTGGGCGATAGGTGTACCTTTGGGTCCTGTTTTGATCCCATTTTTAATAATTTGCCCATATATCTCAGCACATAATAAGATGTCAATCTTATTAGGCGTGTGATACTGTGGATCAGCCAAGCAAATTTCACTTAGCTCAATCCAGTTCAACCCAACTACATTCCTACTAGGAAGGAATGAAGTGATTGAGTTGAGCACATACGCTCGAACTGAAATCTTTGTACTAGAATCAAATCTAGGACGAATATTTAACTCCACCATATATTTTACCGATACGTTTTTGCTACCTTCCAAACCGGAGAAATGTCCCTGTACAGGTATTTTCTTAATACCTAAGTACTGAGCGACTGCTTCCGTGACAAAGGACGCTTGTGAGCCTTGGTCAAGCAGTGCCCTGATCATATGACATTCCCCGATGGACGACTCTGCATGAATCAGAGCCGTGGCCAACAGAACCTGGCTTTGTACAGGCATCTGTCCCGACGAATAACACGTAACGACCGGAGTATCCACTGACGAAGTGGATGAAGAAGCCCCATTTTTAGTAGGCGAACCCTTAGTAACCTCTCCAGACGTAGACGCGAATACCTTATTTGCATTATCCGAACCAGTAGCAGATGAATTACCAATCCCTCCTGAACCTCCTACATTACCACTAGCACCGTTAGGGTGAAGCATCGTATGGTGCTTCCGTTTACATATACGACAATTAACGTTGCTTTGGCAAAACTTAGCAGCATGATGGCCAAAACAATTAAAACACAGACCATTTTGTTCAATAAACTTACGTCTGTTATTAACATCCCTTTTTTTAAACTCCTGACAAATATTTAATTTGTGATCATCGTGACAAAATATACATTTAGACTCAGTTGTATGAAAAACTTTAGGTTTGTTAGTATTTGATTGTACATTAGGTTTATATGCAGCAGACCGAGGCTCTAAATATTCAAGAGCTCGATACCTTTTTGTAAGGAACTCCTTGAACTGAGAAAACGCAGGTAACTCATCTAGTCCATTAATATTACTGATGTGCATCTCCCATTCCTTCCTTGATTCAGAGTCTAATTTGAGCGTCATTAAATGAATCAAAAGGACGTCCCATGACGTAACGTCCACTCCTATATTTGTTAGAGCGCTCAAACAGTCTGATGTGTTATCGATTAAATTTTTTAACAGTGTGGGAGATTCAGAAGTTACATTACGCTGACTTAAAAGCTTTTTTAAAATAGAACTACATAAAAATTTCTTATTATTATATCGTGAGTTTAGCAAATCCCAACACCTCTCGTAGTTGGATTCAGTTATCGGTATTTGCCTGACGAGTTGTTCGGCTTCGCCTGACAAATAACCTTTTAAATAGTGTAATTTTTGAACCCTGTCCAACCCCGAGTTGGTGTGGATTAACGAAACGTAAAGATCCCTAAAAGTAGTCCATTCCGTGTATAAACCTGAAAAAATCGGGATAACTATTTTTGGGAGCTTAATAGCATTAGGTTTACTGCTTGAGTTTAAAGCGTTTGTAAACTGTGTTTGAGTAACTTTAAAAGTTGACAATACTTGCTTTAACTCCGATTTATAATTTGTGTACAATTCTTCAATCATATCAAACGTATCTTCCTTAAAATATTTGCTGTCTTGGCTTTCATCCATAGACATCTGTATGATCTTTTGATGGTTCTCACTACAACTTGTCCAAAATTGCTCGAGTGTTTCTAACCGAGTTTCTACATAAGCTTGAGTAATTCTCTCTTTCGGCGATTTTTTGAAATTTTTATATGCTTTAGAAATACGACTATGAGTGTCATCTTGCAGCGCAATTAACTCCTCCATTTTATTAAAATACACCAGCACTTACTAGCAAACAATAAAAATATAATACCAAATATGTTCAAAATGCAACTATCTCCTTACTAAAAGAACACCAAAATTTTACAAGTGTTTCCCTATACTAACTGAAGCCTGAGAATTTTTCTAAGTACCAAAACTTCGAAAAAATTACAAGTGTTTTAACATGCAATTTCTGGGTAAAATCGGGCATGGATTCCCCGTCTCAACCACTTTTCTTTCAACTAATTAATCTAAATATTCTAAGTCAATGTAAACAAAGTGTTAAATTTTCTAAGTTAATGAAAACAGATCACGAAATTTTTCTATGTCCATGCAAACAAACTGCTACAGTCAATTTCTTCTAAGTTAACTTGATGAAGTAAATAAGGTTCAAATTTCACTATCACTTTTGGATATTTAATAAGGTTCAGAATCACTCACAATTTCACGACGATCACCTTAAGTCGATGTCACCACCATATGACGTCACTGTTATGACGCCGCTGCTCCCCGCACCTCTCAAATCCTGACGTCACCGTCTGCTGCAAGCCCGCTCGACCCTCCTGCCGGCGGCGCTGCTGCTGAAGCTTAGCTGGTTGCAACAAGCGACCCACTTGTCCAGCTAAGTAGTTCCAAAAATGCACTTCCTCTATAGTGCGCCTGCCAATTGCCACTGAATTAGGGATGCAAACGATACATCGAGGTATCGGTCATAAACATCGATGTTATCATCGATGTTTTGAAGAGCGATATATCGTCGATACATCGTTTGCTACATTCAGAAACATCGAAATCGTTGTTCAGTCCGTTCGGGTTTTCGGAATTCGGAATCACTGTGACGTTCGCGCGCATCGCATTGCTTTGTTGTGTTGACACGTGAAGTGTATGGTTAGTTTGGATTAATTTGATTCAATTTAATACGATTCGATTATTGGATTACCCAATATCTATACACATTTTGGATTTCTTGATTGGGTGAGTAATGTACTCGTTAATTTATAATAAATAAAAACATTTGGCACAGCTTCTGCTCCATATTTAGCAGTGAAGGCGTTACAACAGCTTGCTCTTGATGAAGGAGCTCTGCATCCTGAAACAGCTGAAAGGATAAGAACTGATTATTATATGGACGATTTACTTACGGGATGTCAGACAGTAGAAGAAGGAATAACAATTTACAAGGAAATGAACACACTACTACGCAAGGGTGGATTTCAACTTCAAAAGTGGACAACGAATAATGAAGATTTATTTGAAAATCTTAGGAAGGAAGAAAAAAGGGAACTAGGAAATGGAATCAACCTGAAAACTGATGAAATGATAAAATTATTAGGACTTACCTGGAATCGTAAAACGGATGATTTCCAGTACACGGTGTGTCTTCCTCCGCAGACAGGACCTGTAACAAAAAGGAAAGTTTTATCAGATATCTCAAGGCTCTATGATCCGCTAGGATGGCTAGCACCCAGCGTCATAACAGCAAAAATATTCATGCAGAAATTGTGGCTAGCAAGTTTAAGCTGGGACGAAGAGCTGCCAAGCGATTTACTGATGGAATGGAATACTTACCGTGAAGATCTGCTAAATCTTACCAAGTTTATTTTGCCTCGTTGGGTAAACACTCGAAGTGATGACAAGTTGGTAGAACTTCATGGGTTTTCGGATGCTTCTAACGCCGCATACAGTGCCGTTGTTTATTTGCGTATCATTGACTTCAATGACAACATACATGTCAGTCTGGTTACCTGCAAAACAAGAGTGGCTCCGATTAAACAGCTGTCAATTCCAAAACTGGAACTATGCGGAAGTTTACTACTAAGTAAACTTCTAAAGGAGGTATCTGACGTTCTCAAGATCAAGAAATCGCATATTCATGCATGGACTGATTCGGAGGTAGTATTGGCTTGGTTGAGTGGGCACCCTAGTAAGTGGCAAACATTTGTTGGGAACCGTGTATCGGAGATTCTACAAACTTTAGATAGGAATCAGTGGTGTCATGTGTCATCATCTCAAAACCCTGCTGACTGTGCATCAAGAGGTATGAACCCCTCTGCTCTTATGGAGTATGCTATGTGGTTTCACGGCCCTGCCATGCTTCGTGAGCAGGTTATCATGTACAAGCAGCTCAAAAACAAACAGACAGACTTGGAAACGCGGAAAACTGTACATTTTACCGGAGTTGACAATTCTTTATTCTACAAGTATTCTTCGTTGACAAAGCTTGTGCGAGTAGTAGCATACTGTAGGCGTTTCTTGAGATTTAAAAATCACGACTCTGCTATGACGTGCAGTACCTATCTCACATCGCAAGAACTTAGCGAAGCAACGGAAACCTGTATACGACAATGTCAACAGGAATACTTTGAAAAGGAGCTTGGTTTATTAGGGAAAAGGCAGCCAAATGATATAAAAGGGCCTTTAAAACCTTTGAATCCTTATATTGATAGCAAGGGTATACTAAGAGTAGGAGGACGCCTAGAGAATTCGCAGTTAAGTGCAAATCAGAAACATCCAATCCTATTACCTAAAAAATCACATTTCACCAAATTGATTGTTTCTGATGCTCACTTCAAAACACTGCATGGCGGACCTCAACTCATGCTGTCATATTTACAATCCAAATATTGGATTTTGGGTGCAAAATTATTGGTAAAGTCATATGTGCGAAAGTGCATCGTATGTTTTAAAGATAAGGCTGCTACGCTGACTCCTCTAATGGGTCAACTACCTGCTGCCAGAGTAACGCCAGCCAAACCTTTCACCTGTAGCGGTGTAGATTATGCCGGTCCAATAAGTGTGCGGACTACTAAAGGTCGCGGTTATAAGGCTTATAAAGGCTACATTTGCTTGTTTATATGTATGGCAACCCGGGCCATCCATATTGAAGTTGTCAGTGATCTGACATCTCAAGGTTTTCTGGCCGCGTTTAAGAGGTTTGTGAGTCGCCGAGGGATTTGTACAGACATCTGGAGCGACAACGGTACCAATTTTGTCGGGGCATCACGAGAATTGCCAATACTTTTCGCTTCAGAGAAATCACAAATTGCCAAAGAGATTGCAGAGTCACTGGCTACAAATGGGACGTCTTGGCATTTCATACCCCCCACTCTCCAAATTTCGGAGGTCTCTGGGAATCTGGCGTTAAGTCGGTCAAGGTTCACCTGAGAAAGGTGATAGGCGATCTAACCCTAACGTATGAAGAGCTATCTACAGTCCTAGCTCAAATCGAAGCGTGCCTGAATTCAAGGCCTTTATCACGTCTTGATTCAGACACTGAGAGTATCGAAGTCTTAACGCCGGGTCATTTCTTGGTGGGCGGTCCCTTGGTTACCCCTCCCGATCATAATTTTGAATCGTCAAACGTGTCAAGCCTTCGTCGATGGCAACTTACTCAAAAAATCACACAGCAGTTTTGGCGTCGTTGGTCACAAGATTATCTGACTAAATATCTATACCGGTACAGATGGTCTTACCAAACCCCTGAACCACAACTTGGAGACATTATTCTGGTAAAAGAAAGTGACTTACCTCCTTGTAGATGGCTTCTTGGTCGTGTGATGGCCAAACATCCTGGTTCTGATGGAATCACAAGAGTTGTCTCTTTGAAAACAAAAACTTCGGTCATTAAACGACCAGTGTCAAAGCTCTGTGTGCTGCCATTAACTGAATAAGATAAGTTTAATTTAGCTTTAAGTATTGCTTATTATTATTTGTTTTTTTTTATTTTTCGTTATTGTTTACTGGCCCCACCAAGGTTCAAGTTATTTATTTGGTTGTATAAAGTTAAGAACAATTAATATTGTTCTTGGTGGGCGTTATGTTAAGATTTTATAATGCATACACACAATGTATTTCAGTGAAGTTTAGTTTGGCGACCCACCAATAGATGGCGCCCTGTTAAATGTAAAACTCGCTATCGTTATTTTTTTGCGAACAAGGACCCTGCGTGGTCTTTACGACATTTTTTAACCTACGCATTGAATTACCACTCAATAAATATTGTGCACTGCTTTCTTGGTATTATTACCTAAGGGTGTATCAATAGAACCTCCCCCGAATTTGTATCGAGTTGTACAGGTACAGTAATTAAGGCAATTAGCGGTAATTTGGATGAAAATGATGCTCAGCGTTTCGAGAACGAAATAGATAAGTTAAGAAAGAATACATATATACTTTCAGATAATCAGAAAAAACAGTATAAGTCTCATGAAAAACTACATAGATAGCTATAACGAAACGTTGTTAAAAATACAAAATAATTTAGATATGTTAGCAGTAAACTTAGATAACATAAATAAAAACATATCATCACTGGCAACGCGTGTAGACATATTACACATCCACATTCAGTTAGAGAATGGCCTTCAACAGCTGTATGATAAGGTTACTATGCTTGAAACCGCCATTACATTTGCATCTATTGGTACCATGCACCCTGCTATCATTCAGCCCATGTACTTACTTACAGAGTTAATACAAATTGAAAAAGAGTATAAACTACCCTTAGCCGCTAGACGTGAAAACATACATCTTTTAGAGAATAGTATTAGTGTTAAAGCCTATAGTACTTTAGAATCACTTACCTTTGTTTTAGAGATACCTATTGTGAGTCTAAATACTTATGACCTTTTGCACCTGTACTCTATACCTAACAATAAAAACCTTACCCGTATTCCAAAATCACCCTTCCTTATACTGGGTAACGATGAGTATACTTACCCCCACGAGCCCTGCCGCTACATCACCGATGAGCTGCGCCTCTGCAATCACCTGCAAATGGATAAGATCGACAACACTCGAGACTGTATCGTGAACATACGTCACGCATCCGGAGCCAGCTGCGAGCTAGCTAAGGTCTTGCTGCCCGCCGTGAAAATCCAGCAGATCCATGAAAACACCTGGCTTGTCGTCATACGAAACCAGGAGATCCTGAAGACAACCTGCGGCATCAATGAAAAGTACCAACGTATCCAAGGGACATATCTACTTACCACCACTCAGAGATGTAAATTCAACATCAATGGACGGATATTGCAGACTGACCATAGCACCGTATCCCTGAAGGAAACCATCCCCTTACCACGGATAGAAATGCCAAGTGAAAATGTTACTCTCAGGAAAATTCAGCTCGAACACATAGAGCTCGATAAACTTCACACCCTGGCCTCACAAGTGGAATCTTCATGGAAGCCACCCCAAGACTTAGGCAACAATATTAGTACCACCCCTAGTTGGGCCTCCATCATCGCCCTGATACTGATGACATCATGCGTTGCATTCTATGTATATAAAACAAGAAGTGCATTCGCAGGCCACAGCAGAGCACCAGGCAGTTGGAACTACAGTAAGTCCCGCGTCCCCAGTCCGAGTTGCGCACGTCACCAGCCCCGCTACAGCGCGCCCCGCACGCCGTGCAACCCTCGTGCGAACCAACCCCGACCGCACGCGCTCCTCTGGGAAGGGAGGAGTTATGTAGGCTATAAACGTGAAAGGCCTTCCGGATAGAAATACGAGCGCCACCTCATCGCTACGGGTAGTTAAGATAGAGTTAAGATTAGACCTAAGAAACCACTGTATGTTAGTTCCAATAAAGATTTCGTAGGTAGCAGTCGCTTTTTAAAAACAGCTCCCCGCATCGCGCCAACTTATCTCGTGCCAAATATTTTTTTGTATAATTGAACGTTGGGTACAGTTGTGACATTTTTGCTGGGTACGGTTGTGACAAAAATAAAATTTGATGTTTTTGTTTTTAGATGCCCAGAAAACGAGTGAGGAAGACTGAAAGAAGTCAGTGTGAAGTATGGAGATACGAAAAAGGGTACGAAGAAGTTAAGCAAGGTGCTTCTTCACGGGGACCTGCAGAAATGCATGGAGTAAATCGTATGTCTCTGTTAAGATACATCCGTAAACGCGATGAAGCATGTTCTGAAAACAAAGAAAACCAGCACTAGCGTTAGCATGGGTTATATCGCTCATAATAAAGTTTTCTCGAAAGATCAAGAACAACAGTTGACAAAAGCATGAAATAATTATTTATTGCACAAAAAACTTAGTATGAAACGTACAAAAATTCGTCAGCAACAAGCTTCGTCAAAAAATGTACAAAATTCATCCGCAACATGCTTCGTCAGAAATACTTAATCTAAAACACCGCCCCGCATCGTCCCTGGACCAAAAGTTCCCATTATACTGGCAGCATTTCCTCTTTCAATCGCTATGGAAATTGAATGGAGTTGACAAAATATTTGATACGTTGTGCAGATATTTAATTTGGATTTTCGCCGAAAGAGGTAAGAAAATTAGCTTTTGAGCTGACAATAAAATATAATTTAAAAAGACCTGCCACTTGGCTTGAAAATGAGATGGCTGGTGAGGAATGGTTTCGTTCTTTCATGAAAAGAAATCCTGCATTATCTGTTCGTGTGGCTCAGGCTACTAGTCTTGCGAGAGCAACTAGTTTTAATAGAACAAACGTAGAAGCTTTTTTTGACAATTTAAAAACTGTAATGGATAGACACACTTATGAGCCACAAGATATATATAATGTCGATGAAACTGGCGTCACTACCGTACAGAAACCCGACAGAGTGATAGCAAGGCGTGGAATAAGACAAGTGGGAGCTCTTACATCAGATGAACGAGGCAAATTGGTCACCATTGCTTTTGCAGTAAATGCCTTGGGCAATGCTATTCCACCTTTTTTTGTGTTCCCGTTAGTTCGATATCATGATCATTTTGTAAGAGATGGCCCAGTATGATCTGTTGGGGCTTCAAATCCCTCGGGCTGGATGGAAGATGCTTCATTCCTTGTATTTCTCAAACATTTTAAGAAATACTCTAATGCTTCCGCTACGCATAAAATCTTGCTTGTGCTGGATAATCATTCCTCGCACACATTAATACATTGGATTACTGTAAAGAAAATGGAATCACACTGTTATCCTTTCCACCGCACTGTTCCCATAAACTACAGCCCTTAGATCGATCTGTCTTCGGACCCCTAAAGAAAGCTGTAAACTCAGCTTGTGATGCATGGGTTCGAAATCATGCTGGGAAAACAATGTCAATCTACGATATACCTGGTATTATCAAAACTGCTATGCCTATAGCCGTCACTCAAGCGAACATTCAGGCAGGTTTTTCTAAAACAGGTATTTATCCATACAATCGCGATATATTTCAAGAAATTGACTTTGCACCATCTTTTGTTACGGATAGACCAAACCCTGACATTGAAATGAATAATCCGGAACCGCCACCTTCAGAAATAGATAGACCAATCCCTGATATTGAAAATACCAATCCTGGAGCACCACTTTTAACAGCAGATAGAGCAAGCCCAATCACTGAAGATAATAATCTTGGGTCTAACGATAAAACACCGCCATTGTCGCCTTCTTTATTAATAGAATCTTCAATACCACAAGTAAGTAATGCTGAGCCAATTGCGTCTTCCTCCGCAACGCCAACTGCGTCTTCATCCGCAATGCCAACTGTTTTTTCTCCAGAAATTGTTAGACCTTTTCCGAAAGCTCCCTCAAGAAAAACGAGGGGTAACAAAAAGTCAACCATCTATACAGATACGCCTGAAAAGGAGGCAATTAGGCAAGCATATGAAGAAAGGACAAAGAGGTTGAAAGCTAAGCAAGTTAAGAAAAATCTAACTGGACAGAAAGGAATAGCCAAAGGAAAAGAAAAACCAAAGCAAAAAATAAATTAACATCACCTTCAACATCAGATGAAGATGAGTATTTTTGCCTAATTTGTGTAAGTGCATATTCATCTAGTCGACCAGGCGAGAAATGGATCAAATGTCAAGGAAAATGTGGACTCTGGGCACACTTAGAATGCACGGGTGGTAGTCGCTATTATATTTGTCATAATTGTGACGAATCTGACTAGATCTCTGCTTTAAAAGCTACAATTTAGTTATTATATTGAATGTTACTAAAATATGTTTATTGATACTATCATAGTTTTCGATACTTATTTGGCGAATTTTAAAGTTATCCTACAACTACTAAAATACTAATTAATGTTATTCATCAAGCCATATGTTCTAAGTTGTAACATGTTAAGTAAATGTTAATTATAAGTTTCTGGACTGAATCTACTTAAGACTGTATATTTTTTGTAATGTCATGTTATGTTGTTTAATTACACTGATTTTCGAATATTTTTGTGTATTTTTGTACATGTCACTACTGACCCCAAGCACTGTCCCTTAGGGCATTAAACCAACCGGAGACGCCACGGGCACAATATTCTATGCGAAAAAGTCTGCCACTTTCTGCGCGGGGGGCGAGCAACGCACTGTAACATTCACACCCTTACCTTAATTTTTCCTATCACCCTCTACTCCATGTAACATTTAAGGAAACTAATTTTCATTATTTAAACAAGCGTAATCGTCGTCATGGCCAGAAAATGTGATCGTTTATTTGTCTTACAAGGACCCGTACGTTGTGTTTTGTTTAAATCAGTTACGAAGTAGTTGTTTAATACATTTGATTAAAGGAATGCACGCATAAAAATAAAAGCAGGACTAAAACTATCACTTAGCTTTGAATTACTGCCGACGTTGATACTGCGTCGCCTCAGTGATGTAGTGACGCCTCATTATGTCCCGTATGATAATCTCGCCTCGCGATTTCTGTCGTCTGCCATATCAGGAGTGTCTCGATTCGCGTTCACGCATGAAACAGGTTTTCCCACAAGTTTATATTCATATAATAGAAATATGATGGGGTCTTACAGGTCATGTTATAGTTAATAAAATATACATATAATATTCAAGTTAAACTAAGCTATGAAAACCAATTTAAACTCCAAAACTCCATCTAGAAGAAAATGTATTGAGGCAGGTCATAAGACCTGTAGAATTCCTATGAAAAAATTGGATATATGCGGGTCTCCCATCCATCCTAGCAACCCGCCCACACTATAGCCAGTTCCAAGACAGAATTGGAGGGTGCTGATGTTCCACATGCACCTGGCTATAAGTGTCCTGCGACCTGGCTGATCGACCTTCTAACCTAGATTCCCTAGACCCTATTTCCTATCCTACTTCGTCTGCAGACGTCTTTAACCTACTTTTCCTAAGCCTACGCTACGCCGGTGACTCTTCCAGATCACCTAGCTCTAGATTTATAATTACAGCTATCAATTCCACGCTCAAAACCTCATTCTTTCGACAATATTCCCTAGAACTGCGGCTGTCTACAGTTAGCTTCCCTCGCTGCGGCTACTGCCGTATCTAGACGAAAGCCTTAAGCTTTGAGTAGAAAATTGTAGCTACTATGTCTTATGACTGCAAAATAATTATAATTAAATTAATTGAGTAATAGTGATATGGTGGAGTCTACAAAAGTCACCAGACGCTCTAACTAATAAAATAAATTTAGTAATAGCTTCTGATAATTTAAGAAATGTTACAAAAAGCAAGTGTCAGCGTAAGGCTTGATGAAAATACGTCCCTATCAAACACCTAGTATTATTTCAGATCCATTACTATATTGACATGATTTCCAGCTAGACATCAAGACATTCACAAGAAATAAATACTTAAACAAATATGTATAATGCAGCGACTCATAATCTCACTTTTCAACGTAGACTGGACTGTACAACCTCGCCTTCTGACATTATCACAGAAATATAATAGAATAATAAGGTTTATAAAATAATAAAATATAAATTTCATACAACCTTTGTAGCGTGATGTTAAATTTACCAGGAGATATCTGCGCAGTCTTGTGAAGATTCGCCCCTACTTCACTAATCACTTAATTATATATTTAAAATTTACAGCAGATTTTTGATTTTAATATTAATTTAACGCGAGATTTAATACAAATTATTTTAAAGACTCGGAACAACAAGCTTGGCTCCCGTAATTATCGAATTAAGTGTGATTTTCTAATTTTTATACGTTGTTTTAATTAATTTTCTTTGAGACACTCCCGATTAACTCAAAAATCGATCCGTACACGAAACTCTAATAATTAATCTTTGCTACCGACTATGCGTACACGCATCCCAAGCCCGACTACCTGATCCCTTCCACCCCCGTCACTGCCAATCTCCCTGTCTTAGCCACACCCCTAAATTCTCCGAATTTTACTTAATTCACCCTGAATGGCTAAGGCAAATATAGCTATCCTTTTCTTTTATTGATAAATGCCCCTCCTTAGAACATTGAGTCAAAGCGAGTTTTATTTAATAATTGTAAAGCACAGTATTGTTATATAAGTATATAAATAAAAAAATATACGATGAAAATTCTGTAAATGACTGTGTCTGTTACAGCACACTAATAGAAATTACACACAAGTTCATTTACGATCACGTCGTAATGCACGCACACAAAAAAAATGCCCAACACAAACATAAACTAGACGCACACATGGACAGACTTTCAGTGAACTAGATGACGTCATTTTCACGTAAGCAACATTCATTCATTCATTTCGAGTAGGTGTCACGGTCAATCGACCATGCACACCCTGGTGTCAGAGTTTTTCGGAACCGCCTCTCGGCCAAACGTAAGCAACGATAGCGGTTGACACCACAGAGATAATATAATCCTGACGGATAGAGATTTAAACGGATGCTGTCAAACGAGACCGCTTTTGAAATGCAGTTGTGGGTGTGATTTTGCATATGTATTCAGTAGTGTTTGGCTAAAATGTACCTGGTGTATGTCAATGTATCGATAGTCAAATCATTATACCTTCCCATTGAGAATAGAAGCAAAAAGGTATACAGTTTTACAGGGATATATACATTTTCCGAAGAGAAACTTCACAAAGAGTAAAAGGCAATGAACTTCTTTATATAATTTATTTACATTGAAATACAGCAAATAAAACATAGATACCTTTTTCATTTCTTTATAGACACATAAATAATAGTTTAATGAAATGAAATGAAATGAAATGAAATAGAATTTTTATTCCAATTTGGATATCATGTATCTCTTTCTGAACGTAATATTATTATTTTTAATATTTGCAAAATCGATAAGCTACTAGCGTTTCGAAACGACCACTGCTGAGAAGAATACGCCGAAAGAAACTCAGTCCAGTATTGGTCCCTACGTGCCTGAAGGGCTACACTTTCACATATTTATAACAAATTGAATTATTTTACATTAAGTAATCACCGATGTACAATTTATTGAATATATTACTTCCATGGAGTTTTATCTGATAAATAGTCATTAATACAATAATAGGCATTTTTAAGCAATTGATTTTTAACAGCAGTCTTAAACTTACCTAATGACAGAGCCAATATTTCTTCAGGAATTCTATTATAGAAGCGTATACTAAGTCCCAAAAATGAATTCATTGTTTTCTGTAATCGCAAAGTTGGTGTCGCTAATTTATTTTTATTTCTCGTATTCCTGTTGTGGATATCACTATTTTTCGCGTAAAGATGAAGATTATTACGAACAAACATAATATTTGCAAATATGTATTGCGCGGGGAATGTCAAAATATTTATATTTTTAAACAATTCTCTAAGAGATTCTCTAGCACCTAGTTTATATATAGATCTGATAGCGCGTTTTTGAAGGACGAATATGGTATTAACTTCTGCTGCGTTACCCCATAGTAATATCCCATACGACATGACACTATGAAAGTAGCTGAAGTATACCAAACGCGCAGTATCAACGTCAGTCAACTGTCTTATTCTTCTAACAGCGTAAGCAGCAGAACTAAGTTTACCCGCTAAGGATGTGATATGGGCACCCCATTGAAGTCCCGAGTCAACTGTCATCCCAAGAAATACTGTTTTATCTACCAAATCTATCGTTTCGTTTTCGACAACTATGCGTGTTGGTACTTTTGTAACATTCGGTAAACAAAATTTAATACACTTCGTCTTTTTAGCGTTCAACAGCAAATTGTTTGCTGTAAACCACTCTAATACTTGAGCTAATGTACTATTGACCTCGTCAAAATTGTCTGTTGTCCTATCAACAGGGAAAATAAGAGAAGTATCATCGGCAAATAGTACAGCTTTACATGTGTGAACATAGTATGGCAGATCATTAATATATATAAGAAACAACAAGGGGCCTAGTATAGAGCCCTGGGGTACGCCCATCTTAACAGATGATCCCGAGGATTGAACTCTATCAACGCTAACTTTTTGAATTCGGCTACTCAAATAAGATTTGATTAATGCAATAGATTTACCTTTAATCCCATAGTGTTCCAATTTGGACAGCAGGGTATCGTGGTCTACACAATCAAATGCTTTGGAGAGATCACAAAAAACACCAATAGCATTTTGTTTTCTCTCCCAAGCACAATATATATGTTTTAAAAGCGCAACACCCGCATCCGTAGTTGATCGACCCTTCGTAAATCCGTATTGTTCACTATGAAATAGACCATTTAGATTAAAAAAAGAAAGTAACTGATTAAAAATTAACTTTTCAAATATTTTACTTAACGCTGGCAGAATAGAAATTGGACGGTAATTTGTTGGATCATTTTTATCACCCGATTTGTACAACGGTATAACTTTACTTAATTTCATTAGATCAGGAAAAGTCCCTGTATCTACACATTTATTAAAAATAGACGCTAAATAAGGAGCAATTATTTCTATAATATTACTTATGACTGATACTGAGATGTCCCACAGGTCTCCAGTTTTTTTATTATTCAAAGTCTTGAACGTATCAATGATTTTTTGAGGGGTTACATGTTCAAATATTAGAAGACTGTTACATTCCGGTATACAACTAGTTAATAACTTTTTAGATTCCACAGATGATGAAAGTAAGGAGGCAGTAGTATTCACGGGAATATTTGTAAAGAAGTCTTCAAAATATTGAGTAATCTCCTCGCTAGTACTGAGGACCTTATTATCTATTTTTAATTCAATTGGAATGGCGCGTTTTTTCATTTTTCCTGTTTCTGTATTAATAATTTTCCACGTTGTTTTTACTTTGTCACTAGAATTTAAAATAGTCTGTCTGGTATATAAAGATTTTGCACACGCACATACCCTTTTAAAATTTTTTGAATAATTTCTAACAAATTTAACAAAATCAGGATTCTGATTATAGGCTTTCATGGCTAGTAATTCATATAATCTATTTCTACTGACGTAAATACCTGGAGTAGCCCATTCACTAAACCTTTTACGATTACGTTTAATGTTTGTTTTAATTTTAAACGTATTGTTAAATTCCGATTCAATAACATTAAACATTTTGTTATACAGTATATCTGGATCATCCCTAGTTTCCTCAATAAGGGGCATTATTTTTGATAAATTATCTTTAAAAACTTTGATTTTGTCTTTTGTAATAGATCTAAAGGTGATCTGTTGTAAATCTACTTCGACATGGTTTGCGAATTGTACGAACTGACCAAAGTGATCAGAGGTAAGGTTTTTAATAATAACTTTGTCAACAGGAGTGCAATTACAGAAAACATTATCTATGCACGTTGCAGAATTACCTTGAACTCTGGTTGGCTCCAAAAATAAATTAAATAAATCAAAAGACTTAAATAAATTTAAAAATCTTACACTTTCAGTAGTACTTACTAGTAAGTCTACATTAAAGTCGCCACAAACTATGACGTTTTTACGACTACAGCATAATTTCCTTAAAACATCTTCAATCACAAGTTCTAATGTATTATAATCTGAATCAGGTGGACTGTATACACATACTATAATAGAATTCTCTTACTCGATACATGCTAATTCAACACTACACTCTATAGAAAGACTTACAACATCCTTACGTTCTTTGTATTTCAAGTAATTTTGCGTTAGAATTAAACTGCCTCCTTTCTCTTTTGTCCTTCTGGTATATGAGCTAGCCCTAGAGTAGTTTTCAATATTAAATTGTAGTTGATGTGACTGCATAAAATGTTCGGTTAGACAAACTACATGTAAATCTTTACTATTTATAAATAACTCTAATTCTAATAATTTGCTAGTCAGGCCTTGGATATTCTGGTGAATAATATTTAATTCTTTGGCTTTGACTGTTGTCTTATTTCTTAGTTTAAATTACACTTACTATTATTAACTACTACATTTTTAGAAATACAGTTTTCTATGTCACAGTTGGAGATTGCAGTTGTACTCGTACAATTTGCAACACAATGTTGTATATTATAAGCTACAACTGTAGCAATTTGTCGCCTAAAACTAAATGGAAGATACATAGTATCCTGTGTCAACTTAAATTTATATATAAATTTATTAATATCTAAATAAAAAATAAAGTCGCTATGACGACAAGTCATATTGTACAAATGTACATTCAAGTCATGTATATGTCTATTTTTAAAGTTGTCTAACGATTCCGAATACGGAAAGGTACTTATCATAAATTTACAACGAGTTTTTAAATTTAAACTAATCAATTTGTCAACATTTTGCTTTAAGTTCCTTTTTGTAACAGAGGAACTGTCACCACATAAAATTAGTATTGTTGTGTCCTCATTTATAGTATCAGTATTGATATTGCTAATTAGGTGTGAAAAAGAGGCACCGGGTGTACAAGAGTTTAAAACCGTACAGTCATTGTTTAAATGATTAGAGATTATGCTACTAAAGCCTTGACCCAGTTCATCAGAATAAACTAACAATTTATTACAAATTACTTTTTTATTTAAATTACTATTGACAGTACTTATTTTTGTGAGCATATTTCTATCACACTCTCTTGTGGGGGCCTGGTGAGAGATTTTACCCATGGGGGTCACACAACCTAACTGATGTTTGTGTGCGAGAGTGTCATGCTGATCATTGTCATGGTGGACTAACTCGACTACTGTTTTAGCTGACAAAGTATATTCACTTAGTTGTTTCTGAGATGTTTTATAATTTTTAGACAGTTTTTAAGGACTTAAATATTTTTCATACAAAAAACCGACTTCAATCATACTACAGAACTTATAAAATTTAAATGGAAAAAACTTGGAAGCATACCGTTTTATATAAAAAAAGATTTATGCGGTTACGAGGACACAAACAGTCATGCGATTAAAAAAGGCATACGGCCGAATTCGTAGTCGTATGTATTCGTAGTATTCGTCCTTTTTTGAAGTTGGGTAACAAATCAGCCCATTTTTGAATGGTCAGCTTATATAATAATAATAATAGATAAAAAGATAATAATTTAACCAGACAATCAATAGATTTAGAGAACTATATAAAGTTCTCTGTGAGAACTATGTAGCTCTTGCCGATGGAGTATGCGCGAAACTTCTCTACCTTGGTTTTCTGTAGTTTTTGATATTGACATGATACTAGTTTATAGGTATATGCCGCTGCTTTTTCTCTATAGAAATCTAAGAATGCTATCAAGGTGTGTGATGCGATTATGCGACGCGTTATAAAGCTGAAAATAATAAATCACTAAAAATCCTGACTGTATTTTAATCATGGTTAGAACAAATTATTTTAGTATTTATGTATTTGGAATGTATGTTTATATATGACTATATATTTACGTATACATACTTTAATATAATCTTTTTCAAACTTCTTTTATTTGCACCAACTTCCAAAATTTACTTTTCTCTGCACCACCCTGTGGGTTGACTGGTAGATAAAGCCTCTGGCTTTAAGTCCGCCTTTTACAATTATGTAATAAAGTTAAATAAATAAATAAATAAATAAACAAATAAGTCCCTATTGATTAGTGTTTTATTTTACTAATGCCATTCACAATTTACTTCTTACGTAATTGACACAATGTAAACACAAAAATAATAGACTATAATTAACTTGGTTTAGCCACAGTTGTGGTAAAAGACGAATTTTTTTAAATATTGTCCAAAAACAAATACATTTTATGTACCAGTTTTCCACTTTTCAGTAGGCGCGCGAACCACAGATAACGTCACGTCTTGATGTACAAAAACGCTCCGTATCACGCTACCAAATCTAATGTTATTTAAAAACATAACTAAAATCCTTATTACTTTTTATGATATTAAATGTATGTTATAAAAATTCATTTCAAATGTTTGTGTAATATAATAAATTTTTTAAACATAATTTATAAAATACAATTCATATTTTATTAATTTAAAAGGAGGCCAATGTTGGTTATATATCGGAACGCCGCGTAAAAGGGATGGAGCTATAGAAATTGTATAGCTTTGTCTCGCTCTCACAATCGTCAGGCGATAGAATTTCATTCGTTCTTTCACATCACTATGCAGGAATAAAACGATCTTGTTTTAAAGTTTCATGGTACGATTTGAAACAATATTATAATAAGCTTGAAACAAAACGGACCAAAACCATGGGTTTTGTCAAAGTTCATGGTAGGCCCGCTGATGTGTCAAACTTCACTTCAATCCAACAAGTCATTAGTTTTTGAAGAGCGTCAATTGTTCTAAGTCTTAGCAAAACGGCTAAGGCGAGCGGGTGAGTAATCAATCATTATTTTTTAAATCCTTCTTTTTTTTATGTTTATGTTAATCCTTCATAAAGAATACACTGTCTAAGTGGTACTAATGATATTTTATCGCTATTTGTTTATTAAGTGAGGTTATGAGAGGTGGCCACTAATGGAGCCAAAATGAATGAATTTTCCCATCTTTGGCCACATGACTGGCCAAAAGTGGTGCACGTAGAACCCCACTTTTGGCCATTTAGTTTTTATCGTGATTTTTCAACCTAATTACTAAGCTATTTTGATATAAGTAATCTATTCATTTTCAGAGTTACGATTATAATGCCTCCATCGAAACCAAATACTAAAAAAATCGGTGTCGTGAAAAGAAAATTGTTCCAGTACTCACCGCATAAAATATCATTATCGTTGAACGCAATAAAGAATGGGATGCCCGTTGCCACTGCTAGTAGAGATTTTAACGTACCTCGAACGACTTTGCGTCACAAAATTTCTGGAAAAGCGCCTGAAACTTCTGGACATGTAGGGCCCCAGTCAGTTCTTGGAAGACAAATAGAAAACGAACTTGTCATATGTATCAAAGATTGCGCTCGTGCTGGATTTCCTATCAACAAGGAAGGTTTACTGGATTCTGTTAAGAAAGTTGTTGTGAAGGGCCAAATTGCTACACCTATTAAAAATGATAGACCTTCAAGATCCTGGTTCGATGGATTTATGGCGAGACATCCTGATTTGAGCCAAAAACATGCCGAGTATATTAATAAAGCTCGTGCCTTAATAACTGAAGAGAAAATTCGAGAAAGTTCCAAAAAACCCTGCGAGAGTTTGGAACTGTAATGAAACAGCTTTTTTTTCTAGCTCCAAAAGGATCTCTTGTGTTAGCTGAAAAGGGCAACATGTTTACGATACATCAAAAAACAGCGATAAAGAAAATATAACTACCCTATTTACTGTCAATGCCGCTGGTGAATATGCACCTTCTTTAACTATTTACAAATACAAAAGAATGAGTTCTGAAGTTCTTGACAATGCACCAAATGGATGGGGAGTTGGTAAAACCGATAAAGGATGGATGACGGGCGAATCTTTCTATGAATATGTGGCAAACGTCTTCATTCCTTACCTGAAAGAAAAAGAAATTGAATTACCAATAATTTTGTTTCTTGACGGCCACAAGTCCCATCTGACTATGCATTTTAGCAAATTGTGTAGGGAAAAAGGCATTATAGTTATTGTTCTTGTCCCAAATACAACTCATATGTTGCAACCTTTGGACGTTGCTGTATTTTACCCATTGAAACAGAATTGGCGTCAGATGGTCAAAAAGTGGCGCATTGAAAACGATGGACAAGAAATCACAAAATTTACTTTGCCATCTGCTCTGCAAAGTTTACTCCTTGATAACAAAGATAAGTTTGCAAAAAATGTGCAAGCAGGATTTCAGACATGTGGTTTATTTTCATTTGGCGCTGACTTTGTTAATTACAAGAGAATTATAAAAGATAGAGATCCAAAAACTATTGAAAACCGACACGAAGTTGCTATTTCTGAATCCAGCTACATTTCATACCTGGAAAGTAAAATCGTCCCAAACATATTGAAAGACTTTTATACTACATTTAATTCTGGTAAAGACTGGGAAGTGTTGCCTTCCCAGTCTTTACCAAGAGGCATCAATGTTATATGATATATGGCTAGCTTTCAAAAATGATACTACTGCTACAACAATGTCATAGCCAACCTTGGTATCACATGATATTGAAAATGCCATCAGAGAAACTCCTTCACCATCACTTATCAGGGATGATAATATATCAAGGAACCAAGAGTACATTGATGACTTAACTGACATTGAAAACGAAGATAGCTCCTCCAGTACTTCTATTGCAGCAAAAGAGCCATCAGAAGGTCCAGGTCCATCTTCCGTCTATCCTGCTATCGACATTCAAGGCTTGGACAATATAAACTTATATACTTTAAGGTTTATGAAAATATATATTTTCATAAACCTTAAAGTAAATCCCATATGGTAGTACAGCTAGTTTTCATTAAAATAGTAATTAGATTTTTATATTAAATAAAACCTATTTAGAGCGCTCACGCCGACGGCGCTTACGTCACTCAGTCGGCCGCGGTGCCTCGTCGGAAGCAGACACGTACTACTATCTCTTCGCGCACGCTTTTTACTAAAATCGCGGCAAACCGACTAAGGAAGACAATCAAATCCTGACGACTTCGACATTAGTGATTGTATTTTGGTGTAAAAATGGGCAATAAAAGCCTTAGAGGAAGGCAAATATCTCGTTTGCGGAAAAGAAGAATAGCTCAAAATAATCTATCTCAGTAAGTACCTACCTACGATTTTTTTATTTAATTAGATTGGTACATACACTTTTATGCCTTTTTCGAGTTATAAAATAGGTAGGTATGTTTATGCATTTCCGAGTTGTAATATATGTAGGTATGTGGTAGGAATGAGAATAAAGATTACCGTACACTTGACGGGTATCGGTGTCAGTATTGTCTTGTATCGATACCATTTTTTTAGTACGAATGGGAATTAAAATAAGGATCACCGTACACTAGACCGTTACTAGACTGAATAGTTTTGTATCGATACCAGTGCTGAACAATTACTCGAATAGCACATTACTATCCCAATGGATAGTAATGTGTTCTTAGTATATGTGTTACTTGAGAAGTACTTATAGAGGAAGGCTTTTTAACTAACAGCCAATGTTTCCGTCCACGCATTGAGCATTACTTACTGACTAATATTAAATAAACCGGCCAAGTGCGAGTCGGACTCACGCACGATGGGTTCCGTACAGTTTTCTATAAAAACGTCAAAAAATTATGTCAGTTGTATGGTAGCTCCCCTTTAACATTTATTTTATTTTTATTTAATTATTTATTTTTAAAGTAAATATATAATTAAATATTCCCTAAATATTTCAAGCGTCTACCTGTTGCCGTAATCAATATCGAGCAAAAAAAAGCAAATAAATCACGTTTGTTGTATGAGAGCCCCCTTAAATATTTATTTTATTTTATTTTTTAGTATTTGTTGTTATAGCGGCAACAGAAATACATCATATGAGAACATTTTAACTGTCTAACTATCACGGTTCATGAGATACAGCCTGGTGACAGACGGACAGCAGAGCGATATTAATAGGGTCCCGTTTTTACCCTTTGGGTACGGAACCCTAAAAACGGTACGAAAAATTTCGTAGGAAAATGCATAGATAAACGATATCAATTTAGCTGGTGGTTAAAAAGCCTTCCTGTATTTTATAGGCCGAAGAAGATATATAGATATATATATATAAGACTTACCTATATTACAGATTGCGAGCATTGGCTGAGCATACAAATAAACAGGAATTGAGGTCAGAGAATCCTGTTCAAGTGCCATGCACATCTGGTGTAGATTCAATAGCGTAAGGAAAAATCATTTATCGATTGGGTATAAATATTATTTAGTAAAATAAAAATATTCAAAAAAATAATAAAATGTACTTACATTGCAGGACTCAAACTTTACTTGACCAAAGTACACCAATAGAAGGGACTCCTGAGTATACTGACCTAATACCAGTAACTTCCAATGCGTTACGTTCAGAAACTCCACTAGAGTAAGTGTCAAGGCACACCTTATTATTTCATAAATACTTATATAAATGATGATTTATCACATATTCGTTAAATAATGATTAAGTAAATAATATTTTTATTATATTAGTTCAGTTATTGTATTATGTTAATTTACCTTTCAGGTCCACAGATAAATTTGACAGTGATCTTGTCATACTTCCTGAGGATAGGTTGAACTCTGAGGAAATTTGTGGCAGGAGAATAGTGGACATAGCGTATTTTTTCAAACAATTAAAAGAAATGAATCATGAGTCTCTATTTAAATGCAACTACAGTCATTTAAATTTACTGCGGGAAAGGCGTAAAGGTCTAGCTTCTACATTTTTGTTTGAGTGCGAATTATGCAAAAAGAAATTTGAGCTTTCCTCCGATAACCCTAGTAATGTAACGCATGAAAGAGAGCGGGTTGAAATCAACTTGGCTGCAACTTCAGGAATGGTAGCGTGTGGTATAGGATATTCACAATTTGAGGAAGTCATGTCTGCTATGGATATACCAGTCTTTAATGAGAAATTCTATGCTAAGACTCAAAACAGAATTTTTGACGAATGGGAGGCGGCTGCAGATGAGACAATGGCATTGGCAGCTGAAAGAGAGCGCACAGCTGCCATAGATGATGGCAAATTGATAAACGGTATACCAGTAATAGATGTTTATGCTGATGGCGCATGGAGCAAGCGCTCTTATGGCACAAATTACAACGCAATGTCTGGAGTCGCAGCAATCGTAGGTCGACGATTCGGTGAAGTTTTGTTTATCGGCGTGAAAAATAAGTATTGTTTGATATGTTCAAGAGCAAAAAAACGTGAAGTCGAACCGAAAAAGCATGTTTGCTACAAAAATTATGAAGGCCCGTCTAGTGGAATGGAATCTGCAATTATATGTGAAGGGTTTAGAGAATCTATGGATATGTACGGGCTTATTTACGGTAGGCTAATTGCTGATGGGGATTCTTCCACATATTCTAAGATATTGGCGGCCGACCCATATCCTGGACTCACAGTCGTCGCCAAAATAGAGTGCCGTAATCACCTTTTACTCAACATGTGCAACAAATTGAGGAGCTTGGGTAACTAAATAGCTTTTTTTATTACTAACCACTCACACCAACCACATATATACATATTACTACTATACTTCCGCCAACTTATCTACAACTTTAATCTACTTAATAACTTCTACATGTAGGACTAATACTAATGATCTCTTGATGTTTCAGGCAAAGATACCAAGTATCCAAAAGTACAACGAAAATATATAAGTGACGACAAAGTCTTATCTATGCGAAAAGTAGTGTCTACATCTATATCTTTCAACAAGAACTTACCGATTGATGAGGGTGTGAACAATATATATCAAGATATAACAAATGCAGCACACCATGCACTTGGTGACCATAGACAGTGTCATACTCGTTACTGTACGAAAGAAAAATCTATTTCGTCTTCCACCATAGCACAAGTTGAACACTCTGCATTGTGGTTCAGATTAAAAGTGATTTTGCAGTCTGTGGCATCTAAATCTCGCAGCCTTTTGGAAGACGTGGATACAAATTCAGTTGAACGCTTTAACAGCATTATCGCAAAGTTTGTGGGAGGTAAGCGGATCAATTTCACTACTAGACGAGCTTACCAATCAAGGTGCCATGCTGCAGTCGTCTCTTATAATACGAATAGACCACTATATACTCTGCAAGAAGATTTTTGGTAAAAGCCCAAGAAACTGCATCAAAAGGCTAGACACAAAAAGGGACATGAAAAGAAAACAAGCGAATATGGGGCAAAGAAAAAAAAACCGGAAAAGACTATTCAATCAGCAAAATGATTATGGTTCCAAAGTGGCAGCTCCAGACATGACTAAGGAAGATTATGAAAAAGCCAAAACTGAATTTATTCAAAATTTGAAGTCATTGGTAAGAGATAGAAAAGGTATCCAAGAAAGAACAGCAAGACAGAGAGAAAGTGGGGAATGGCTTGAGATAAGGAAACTAGTACTCACAGCTTCAAACTTTGGTGCTGTAATAAAAAGAAAGAAAAATTTCCATTCTCTAGTTAACAACATTTTATACCGATCTAACCTATCCTCTATAGCATCGGTAGCTCACGGAATCAAGCATGAACCATTTGCCTTACAACAACTGGCCTGCCAAGAAAATGTGATCATAGAGGAATGCGGACTATTTGTCGACCTAGACTATCCCTTCATCGGCGCTACACCAGATGGCAGAGTTGGGGACGATATGATTGTTGAAGTCAAATGCCCGGTCGCTGCCTTCAAACTTGGAATGGCTACTGCCATAGCACAAAACAAGGTCCAAATACTAAAGCACAACAAAAAAGACGGGAGCACTACAATTAACAAGAATAGTACCTGGTACTATCAGGTACAAGGGCAACTACATGTAGCCGATAAAAAACGATGTCTTTTTGGGATATGGGGAGGGGAAAAGGAGCCCATGGAAGTTTTATACATAAACAGAGACGACCAATTTTGGAAGGATAAAATGGAGCAAAAAATTATAGATTTTTATCACAACCATATCCTTCCAGAATTAGTAGACCCGCGAAAATCACGTGGAATGAAGCTTAGAGGTGCCGAAAACAGTAAATAAGGTTGTAATGATTATTTTTTAACTCTTAATATAGTTTTTTTACAGATTTTCAAATTCTTTTTTTTTATTTATGCCAAAAAACACCATAGTAAACGGACACTAAAATAAACATTAGTATCTTCCTCCCTCGCCCTCGCCCCTACTTTGTTTGGAGGCTCACTGTGTGTAAAACTATTATTCAAAAATATATTGAAGCTATTTCAAACTTTCATTAAAAAGTAAATACTAATCAAACAAATATTATTTTAACTACTACCAACTGATCAGTTTGAAGTCGGTGCAGAGCCTCTACAATAAAGTTTACTTACTATTACTCAAACTACATTGACATTGACAGCTCCGTGGCGCAGTGGTTAACACGCCAGCCTGCGACACGGAGTGCCCGGGTTCGATCCCCGGCCAGGTCTAAATGGAAAATGATCTTTTCCAGATTGGTCTGGGTCTTGGATGTTTATCTTTATATATGTATTTGTTATAAAATATAATATCGTTGAGTTAGTATCCCATAACATAAGTCTCGAACTTACATTGGGGCTAGCTCAATCTGTGTGATTTGTCCGTATTTCATTTTATATTCTAAACGTTGAGGAGTTGGGTCTCTCGTTACATCAGCTCAGCAATAAAATCATACACAAATATTTGATTATTTTAGACAAAAATATTTGAAAAACGTTGTAAGTACCTTTGAAATATAAGGGATTCCCTCGATTTCCCCGGGATTGCACCATCAGATCCCGACATGGTTCCAAAAGTGCACTTTTTTAAGTAAAAAAGAATTTTGAAAATCGGTCTTTTATTGACGGTGAAATCGGTGAACATACATTTAAAAAATATGTATACAGTCGATCATAGAACATCTTCCTTTTTTGAAGTTAGTTAAAATACCTATACCGATACTCAGTGAAATATACGGTGATCTGATCCTTGATTTCCTAAAATAATACCGATACCCGGTCAAGTGTACGGTGACCTTTAGCCTATCCGTTTATTTGGGAAGGTATTACGTTGTACGCACATATTTATGTGAATGATTTTAGTGCCAGAGATTATGTAAATACAGAGAAAATTTCATATGAAAATTGTTACTTGGTATGTAATAATGTAAAAGCTATTCGTATGTGCCTGTGCGCGAACACAAAACTCGCCCGGTCATCGCCGGCGCCGCCGCTATATGCCGCTAGCCGTACGTAGATACAAATCGCGGGGGAAAGATAGTTGCCTCGCGCATGCTCCCGCCTCGCTTCATACCTCACCCCCTCACAATCGCGATGCGCGTGTTCCCACTTCATCTTAAGTGTACCTAATTAATAAGAAGTATAATTGTTTACTTTATTGCAAAGATAGGTTGCCAAAATTGTTATTTAGTTTTAAACAAAGACTGCATCATACCTAGTGAAAATTATAAGAAAACTTATCAAGACTGATCATTATAATATTATAGATATCTACCTCGTATAGGTTAATGTTGATCTCCTTAATTGTAATTTTAATTCAAGCTGAGATATTATATTTCATATTTGTCGTCAATATTATGTTAGCTAATTTTCTCTAAATAAATACTGTTGGTCGTAAAATATGCGATTTTCGAATAAACTTTTTATTACTTTGAATTATCTGCTTTTTATTTTTGATAAATTTTGATGATGGCCAGAACTGGCACATGACATGGCCAGTAATAGGGTAAATCTGGCCAAAAATGGCACAAATTCCCATTTATTTTTCTTTCCTACAGGATTATTTTTCCATTGAATCCTTATGAAAAAAAAAAATATCTTTAGGCTCGATTTATATATATTTAATCACTTTTTACAAGAAATACTGTAAAATGATATAGCCTCAACGTCTAAAAAATTCTTAAAATGGCCAAAACCGGGTCACATGGCCTATTTTAATATATATCTAAATGCCTTATTGATCTCATTACATTCGATATTGTTTAAAAAACAGATACATTAGTACATAATTCTGGCAGTCTGGTTGATAAACATTGAGCTGATGAACCCGGGGTGAGGTGTCTTAACCCCGACGGGCAGCGGTCAAATCTCCCTAGGTTTGATCTCTCTCCGTCTTTTTAACCTATCTATAAGCTGCTTGATGAACTCGGCGGCACCAACATTTGCGTGAATAACAATGTCATGATATGGTGCTTTCGTAATGTGGCGCGTGGCCTAAAATACAATGCAAAAAAGTAAGTTTTTGTTTGTGGGTCAAAAACATACGCACGTGTGCTTGAAGTTACACTCAGCGGTACCACGTTATCTGGACAACGCGATACCGCTCAGCCTGGGGTCAAGAAATGAAAATATTTAGGACCTTAGTGATTGTGACGATACAGAAAAGGAGCGCAGGTTGCTGACTGTTCCGTGTAATATGTTTATTTTATTAGTAGTACGGTTTACTAAAGAAAACCCTTAAACGAAAACGAAAAATACAACCTAATATTGCTACATATTTCTTAAACTTTCTAATTTATTATGACATTTAAAATGAAAGAGTATATTTTAAATATTTTTCACACATTTCTTAGGCCTTTGTTAGCGACGCGCTCATCTAGGTACTCGTAAATATTTGTTTGGTATATGACATATTTATTTTCACTAGGTATAGTATAGTAAAATTATAGTTTTTAAATAATTAACGGATTTGGCTAAAGTATATTTTTTTTAAATAGGAGTATTTATTTGATATATATTTTATTTAAAAAGTAATGTAAAAGTCTCCATGGCGACGCCCGCTCCCGCCAATTTTCAAATATGGAACTTGTTCTTCGGTCCGCGTGCAATAGGCGCGCAAGAAAAACGCTGTTGTAGACAAAAGTTGATAAAGGCTACAATTATATAGAATTAAATATCACCTCCGTATTTTATTTTGTGGAAATCGTATATATTCTAAGGTACACATAATAGGTAATGTGTACTTGGTATTATACGACGCGCCTTTGTAGTATGGTGAAAATTTTTGCTACAAATTAAAGAAAATATTCCGTGAAAAAAACTTTTACGTGACTTTGTGCTTGCCGTTATTATTTCTGTTGTGAAAAGGATTGTGACTACAATGTAAGTATATAAAAAGTATATAATTGAAATAAATTATTTAATTTAGACTATTTAATGCACCAAATTCAATAAAGCCGGTCTGTAGTTCCTCTAATCAATATTTTACTTACTGTTTCAGAAAATGGTGCTTGAGGAGCAAATAGAATCGCTTTTAGATTTTCTGTAGGGGAAACCGGAATTAGCGCTCGGCCACCTCAGCGGAACTCTCGAGGGCCGTAACATGAGAAAGCGCTTGTGGCAGACTGTGCCGTTATTTTAAATACAGTCACCCATGATTGTCCGCAGAAGAATGGAGAAGGTTGGCGTTCCGTAAGTAGCTATATTAATAAAAATAATAAATAAAATTATTTTTATTCAGATAACTTTGATCCATTTTGTTAGTAACAATTTAAACTTAAAATACGTTAGTAGGTAATAATATTCTATACTGCACCTATCACAATACTACTCCAGAACGAATGGAGTGTGCTCTCATATTTAGCACACAATGCCTGCAGGATGCTGTTGGTGCTGCCCCGCAGTCTGCTTTGCAAAGAAGCGACTCGTTTGCGTCTGATAGCATAAAAGTCATCAGTAAGAGCTTCAGCAAACATCGCAGATGCGCTGCAGTAACGAGGCAGCCGCAACAACATCCTGAATACATTGTTGTACTGTACGCGCAAGGCGCTGTATGTCTTTTGCGTGTACCTAACCCACAGGCTGCTCGTGTAAAACGATTGGCAAAAAGCCTTAAACAAAGTTATTTTGACATCAGTCGTACAGCGAGCAAACCTGCGGGCCAGCATATTACCTCGCACAGCCAGCGCCCTGCGCTCGCGCTCAATATCAGAATCATCTTTGAGATCCTCAGTTATAATGTGACCTAAATATTTAAAGCGGCTCACTCTAGTTAGTGGTAATCCATTGAGTGTAATTGGTGGTATTTTAGGAATTTTGCGACCCCCGCCAAAATACATGTATTCGCTTTTTTTGGTATTATACACCAGACCTTGATCTACAGCATACCGCTCGCAGACGGATAATAAGCTGCGGAGAGCACTGATGGACGGACTCAACAGCACCATGTCGTCTGCATAGCTCAAGTTATTAACAGCTACTCCATCTATGTAGCAGCCTGCATGCATGCTGCTAAGTTCGTCAATCAGGCTGTCCATGTACAAATTAAAAAGCGTTGGCGAGGAAATCCCCCCCTGCCTCACCCCACACAGAAGTCTATATTCCTCAGAATAACTATCAGCCCACTTTACAACATTAGTCTGATTACCATACCAAAATTTGAAAATATCGACTACTTCATTTGGGACTTTATGATTACGAAGTTTATTCCACAGGATCTCATAATTGACCAAGTCAAACGCCCGTGACAAATCGAGGAAACAAGCAAAGACCGGTGTTTTCTGCTCCAAGTAATATCTAATCGTCTCTTTCATGCTGTATATCGCAGTTTCCGTAGAGAGTCCAGGTTGAAAGCCAAACTGCGCCTGATGTAATTTAAGATTTTTTCTAAGAAACGAATTCAGCAAGCTGTCGAAAACTTTAGCCAAAATGGTAGCTAACGATATTGGCCGATAATTATTACTGTCACAAATATCACCAGTCTTACACTTAACGATGGGCACAACTATAGTTCTCATGAGATCCTGCGGCATGTAACTATGTCCCAAGCAAAGGGAATAAAACATTGACAATACTCGAGGTAAGTGTTGGCCCGCATATTGAAGGTGTTCAATACTGAGGCCATCAAATCCCGGTGATTTGCCCCTTGTCATATGCCTTATAACACTATGAATTGCCTTCGCATCAAAATGTAACACTCTCTGAGTATCCTCAAAAGTATTATTTGCCTTTGTAACAGGTGGTTTGTTCAAAGAAGGAGTATTCAAATTGAATTGAGTTTTAAATAAAGTGGCAATCCTTTGAGGATCCCTTTCTGACCCTATACACACGGCGTGACCTTGTTTTAAACTTAATTTATTGGTAGATTTCCAGAACTGTTTAAAATTTTTAGCCGACCGATGAGTTGCCAGCATGTCCATTTTAATCTGTTCGGCGTTATCCTGGCACCACTTAAGCCTCGATTTAAATACTTTCTTATGAAGCCGCATTTCCTCGTAAACTTTACCAAAAGAAGGCTTATTATGCAAGACCCAGTTCTGGAAACTAGCCTTGGCCCTACTGTGCGCTTCTTTGACATGCTGGTTTCATCCGGCTACGGGTCTACTATTTTTATTACGTAGGTTAGTACTCTTAACGGCAGAGTCTTGCAAAATATTTACTATATTACAATACATATTATCTAATAATACTCGATGTGAAACGTCCTTACAATTCTTATCTGCACACATATTAAATTCGGGAGGAAATTGAATATGCTTTAATTTACTATTACACAAATCAGAATAATGCTCAATTTGGGTAGGGGTCCTGTCACCCCATAGTATGTTATTAGATTTATTTGGGCACTGCAATTTCTTAAATCTAACTAACCCAAAGTCACACTCCATTTCTACTGGTAAATGATCCGACCAAAACACACCGTAATGCACTTTTATATTGTTTATCAATTTGCCGCTGGTTTCCGTAGTAAGTACGTGGTCAAGCCAAGAACAAGTGCCATGCGCATCACTAATAAAAGTGTAAGTACCTGAATCACGTCCAAGACGCTCAACGTCTGCGCATGTCCACTGCTGCTCCACACAGAAATCCATTAGCTCACTATAAAATAAACCGCCCGGATGTGCATTAAAATCACCAAACACAAAAACGCATTCAGTATCACTACATTCTATAATAGAGTTAATCTCACTTAGACACTCCGTGTATTCTGTAAGATTATTTTCTGACTCCGTAGGCATGTAGGGACATATTATTAACACAGTACGCTCATCATTTATGACGACTTTGCACGCTATTATTCGATCGTTATCACTGTGCACGACACTAACAGAAGAGAATGCATTTTTGCGCCACAACACAGCTACTCCTCCATATGGTCTTCCCTTGAGAGAGCCAGCCGATGTTTCTACTGCAGACTTACCCAGGTACCCAAATTCATCGCTTATTGTTCCCAGTATGGGGATATCATGAGGCAGTAGCCAAGTTTCTTGGAGTAATACTATGTCTGCCATGCCACATAAAGACTTAACACATTCTATCGATCGTTTTACGCTCTTGCAGTTAAAACTGATTATTTTGCTATATGTATCAGTCATAAAGTTGTTGGTTTATTCCCTTATCTGGGCGTCCATCCGCGGTTCGGTACTTGTTATGTACAAACCGACGAAAGACAATCCCCCTTGGCCACAATGATTCATTTAAAAATATGCGTAACTTAAAACTGGGTACAAAAAATTTGTAGGCACTATATTTATTTTCATTCTTTATTGACAGCTTAATAAGCGTAACTTGTTCTTCCGTCTTTTCCTGAATGTAGTCGCTTATGTCCTGAACTGACGTTTCTTTATGTACATTGGTTATATACATAGGTACTTTCTTATCTGCCGCTTTAAATTTCAATCCTTTTTCGCAAGTTGCGTTCCCAATTTTTCCTGCGAAACCATTATTTGATTTTCGTTTTTGAACTACGGTCCATCCTTCATCGTTATCTTTAGCATTATTTTGTCCAGATGGTCGGCGCACCGAGTCTAAAAATGTCTTCTTTTCAACAGGATCAACGCAGCGGTTAGCTATCGTGTTATTACATAACTTTGTAGAGAGAGTAGGTTTATCGCACGGCGATGCATTCGAAGTCAGCTGACTCATAGGCAAAGGCGAGCCCTCCGCGCCCGCACTCCCCGCGTCGATCTCAGCTGATACCGCACTCTCATTATCACGTTGGTTGTTAGGATTTGGTTGTTTGAATTGATCATTCCGTCCTTTTGTAGGCGAAATAGTAGACTTATCGCTATTATTAAGCAAAAAGGCCATCGGACCACTATCTAAATCACAAGTATCGTTAGCTAAATACCCTCCTCTTCTCATGTTAATATTGCAATCGAAGTTGTTTACGATAGATGCCTGCTTTATGTTTTCAAGCTCCGTTCGTAATTGATTAATTTGTTCCAGCGTTGCGTAATCAGTTTTTATGTTCTTAAGGTCATTTTGCATCACAAGAATATCTTTTAACAGTCTTGTTACATCTATATGGTCAAATGTAACGGGGGGTAAGCGGTCAAGCTGGTAAGCGACAAAAGTGGGAAGTTTTTCAGGGTCCACAGCCTTCATGGTGCTTATAATATCCTCAATGTTGCGCTGACGTTTTCCTTCGCCCTTTCGAACTGTTTTCTTCACTGCAGCTGAAATGGAGTCGAATAGCAAGTCCTTTGCCAATTCTATCTCGGTTTCCGTAAAGCTAGTAAGACACAAACGTGCCATACTCAGCTCGTCCATCACCTTGGATTTGCATTGAATAAACGCTAGTACTTCATTAATTACTATATTACAATGTGCACATTTAACAGCGGTTGACGCCATTATCACTCACGAAATATTATAACAGACGCAATATGCGCGCGCGCACGGTACGGATGTTACGCCACGACTGTGATTAATGTTTCACTTAAGTATTTTCTCTTTCCAACAAATACAAAATGGATTTAAACTTAATTCATTCTTGCTTGATAGTCAAAACACTTTTTGAATCGTTATAGACTTTGTAACGTCTCTCTTCTTTTTTTTAGTTTTATAATGAATATAAACAAAAACTTCTTAAAAAAATTTGAATGAAAAAGCAAGAATTTAGAGCAACAGAGAAGTAAATACTGCTTTTAATAGTTTGTTTATTTTATGACATCCCAAAAAAATATTTATACTTATTGTATGTCCAGGAGGTGGTCCTGCAAATAAAATTATATTAACACCGCTCCAAGAGCGGTTATACGACATTTTGGGACGGGATGTTGTCACGAAAATTGATGGAGAGATAGATATTGAAGTTCCAAATTTAAAAAGTATAATATTATGATTTTTTTTTATCAGCCCCCCATACAAAGAAAAGAGAATTTAAAAAATTAAATTGGACTAACCCCAACGTGTGGAGTACCGTTAAAAATGCAACAAAAACTGCTTTGAAACTATGTAGATCAAATTTCCCAGTCTTGAGATAATCTAATACAAAGTTAAAATTGAAGGTGTCCCCCCACCGTAACTTTTGAAATATTACTAAAATAATTGTGAAAAAAATGTGGTATATACCCCAAAGTATGTACTTTCAATTAAAACTATAGCGGTCTCGGTATCATAGATAGTTATTTTTATACAACTCGACCATATTATGTAGTGACAGTCGGCCGAACAAAATGTATGGTTTTTTTTTTTTTTTTTATGTATATCCGACGGCAAACGAGCAGACGAGCCACCTGATGGAAAGTGGTCACCGTCGCCCATGGACATCTGCAACACCAGAGGAGCTGCTGATGCGTTGCCGACTCTTAAGATACCTGTAAACACGCCTTTTGAAGGACCTCAAGTCATAGCACACAGGGAAAACCTCGGGAGGGAGTCCATTCCACAATCTTGCTGTACGAGGAAAAAAACCTCGTGACGCTCTGACATTTTTGGAGACCCAAGTGTCAAGGATGTGGGGATGGACTTTACTCCTGTGGCGAGCGGTGCGGTGGTAGAAAGGTGACGGTGGCACCAATTCAAAAAGTTCTTCAGAACACTCCCCATAGTATAGACGGTAAAATACACACAGAGAGCCAACGTCTCTCCGTAGACCGAGGGTGTCTAAATCGTCTGTGAGTGTGGGATCGTCGATAATACGAATTGCCCGGCGTTGGATGGAATCAAGAGGAAGGAGTTGGTATTGAGGTGCACCAGACCAGATATGAGAGCAGTACTCCATGTGGGGCCGGACTTGAGCTTTATATAACAGGAGTCAACCCCAAAATGAAATTTGTATATACAAAATTCGTTTTTTTTGCCGTTTTTATAGATAACGGTACGGAACCATTCGTGCGTGAGTCCGACTCGCACTTGGCCGGTTTTTTATCCGTATTGTGTTTTTAATTCGAATGTTAGAGGTTTAGTACTACTATCCTATAGGTACTCCTTTGTATTACAGATCAACTGTTTCAAACCATTTTGCACATAAGTACATTGAAAACAAAATAAAATTAGGCATTAACGTGTTTATATATTTTTTTTTTAGAATTTTGGACAACTTGCCACTGTTTTATGAACGATTAGCAAGACTTCAAGGAATAAGTGCTGAAAGGTTGAATAGTTTTTTTTTTATTTTATTTTTGTTCTTGTTATGATTTAAGTAAAAATGCGAAGTCATGATTAATATGTAAATACATAGTATGTTATATCATTGAAACTAACGTGAGATACAAACATTATGTACTAAAAACGGGTCACTCACGTGCTCAAAGTGGTGTAGTGCCTAAATTCATGCGTATTAAACCAGTGCAGTGTATTCGAGATTACGAAAAATTCTTTGACGCCGTTCACATTAAATTGTTGTCGCGGGTAGTGCATGAACATCACAGGAAGATCCAAAATGTCAACAAGGATTTGTACGTGCTACATTTGCAACTATCCCACCATTTAAGGGTTGATCTATGGGAAGTGTTGGATTCAATGTCATTTAGCAGGGCAGATATTACAAATGACAAAGTAGAAATACGACACACAGGCAAACACCAACGCCTAACACAAAACGGAGAGCAAAATAAGGATACGAGACTTCGCTCAGTGAATTCAGAAAAGTTTGTGATAAATTTATCCTCGCAACCTGTATCACCGAACCTAAACAAAGTCCTATCAAAAGGGTTAAACTTTGCTCATTCGCCACATAAACTACCAGTTGAGTCCATCATCACTGGCATTGAGGACACGATAGTGAGAAATAAAATACCACAACATGAAGCGGAGTGCCTGCGTCAGGATGTGTCGTCTCTGCTTCGTAAATCCAAAATTCCGAAACCGAATGTGACAAGAGAGGAGATCAAGGCCCTGAATGATTTACGCAGTAACTCAGACCTTCTAGTATTACCAGCTGACAAGGGCAACGCAACGGTCATAGTCGATACAGCGGTTTACCGAGAAAAGTTGACACAACTGGTGAGTGATACTTCTACTTATAAAATAGTCAATTATAACCCTACCTCACGAGTTACAGCTGGTCTTGGTAAGCTGTTGCGATCACTGTCGGACGACGACCTGAGAAAACGCCTACGTCCACAAAACCCCACCACGCCGAAAATCTACGGGCTTCCTAAAGTACATAAGGAAAACTGGCCATTGAGACCTATTGTGAGCCAAATAGATGCACCTACGTACAAAACATCTCGTTTTATGGCAGATATTTTACAGCCGCTAACAGGAAAAACGGGAAGTTACGTAAAGGACTCGGCCCATTTCGTCGACTTGCTACAAGGGGTCCGGCTAGCCGACGAAGAATTCATGGTAAGCTTCGATGTGACTTCATTGTTTACAAATGTACCGGTACAGGACACCATAGAGATTATTTCAAAGTTAGCAAACGCAACTGACATACCTACTGAGTACACGCGTATCATTGAATTTTGTTTAAAAAGCGGCTTCTTCGTGTGGCAAGGCGAATATTACACCCAAATCGATGGAGTAGCAATGGGGTCACCTATAGCGCCAGTGGTGGCAAATATATTTATGGAATGGTTTGAGGAGAGAGCACTTAGCACTGCGAAGGATAGACCGAGACATTGGTGGAGGTACGTAGATGATGCCTTCGCAATTCTCAATAAAAACCATTTAACGCCATTTCTGGAGCACCTTAATTTTATCCATCCAAGAATAAGGTTCACCACGGAGCAAGAAAAAGATGGCGTTCTAGCTTTTCTAGATGTCTTAGTGATGAGAGAACTAAATGGAGTGTTGACGCATACTGTATATCGGAAACCGACGCATACAGATCGCTACCTAAGAGCAGATTCGCACCACCATCCAGCCCACTTAGCGTCGGTACCACGTTCTCTCATTAACAGAGCGCTGAGACTATGTGACCCTCGGTTTCTAGGGTCAGAACTAGCTCACGTGAGGCACGTTTTAGAAGCAAATGGTTATGGTTGGAGGCAAAGTTGGAGAATAACCGCAAATGAAGCCATGCACATACCATCAGCGGATAGAGCATTATTATACCTGCCATTTGTGAAAGGGGTTACGGACAAAATCGGACAATTAGTACGCCGTAGATATTGCATTAAGACCATTTTCCGGCCTCTTACACAAATAAGGCGGTTGGTTCGCTCTCCGAAGGATAGAGACCCATTAAATGTCTCGGGAGTATACGAAGTCCCTTGTGACTGTGGGAAGAGTTACGTTGGTGAAACTGGCCGCAATGTATCCACCAGGCTGAAGGAGCACATCAGAAGCTTGAAGAATTTGGACAGGAACGGGTCGGCCATCGCCGAACATACTCTGGAAGAGGACGTCACCCATTATATCCGGTTTGACAAGGCCAGAGTCCTTTCTAGAGAAAAGGCATTCGTTCCCCGAAAAATAAGAGAGGCCATAGAAATAAGTCGACGCCCAAATTTCAATCGGGATGTAGGTTGGACTTTACCCGCAACCTGGAAACCGATTCTTCAAGGGAATGATACTCGTAACTTAAAGCACACAGAGTCAGTAGAGGCCGATACGATTAGCTCTTTCCACACACGCGTACCGTCACCAGACACCGACGAGGAAGAAATGGGATCCACTACCTCCGTGACTACTCATCACCAGGGTCCTGCGACTGACCTGGCTCTCCCCTCCAAAAGGGCGGCACGAGCCGCCGCACGAGCGGTGCGTCGAGAGCAGTTAGTTCGGGACCCTCCGCCGCGCGTCTCGCACTCGCCTTGAAAATGGGCTCCTGACGAGTCCGAAACTATAGTCGGCAATCCCGACGAAATAGCACGTGAGTGACCCGTTTTTAGTACATCACATAGTATGTTTGTCATGGCCTCCTCCAGTTCCCACACTAATTAAAAATTAGAGTGTGTTGTATTAATTTAAGTGGTTCCATCACCAGAATGATTGTACCTACGTGGGTGAGATTTTACTACAAATAAAAATAAAAGTCAGATTGAGCCCGTAACTTTACACTTATGGTTTGTGCTCTTAGACCTAAGCCATGCTACCAAATGTTTGTTTAATTACAATAATATTGTTTATATATACCTAAAATATTTGCTTGTTTAAAGCATCAACAAATTTTAGTGCCCAAGATCAAAGCCAAGATCCATTGCCGGACGCTACCCCAAATGCCTAAAGCCGAGAAGATATGGATCGAAACGGGCCAATTGAAGTTTTTTGGCCTGAGGATCTCAATGAGACGGCAGCTGAAGCTGACACACAAAACGAGCAGCCCAGAAGAAAGCGACGTCGCCGCCGACACTCATCTAACCAAGGTAGTATATTAATCGATGCGATTTATTAATCACAATGCAATTTAAATATTTGTAGATAATTATTTGTAAAATTGGGGTATTTTGGAAACCATGGGGTTAATTAAAACTTCAGAAATAAAATATTTGAGAACTGATATTTATTTTTTTTCTACCAACAGAATATTATTTTTATCATCTGGCAACACTAATACTAAAGCAGTAGTACGAGACAAAATTTTGAGGTTATAAACGCATTGCGTGTGTCGCAAAATGATTGTTTAAAAAAGTAAAAAATTGTGCTAAATTTATGCGTGTCTTACTTTTGTTTGTTTACGACAAGATTTTGGAGGTAAGTTGAATATAATAATTGTCATTTATCATGTGTTTTGTTGTGATTTCAATGCTTCTTGCCGGCTTTTTCTGAAGAGGTTTTCTAACCTCTTCAGAAAAAGCCGGCAAGAAGCAATAGCCTCAAAACTGTTTCAAAAAGCCCCATTTAGAAAAAGATAACAAATAAAGTGTTTCTACACTTTATTTGTTATCTTTTTCTAAATGGGGCTTTTTGAAACAGTTTTGAGGCTATTTGAAACGAAATTCCAAATAGCCCCTTCTATGTCTGGTTATTATTTTACTTAGAGTATGAATGATGTACCAAATAGCCCCTAGTACCAAGTAGTAGTTTTTTTTTTGTATTTAAGGGTATGTTCTGCATTTTTGTTTCAGTTTTAAAACCATGGTGCGAACATACACTAGAAAATATTCAAATATAAGAAATGGAAAGTCACATTTACCGTATCAGAACTACCAACCGGAAAACTTACAAGCCGCCATCAATAGTGTAAAAGAAGGAAAAATGAGTCTTACAGATGCAGCGAGTACGTACGGTGTGCCAAAGTGTACCCTGAGTAGGAAAACTAGGAATATCAACTGCACGCAAGAGAAGGCTGGTCATCCGACCTTATTTTCACCTGAAGAGGAGAGAATTTTCGTTAAATTTATTTTAGTAGTAGGCGAGTGGGGCTTTCCATTTGATTCGACTGATCTCCGTATTTTTGCCCAGAAATACCTTAATAAGATTGGTAAAAAAGTATTTGGGCTTAGAGACAGGCTTAGAGACCCCGGGCATATGCCCGGGGTGGATTGGGCCCGTAATTTTCTTTTAAGATATAAGTCACAAATTTTAAATCGCAAATCTGCAAATATTTCTACTGATCGAGCAAGATTTACGCCACAAGACTTAGATGCTTTTTTTGAAAATTATGCAAATATAGTTGAAGGGGTTGCTGAAGATTGTATAATTAACTATGATGAGACGAATTTGACGGATGACCCTGGAAACAAAAATTATATTTATAAAAGAGGGTGCAAATATCCAAAACGGATCTTTAACACCTCAAAAACGGCAATTTCACTTATGTTTTCTGGCACTGCATCAGGGCATCTGTTACCTATGTACGTTGTTTATAAATCCGAAAATCTATGGGACACATGGATGGAGGCAGGACCAGAGGGCACCAGATATAATCGCTCAAAAAGTGGGTGGTTCGATTCAGTATGCTTTGAAGACTGGTTTTATACTATTATTGTCCCATATGTGCGAAATAAGTCCGGCCCAAAGGTTTTAATTGGTGATAATCTATCATCGCACTTTTCAGAAAGCGTGTTAAAGACTTGTGAAGAATTAAATATTGCATTTGTGTGCCTACCACCTAAAACAACTCATCTACTTCAACCCTTGGACGTCGCGTTTTTCGCCCCATTGAAGGCTTATTGGAGAGACGTTCTCACTAAATGGAAACTGACTGAGGGAAGAAAACATTTTTTTTTTTCTCTTTATTTTAAAGGGCTTTTATCCTTAAAGGCATGTCAGCCCTATCGTATCCTAATTAAAAGATCTTTACGTCTGAGGGAACGTTATAAGAAGTTCGTAGAATTTTCTGGCAGCCACCGAACTAGGCTTCGACATTATTGTTTGGGCAAGACCCACGTCGCTGTAGTTTAATTTTAATTCCGTCATTAGTAAATCTCTTTCACACTTATATTTCTTACAATCTATTAATATATGTTGGACCAAGGACGTTATAGAAGAAGGACTGAGCTCTCATAGTAATAATTGGAGCAGAAAGCAAAGACTAACTTCGGAATTCTATCTCGCTCTAAAGTAGGGTGACCAACTATAGAATAGATTTCTCGGACATGAAGTACTTAGGTAGGTACCACAGAACAATATCAGGATAGAACGGCTAAGTGGGTGGTATACGCGTTTCTCAATCTTGTACGATCGTACGAGATTCGTTAAACGTTCATTCAGTCAGCGCGCACGTTGTAACATATAAAACTATTTTATAATTCTTTAGTTATAGTAGATTACTTGTTGTCTTAGCATCGTTGTAATAAGGAACGAAATGACCTTCCGCTTCAATATACTCGCGCGCAGGTGACGACTGTTCCGAGCCTAGCCGAGTTTTAACGATGTATTCCGAACCTCCGTCCGAATCGTCGTTCATGGCCTCCTAGCGCGACACTTCGCTGCGGGACTTGCTACGAGCTGCCGCGCTTAAAATTCTTATAATTTCATTCGGAACGCTTTGAGTCCCGTGTGGACGCGTTTCCTTGTACTCAATATACATAGTTCTCGTGTAGTGTTTATCCCGTTGATGGGTAAGTGTTGCACAATTATCATTAGTTAAGTGGCCTTATTGGTAAACGGTGAATACCGGGTGTTATTGTGTAGTATCTGTTAATTCGCCACGCTGGTGGTCGTTTTCTTTGTCCGGGTCGGGAACATTCTCGAACATTCCTTTGTTCTACACAGTAACACGTTGTATTGTAATTTATTTTGCGAATAGTTATGCCTCCTAATGTGTTCATTGGCCACTACTAGATAAGTAAATCATAATGTATGCAGTTCTAGAAACATGGTTCCTTGCTGGCTGATTTTGCCTGCCAACATATGAATCTTTTATGAATCTTTGCTTTAAACAAGCCAGTGTATTAAATTTAGTAGATATTTATTTACGCTGTCGTATTAAATTCTAATAAATAAATTAGTAAATTGCTTAAACCCTTTGTCAGTAACGTAAATTATTTAAACGTGGTTTCTTACCCTCCCGTTCGTAATGTTGAGTACGTTTTATAAGAAAAGATGTACAATTAGACGCAAGACATACGAATGCGCATAATCATTGTATCTTAATTCCATTGTAATGAAGCTAGAATCACTTACCGTTGCTTCCTGTTATATAACATGTCGATAAAGTCAATAAATTATCGCCTTCTACTGCTGCCTTTCCGAACTGTCTGTGCTTACGTGGAATTATAATTTTATATAGCCTTACTATTCTTATCTTTCGCTTGGTATGTGATTCTCGCCTCACCGCTTGGCTTCTCATGTACCTGGACTGCCCATCATACACGAATCACCGCTTCCTTGTAGATAACCACCCCTTGGTGCACGCGTGTGATATTCTACATTCCAGGGCAGAATAAGGGCACCTTTCTAAATATATCAATTGGACGCGTTCCAGGAACACCGTACGGGTTCAACCCGTAGCGATTGACGACGGACTTGATTGCGTCTATTATCTGTTGGCGCTTGATCCTCTACGGGCCGCAGAGGAGGCCTGAGTCATCCACATCCCTGTTGGACATAAGCTGAGCTGCCGTCAACCGCCTGAGCTACCACGCGGTCGCATCCAAGGGGCGTGAGGTTTTTTTCCTGAAGAACCGACCCAACTCTCAGCTTAATACCCAGAATCTAGGCTTCGGACCCACGTTTAACTTCTTGTACTTTTATACATCCATATTAAAATAATTGCTTTAAACTTAACTTAACCTAACCTTAACTTAACTTAATCTAAATCTTATCTTAATTGTAGTACATATTAATAAATTGTATCTTTGATAAATAATTTGTATTCTTTTATTGTCCGCATAGGTTACCCTATAGATAGGTTAATTTATACGTGACAAGTTTGGCGCCCAATACGTGTTTATTTATAATCTGGGTCTCTTTTTTTTTTCTCTTTTTTAACTGAGAGTTGGTAAGGTGTTTTTTTTTTACTTTCTTGGTGTTGGTGTGTGCATGTCCTTGACTAAGCCAATCATTGTACTCAATTAGAAAATAAGGTTGATTGTCATTCTGTGCAACATTCACCCATTTTCTTCCATGCTGGTTTGGGAGATATAGAAAAACATAGAATATACCAGCTGCTTTTCCTTCCCGCGCAGACCGTAAAAGTCGGTCAAGGGATTGGGCGAATATCACATCTATAGGCGGTGCGGCTAGCAACCCATCACTGTTTTGCTTCCGTTTTCCACCTTTACGCCCACTGTCGCGCTTAGCGTGACCCTTGCATCTTCGTATTTATTTTTATTTTTTTAAACTTACCTTATCCTTTAAACTTATTATCTAACTTTTTTTTTATTAACTTTAAAATATCTATATAGAAAATTTTACCGATATGTCTCGGCCGATTAAATTTTTACAATTAACAAAACCAGAGCTCATATACGAGGTTAAGATAAGAGCAGAGGAACCAAAAGATAGGGTAGATGAACTAAGGCAACAAATAACTAAGTTGGCAATTAGATTCCCCTCTGAGGATATCCTTGATTCATGTTACGAATTTGATGAGGATATTACTGGTATAAAACACACCCTCGCCAAGGTAGCAATTAACATAGCTTGTCTAAAGCAGGATCCTCAACAACGTAACTTACTTGAACGTACTAATACTTATTTAAATCATATATATCATAGACTTAATAGGGTTATCTCGCCTGAATCCACGTCCGAAAAGCTTGCCTTGCTACAGGAGACCAAACAATTCTACAGTGATCAGTGGTCATCCTTTAATGAAATCTTATCCTTGTCCCCTAATACTAATGGGCAGTCTGCTTCTGTTAATTGCCCTAAACTTTCTACCTTAACGGAAGATTCAAATAATTTGTCTAGCAATAATGACGAAATCAAGCCGTGCCATATCAAGGTCACTTGCGATCGCGGCCTGAGCACAGATATTTCCAAGCTTAAATATGATGGTAAATCCTGCGTGCGAGCTTTTATTGCGCGTGTTAAGGAATTTCGTCAAGCCAAGGATATCTCCGATAGCAAAATGCTTTCTTTGGCTACGGAAATATTTACCGGTGATGCCCTTCACTAGTACCGCAGTGTAAAAGACGCTCTTCTCACTTGGGATAGTGTGTTAGACTTGCTTAAAGCAGATTTTGACATTGATGACTTTGACTACCGCATGCTAGAAGAAATCAGGCATCGTAGCCAGGGTCCGTCAGAGTCCATTACTATCTACTTAGCCATCATGCACGGGATGTTTAGCAGGCTAGATAGGAAACTTACTGAAGTGGAACAGCTTGAAATAATTTTGCACAATATACGGCCTTGTTATTCAAATGTCCTTGCCACTTGCCCAAACTTAAATTGCTTGGCTAGTTTGCGTACGTTGTGTAGGAATTATGAGAAAATCAAGGCGCGTTCAGATGATTTTAAGGAGCCGCCTTCTGCTTCTGCTAAAACACTTGCGCCAGAGTATTGTTACCAGCCTAAGAAGGAACCAGCTAAGGTTAGTTTTGCTAAAGCCGGTTCGGGACATTCTCATGCCCAGGTCAACGCGAACTACCCTCGGTACACTAATCCTAACCTCGGTAGGTCCTATAATGTGTCAGCTATCCATGAGGATAACAAGTACTGCAATCGTTGTCGTGTTAATACCCACACAATGAGGGAATGTACCGCTGAACGCACCATCTTCTGTTTTAAATGTGGGCTTAATGAATATCGGTTTCCAGATTGTCCCCAGTGTAATCCTTCTAAAATTAAAAAGGTAGATGAAGATACACTTCAAACTAAAGAGTCCAATCCAAAAAACTAGTAGGAGAAAATTGTTGCAAACCAAAATACATTAATCCTGATTGGAATAATTGGCTCTTAACCATAAAGCATTTTTTTAAGACCTATAAGGTTGCAACAATTTTCAATTTAAAACCTAATAATGATCCTAGACCTTATATAGCAATTAATATAAATACTACCCCCGAACTGAAGATGTATGGTTTGTTGGATTCTGGTTCAGCTATCACTATACTTGGTAAAGACACTTACCACCGTCTCGCCGCATGTGGTTTACATTTGGTAAAGGATGATCAGATCACCGTTACCGCTGCTGGTGGGCAAAAGATTCAGTCCCTAGGGTACATATTCTTACCAGTCAGCTTTGAAAATAATAGCCATGTGTTGAAAGCTTTCGTAATACCTCAAATCGAAACCTCACTTATTCTCGGAATAGACTTCTGGAAGAAATTTCAAATCTGTCCTAAATTCTTAAATAACATTGATTACAAATCTGATCTTGAACCTTGCTTATCTGAGGTTTCTTTCACACCTAGTGAACCTCATTTACATTCTTACTGTAATTTAGATCATCGGCAAAAATTAGCTGCGGATGAGGTCATAAATCAATTTCATGATATATCTTTCGAAAAGAAAGGCCTGGGAAAAACTTCGCTTATTACCCATCGAATAGATACTGGAGATGCGCAGCCTATAAAACAAAGGTACTATCGCTTATCCCCCGAAAAAAGACGTATCATCACGGAGCAGGTCGATGAAATGCTATCATTGGGCGTTATTTCACCATGTGAAAGCCCTTGGTCTTCTCCGGTTCTGGTCGTGGGGAAGAAGGATGGTAAGCCTCGTTTCTGCCTTGATAGCCGAAAACTTAATTCGGTCACGAAGAAAGATGCTTACAGTCTTCCATATGTTAGCGAGATACTAGACAATTTAAAGAACGCCAGATTTCTATCAAGTATTGATCTTTCCAAAGCTTTTTGGCAAATACCAATCCATGAACCGGATAGAGAGAAGACCGCCTTCTATGTGCCAGGCCGTGGGAGTCTGATGTTCAATGTCACCGCCTTTGGTCTCACCAATGCTCCAGCCACTCAGCAAAGATTGGTAGATTCCCTTTTCATGCCTGATTTTGAACTAAAAGTCTTTTGTTACTTAGATGATGTCATTGTAATAAGCGAAACTTTTGAAGAGCACGTTTCCATTCTTAGACGCGTCCTGGATAAATTAGGAAAGGCCAACCTCACAGTTAATTTTGAAAAATGTAAATTTTTCAGAGAATCACTTAAGTATCTAGGGTATGTTATTGATAGCCAAGGCTTACGCACTGATCCGGATAAGGTTAGGGCGATAGTAAACTACCCTGTACCAAACAATAGGAAGGAAGTTAAGCGCTTCTTGGGAACTGCTTCATGGTACAGAAGATTTATCCCAAATTTTAGTACTATAGCAGGCCCCCTTAATAAGCTAACCTCAACCAAGAGGGATTCTCCCCCTTTTGAATGGACAGCCGATGCTGCCAAAGCCTTTGAAACCTTGAAGAGTTGTCTCGTGCAAGCACCAGTCCTTGCTTGCCCTGACTTTAACCTTCCATTTGAGGTGCACACCGATGCCAGCAATTATGGAATCGGGGCTATGCTGTCTCAGGTCGTGAATGGAATCGAGCACCCAGTCGCTTTTATGAGTCGTTCACTGACTGGACCTGAAAAAAACTACAGCGTTACAGAAAGGGAGGCACTTGCAGTCTTAACAGCCCTTGAACATTGGCGGTGTTATCTTGAAAACGGACAACCTTTCACCGTTTACACCGACCATGCCGCGCTCAAATGGTTTCTTTCCTTGACAAACCCTACTGGTCGCCTGGCTCGATGGGGAGTGAGGCTCTCCGCTTTTGATTTAGTTATTAAACATAGAAAGGGCAAGGACAATATCATACCCGATAGTCTATCAAGATGTGCTCCGGTGTCAGCAATATCGTCTTTGCCTGACCCGCCGACTACTAACGACGATTGGTACCTCAATATTTTTAAAGGCTGCCTTAACTCGCCGGTGAGCTATCCAAACTATGTCATCGAGGGTAACAAGTTATTTAGACATATGAAAACTAAGAATCCACTTACCATCGAATTTAGTTGGAAAGAAGTTATCCCCGCGGAACAGCGTCGGGATATATTGTCCAAGTGCCACAGTGAACCAACAGCTGGTCACTTTGGTATTTTTAAAACCCATAAACGTCTAGGTCTCACTTATTATTGGCCTAAGATGTATCGCGACGTTGTCCAATTTGTCTCTAACTGCGAGGTCTGTCTTGCTCATAAGGACCCAACTCATGGAACCTTTGGAAAAATGGGAAGGCCCAAGGACTGTTGCAGACCCTGGCAGGTGGTCTCAATTGACCTAGTCGGACCCCTCCCTATTAGTAGGAAGCAACACGGTTATATCTTTGTAGTCACGTGTTGTTTCTCCAAATACTGCTTAATATTCCCTTTGCGTCGCGCAACGGCGGATGTTACTTCAAAAATTTTAGAAGATAATGTGTTTCTAATCCACGGGGTCCCTCAGACTCTTATTCTTGATAACGGCTGTCAGTTCGCCAGTCGCGAAATGGACGGATTATTCAAGAAGTACAAGATTCCTAATGTCCACTTCACTCCCAAATACACACCACAAATCAACACGGTTGAAAGATACAACAAGACCATAATCACATCATTGTCGACGTTTGTGAACGAAGACCAGAGAACATGGGACGTGAATCTTCCGAAAATACAGTTCGCCATTAACAACTCTATTAATGAAGTAACAGGCTATACACCCGCATTTCTTGTCTTTGGTAGGGAGTTAGTGACGTGCGGGTCTCATTACATTGAAAATGATAACCCTAATGAGCTAATATTCTCGCCTAGAGAACTTTATGCGGAGAACCTCGGCTGTCTGTCGAGCATTTTTGATCGTGTCCAAGCTACCTTATGGCGAAGCCACCAGAGAAATGCGGCACGATATAATACCAGACGCAAAGACTACGAATTTCAAGTTGGGGATATAGTTTGGAAACGTACCTATTTTCAAAGTGACAAAGCCGCCCATTTCTCTAAAAAACTTGACAGAAATGTCGCATTAAAGCTAAACGTTCTCCATTGGTATACGTTGTTGAGGATCTGTCTGGACGGGATTTAGGAGCGTGGCATATTAAAGATTTTAAATTATCTAATAAAGCTTACGAATCTTGACTCTTTTACTCCCCGTGTAGGGACGGGTGTAAGAATACGTTTCCCTACCGCCGCCAGATAGCGTGAAGTAAGAGGCTTCTAACTGAGCAGCTGGTCATAAGTTTTTTTTTTCTGATGGACCAGCTGTAGTTTTAGTATGTAGGTTAAGTATATATTTCCTTGTTAATTGAGCTCCAACCTAAAAGTCTTTAATAATTCTGTCCCTGGAAGGAGTATCTCATTTTATTACCTTGTTATATCCTTGGATAAATTTCGTCTGAGTCAGGTTCTAGACGGATTTTTCAGAGGAAAAATCCTTATCTAGGAGAGGGGGTATTGTAACATATAAAACTATTTTATAATTCTTTAGTTATAGTAGATTACTTGTTGTCTTAGCATCGTTGTAATAAGGAACGAAATGACCTTCCGCTTCAATATACTCGCGCGCAGGTGACGACTGTTCCGAGCCTAGCCGAGTTTTAACGATGTATTCCGAACCTCCGTCCGAATCGTCGTTCATGGCCTCCTAGCGCGACACTTCGCTGCGGGACTTGCTACGAGCTGCCGCGCTTAAAATTCTTATAATTTCATTCGGAACGCTTTGAGTCCCGTGTGGACGCGTTTCCTACAAGGAAACGCGTCCACACGGGACTTTTACTACTAATTTTATATAGCCTTACTATTCTTATCTTTCGCTTGGTATGTGATTCTCGCCTCACCGCTTGGCTTCTCATGTACCTGGACTGCCCATCATACACGAATCACCGCTTCCTTGTAGATAACCACCCCTTGGTGCACGCGTGTGATATTCTACAGTCCAGGGCAGAATAAGGGCACCTTTCTAAATATATCAATTGGACGCGTTCCAGGAACACCGTACGGGTTCAACCCGTAGCGATTGACGACGGACTTGATTGCGTCTATTATCTGTTGGCGCTTGATCCTCTACGGGCCGCAGAGGAGGCCTGAGTCATCCACATCCCTGTTGGACATAAGCTGAGCTGCCGTCAACCGCCTGAGCTACCACGCGGTCGCATCCAAGGGGCGTGAGGTTTTTTTCCTGAAGAACCGACCCAACTCTCAGCTTAATACCCAGAATCTAGGCTTCGGACCCACGTTTAACTTCTTGTACTTTTATACATCCATATTAAAATAATTGCTTTAAACTTAACTTAACCTAACCTTAACTTAACTTAATCTAAATCTTATCTTAATTGTAGTACATATTAATAAATTGTATCTTTGATAAATAATTTGTATTCTTTTATTGTCCGCATAGGTTACCCTATAGATAGGTTAATTTATACGTGACAAGTTTGGCGCCCAATACGTGTTTATTTATAATCTGGGTCTCTTTTTTTTTTCTCTTTTTTAACTGAGAGTTGGTAAGGTGTTTTTTTTTTACTTTCTTGGTGTTGGTGTGTGCATGTCCTTGACTAAGCCAATCATTGTACTCAATTAGAAAATAAGGTTGATTGTCATTCTGTGCAACATTCACCCATTTTCTTCCATGCTGGTTTGGGAGATATAGAAAAACATAGAATATACCAGCTGCTTTTCCTTCCCGCGCAGACCGTAAAAGTCGGTCAAGGGATTGGGCGAATATCACATCTATAGGCGGTGCGGCTAGCAACCTAATCTAAATCTATAATAAATATATATATAATCTATAATAAATCTATAATAAATATATATATATAATAAAATAAATATATAACTTAATCTAAATCTTAATCTTAATTGTAGTACATATTAATAAATTGTATCTTTGATAAATAATTTGTATTCTTTTATTGTCCGCATAGGTTACCCTATAGATAGGTTAATTTATACGTGACAACGTCCCAACTTGAACATATGCTTGATTAAGCGGTATTTAATTATAAAAACAAAAGTATGAAAGTAAATAGGTCGAAACAAGGTATTTTTTTCATGGATCAATACTTTTTTAAACTTAAATCGTGATTAACAACAAAAAAAGATAAAATAAAAGACCTTTCACGATTTTCAATATAAAACGACAATACAACTAATTCACATCCAATACGCGTTCTAAAAACATTTTATAAAGCTCGTTCCAAGGAGAACGCGCAATGTAAATTCAATTGTGTGATAGCAACACGAAAGCTGCATTAGCATTGCGTTGTTGCCCTCGAACTGATATTATCGATAATATTTAATAGTTAACATTATTATCTCAGATTTTTTAGGTTAGACTAGCTCCGTGGCGCAGCGGTCAACACGCCTACCTGCGACACGGAGTGACCGGGTTCGATCCCCGGCCAGGTCAAGATGGAAAATGATCTTTTTCAGATTGGCCTGGGTCTTAGATGTTCTATATATGTATTTGTTATAAAATATAGTATCGTTGAGTTAGTATTCCATAACACAAGTCTCGAACTTACTTTGGGGCTAGCTCAAAAATAAATAAATAATAAATAAATAAATATATACGGACAGATCACAATCTGTGTGATTTGTCCGTATATATTTATTTATTTATTTAATAGTTAACATGATTATCCAGATTTTTTAGGTTGCTCCCATGTGTTGATTAAAATATTTATCAGTAACTATTATGGAATGCATGTTACGAAAAGAATTCGAACTTTGGCATACAAAAAGTTAAAATTCATCAAAAGTCGCGTTTTGATGTACATGAATGAAAGGAAAGCCAATCGACAAATACAAATGACTGTTTATCGAAATGACGCGATTTATTTCTGTGGATGTCACATTGCTATTTCGCTCATCATCATCATAATTTCGAGTAGGTGTCACGGTCAATCGACCATGCCCATCCTGGTGTCAGAGTTCTTCGAAACCGCCTCTCAGCCTCTGACGTGGTTCCTTTAACGACTACCAGATGGCAGCCGGAACCAACGACTTAACGTGCCTTCCGAAGCACGGAATCATATTTATTATCAGGCAATCCGGTGATCCAAGCCTGCAATGTCCTAACCAAACTAGAAATAACTAAACAAAGTATGCTTCCCGTAGGAATCGAACCCATGACCTCCGGGTCTACAGGCAAACGCCTTAACCACTGGACCACGAAGGCAGTTACTACACACTTCACTAGTAATGACGTAATGGTGGTGGCGTAGTTTATGCAAAAACTGACAAACGCGTTCCCTTTGCAAAGTCCACGCCCATAGCCATTCTATCCTGATATATTTCTGTGGTAGGTACCTATGTCGGTGTCATTGATAAGACCCTATGCTATTATCATTTATTGACAAATAGCAACTGTAGAAGGGAAAAGCAACGGTAGAGATGTTCGTAGTACGCCTTTGAAACTTTATTCTATAACCAGCTGTTACCCGCGGCCCCACCAGCATTAATGTCGATCCCTCGGGAACAGTCGAATTTCCCGGAATGAAAGGTAACCTGTGTTCTTCTTAGGGCCCCAAACTACTTCCATATCAAATTTTATCCAAATCGGTTCTATGGTTGAAGAGTGAAAATGCGAAAGACAGACAGACAGAGTTCACCTACACAGATCTTTTTTTAATGTAATCGTGAACTTATGTATCTATTTTTATACTTCTAAGTCTAGAAATGAGAAAAATTCCATACAAACTTTACTCCCCTTATTTTACCCTTTCAAGGGGAGTTTAGTCACGATCCCTCGGGAACAGTAGAATTTCTTCCCCTGGCCTGCAACTACCTCCATACCAAAATTCTTCCAAATAGGTTTAATGGTTGAAGCGTGAAAAGGGGACAGACAGACAGACAGAGTTACTCTCGCATTTATAATATTAGTATGGAAATATGGATTTTATGTACGAAGTACCTATAAGTACACATTACTGATATTCAACAAACTCGGCAGATAAGATGGACACCCTAGCCAAGGCACAACATTTACTAACTGAAAACGGTTATGTTATTTACCTGAGAAAGGATAATGCACAATGCACTGCACTGTCGCTTCGAGATCTCTTGAAACAACAAGTTATATTATTTTACTCTTTCAGTCTGCTTAAAAAATTCGAAGGCTGCGGGATTTTTTATTAATAATATGGCGGCAATGTTGATATCGTACTAGGGTTGCTAGAGTCAATTTAAATTTAATACTATATTAAGATTGCTCTTTTATTTTCGATAAGAAAAAAATCAAAATTAACTGTAAACATACAGTTTAGTTAATAAATTAATTATTCCATGTAAAATAAAACAGGAATTATTTCATTATTAATTAAATATTGCTGTTTTGCTTTACTACCATTTTCTTCCATTATTTACATTTTTATGCAATGGCAAGGGTGCGAGAGGGAAAAAATGCCGAGGTATTTCCGTCTCACTTTACCCTTGAATTTTTTGCACAGTATTATGCTCTCTATTCTTGAAGCGTTAAGGGTTAATATCGTATATCAAAATCTGAAACAGTTCTATCAGGGTACTAAGAACCCGCTTACTAAGTAGATGTGTTGGACATCATCTAATAATCCACATACTTCACAATTGGGTGTATCTGATTTTTTCATCAGAAATTTAAACTTATTAGATGGATAATGCCCAGAACGAAGCGTAAAAGCTAGTTTAACAAAGCTCCTGCTGAGTTTTACGTCGCTAAACCAGGGCACTTGAGGAGGTTGACTTTGCAAAGTTTTATACCAAATTCCTTTCTCTAACGATCTGCGGTCAAAATATTCTTTCCAGGCAGCATATATAATGTCTTTAAATATTGGGAACATTTCAATATAATTTGGAAGAAATGAAGTGTTAGCTCCGTTTAACCTCGCTTCCTTTGCTATTAAGTCAACCCTCTCATTGCCCTATAAACCTATATGTCCTGGAACCCATTGCAACCCTATATCAACATCGAATTGAACAACATAAAACATTCATGTTTCGAATATAATGACCGGAGTCGCCGTGCACGCCATCTATCTGTTGTATATTTGTTCGAGCTGGTTGTCAGCGCCGCCGTCAGTGAACCAGTTGTTTGTCGAAGAAATGTATTGGCTAATTTTGTGTTTGTCATGGCCAATGAGATTTCTTATCGGAGCTCGGAGCCATTCGGGCTTGGCGAGCGCTGCCGAGGGCGACCCCGTGCGCCCGCTCCGCGGATATGACAATTCTGTTGAGAATCTCGCGCTGATACAGGCTTATCGGGCATTGCGGGCTGCTGAGTCCGCCATCTTTGCGTTCCAATTGATTCGCGATGGTGAATGTTTGTTACTAGTCATGGAGTACCGGGCTAAGTGTTAATTGATTATAGTTAAGTAAATACCTTTGTTTGAGTTGAACTATTGTTTGTGAGGCAGTGTGCCATAGACTAAGTAAGATATATATGTGTCAAATCAGTGTAATTGTCAATGGTTGTTAACCGCGTGGACGCGGAGGGTGCCAATTCTAACTAGTATTTATGACTCATTTAAAACTAATCCATTTGTGAATTGTTATAAAAGACGTGACATGGGGTTGCGTCATAAACTCCAAATTTGTTCGTCTGGTGGTGAAATAATAATCTTGGTGAAAATCACACGTGTCATGGCGGAGTGCTAATTATCGTCATATTAGTTTGGGGCGACAATATATTGAGCTCAGGGGGGTGAATAGGGAAATAATCTGTGCGCTCCTTGCCTGGACACCGTGGAAAAGGTCCCAGACCTCACCCGCCTCGAAGGAATATTCTGGATTAGGAGGTCCCTATATCTTAATTAGGGTGGTAGCAGATCTGCGTAGTTTGTTTGTCTGTAAGTTTGTTTTTCCCCTAAAAGGAGTAACCGTTTGTTGGGCTGACCCACCCACAGAGTAATTTGTTTGTATGTATGATTGGGTTGTTCCCTTGCCGGGGTAATAGTGTTCGGTCTCCCCCCCCCCCCTCCCCCGCGCAGGGTAACATTAGTTTTTATGCAACATTAATAAAAAGTGCATTTCCTAAACTATTATGTAAATTAAAAAACAAACTAATTACAAAATGGTGCCGAATCTATCAATTTAAAAGCTGGTTTCAATAAGTCCGGACTGTATCCTGTTGATCCTAATCGACCTAAATCTAGATTGCCTCAATCCCAGACATCCAATTCTGAAACAGATATAGAGAGTACTGCGTCTTCGGTGATACGCGATATCTTAATGGATATGAGATGTCCTGAGGTTCCAGAGGGAGTAAGGAGGAAAAAAAGATTAGTTGTTGAACCGGGTAAGAGCGTAACTGCAGAAGATTTAGTCAAATGTCAGCCAAAAAAAGACTCTAGAACAAAGCGGTCGGGAAAAAAGAATAAGTCTACTTCCAAAGTAGTATTAGATCCAATTGACCCCGTTCCCGGTCCTTCTGGACTACACCACACAAACAACATAGAAACGTATGACAGTGACACTTCCAAATCTTCGTATGAACAAAGTATTCATACTGTAATGCCTGTATTAAGGCAAACAAAAGACTACATTGGCAAGGGTAAAGGAATCGGAAAGAAAACGAAACCTTGTGAAACATTAGAAATATATGAGGATGATATAGGTGTGCCAGTGCAAGAAAGTGACAATCCTGGTGAAGAAAATCTGGTCTTTTTGTCAAACCTTTCCAAAACAGATGAACAGAATCAATCTTTTGCTACCAATCAGACTTTACCAAAATGCTTACAATCCAGTCATGATAATCAACCTACAAAAAAAACTCAAAAAATAAATATCATTTCCAATGAAAAATTCAGCTTTGAAGAACTTTTACTTAAAAGAGTATGCCAGGATAAGAAGGAAAATACTACGGCAAAAAAGAAGCGGGTGGCTAAAGGAGCTGAAGTTATTACGGCAAAGAAGGAAAATACTACGGCAAAAAAGAAGCGGGTGGCTAAAGGAGCTGAAGTTATTACTGCAAAGAAGGAAAATACTACGCAAAAAAGTAGCAGGTGGCTAAAGGAGCTAAAGTTATTACTGCATCTACAAGTAAAATAAAAGAAAAATCTTTCGGAAATACCCAAAAAGACCTTATCAATACTGCCATAACTAAAATTTCGAATAAAAAACGCGTAAGAAAATCAAAGGATTCATCTACAAGCAATTCAGATTGTGATATTATGAGTACCCACAGTGACTCTGATATATGCGAGTATGCTACCGACGCCACCATAGAGGCTGATGACTTTTTTTTTGTTGCCAACTCAATTTCAAAGGCTGATGAAACATATTTAACTGGTAATAAGACTGATATAGATAATGCAACTAAATTGACTGACATAGAGAATAATACTGAAAAAGTTGTTTGAGGTGAAATAACAAATATAAGAGAAAACTATAGAGATAACAATGAAGAAGAGATGTTTTTAGATCAACCAAATGAAGATCCTTCATATTGCATTAATGATTTTGTTTTGGTGCGTTACCTTAGTAGAAAAAATTTGACATTTTATGTTGGTATTGTTCAAGAAATTACCAAGGACATTAATGGGCAACACAAATATACAATACTCTTTTACAAAACTGTAAAAAAAACCTGTTCTGTTATTTCGCAAGACAAGATTAATTGATCGTGATATAGTTGACAATGTTTCTATTGTAAAACAAACTTAATTAAAAGAATCGCCAAACAATTGTAATGACCTATTGCTTGCTCAAGAAGGTGATATGATATATTTTAGTTAAAATATATCACATCACCCTCTTCAGTTCGTCTATCCAATTATTCATTGTGTTGCTTATTTTTAATGTGCCGACATAACTACGCACCTATTTAATTATGTCATCAAAGTGATTTTATGCAGATTGTTTTTAAAAAATGTTTACTGGTTAATGTTTCTAAGATCCTTTTTATTTTTGTGAATTTTATTACGAAATCCTAATTTTGTGATAACTTTAGTCTTTACACATTAATTTTATTAAATTGAGGCTACATTTAATTGCCAAAAGTTGTTTTTATGTTCCAAAGTTTTCTATCGTTTTGTCAAGTGGGTTAGTGAGGTCTAACGACCCTACGTCCCCTAGTTGCTAAGTTTTTAAACCGCCTCAAAAACCACGTCAGGCTATTTAGCGACCGGGACCAACGGTTTATACGTGTCTATATGTTTGTTTGATTTTCGTTAAATATTTTTTCATTGTCTTAAGAAAATTTTTCCGTAAGGTTATGTTTCCAGTTAATAAAAATATATAAAAGTATTGATTTTTTTTTTGTGTTGACTTCCTCTTACATTATTCCAAATATATCCTACATTTGCCAACTAAAGTTCCAACGAATGACTATACTAATTCCAAATATCCCCAAATATAGTGGCACTCTATTCATATGGTAAACTTTCATTCGGAAAGAAACTGGATTGTGAAAAGGTAAAAGAACAAGAGCTCTATTAGTTTAAAAGGTCATTTACCGTATTGTAATTCCGAATATCGCTTAACTTGCTCAAATTAAAAGTCTCCAAAATCTTTTGAAACAAAAGATCAATCTGTATCAAATTCCAAAAAATCCCCATGTTGCGATAATTTGAACAGCACTTTTAAAAATAAATATCTTTGGTATTTTAATCCATATAGGGTTGGCAGTGCTAGCCGCTGGTATATCACTGTAGAATCTGTCAAAAACAAATATCAAAATAGGATTAGATGTACATACTTCGTTACAATATAATTTTTTCGATAAATTTTGTACCAAATAACCCCACTTTACGGTACTTTAACCATATAACATTTTCTTTACAGAAAATATTCCGTCTGCGCTTGAGGCTTTCCAAAAGCGGTTGGAAGAAATAGAGAGCAAAAACGCGGATGCGATTTTGGAACAAGCCAGGGCCACTAGGGAACAAGCCCTAGCTATAAATAAACTAGCAGCAGCTTTAGAGAAGCTCACAGATCGCCTAGCTCACCCAATCTTCTAAAATAATCCATCTCCAAACAAGGTAACTTACACATTTTTTTAAATGTAATGTAACATAATATTAAGATCTACCATTTTTAGGGTACCGTACCTCAAAAGGAAAAAACGGTACCCCTATAGGATCACTTGGTTGTCCGTCTGCCTGTCTGTCGGTCTGTCAAGACCCTTTTTCTCAGGAACGCGTGAATCTATCACATTGAAATTCATATCAAATCTACTGTTAAGTCTACTGTTCCGTACAGCTGTAAAAAAATCAAACTTCTAAGCCAACGCAATCAAAAGATATAGCTGGTTATGCCGCTAATTTTCGTGTTTTTTTCGAAATTCAAAAACTAAACAGGGTACTTCCTATGACCTCAGAATCTTGAAATTTGGTACGTAGCAACGTCTTATAGCACAGATGAAGGAAAAGTTGCGATAATCATAACTTTTTAGTTACATCATTATAATAAAAATATTTTTAATAATTTCAAGCTTATTATATATTGTAGTGTATGAACGAACCCCACATATGTTATATATAATCCATACCACATCCATTGAATAAATCAGTATAATATCGCAACCCGGCTGTTTTAGTTGTCTCCTTCGACTCCCGATAATACATGGCGACCTAATGCCAGTAAAATGAGCCGCCCTCCGTATAAGGATTGGCATTCGTAAGCATCGTCGGGATCAGTGCAAGTTAGAGTGCAAGTTTAGAACAATGAATTACTGCGTAAATTATCGTTTTGAACTATTGTCGTGTGAGAAGCCTGTCGTTGTTATAATTTCTCAAGATGGGTTCGCAAACCAGTAAAACGGAGGAAGTTACGTACAATACAAATACGGCAGTAGGGGTTGACAATTCCACCCATTTGAAGAAGTTGGGCGAACATGCTACAGTGGCTAATTGCATTTTGATAGCCATTATTACTCTTATGTCCATTGGGGCGCTGCTCATTCTGTATAGAATGTATAAGAAATGCCACGGTAGACTGGTTCAGCGCGAAGTTAATGAATTTGCGTTAAGGCGATACGCGAGCTTGTTACGACGCCAGCCTGGTCACCCTGCGGCCCTGGGTGTTTTGCACCCAGGGCCGCAGGGTGACCAGGCAGAGGAATCCGTGTAATTCGAGAGAAGTGTAGTGCAAAGGTGAAAAAAAGAGTGATATGAAATGTGCGCGTAATAACGTATCGTAATTGTAGGATATGGGGTTGCTCAGAGTAAAAGCCCGAAATACACGGTAATACTTTTATTAAAATTTAAATAAACGAGATCGACACATTGCAAAATCAACGTAACCGCCATATTCTACAATCTCCCCTCTCTTATTCTCGCATACATTCATCTCGCTCACACACAACGTTCCGTTTCCCACACATATATGCCTACATACAAGTATTACGTCTACATGTTAGTTGTAAGTATGTACTCATAGAATAAGGTAAATATGCATGGTTAGTCTTTGAAATATTATGTTATGGCCGATGTACTAGAAAATTTATTAAGAGATTTGAAAGAAATTCGTACATATTTAATAAAAATTGGCGAAACTAGAAGGAAAGGAAATATAAGTATAGTAAAGTTAAGCGAAGCCAATAATTTATATAGTCAGTACGTTTCTTTAGTCGATCATTTACAAAGTGAAATAAAAAGCGGAACCTTATCAGGTAGTTGTGTAAATTTAATAAATACGTGCTGTGCTCAATTTATAGATTTATATAACGAAATAGTTAATTTATGTTCGATATCTCAGCGTAAAGAACAAGTCGGCATAATGGAGAAAAATACTTTATTTGATTTAAAGATAGCTTTGAATCTGTTGCCGGTGATGAACGATGACGATCATGTTACAAAACAACTAATTGAAAATATCGAATATTATGCGTCTACTTTGAGCAGACCTGAGTGCAAAAAAATTTTTATCGTTTTTGTGTTGAAAAGCAGGCTTTCTGAATCGGGTAAATTGAAACTAAGCCCTACTTATGATAATGTCGCAGATTTAATAAAGGATATGCGTAAACATTTGCTTCCACATAATCTTTACGGCGATCCAGAGTAAACTACAGCGAGCGGTACAAGGTAACAAGTCGATTGAGGACTTCCGGAAAGACATATGTGAGTTATTTGTCAATTTAACAATTTCGCAAGCCGACGGCAACTCGGACACCTACAATTAAAACCTTTAAATGAAAAATACGCTATAAAAAGGTTTGCTGACGGCTTGCGAAACCCTAAATTAAGTACAGTTATTACGGCGCGCAACTACACAAGTTTAAAGGACGCGATACAAGCGGCGCAGGACGAGGAGGTTTCCTCAGCAGCGAGTACTTCTGAAGTTATAGGTGTGTACAAGAGCACGGGTTCTCGCAGAAATTTTAGGCGTGGTGGCAGACCTGTAAGAATGCAGCCAGGACGCGGTAGGTGGCAAAGAGGATTGTACACACGTAATGCTAATTCGTTCCTAAATAGTTCTACACATTTTAATAGATATTATAACAATCAGGGCTCGTATCAAAGGAATAATTGGCGTGGTTATAATAGGGGTAATCAACGTAGAGGATTCCAAGGTTCTTCCTTAAATAATGCCAATGTGAATACCATGGGACTTACATCAAATTCGGTTGAGCCAGAAAACAACACATTAGATGCGAATCTGGGTCATTTTTTTCGATCCTAACCAAATGTGTGCGTGCCATTACTTAAATAAAGTTTCGTTCCAGATAGGCAATGACAAATATGGATGGCTCGTGGACTCTGGGGCCTCCATCTCAGTAGTCAAACATGATATCATAGCATACATGCACATTCCTTTCCATAAGAAGAAAGTTCTTATAAAAGGTATAGGTGGAAATATTGTTACAGAGGGATATAGTTACATTAAATTACGTTATAAAAATTAATATTTCATACATAAATTCTTCGTTTTAAAACAAATCCCTTCAAAGACAGATGATATTTTAGGTCAAGACTTTTTGAAAACATTTAATGGAATTTTAAACTTTGAATGCAATACTTTGTCATTAACTACGGAATTTAACAAAAAAGTGACTATCCCTTTACATTGCCTATCAGAAAACTTATTATTTGACGATTAGTGCAAGGAGCGAGACATTTTATTGATACCTGTGATAAGGAAGAATTTGTTATTGAATGCCAGGAAATATGCGAGGGAGTATTTTTAGCCAGTACCATAGTCAAACCAGAAAACGGAAAAGTCCCTATAAAATTTTTAAATACTAGGGAAAGTGAAGTAAAATTGTCAAATATTTCCGTAAATAAATCTAAGTTAAGTGATTATTATATTTGTAACTTTAGTAGACCTATAATGAACGCAGATAGGGTAAAATTATTGTTTTCGTCATTAACATTTGAAAAATTGAATGAGGAAGAAAGAAAATCGGTGGAAAATATTTGTGCAAAATTCCCTGACATTTTTTATCTGCCTGGTGATAAATTGAATGTCACCCCTTTATATGAACATACCATTGAGTTAGAGCCTCATAGTACTCCTATATATTCAAAGCCCTATCGTCTGCCTCAAGCTCAAAAATTAGAGATAGAAAATCAAATTCAGAAAATGCTGGCAGATGGTATTATAGAAGAATGTACGAGCGCCTGGTCAATTCCATTATTATTGGTACCTAAAAAATCTGATTCTAAAAATAAAAAATGGCGCATCGTGATAGATTATCGGAAATTGAATAATAAAATTTCCGTTACCCAATATCACAGATATACTCGATTCGTTGGCCGGCTCGGTATATTTTAGCCATTTAGACCTTTTTCAAGGATTTAATCAACTTGCTTTAAATCCCAGCATTTTCGGGAAAGCTCCTAACATATTCAATAAATTGCCAAAACAGCTCAGAACAATGAATGATATCAAATCTTTCAAGACACACCTCCACAATCTTCTGATCAACAAATGTTATTACACCATACAAGATTTCTTAAGGGATGACATAGAAAATCTGACTTATAATTAAGCTCCTTTTGTAGATTAGAATTACTTCCAAAAATTTATTACTGAATTTATGTAACTTCTACTAAGTATATTCATAAATAATTATTGTAAACCCTAGCGGTAGGACATAGTGTAACTAATATTTTAATCATATAACTCCACCTACTGTAATCTAACCTATGATCCACAATAAAGATGATTGATTGATTGATCCCAACAGTAGACCCTACACGGCGTTTACGACAAACAAGCAGTATCAAATGACTAGGTTACCTATGGGCCTTAAGACTAGTCCTAATGCGTTCTCGAGAATGATGACCATTGCTATGACAGGATTGAATTATGAAAAATGTCTAGTATACCAAGACGATTTAGCCGTTTTCGGAAGGTCCCTACATTCTCACAATCAAAATTTGCTTGATGTATTCAGTAGACTCCGAAAAGTTAATTTTAAATTAAATCCAGCCAAGTGCGTTTTCCTTCAAAAGAAATGCTGTATTTAGGCCACATAGTATCAGAAAAGGGTGTTTTGCCGGACTCGTCAAAAATACAAGTGGTAGAAAATTACCCGAGACCTCAAAACACGCAGGATGTCAAACGTTTTGTAGCATTTATGAATTACTACCGCAGGTTTATAAAAAACTTTGCTGATATTGCATTTCCATTGAATAAATTATGTTTTAAAAATGTTCCTTTTATATGGACCGATGAATGTCAAAATAGTTTCGAAATACTAAAAAACTTGTTGATCAACAAACAGACGCGTCGGGGGTTGCGATTGGTTCAGTATTATGTAACGGCCACGGTCGGCCTGTAGCTTACGCGAGTCGAAGTTTAAATAAGGCGGAAAGAAACTATCCTACTATCGAAAAATAACTCCTTGCGATAGTATGGAGCGTCAAACATTTCCGACCATATTTATATGGAAAACAATTTACGATACAGACCGATCATCGACCTTTAGTTTTTCTTTTTGGAATGAAAGATCCGTCGAGTAGACTTATCAAATTCAGGTTACAGTTAGAAGAGTATAACTTCACTGTTGAATATATTAAAGGGTGTAACAATGCAGCTGCAGACGCATTGTCACGCATTGTAATATCGTCAGCAGATTTAAAACAAATTTAAATTCGGGTATAAATGATATATGTGTAATGACGAGAGCGCAAAGTAAAAAATTGGAAGGAAATCAAGGCGGTCAACATTTTCCGGTTATTCATAATCCCACTTTAAACTCAAGGCCTGATCAACCGAGGGTTGTGGAAATTATTAAAAAACCGAAAAATTTTACTGAATTTTCTTTAATGCAACGAAAAATTTAAATAAATTACGTAATCAAAATGTAGCAATGGATTTTTCTAAATATTTTATCTACGTATATGAAAAGTCAATTATTTATTTAAACCCAAATTCTCGATCGTCGTTATCGCGAGTCGAAATGACGAGAGATTTGAGTTTATTGTGTAAAAGGCACTCTATAGATGAATTGTGTATAATACTAAATGAAAATAGTATAATAGTATAAGAAATAAATAAATTGAGTAATTGGTCCGGACCACGTATATGCGTATTAAGAGGAGTGCAAAGAATTAATAATTTAGATGACAGACGATGACTTTCACTTATTGCCTACGAGTGGCCACGCGGGCATTAAGAGAATGACTAACAATATTAGGAAATATTATTTCTGGCCTAATATGAATAAAGACATAGAGAACTACGTAAATAAATGCGAAATGTGTCAAAAGCAAAAATATTGTGTAAAAACTAAACAACCTATGACTATAACAAGTACGGCTCATACGGCATTTGAAAAATTATATTTAGATTTGGTAGGCCCTTTGCCTATAGATGATAGAGGTAATACTTATATTTTAACACTGCAATGCGAACTATCAACGTTCATAGAGGCATATCCGCTACGAGCAAAAGATACGGTAAGTGTAGTAAGGTAATTCGTAAACAACTTTATTCTCCGCTACTGAATACCTCGCATTATCGCTACTGATAGAGGCACTGAGTTTGTATCGCACACAATGAAGGAGGTATGTAAATTATTAAATGTTTTTTTATGAGCATTGCGAACTATTTGACTGTGTGGTAGAGCAATTACCAATTAGTTTAAGTTTTTGTGTTGTATTTAGTGACATACACACACTAAATATAAAAAGGATATTGCCATGACGCTTGCCAGGCGGATTGGCGAGCGCGTTTTCCTGGTGCTGCTGCCCATCAGAAGCATTTTAACTGGGAGAGGATATACCTGCAACCACCAGACAGGCATGTGTAGATGATACCCCTGACCTAGTATGTATATCGTATTAAATTTGTTTTTAACCGATTTCAAAAATAGAAGGTTATCAATTCGATTGTGTTTTTTAAATGTCTGTTACTTCATAACGCCGTAATTTATGAACCGATTTAAAACATTTATTTGATAGGATTTGCATCCAGGTTGGTCCTATTTAAATGTCATCAAAATCGGTTCAGTAGTTTCAAGTCTGTTTATTTATGTTAAATTATTTTATAAACATTTATGTACTTTTTAAAAATATTAAAATTTCTTATATTCTGACTGTCTCTGTCATTTTTGTGCTAAGCCCTTCAAGTATCTATTTTTTTAATTCCAAACTGAAACGATCAAAATTCAATCTTAATTCTTATTGTCTGGCATAAGGAAAAGACAGAAAGGCTACCTTTTAATCCGGAGACACGTATTGTATCTTAAGGAGCGAGATTAACGCGAGCTGATACATAGTATATAATAATGAGACATGCCTGCTGTAGCCGACGATATTGTGCCGGGGTACGTAAAGGTAACGGACGGTTACGTCGTATATTGTGAAGCACACAACAGGCATTAATAATTTTCCCGGCGGTCACTGGACTATAATGCAGCGCGCGCGCTGAAAGTAAGCACCTGAAAAACATGATTTAGGTACTTTGTGATGTGATCAATATTAAGGAATTTTAAATGATAGCGCAGATCATATTTTTTGTATTCATCAAAAATTATTTAAAATGTTAAAAAAATATATAACCTAAACATTTTTACACGTCCACCAAAAAATAAGTATATGTTGTCGATTTCATCTATGTATGAATATGAGTATGTATATGTAAGCGAAGTGGAGCGACGATCTGCGTTGGGCAGCTGGCAGCAATTGGATGAGTATAGCTGGTGATCAAAGTGGCGCATCTTGGGGGAGGACTACGACTAGTAGTTGACTGCCGTAGGCTGCTAATGATGATGATGACGATGTAATATGTACGTTTCTTATTCCACCATAACTTCTAAATGCTGCTTTAACGGATTTTGCCCATTGGGATATCGTTAGTCCATAAAACTTCCCAAGTGACAAAGGCTATAAACCTTTGGAAAATTATTTTTATTTGAATCTGAAAGCTTGGTAAATAAGTCTTGGTAATACAAACTTTTGTATTGTAAACAAATAAGTATATACTTATATGTTCACAATAAAAGTTTTTTGTGTTTTCAATAAAAATTTCTTTGTGTTTGTACCTACTGCTAGTAACCTTTGCTTTTAAGCATGATATATTTTATGTGAACAGCTCACTTAAATATAATATAAGTATATTGCATTTACATTAAATTTACAACCTCAATAGTAAACCGGTATATCGGCGTATAGCTTGCAAAATTTAATAGACTTGCATAAAACAGAAATAAAAAAAAAACTATTATATTTTTTTGAACAGAAAAATATGAACATGGAATTTGTTACTACCTGAAGCGAGACTTCAGAGCCCCTATGCAGCGCTCAACAGCATTACGTGCAAGGACGTGGGTGCTGTAATAAAAGAACTCTGGTGTCCTTGGAGTTGCATTTAGGATAGGAGTCATCATGGTTTTCCTTAGTGGATAGCCACTATCTCCTAAAATTAAATTAGTAGGTTAAAAGAAAAAAGAAGAATGTTAACCCTGAGACCAAAGCTTTATAAAATGCATGTATGCTTATTTTAAAAACGGGTAAGGCCCAAGTTCACCGACTTTGTCTAATCAACTGATCACAAAAACCGACGATCAAAACTCAACGCTTGTTTAAACAGGCGATCATAAAACATGTGTTCACCACGCAAATTCGACCATTGATTACTAAATCGAACGATTTTGAACAAAAGAATGAACAATATACAGCCGTCAAATTCTAAAGTTGAGTATACGCATGCAAAATATAACGTTGACAGAACTAAATGACATGGTCGGATAATACTATTATGACACCAAATTGAATACCATTAGAATATGATCTATCTGAGTGTTAAATTGCCTACTCCTTTACTTAGATTCATTATTGTTGTTGTCATAATGTCACAATGTCATAATAATAGATGGCTTTGCGTGGTGATTTCGTTTGTTTAACATCGAAGATTGCGCGCGTAAAGTTTACCCTGTGAAATAAAAATCTTATCCCCTCAATAATGGAAGGCAAAAAGAGAACCACCAATTTTACACCCGATGAAAAGAGGATTCTTTCGGAGTTAGTGTTAAAATATAGAGACAGTGTCGAAAATAAGAAGACAGATGCGGCAACAAACACACAAAAATTAAATGCGTTTCGCAAACGAATTTAATAGCATGAGTACATTTTGCCACAGAAATCATCAAAGTTTAAGAACATGCTGGGATAACATAAAACGGCAGAGCAAAAAAGATAAAGCCAACATCAAGAAAGAGTTTATTACAAGTTTGATGGACTTAACCTTTAAATTCAAGTGACAGATCATACGAACTAAAATGTCAAAGTCTCTAATCAAGAGTTAATCAAGGAAGGGAAGGTCCGTCAACATAATCAACTGATTAACTGGCGAAATCGCCGTTTAAGGATTGGTGAACACGACGATATCGTTAATCGACTGTTATATGATATTAACGACTGGTTAAGACTTAATCGGTTGATTTAAAAAGTCGGTGAACTCGGGCCTAAATATGTCAAGTCATTGTTATACGAGCTTTTTTCTCGGTTGCGTCCGCAGCAGCTGTGATGCTTTAAAGCCCAGCTTCCACTATTGTAACAGCATACATGCTGTGCTAGGATTAGCGAATGATTTTTTGACCAGCTGCCTGTTTGACACAAACTCTTCACGGGGAGATTTACAACCGAAAACAAATACTGGCTGCCGTGTGTGCGCGTGCAGACCACTGTACTATGAGAAGTACCTATATGAATTACTCTAGAACCTATATCTATTAATGTAGATTAGTGGGTCTGTGAGAACAGTAGACCTCGCGAGCCCTTACAACCACGAAATAACCGATATTTTATCGTTTCCCTGGCTTAACCATTTAAGAATTTTGAAGTAAATCTATTAATAATAAAACATACTAAAACTGGAGAAAAAGTAGAAAGACCCATCCTTTAAGCCCCACCGTAGTGTATTACCCCACCTTACTTAAACCCTTTACATTTGCAATTTTTATTAATCGTTATCTTCCTCTATTCTTGAAAGAAGAAGTTTCACTGTACATAATCTAGTGAGGCGGTCTAAATTAAAATGCTCCAGTACTATGTCCTCTAGCCGGCGAGAGCGAGAGAGGGCAACGTAGGAACATCCCGCTGCGAACTCATGAGTTCGTAAGCTACAACCACCCTTGGCAGTGTCAAACCCTGCGATTTGTGGATGGTCACTGCTCAATCATGCTAATATAAGAGGAAACTTTGTTCTGGAGCATGTGATCTCCCTAGAACGCCAAGCTGTACCGGTTGATAGCGATTAAAGTGTTACTGTCCACTGGCAGGCATCGTTCCTCGAAAATAGCTGCTATTTTCGCTAATAAATCGATCAAACTGACAGATCGAAGAACGACCAGGTAGTACCAGGTAGTAGTAGTTAAGTAAAGTCACCTGAAAACCAGCATGCACTATCAATTCTAATGTTATGGTACAAATAAATCATTGTCGTACCTAATAAATATGATATTTCCCCTCTTTCTGATAACTCACTCAGATGATTATATAGGGGATGGCTTTGCCAAATCGTTGCATCATGGGCTCTACCTGTTGAACTGGGATTCACAGCTAGTATATTACCGTTGGCATCACATATCTGTAATAATAACAATTTACTTAAATTTTAGAATACAATTGGTTAGGTGCTATACATACATACATAGTATCAGGTTTTTACCCTTGCAGTGTAGGTAGACTATTAGCCAATAATAAAGATGTTATAAATCCCTAGATTTGAATATAAAACGCGTGAGACATGGAGCGGTCACTGACGATCAGGATTTTATAATAAAACAAAGCAGCTGGCGCATAACAATGCGCATTTTAATCCACTAGGGACAATATCAACACAATGCATAACAATATGAAGCTACGCTTAAGTTGGTCGGTCGGCTGCTCAGCAAGAAGTGTGGCTTTCTCTAGGCGGTGAACGCAACGACGGTATGGCGGGCAGGGTGGGGCGAGCTGTGACGTCACGCCAGCATGGCAGTTTGGGTTGGTTGCGTTACAATCGGCCATCCTGCAACAATTGCTCCCGCAATGAGAGCAAGACATCTGGTTAATAAAATATTCTAAGTTCTTGGCTTGGACCGTTGGTAAACAAGTTCTTGACTTGGACTCGTGGTAGACAAGATCTAGGCTTGGACTCGTGGTAGACAAGATCTAGGCTTGGACTCGTGGTAGACAAGATCTAGGCTTGGACTCGTGGCGAACAAGATCTAGGCTTGGACTCGTGGCAGACAAGATCTGTGCTTGGACTCGTGGTAGACAAATTCCAGGCTTTGACTCGTCGTAGACAAAGTCCATGCTTCGACTCGTAAACAAGTTCCAGGCCTCTGACTGTTGGCTTAGCTTGGGTCCATGGCATGGCTCGAGCCCCTGGCTTGGCTTGGGCTCTTGGCTTGGCTGGGCCCCTGGCTTGGCTTGGACCCTGGCATGGCTTGGGCCCCTGGCACGGCTTGGGCCCCTGGCATGGCTTGGCCCTGGCATGGCTTGGACCACTGCTTGACTTGGGCCATTAGCTCGCATTAAACATTGGCGTGTCTAGGGCAAATGACCAGGCATCTTCTAGATTCATCATATCATTATTTGCAATGTACGAATGAATATTATTGATTAGTACACTCAAAATGTTCCCTTTTCAAGACTGTATAGTAATAGGACCAACTAGCACAGTAACCTTATTACAGAACTACAAGTCAATCAACACTAATAAAGTTACTATCAAATATGAACTGCATAATATCAAGATGAACTGCAAGTCTTTCAATAAATACTGTCAGACTTATAGCAGCATTATGAAAGAGGCTTCATCTTAAAATTTACTCCGTTGATATTTCTATACGATTGGAATAAAAAATTCAAAATAAACTAGCTTCACTTCAGATTCAACGACACCTAGCTATACTATATAATTCACGAGTAGAATGAAGTACATCGGCCTGCGATAATATCACAGGGATATGACAAGAGCAATCTTGAAATGAACACACTCCCAAAAATATTAAAGAGCACCTTTATTAAAAATAGCACATGGTCAGTGGAAAAGATTGAAAAGGAAGGGCTGGCCTACAATGAACTTTTTAACCTTTTCTAAAGGAATTGAAAACCCAGTGCATTACTAGAGTATTATCAGATTTGTCAGAAAAAGAACCAGAGAAGTTCCACTACCAAGGCAGTTATAGGAGTAATAAAGCTTTATACAAAATAACAGTTACGTTTGACTTTACATTTTAAAAGATAATTATAGGCGCTTCCCAAGACTTCTGCTCATAAAGTGCACCTCCGCCAAAATATGTTCACGGTATGTACAAATAAGATCAACCACGAAAATAAGCAAGGCACCATCAACAAGAACTAGGCAGGAAATCAGTCAGGTTAGGAGTAAGCAATAGGAATTAGTCACGTGACTTGCTGCGCTGGGCACTACTGATAAAACTAGCTATGCGACAGAATAAACATCGGCAACAAAAGCGAACTTCATTATTAATCATCATCATCAGGTCTTTTAAGTCTCAACTGCAGGAGCATGACCCTCTCTGTACTACCGGAGCCACACATAATTAATATCTACGGCTAAAACAATTATCATGAGTGACTGAGAATTCGCCAAGTTAGGTTATTTATTAGTTCTCGAAAATAGTTTGAAATAAGCGCGTTTTAACATTTTCAATATTTTAATTTAAATTTCGAAGGGTATTATAATAATACCAGCAGAAGCGCTTATTGCCTTATAAAGAACAAAATTGTGACACCAAAATGAACGTAGTAAGTAATCATTAGCAATACGACTAATCTGGTTAATAATCAACATGTGATAGTATTTAGGCAACTAACAAAATCTACATATTCGACAAGAGATTGTCAAAAAAAGGAAAAGCTAGGAATACGGTAATACTGAAATAAGGTATATGAGCCAATAGGGCGAGTCACAAACATTAATCTAGGTACTACTACCGACAAGCATTAGCTGAGAAATCAGACTAGACATAGCCAGTAAGAACTGATTACATGCCTATGGTGGTCCAAGGTAATAAAAGCCAAGGCAGACCAAAGCAGATATGCATGAGAAAGCATAGATCCGAATGAAAACTTAGTTGACCTGGTCTAAGCCTACCCGCGGCTATAGTGCCTTGGATGATGAAGAAATAAAAACCAAAATAAATGACCATTTTCGACATTTTGATTAAATTTTATGCCTCATATCATCATCATTCAGCAAACGTTCTTTTTTTAAAACGTTACCGTTATTCGGCCCGAATAACACAAACAAACGAGGCATTTAGAATCTTAGAACAAGTATTTGCAGAAAGGTAGGCAAGTGACCATTTTATTGTAATTTACTGGCAATTTGACTCGTATTTAGCTTGACATTGGCAAATAAGATACTTTTTGTTTGCTATATATAAGCTAGGAAATTGGTCATTAATTGAGCGACTAATCTGGCTAGGAATTGGCAATAAAATTGGCTGACCTGGCTATATACTGGCTGCTTCCCCGACTCTGTTCTCGTTCCACGTAGTCTGCATGTCCGACGACACAGCCACTGCTCGTGTAGTCAAGCTCGTGCAGCCCTCGCAGCCTTGTGGAATGCAGTAGCTGGATGGACGACAGCTGGATAGTCCACGTGGCTTGGAGATTCAGATGCCAGCGGCGTATTCATGGAAAAGAAGGAAAATGCATTAATCTCCAAAATAACTTGTAAACACCTTCCACTGGATATAATGGCACGCTAAAGCGATATTGATATAACGTTTCTTTTTTTACCCAATGGATCAGATACTCACCTAGATTGACTGTTTTAACGAAAAATTTGAAACTTTGTGCAACGGAAAATTTTAACTTTGTGCAAAGGAAAATTTTAACTTTGTGCAAAGGAAAATTCGAATAAGGCAATGGAAAGTAAACGTGCTATAAACTTATTTAAATCTTAAATGATGTGCAACGGAAAATTTAAATCGATCAACAGAGAGTAAAGATTAGACTAATTTAAATGGCACAACGTAAAAATACAATAAAGTAATAGATTCTCGTCGGTAGTACTTAACCATGTGGCGAAAAATTCCATCGGCGTGGTGATGAAAGACGATTTTTTTCATCCATGGTCCTATACCACTTCTGATTAAAACGCGTGAGACATGGAGCGGTCACTGACGATCAGGATTTTATAATAAAACAAAGCAGCTGGCGCATAACAATGCGCATTTTAATCCACTAGGGACAATATCAACACAATGCATAACAATATGAAGCTACGCTTAAGTTGGTCGGTCGGCTGCTCAGCAAGAAGTGTGGCTTTCTCTAGGCGGTGAACGCAACGACGGTACGGCGGGAAGGGTGGGGCGAGCTGTGACGTCACGCCAGCATGGCAGTTTGGGTTGGTTGCGTTACAATATTAATTTATCCCTAATTTTAACACGACAAGAAAAAGAAGAAACAATATTTTACGTCCACGATACGCAATCGAATATACGTATGTATGATATAAAAATAAATTAACAATTTAAGCGCTAGCGGGCGAGCTCTGCGGCGCAGTGATTAACACGCCAGCCTGCAACACTAGGGGGCCCGGGTTCAATATCCGGTCAGGTCATGATGGAAAACGATATTTCTCAGATTGACCTGGGTCTTGGATGATTATCTATATAAGTATCTATTATAAAATATTGTATCGTTGAGTTAGTATCCCACGACACAAGTTCACAACTTACTGTGGGGCCAACTCAATTAGTGTGATATGTCCGTATATATTTATATATTTTATATATAAAAAGGCATTTACGGATTGATTTTTAAGTCATCTTAAAATTTTAACATAATTACAAATTTAAACAATAAAAATTACAAATAAAAAAGAGACTCCAACGCCTCGCCGCGAGGCAGGGTACCCAGAAGGCTGGCAGCATTACCTCTTTGCACCGCGATATAAATTCTTTGTACAAAATAACTGCCAGCCCTCGGATCGCCCGTAACCTCGCGGAGATGCGTTGAAATCTCATTCACCAAAGATTTTGCTTCTGGGTCCAACGGACCCAAGGTCTTTACGGCAACGGGCACAAAGAAATGATTTTCGAGTAGATCTCCATATTTTCTGCGTTTCAGGACCTCCGCCGAAACAGCCGCCGCACCGGCTCGCACAGACGTTAACGCCACATACGTATATAAAAATCAACTTACAATCATTACATTCAGGGAATGGTACCCTTTCCTACTGTAATATCGCTCTTCGTGCGACGTAGACCTCAATATTTTTATATGTGTTCCGTCGATACAGCCCAGTACACCAGGCATATCAAATTTATGGTAAAATCTAAAAAGAGCGAGAATGAGTTGACTATTTATGGTTAGATAAGTATTAACTAAATGTATTTTATAATGAAAAACTGATGTTTTATGCCACAAGAACGGAAATTCCCGCTATGTTCTGCCGTCCTACCGCTCTTGTGATCTCGGTCAGGTCTTTCTATCACCTACTCGTTAGGTGTTTATGCTTAGACCCTCAGCCACGTCAATGAACTAATGTTTCTGAACATTTTTCTACGGATCTCGTTCATTCTCAAAAACATCAGTTTGCAAGCGTTTTTATAAGTTGAATGCCAAAGAAACGTGTTACAAAGACGAAATAGTCACTGATAAACACATTTTATTTCACAATGAAACACTTGTTACAGATACTAAGGTATTTTTGGTGACAACTGACCGCGGAGGTTAGCGAACGCTTCAAATAATTTAAGGACAGCTAGCAGGACATGATCAAAAAAATATCTGGTTTTGCACTGTGTTCCACTATGGGAATCTGGCGAGTAAGCGACCAATACTGTTGGTAGTCAGTTCCGAAACGCAAGTTGTTTGTAGCTTTTGAACAATAACTAATTATTTGAATATAATGAAATCAGTGACGTGAAAAGCCGTCAGGCCTATTTTCCACCGACTTCTCTAAATAAATCATTCAGTGAGACTTGAAAATATTTTTACCTGGCCTTAAGCGCGTTCCTTTCATTTTTATTAGTCGGCCATTTCACATATCTAGGAAAGATTTGGTTCAGTGCCTCCGTAACTTGCCTCACAGCTCTGGACACTGATTTTTGAGATACGTTGTGGAGGACACTCTGCCATCCATAAATCGCCTGACAAGGACCCGCATGTGGCGGCGATTTCTTCGCAGCTCTACATCATCGCGTCGGCGGCGATCCACATTGGCAAACTCCAATATACGCCATCTCAAGACTGCAGCCATTTCGTCCGTAATAAGTTGGTGGTTCTATTAAAGCAGTCTATTGTCACATATTTGCCAGCCTTTTGTCAGTGCAAGCAAAAGTCAAAATAATGTCAGATTTTTTAGCAAATATTTTTGCAAATGGCATCCACAATTTTCTCTCAATGATGCCATTGGAATAAAAAAATAGCGGACTTGCAAAAGTTTTCAATAGCTGTCACTGAGCGGCCACCCAGAAGACCCACAATCGAGTATTGTAAATACGGGACTTGCAGCCCAGGTACAAGATCACTAAAATTATGCTACTCAAAAGGAAAAAGTTTTGTTTTGGTCACAGCCGACCAACTTTTATAAGATCGTAAAAATTTACGTAAAAACAATATTACTAACTGTCAAGTAGCAGCTCATGGTACCAAATTGAATGAATGATTTGCTCTGACGTCAGCAAAACTGCTAGAAAACACAGTAATATTGTTTTGTATACGTCAAGGTACGAATTTCAAAAGAAATATTGAAATAATACTGCTTTAAGAGGTTATGGTAGCCCCCCAGAACAGATTACTTTAAAATTTCCCATAATTCGATACGATTGCGATTTAGTGGCAACACTGGTTGATCGAGAACATTTTTTGTTATTTTGCAAATTTATTGCATTATTTGTTAATATTTGGACAAAATAATACTTACATGTGTAAACATAGATTTAAAAAAAAAATCGTATGGAAAGTAACAGTATCCTTTTGTAAATTGGTTGTTCCGGACCTCAATTTGGCATTTTTCGTTCCGGAACGTGCCACGCTGCTGTCACTTCTTGAATAATGCGGAGCGCGCGGAAACTAGTTTTATATATCGCTATGACCGGCGGGCTCGTACCTTTGGAGCGGGGGTCGCCCGGCAATGACGTCTCCGGTTGGTTTAATGCTCTAAGGTTTCACATGACCTAGAAGTAACACATCTTGATTTTCGTAGGTTTTTGCCACTAGTTGAGCGCCATTATAATGCAGATTTTTGTACTAAACAACAATTATTTTTAATAGTTTCGTACATATACATAAGGAAAGCAGTGAGCAGTCAAACGTAGTTATAACTGTTATAAGGTAAAAGTAATATAGCGGTCGCCCGCCGGGTGATCACACAAGTCGAGACGCACTCTGATTGGTCAGAGCGCGGCACAGAGCGTAGCCAATCTTCAAATTTTGCTCTATTTTGCCGCGCTACAATTATATAAATGACAATTGCACAATTTATTATTGTACAATCTGACAATCTGCCTATGCAGTCAAACCCAAGACCAATATCGGCGAATTATAGAAGTTGTCCATCTACATCGTGTACCTCTTGTGTTCAAGACCCTCAAGGACCTTCAAAAAAGAGACGGTGTGAATGAACTCAGTCCTGGTGTTGGTAACACAAGGTGTGAAATAGCAAAGTGATGTACTACAATGTTATAGAAGACATAATATCTTCAAAAAAGTTCAATACATATGTTATTACGCCTGGAGTGGGGGCCGGTGAGCGTCGTGGAACGGCAGTTTGGTTCGAGCAGCGGAGCGCGGCGGGCCTTGCGACTATGCTTTCCCTCTATTAATTTATTTGGCCTATAGTTTGATATGATCTACGTGATTTCGTTTAGTAAAACCTGAGGGTAATGGGGGTCACTTAAGCGAGAACTCAAATAATTTTTTAATTGAACATAAAATATTTATTGCTACCCTTTAAAATTGAACTATCATTAGAGATCAATTTCAGTCACTTTGGTAATCAACGTTGGAAATTATAAAAGTTTAAAAAAAAACAGATTGACTCCCATTATATCAACTAAGGGGTAATGTGGATCACCCTAGGGGCAATCAGAGTCAAAGAAAATCTAGCACATATTGCAGACATAACCGTCAGCAATTTTTAGTTGTGGTAGAGCCACGCTACCGGCAAAATTAATTTTTCCTAGTAGCGTGAATGGGCCGGTTCGTCTGGGGAAGTACCACACTTTCACAGAAAATCGACGTTGGAGTAGGAGCTTTACCGCTTCTATGCTTCGTTCGGTGAGTGAGAGAGCCGGAGGCCCATCCTTCCCCCATTTCCTCCCCCCATGTCCTTTCCTCAACTCCTTGAAAGGCCGGCAACGCTCCTGTTACACCCTGGTGTTGCAGTTGTCCATGGGCAGGGCTAGTCGCTTACCATCAGGTGACTCGCTTGCTCGTTTGCCGCCCTATAACGTAAAAAAAAGCTGACTTCCATCCTGTGCACTCAGCGTGAGCCCATAACCCACAAGAGGTACATCTGAACCACATCTCGTTGTTTCTTCAGAATTTGTCGCATACTAGGCATCTGTTTCCAGCATCACCTGCATCGTCATCCTCATCATCCTGGCATAAGTCGTCAGTACCAACATCTAATACAGAAGTTTTGTTCGATTCTTGTAATACTTGGTGCTTTGCCTTTTCAGTACCCTTCTTTCCCTGTACTTTGCCTTTCCATCTCTTCTTCTTCTTTTTTCTTCATTTTATTATTTTGTTTTTCTTACAGATTTTCTTTTATTGGTGTTAAAGTTAAATTTGTAGCGTGTTGCTTCTTTAGACCCTGTCGTGTATTGATAACAGACGTTTTCTCAGGCAACTTGATTAAATCATGCAATGTAGTACTGATTTGATTTGACGTGTCAGGAATATCTGGTTCAGAATCAACGGGCTTACTAATTGGTTAGACATTCTAAGAGCTGGTGAATCAATTTGTTTTGAACTGCTCGGAACTGGTGAGTGAATTTCTTTTGAAGTGCTGGGTATCGCACTGGTAACTGTAAGAGATTCGTTGCAATCTTGGATTGCAATGGCCGCAGATTGGAGAACTACTGCAGCGAGGAAATCTTCTTCAGTAAATACTTCCGAATTAAGTGGAAATATTCCATAATAGTTTCTGATTTTTTCGCGATTGTTACACATTTAAATAAAATCACTTTAATACGGTATTATCACGGATATTACATTATTTTTACACCTAACTTTTCGAAACCTTTACAGTTTTCATGGTCGCAGGTAGACTAAGTTGACATTTGTCTTTGTGTTATAAGAACTAAACAAAACTACTGCCTACAATATTTATTGTACTCCGGATTGTATTCCGGATGTACGCAGTATTCACGGTGACGGTCACGGTGTCTGAAGGTCTTGCCAGTCTTGTGATGAGCTTGAGATTTTATTAAATTGATGACAGGATCCCAAGCTGGTGGTAACTGCCAACCATCCTCTATTGAAATTAGGATGTTTTTTAATTTCAATAGCCTCACGAAGCGTTCTTGGAATGTATCTGTTTTCTTTTGCAAGGACTTGAGGATTATCAAAACGCATGTATTGGTTGGATTTGTCTAAGGCATGTTCACAGACTGCAGACTTGGTTGATCGTCTATTCTTCATGTCAGCAATATGTTCTTTAATTCTGGTACCGATGCTTCACGGAGAATGTTATGTATATATTCGGGAATATAATAGGACGCCTCGTAATTCTGTATTTATATGACTACTAGCTTTCGCCCGCGTCTCCGCCCGCGTCAATGTCGATCCCTCGGGAATAGTAGTTTTTCCCGGGATAAAAGGTATCCTAAGGTAAACGCACCAATAATGGACACTTTAAGGTGAATAATTTAGAATTTCAGAAATTTCACTTTGTCTGTGCAAGTTTGAACAGTAAACGTAGTGGAAATAAGAAGTCTTTATTCTATACGTCTGCTGTATTTAATGTAAGATACCTTAATTAGTTTTGGTAAAATTAATAAATTAAAACTTATTTTTTTTCTCTAGTTATGGACAGGGAAAATCCAGTTATGGACACCCAATAATAAACAAAAACCTTATATGGACACCGAGTAATAAACAAGAACCTTATATTGACACCCAGTAATAAACAAGGACTTATAATAAACACCCAGTAATGTACATAAACCATGATAGACCCTTGTTAAAATGTAGGGTATTCAATTTGGAATACGTATAGAATAATACAACCTTTAATGTTAATCAACTTTTAATGTAGTTGCTTTTACAAAGTTCACAAATTTAGAGAAGAATAACAATGAGATCAGAATAAAAACACAAAATTATTTATGTTCCTCTATAAGTATCTATTTTTTTGTGCTATTTAACTTAAAAAAAATCAAATAATACTCTTAATCAGTCTTTCATATATTCATTGTGCTAACTTGATACTCATTTTTATTAACATGTTCAATGAGTCCAGGAAAATGTTGATCTTCGTATAAAACGATCACGTAAGATCCCTTTGTCAGTTTTTGTTGGGACGAAACGAACGTACTTAATTGTGCGTCGTCCGACTCCGATTCTTCTGTCATCATACTTTCGTCACTTTCAGCGTAAATTACTTCTGCCTCAGTTTCAGAGGATTCATTTCGGTTGTTTCGTTTATTCGATTTTATTTTCTTCTTATTGAGTTTATTAATTTTATTTTCTTCTCGCTTTTTTGCACGCAATTCTATTTCTTCTATTTTTTTTCTTTTTTCTTCTTCCTTTTTAATATTATATGCTTTTCATGCAGGGCTTGTAATGGTAAATAGATTTTTTTCTTTTAATTTTCGTTTTTTATTTTTAGTTTTTTCATCCTTTTCTGGCAAAAATAAGCTTCTTTTGAAAGGTGTAGGTATAGTATAATTTGATGGTCCGGTTGTTTCATTTTTTTTTGGTGTTGAATTATCAAAAAATTTCTTTGTGTTTGTACCTACTGCTAGTAACCTTTGCTTTTAAGCATGATATATTTTATGTGAACAGCTCACTTAAATCTATACATATAATAAAATAGTAAAATTATTTTGTCTGTACATTTCGAATTTTTGACTGAAATGGATAGAGGGACACTTAAAAAGAATAATAGAAAGCAAAAAAATTTTTTTGGAATTTCTTGTCTGTCTGTCTGTCTGTCTGTCTGTCTGTATGTATGATCACGATTATCTCCGAAAATACTGAACCGATTTACTTTAAACTTTCACCAATTGCTTTGTTTTAACTCAGTTTAACATTTAAAGTTTGTTTCATCAAAATCGGTTTATTAACAAAAAAGTTATCGTCATTTGAATGAACTCAAGGCATGAGTTTGCGTGCAAACATATAGCAAAAATAAAATAAAATAATAAGTGACATAAGAAAATTAAAATCCAAAGTCAATTCATCATCATTATACGACAGCATTATACCTATCCATACTATCCATAGTAATCCATACTAAAAAAAAAGGAGAAGCTGACTGACTGACATATCAACGCAGGGCCTAAACTATAAGGGTTAGGAACTTGAAATTTTGCACAGGGGTTCCTTTTATAACGTAGGGGAGCACTAAGAAAGGATTTTTGGAAATTCATCTCCTTAGGGGGATAAACGGGTTGCAAATTTAGTATGAAACTTTGTTGTTTTTGAAGTTATTCGAATGAAATTCAGCATGAAGGTTCTTTACTGAAAGGTATGAAACACGAGTAAAATATTTTACCCAAAAATCATCCCTTAAGGGGGTAAAATAGGGGGGCAAAGTAAGCATGAAACTTTGCCATTTTTGAAGTTAGTCGAATGAAATTCAGCATGAAGGTTCTTTACTAAAAGGCATGAAACACGAGTAAAATATTTTTCTCAAAAATCATCCCTTAAGGGGATATAACGGGGATGCAAAGTTAGTATGAAACTTTCCGTTTTTGAAGTTATTCAATTGAAATTCAATATTAAGGTAATTGAAAGTCATAAACTAATGTATTCCTGTTATTCTACTGTTCCTGAGAAATCGACACTTACGCGGGCGGAGCCGCGGGCCAAAGGCAAACCTGACTTATATATCAACGCACAGCCGAAACTACTGTGCGCAGAAACTGAAATTTGGCACAGGGATTCTTTTATGATGTAAATGAGCACTAAGAAAGGATTTTTAGAAAATCAAAGGGGTTGAGGTTTTATGGAACTTTTTCATTTCTGGACTTAGAAGTTTAAAAGTAGGTACGCAAGTTCTCAATTAAAATTAAAAAAGATCTGTTTAGGTGAACCAGACAACATTCTCCCTTGAAGGGGTAAATAGGGGGTAAAGTTTGTATGGAATTTTTCCATTTTTAGACTTAGAGGTATGAAAATAAGTATATACGTTCTAGGTTACAATTAAAAAAGATCTGTGTAGGTGAAATGTACAAAATTTCCCCCATAAGGGATAAGGGGGGGGGGGGGGGGGGATTGTATGGAAATTTTCTCATTTCTGGACATAGAAGTATAAAAATAAGTATATATGTTTACATTACAATTAAAAAGATCTGTGTAGTTAAAATGGTCGAAATTTCCCCTTGAAGGGGTAGAATAGGTGGGGTAAAGTTTGTATGGTTTTTTTTTTACTTAGAAATATGACAATAAGAAGTTCTCCATTACAATAAAAAAATATCTGTGTAGGTGAAATGGGCAAAATCCCCTCCTTAAGGGCTAAAGATCTATGCAGGTGAAATGTATTAAATTCCCCCTTAAGGGAAAAAGCAAAGGGGCAGGGGTTAGTATGGAATTTTTATCATTACTACTGTTCTCAAGGGAACGACATTAACGCGAGCGGAGCCGCGGGCAACAGCTAGTATAATGTAAGTATATTGCATTTACATTAAATTTACAACCTCAATAGTAAACCGGTATATCGGCGTATAGCTTGCAAAATTTAATAGACTTGCATAAAACAGAAATAAAAAAAAAATATTATATTTTTTTGAACAGAAAAATATGAACATGGAATTTGTTACTACCTGAAGCGAGACTTCAGAGCCCCTATGCAGCGCTCAACAGCATTACGTGCAAAGACGTGGTTGCTGTAATAAAAGAACTCTGGTGTCCTTGGAGTTGCATTTAGGATAGGAGTCATCATGGTTTTCCTTAGTGGATAGCCACTATCTCCTAAAATTAAATTAGTAGGTTAAAAGAAAAAAAAAGAATGTTAACCCTGAGACCAAACCTTTATAAAATGCATGTATGCTTATTTTAAAAACGGGTAAATATGTCAAGTCATTGTTATACGAGCTTTTTTCTCGGTTGCGTCCGCAGCAGCTGTGATGCTTTAATGCCCAGCTTCCACTATTGTAACAACATACATGCTGTGCTAGGATTAGCGAATGATTTTTTGAGCAGCTGCCTGTTTGACACAAACTCTTCACGGGGAGATTTACAACCGAAAACAAATACTGGCTGCCGTGTGTGCGCGTGCAGACCACTGTACTATGAGAAGTACCTATATGAATTACTCTAGAACCTATATCTATTAATGTAGACTAGTGGTTCTGTGAGAACAGTAGACCTCGCGAGCCCTTACAACCACGAAATAACCGATATTTTATCGTTTCCCTGGCTTAACCATTTAAGAATTTTGAAGTAAATCTATTAATAATAAAACATACTAAAACTGGAGAAAAAGTAGAAAGACCCATCCTTTAAGCCCCACCGTAGTGTATTACCCCACCTTACTTAAACCCTTTACATTTGCAATTTTTATTAATCGTTATCTTCCTCTATTCTTGAAAGAAGAAGTTTCACTGTACATAATCTAGTGAGGCGGTCTAAATTAAAATGCTTCAGTACTATGTCCTCTAGCCGGCGAGAGCGAGAGAGGGCAACGTAGGAACATCCCGCTGCGAACTCATGAGTTCGTAAGCTACAACCACCCTTGGCAGTGTCAAACCCTGCGATTTGTGGATGGTCACTGATCAATCATGCTAATATAAGAGGAAACTTTGTTCTGGAGCATGTGATCTCCCTAGAACGCCAAGCTGTACCGGTTGATAGCGATTAAAGTGTTACTGTCCACTGGCAGGCATCGTTCTTCGAAAATAGCTGCTATTTTCGCTAATAAATCGATCAAACTGACAGATCGAAGAACGACCAGGTAGTACCAGGTAGTAGTAGTTAAGTAAAGTCATCTGAAAACCAGCGTGCACTATCAATTCTAATGTTATGGTACAAATAAATCATTGTCGTACCTAATAAATATGATATTTCCCCTCTTTCTGATAACACTGATGATTATATAGGGGATGGCTTTGCCAAATCGTTGCATCATGGGCTCTACCTGGTGAACTGGGATTCACGGCTAGTATATTACCGTTGGCATCACATATCTGTAATAATAACAATTTACTTAAATTTTAGAATACAATTGGTTAGGTGCTATACATACATACATAGTATCAGGTTTTTACCCTTGCAGTGTAGGTAGACTATTAGCCAATAATAAAGATGTTATAAATCCCTAGATTTGAATATAAAACGCGTGAGACATGGAGCGGTCACTGACGATCAGGATTTTATAATAAAACAAAGCAGCTGGCGCATAACAATGCGCATTTTAATCCACTAGGGACAATATCAACACAATGCATAACAATATGAAGCTACGCTTAAGTTGGTCGGTCGGCTGCTCAGCAAGAAGTGTGGCTTTCTCTAGGCGGTGAACGCAACGACGGTACGGCGGGAAGGGTGGGGCGAGCTGTGACGTCACGCCAGCATGGCAGTTTGGGTTGGTTGCGTTACAATCGGCCATCCTGCAACAATTGCTCCCGCAATGAGAGCAAGACATCTGGTTAATAAAATATTCTAAGTTCTTGGCTTGGACCGTTGGTAAACAAGTTCTTGACTTGGACTCGTGGTAGACAAGATCTAGGCTTGGACTCGTGGTAGACAAGATCTAGGCTTGGACTCGTGGTAGACAAGATCTAGGCTTGGACTCGTGGCGAACAAGATCTAGGCTTGGACTCGTGGCAGACAAGATCTGTGCTTGGACACGTGGTAGACAAATTCCAGGCTTTGACTCGTGGTAGACAAGATCTAGGCTTGGACTCGTGGTAGACAAGATCTAGGCTTGGACTCGTGGCGAACAAGATCTAGGCTTGGACTCGTGGCAGACAAGATCTGTGCTTGGACTCGTGGTAGACAAATTCCAGGCTTTGACTCGTCGTAGACAAAGTCCATGCTTCGACTCGTAAACAAGTTCCAGGCCTCTGACTGTTGGCTTAGCTTGGGTCCATGGCATGGCTCGAGCCCCTGGCATGGCTTGGGCCCCTGGCATGGCTTGGACCCTGGCATGGCTTGGACCACTGCTTGACTTGGGCCATTAGCTCGCATTAAACATTGGCGTGTCTAGGGCAAATGACCAGGCATCTTCTAGATTCATCATATCATTATTTGCAATGTACGAATGAATATTATTGATTAGTACACTCAAAATGTTCCCTTTTCAAGACTGTATAGTAATAGGACCAACTAGCACAGTAACCTTATTACAGAACTACAAGTCAATCAACACTAATAAAGTTACTATCAAATATGAACTGCATAATATCAAGATGAACTGCAAGTCTTTCAATAAATACTGTCAGACTTATAGCAGCATTATGAAAGAGGCTTCATCTTAAAATTTACTCCGTTGATATTTCTATACGATTGGAATAAAAAATTCAAAATAAACTAGCTTCACTTCAGATTCAACGACACCTAGCTATACTATATAATTCACGAGTAGAATGAAGTACATCGGCCTGCGATAATATCACAGGGATATGACAAGAGCAATCTTGAAATGAACACACTCCCAAAAATATTAACGAGCACCTTTATTAAAAATAGCACATGGTCAGTGGAAAAGATTGAAAAGGAAGGGCTGGCCTACAATGAACTTTTTAACCTTTTCTAAAGGAATTGAAAACCCAGTGCATTACTAGAGTATTATCAGATTTGTCAGAAAAAGAACCAGAGAAGTTCCACTACCAAGGCAGTTATAGGAGTAATAAAGCTTTATACAAAATAACAGTTACGTTTGACTTTACATTTTAAAAGATAATTATAGGCGCTTCCCAAGACTTCTGCTCATAAAGTGCACCTCCGCCAAAATATGTTCACGGTATGTACAAATAAGATCAACCACGAAAATAAGCAAGGCACCATCAACAAGAACTAGGCAGGAAATCAGTCAGGTTAGGAGTAACCAATAGGAATTAGTCACGTGACTTGCTGCGCTGGGCACCACTGATAAAACTAGCTATGCGACAGAATAAACATCGGCAACAAAAGCGAACTTCATTATTAATCATCATCATCAGGTCTTTTTAGTCTCCACTGCAGGAGCATGACCCTCTCTGTACTACCGGAGCCACACATAATTAATATCTACGGCTAAAACAATTATCATGAGTGACTGAGAATTCGCCAAGTTAGGTTATTTATTAGTTCTCGAAAATAGTTTGAAATAAGCGCGTTTTAACATTTTCAATATTTTAATTTAAATTTGGAAGGGTATTATAATAATACCAGCAGAAGCGCTTATTGCCTTATAAAGAACAAAATTGTGACACCAAAATGAACGTAGTAAGTAATCATTAGCAATACGACTAATCTGGTTAATAATCAACATGTGATAGTATTTAGGCAACTAACAAAATCTACATATTCGACAAGAGATTGTCAAAAAAAGGAAAAGCTAGGAATACGGTAATACTGAAATAAGGTATATGAGCCAATAGGGCGAGTCACAAACATTAATCTAGGTACTACTACCGACAAGCATTAGCTGAGAAATCAGACTAGACATAGCCAGTAAGAACTGATTACATGCCTATGGTGGTCCAAGGTAATAAAAGCCAAGGCAGACCAAAGCTGATATGAAATGAAATGAAATGAAATGAAAAATATTTATTGTAACACACAATGGCACACACAACACAAAGAAAAAAGGACAGTATAAGACAAAACACAATTATAAGGCGGTGCCATCAGTATTACAAAAGGTGACGGCTCAGTATTACGTTGTACTAGGCATATGCATGACCTAGTACAGCACTGATTTTCAGCCGTCACCTTCTGTGGCATCACGGACCGTCCCACGAGTAACATATAACGAGAAAAAAAATAAATAAGTAAAATACATACACAAAAAGAAAAAAAAAAAACATAAGAAAAGAAAAGAATGAATAACATAACAGTACACTCACACAAGACAGTCGGTCAAAACTAAGACAAGCAGCACAACACGTGGCATTAGTGCCACGTCACTAGTAAAAACAAAAAACTACTATTTTCAAAACGTCAAATCATAGTCGACAACCAATGAACCAATCACGTAACAGATCCATTCAATCAATGGCTGCCGCCGTGCTTTGTGATTAATACAATAATTTTATGCTTATCAGTAATTATTTACACATAATAGGCATCACAGACACAGTGAAATTGTGTGGATCAGCATTTCAAATTGGATTTATCCTTACGTTGATGGAACTGAACAATAGGCACCGCTGGATTAACCCTAGCCGCCCACGTGTGACGTGCCATCGTCGTTGGTAAGTTTTTTAGGTATTTATTGTATTTGAATTTGAAGAAAGTGCGTTTTAAGGTGTCTTCTAAATGTACTTAACGTTTTTAGGGCACGCAACGGAGGCGGCAAGTTATTCCAGCAGGAGGTAGCCGCATATCTAAAGCTGCCTCTAAAGGCGGCAGTTTTATGTCGGGGTGTTAGAAGGCGGAAAATTTGGCAGGAGCGAGCACCCCGTCTACCGGCAAACTGAAACCATCTCAATTTCTCGAAAAGATACGAAGGCTGTTCTGATTTAATAACACCAAACAGCAAGCATGCTAAATGGTGACTTCTACGAGCCGACATTTTTAAAACGTTCGCCTTATTAATGAAAGGAGTCACGTGCGTGCGGGGAGGTACAGGAAAAACAAATCTCACACATGCGTTCTGAACTCTCTGTAAAAGGTTTTGAGTTTTGACAAGAAGACAAGGCCCATACACACAGTCTGCATAATTAAGTTTTGATAAGATGAGGCTGTCACATAAACGAATACGCAAATCCACTGACAGATAAGGGCGTATGTTGTATAGTATTTTGAGACGGTAAAAGCAATTACGGACAGCCTCCAGCACATGCTTCTCAAAGTGCAGCTGTGAGTCCATTATAAGCCCTAGGTTCCTAGCCTCTGAAACACACTCGATGGGTTCTTGCTCTAGCACAACATTTGGTAGGTGAGATTTTATATCTTTCACTTGCTTACGAGAGCCCAGCACTAAGTATTTGGTTTTCTTTGGGTTCAGTACTAAAGCATTTTCATTTGACCAAGTACTTATGTTGTCTAAATCTTCATTTATTTTCATTACAGCTGTCGATGTACTAGATGGAAGGAAGTGGTAGTAAATTTGGATGTCATCAGCATAGATATGACATTTACAGTGTCGAATGCGAGAAATGACATCCGCACTATAAAGAATGTACAATAAAGGTCCCAAGATTGAGCCCTGTGGTACTCCCCTGTCCACATTACGACTCTCCGAGACAGCTATAGACCCATCACTCCTCCTAACTTGTACGAGTTGTGATCTTAACATGAAGTAGCTGTGAAACCAGTTAATAGTGTGACGGTCGAAACCATAGTAGGCCATTTTTGACAGAAGGAGTGGGATATTTATCATATCGAAGGCACGGGAATAGTCAAGAAGAACTAGAATAGTCCCTAAACCCTGATCTTGAGCTGACAACACATTATCCACCACATCCAACAACGCTGTGGTTGTACTACGACCTTTGCGGAACCCAGATTGCACTTCAGGTAGCAGATTATTTGATTCTAAATATTTTGATAATTGTAAGTAAACACATTTTTCTAGAATTTTTGAGAGATAAGGTAAGATACTCACTGGACGAAGATCTGCCAAAGTTGAAGGACTGGGACATTTTGGTATAGGTGTAATGAGAGCTTGCTTCCACAAGTCAGGAACTGTGGCAGTATCAATTGATATGTTAATTAGAAATATAATGATGTCCAGGGTATGAGGTAAAGTTAAATGAATCATTTTGAGAGTGATGTGATCACTACCCTCTGCATTGGAGCCAATAGATTTAATTATATTATCGACAGTGCCACGATCAACTGTCTGCAGGGAAAATCGCAAATTGTCATCAAATCTATTGAATTCAAAAAACGTTAAAGTCGATAAATTAATGGCATTATTTTTGGGTAAACTTAAGAAATGGTCATTGAGGGAGTCAGGGTCATTTGCGAAGTCTACAGGCAGATAATCATTATTATTTTTTATTATTATTGTATTTTTCAAATTTTGCCAAAGAGATTTGGGGTTATTTAAATTTACATTGATATTTTGGTCAAAATATGCTTTCTTCTCATTAAACAATGCAGAAATAACCAATGCTTTCATGTCTTTATAAAACTGATAGTGAGCTTCAGATTTGGTAGCTTTGAATTTCTTGTGGCTTTTATCCCGTATGCTCATCATTGTTCGTATGGTGTCGGTGAACCAGGGCTGAAGTTTATCCTTAGCTATGAAAACCTTTTTAGGGGCGTGTAAGTCAAATAAAAATAAAACACTTTGATTGAACCAGCTCACCATATCATTTATATTATCAAGTGTCATGAGTATTTTCCAGTCAATTCTTCCCAGGTCCCGATAGAATAAGTCATGTAAAATGTCGTTGTAGGGTCTGTAAACAATTTTTTTAGGGACACATTTTTCTTTTTTAAGGGTTAGTACTGCAGATACTATAGCATGCGCGCCTAGTTCAGGAATGTGATTTACCAAGACAGAGCGCACCTTGGCATCTGTGCAAATCAAATCAATAGCTTTTGCACTGCTTCTTGTGAAGTGTGTAGGTTCATATACGTATTGTGATAGGTTAGTGTATTGGAGGAACTCTGTAAACACAACATAACCAGGGTCTTTTTTATCGAGCATATCCACATTGAAATCACCCAAAAGAATCATTCGATCATATCCTGAGAAGAATGCGCAGGATTCAGTTAGTGCATCAAGTAAAATATTTATATTTAACCAAGGCGGCCTGTAAGCGGTGCCAATAATTACACTCAGACCATTAATTTTTATGTTGATCCAATACTGCTCCACGGAAGAGACAGGGTGTGGACAGGTTTTTGCATTAATTCCTTTTTTCACCATAAATCCCACACCACCGCCAACACCATGTTTAACAATCTTTGAACGTGGCGTATACCGCAACCTGTAACCGGGCAACATAGGTGCTCGCCCCTCTTGCCCTGCTGGCAACCAAGTTTCATTAATAGCAAATAAATCTGGTGAAAGCTGATTAATTGCAACTATAAATTCATCATGTTTGGTTCCCAGTGACTGAACATTATGCAAACCAACTTTTAGAAAATTATTGTTAATCATAAGGAGATGTGAAAAATACAGGAGAAAAGGACAAATTTTTATGATTTAAAATAAACTTTAGTATAGTAAATTGTTTGCAATATATCAAACATTTATGGTTACTTTTTCTTATTTGAAAATACAATGTTTTGCCAGATAACATATATAAGTTAGGATACAAGGTGAAACAAAAAATCTTAATTGGCATATAGTGAAACAACACAGACATAAACACTGTCATTATTATTGGAGTGAATGTATCTATCACGTTCTTATGAAAAAATGGCTGTCTATTATTGTGGAACATATTATAAACCAGTACTATTAAGTATGTGACATGAATGTTGATTATATTTATATTAATTAAATGATATAAACTAACTGACATAGTTTTAATAATTATGCTCATAAAGTTATGCCCTTTCCAGTTCCTGAGTGGTCGGGTGTACTGACCCATGAAGTTCAAAGACACGGATGAAGTCTGCTTCCGTACGGATGGGGTGCACAGCTTGGCCATCAGTCTTACGAGTAAATATACGCCCACGCCTAGTCCACGAGTACCGCCAGCCCTGCTTGCGGAACTCCTCGCGGACCCGGTGAAAAAGCTGACTATTTTGCCTCGTTAGCCGCTCGTTGACGAAGATGCGGGCGGTCCCCGCGGCCAGCGTGCGGCGCACGCGCGCGGCGCGCAGCAGGTCGTCGCGCAGCTGGCGGCGCGCTAGCCGCACCACGACGCGGCGCGCTAGCCGCACCACGACGCGGCGCGCGCGCCCGCCCACACCCGGCGCCGCACCCACGCGCTCCGCAAACACCACGTCCTGCTCCTCAAGGGTGACTCCCAATCGCGAGGCCACGAAGCTCACCGCATGGACCACGTTCTCGCCCTTCTCTTCAGGCAGATGTCCTATGTCGAGGTCCGAGAGAAGAGCGTCCTGATCACGGTCGTTGAGCTCGGCCTTGAGATCAGCGATGGTGCGCTGGAACTCGGCAACCCCTTCCTGAGACGATCCCGTTTCTGGTCTCTGCTCCAGCGCGTCCAGCCTGAGTTCGAGATTATCGAGGCGCTCGTTCATGGCCGCGCGAGCGGCGCGTTCCTCGGCGATCTCCCTCCTGAACTCTCGAAGCTCCGCCATGTACTCGGAGATCTCCCTACGAAAGTCCTGGACGTGCTCACTGGGGAGCCCTTCTATACTGCTTATGTTAGTTTCGAGTTCGGGGCTGATAATCCCCCGGCCTGCAACCGAACCACCATCTGACACACCAGTTCCAGTACCTCTATATGCATGAGAAAGCATAGATCCGAATGAAAACTTAGTTGACCTGGTCTAAGCCTACCCGCGGCTATAGTGCCTTGGATGATGAAGAAATAAAAACCAAAATAAATGACCATTTTCGACATTTTGATTAAATTTTATGCCTCATATCATCATCATTCAGCAAACGTTCTTTTTTTAAAACGTTACCGTTATTCGGCCCGAATAACACAAACAAACGAGGCATTTAGAATCTTAGAACAAGTATTTGCAGAAAGGTAGGCAAGTGACCATTTTATTGTAATTTACTGGCAATTTGACTCGTATTTAGCTTGACATTGGCAAATAAGATACTTTTTGTTTGCTATATATAAGCTAGGAAATTGGTCATTAATTGAGCGACTAATCTGGCTAGGAATTGGCAATAAAATTGGCTGACCTGGCTATATACTGGCTGCTTCCCCGACTCTGTTCTCGTTCCACGTAGTCTGCATGTCCGACGACACAGCCACTGCTCGTGTAGTCAAGCTCGTGCAGCCCTCGCAGCCTTGTGGAATGCAGTAGCTGGATGGACGACAGCTGGATAGTCCACGTGGCTTGGAGATTCAGATGCCAGCGGCGTATTCATGGAAAAGAAGGAAAATGCATTAATCTCCAAAATAACTTGTAAACACCTTCCACTGGATATAATGGCACGCTAAAGCGATATTGATATAACGTTTTTTTTTTAATGGATCAGATACTCACCTAGATTGACTGTTTTAACGAAAAATTTGAAACTTTGTGCAACGGAAAATTTTAACTTTGTGCAAAGGAAAATTTTAACTTTGTGCAAAGGAAAATTCGAATAAGGCAATGGAAAGTAAACGTGCTATAAACTTATTTAAATCTTAAATGATGTGCAACGGAAAATTTAAATCGATCAACAGAGAGTAAAGATTAGACTAATTTAAATGGCACAACGTAAAAATACAATAAAGTAATAGATTCTCGTCGGTAGTACTTAACCATGTGGCGAAAAATTCCATCGGCGTGGTGATGAAAGACGATTTTTTTCATCCATGGTCCTATACCACTTCTGATTAAAACGCGTGAGACATGGAGCGGTCACTGACGATCAGGATTATAATAAAACAAAGCAGCTGGCGCATAACAATGCGCATTTTAATCCACTAGGGACAATATCAACACAATGCATAACAATATGAAGCTACGCTTAAGTTGGTCGGTCGGCTGCTCAGCAAGAAGTGTGGCTTTCTCTAGGCGGTGAACGCAACGACGGTACGGCGGGAAGGGTGGGGCGAGCTGTGACGTCACGCCAGCATGGCAGTTTGGGTTGGTTGCGTTACAAATATTAATTTATCCCTAATTTTAACACGACAAGAAAAAGAAGAAACAATATTTTACGTCCACGATACGCAATCGAATATACGTATGTATGATATAAAAATAAATTAACAATTTAAGCGCTAGCGGGCGAGCTCTGTGGCGCAGTGATTAACACGCCAGCCTGCAACACTAGGGGGCCCGGGTTCAATATCCGGTCAGGTCATGATGGAAAACGATATTTCTCAGATTGACCTGGGTCTTGGATGATTATCTATATAAGTATCTATTATAAAATATTGTATCGTTGAGTTAGTATCCCACGACACAAGTTCACAACTTACTGTGGGGCAAACTCAATTAGTGTGATATGTCCGTATATATTTTATATATAAAAAGGCATTTACGGATTGATTTTTAAGTCATCTTAAAATTTTAACATAATTACAAATTTAAACAATAAAAATTACAAATAAAAAAGAGATTCCAACGCCTCGTTGCGAGGCAGGGTACCCAGAAGGCTGGCAGCATTACCCCTTTGCACCGCGATAGAAATTCTTTGTACAAAATAACTGCCAGCCCTCGGATCGCCCGTAACCTCGCGGAGATGCGTTGAAATCTCATTCACCAAAGATTTTGCTTCTGGGTCCAACGGACCCAAGGTCTTTACGGCAACGGGCACAAAGAAATGATTTTTGAGTAGATCTCCATATTTTCTGCGTTTCAGGACCTCCGCCGAAACAGCCGCCGCACCGGCTCGCACAGACGTTAACGCCACATACGTATATAAAAATCAACTTACAATCATTACATTCAGGGAATGGTACCCTTTCCTACTGTAATATCGCTCTTCGTGCGACGACGACCTCAATATTTTTATATGTGTTCCGTCGATACAGCCCAGTACACCAGGCATATCAAATTTATGGTAAAATCTAAAAAGAGCGAGAATGAGTTGACTATTTATGGTTAGATAAGTATTAACTAAATGTATTTTATAATGAAAAACTGATGTTTTATGCCACAAGAACGGAAATTCCCGCTATGTTCTGCCGTCCTACCGCTCTTGTGATCTCGGTCAGGTCTTTCTATCACCTACTCGTTAGGTGTTTATGCTTAGACCCTCAGCCACGTCAATGAACTAATGTTTCTGAACATTTTTCTACGGATCTCGTTCATTCTCAAAAACATCAGTTTGCAAGCGTTTTTATAAGTTGAATGCCAAAGAAACGTGTTACAAAGACGAAATAGTCACTGATAAACACATTTTATTTCACAATGAAACACTTGTTACAGACACTAAGGTATTTTTGGTGACAACTGACCGCGGAGGTTAGCGAACGCTTCAAATAATTTAAGGACAGCTAGCAGGACATGATCAAAAAAATATCTGGTTTTGCACTGTGTTCCACTATGGGAATCTGGCGAGTAAGCGACCAAATACTGTTGGTAGTCAGTTCCGAAACGCAAGTTGTTTGTAGCTTTTGAACAATAACTAATTATTTGAATATAATGAAATCAGTGACGTGAAAAGCCGTCAGGCCTATTTTCCACCGACTTCTCTAAATAAATCATTCAGTGAGACTTGAAAATATTTTTACCTGGCCTTAAGCGCGTTCCTTTCATTTTTATTAGTCGGCCATTTCACATATCTAGGAAAGATTTGGTTCAGTGCCTCCGTAACTTGCCTCACAGCTCTGGACACTGATTTTTGAGATACGTTGTGGAGGACACTCTGCCCAACCAACGCCTGGTGGGAGCCAGAGGCGTAAAAAGCCAGAGCAATCATCACCTGTGAAGACATTGGCATTAGATGGTGACATTTGGCATTTACAAGCAAATATATTTTAAAATTCTTACCTTCGTCTCTGTTGAGAGCCCGTCATTGCGCCGAGGTTCAGGAATTAGTGGTCTAAGCTCATCCACTAATTCCCTTAACCTATCCTTGCCAAGGCGAAATGTATCCCGAAATTCCTTTTCGGGCATGAAGTATGGATCCATAAATCGCCTGACAAGGACCCGCATGTGGCGGCGATTTCTTCGCAGCTCTACATCATCGCGTCGGCGGCGATCCACTTCATTGGCAAACTCCAATATACGCCATCTCAAGACTGCAGCCATTTCGTCCGTAATAAGTTGGTGGTTCTATTAAAGCAGTCTATTGTCACATATTTGCCAGCCTTTTGTCAGTGCAAGCAAAAGTCAAAATAATGTCAGATTTTTTAGCAAATATTTTTGCAAATGGCGTCCACAATTTTCTCTCAATGATGCCATTGGAATAAAAAAATAGCGGACTTGCAAAAGTTTTCAATAGCTGTCACTGAGCGGCCACCCAGAAGACCCACAATCGAGTATTGTAAATACGGGACTTGCAGCCCAGGTACAAGATCACTAAAATTATGCTACTCAAAAGGAAAAAGTTTTGTTTTGGTCACAGCCGACCAACTTTTATAAGATCGTAAAAATTTACGTAAAAACAATATTACTAACTGTCAAGTAGCAGCTCATGGTACCAAATTGAATGAATGATTTGCTCTGACGTCACCAAAACTGCTAGAAAACACAGTAATATTGTTTTGTATACGTCATGGTACGAATTTCAAAAGAAATATTGAAATAATACTGCTTTAAGAGGTTATGGTAGCCCCCCAGAACAGATTACTTTAAAATTTCCCATAATTCGATACGATTGCGATTTAGTGGCAACACTGATTGATCGAGAACATTTTTGTTATTTTGCAAATTTATTGCATTTTTTGTTAATATTTGGACAAAATAATACTTACATATGGAAACATAGATTTAAAAAAAAAATCGTATGGAAAGTAACAGTATCCTTTTGTAAATTGGATGTTTCGGACCTCAATTTGGCATTTTTCGTTCCGGAACGTGCCACGCTGCTGTCACTTCTTGAATAATGCGGAGCGCGCGGAAACTAGTTTTATATATCGCTATGACCGGCGGGCTCGTACCTTTGGAGCGGGGATCGCCCGGCAATGACGTCTCCGGTTGGTTTAATGCTCTAAGGTTTCACATGACCTAGAAGTAACACATCTTGATTTTCGTAGGTTTTTGCCACTAGTTGAGCGCCATTATAATGCAGATTTTTGTACTAAACAACAATTATTTTTAATAGTTTCGTACATATACATAAGGAAAGCAGTGAGCAGTCAAACGTAGTTATAACTGTTATAAGGTAAAAGTAATATAGCGGTCGCCCGCCGGGTGATCACACGAGTCGAGACGCACTCTGATTGGTCAGAGCGCGGCACAGAGCGTAGCCAATCTTCAAATTTTGCTCTATTTTGCCGCGCTACAATTATATAAATGACAATTGCAAAATTTATTATTGTACAATCTGACAATCTGCCTATGCAGTCAAACCCAAGACCAATATCGGCGAATTATAGAAGTTGTCCATCTACATCGTGTACCTCTTGTGTTCAAGACCCTCAAGGACCTTCAAAAAAGAGACGGTGTGAATGAACTCAGTCCTGGTGTTGGTAACACAAGGTGTGAAATAGCAAAGTGATGTACTACAATGTTATAGAAGACATAATATCTTCAAAAAAGTTCAATACATATGTTATTACGCCTGGAGTGGGGGCCGGTGAGCGTCGTGGAACGGCAGTTTGGTTCGAGCAGCGGAGCGCGGCGGGCCTTGCGACTATGCTTTCCCTCTATTAATTTATTTGGCCTATAGTTTGATATGATCTACGTGATTTCGTTTAGTAAAACCTGAGGGTAATGGGGGTCACTTAAGCGAGAACTCAAATAATTTTTTAATTGAACATAAAATATTTATTGCTACCCTTTAAAATTGAACTATCATTAGAGATCAATTTCAGTCACTTTGGTAATCAACGTTGGAAATTATAAAAGTTTAAAAAAAAACAGATTGACTCCCATTATATCAACTAAGGGGTAATGTGGATCACCCTAGGGGCAATCAGAGTCAAAGAAAATCTAGCACATATCGCAGACATAACCGTCAGCAATTTTTAGTTGTGGTAGAGCCACGCTACCGGCAAAATTAATTTTTCCTAGTAGCGTGAATGGGCCGGTTCGTCTGGGGAAGTACCACACTTTCACAGAAAATCGACGTTGGAGTAGGAGCTTTACCGCTTCTATGCTTCGTTCGGTGAGTGAGAGAGCCGAAGGCCCATCCTTCCCCCATTTCCTCCCCCCATGTCCTTTCCTCAACTCCTTGAAAGGCCGGCAACGCTCCTGTTACACCCTGGTGTTGCAGTTGTCCATGGGCAGGGCTAGTCGCTTACCATCAGGTGACTCGCTTGCTCGTTTGCCGCCCTATAACGTAAAAAATAGCTGACTTCCATCCTGTGCACTCAGCGTGAGCCCATAACCCACAAGAGGTACATCTGAACCACATCTCGTTGTTTCTTCAGAATTTGTCGCATACTAGGCATCTGTTTCCAGCATCACCTGCATCGTCATCCTCATCATCCTGGCATAAGTCGTCAGTACCAACATCTAATACAGAAGTTTCGTTCGATTCTTGTAATACTTGGTGCTTTGCCTTTTCAGTACCCTTCTTTCCCTGTACTTTGCCTTTCCATCTCTTCTTCTTCTTTTTTCTTCATTTTATTATTTTGTTTTTCTTACAGATTTTCTTTTATTGGTGTTAAAGTTAAATTTGTAGCGTGTTGCTTCTTTAGACCCTGTCGTGTATTGATAACAGACGTTTTCTCAGGCAACTTGATTAAATCATGCAATGTAGTACTGATTTGATTTGACGTGTCAGGAATATCTGGTTCAGAATCAACGGGCTTACTAATAGGTTAGACATTCTAAGAGCTGGTGAATCAATTTGTTTTGAACTGCTCGGAACTGGTGAGTGAATTTCTTTTGAAGTGCTGGGTATCGCACTGGTAACTGTGAGAGATTCGTTGCAATCTTGGATTGCAATGGCCGCAGATTGGAGAACTACTGCAGCGAGGAAATCTTCTTCAGTAAATACTTCCGAATTAAGTGGAAATATTCCATAATTGTTTCTGATTTTTTCGCGATTGTTACACATTTAAATAAAATCACTTTAATACGGTATTATCACGGATATTACATTATTTTTACACCTAACTTTTCGAAACCTTTACAGTTTTCATGGTCGCAGGTAGACTAAGTTGACATTTGTCTTTGTGTTATAAGAACTAAACAAAACTACTGCCTACAATATTTATTGTACTCCGGATTGTATTCCGGATGTACGCAGTATTCACGGTGACGGTCACGGTGTCTGAAGGTCTTGCCAGTCTTGTGATGAGCTTGAGATTTTATTAAATTGATGACAGGATCCCAAGCTGGTGGTAACTGCCAACCATCCTCTATTGAAATTAGGATGTTTTTTAATTTCAATAGCCTCACGAAGCGTTCTTGGAATGTATCTGTTTTCTTCTGCAAGGACTTGAGGATTATTTATTTTTATTTATTTATTTAAACTTTATTGTACAATTCAAGTATAAAAAGCACAATTGGCGGACTTAATGCCATAGGGCATTCTCTACCAGTCAACCATAAGACCAATCGGAGAGAAAAGTGTGGTTGGTGTACGATTAAGTGCAAAGTTAAAGAAAATTTATATGAAATGACGGTATTAACATAATTATATAACATCTGTGAAGTTATAAAAAAAAAAAAAATGCAATCTATTATGGAATAAACATAATATCAATTAGTACTTACTAACTACAAATAATAACATACTCATAAAATAATAACATATATAACATACATATATAGATGACAAAAAAATAATAACATATATAACATACATATATTAGGATGACGTTGGGTTGGATAACTTACTTAAATATAGTTTATATACTGCTCGCTTGAATGCGAGACGACTAGGGGCTCTTCTAATAGCTTCAGGTAGAGCGTTCCACAGACGTATGGACTGCACCTGGTACGATTTATCCAAAAAGTTAGAGTGGTGGGAAGGTGTAGCCAGGACTAGACTGTTGGAGGAACGTAAAGATCGAGAGTGAAGGGAACTTAAAAAACGGAATTTAGATTTAAGATAGTTGGGGGCGTTAGGATCATTAGTAATTGAGTATAGGGTAGAAAGTATTCTCACGTTACGTCGCAAAGGGATAGGAAGCCAAGCTAGCTGAGAGCGGAAAGAAGAAATATGATCGAATTTACGAAGATTGAAAATGAACCGTATGCAGTTATTTGCCACTTTATCTAATTTGTGAACTAGAACTTGGGTTATGTCACAATAGCATACGTCCGCATAATCAATAATAGGTATTAGTAAGGATTGTACTATGGATATTTTTGTTTTAAGAGGAAGGAAGTTCTTTAGTCGGTAGAGGGTGCGAAGCGAGGCAGTGACTTTACGGCTGACCTCAGTGACCTGGGTAGACCAGCTTAGTGTCGAGTCGATGTGCAAACCGAGATCTTTTACGCAATGGTAATATGGAATTTTGTTATTGTTGAACTGCACCGAAGCAATAGTGTCAAAATCAATTTTGCAAATCTGTCGTGAACTACCAATTATAATTGCCTGACATTTACTAGGGTTTACTGCCACCCCATACTCCTCGGACCAATTAGATATTCGACGTAGGTCATTGTTGATGAGAGCAACGGCTGTGTCAATATCACTATACTCACAAGAATGATAAAGTTGGAGATCGTCCGCATATAGATGATGAGAAGAGGAAAGGAGAAGTGTAATAGAATTTATAAAAATGGAAAATAACAGCGGGGATAAAATGCCACCTTGGGGAACTCCACAATAGAGATTTTGCCAGTCGGAGAGTGATTGCTCAACGCGAACAGCTTGCTGGCGACCGCGGAGGTACGATGAAAACCAGTCCAGGACTATAGGTGAAAGATTAAACTGGGATAGAAGAGCCAGCAGGATGTCATGGTCTACTGTGTTGAATGCGTTAGAGAAGTCAATGAGAACAAGCACTGTGACCTTTCCACCCTCCATGGCCCCTCTGATGTCTTCAGTGACCTTCGGCGGTACTTCAGCTCTGAACGGCTGCTCAATCTCTATACAGCCCAGGTTCGCTCTTGCATGGAGTACTGCAGTCACCTTTGGGATGGCTCAGCGAAATACCAACTTGAAGCATTGGACTCTGTTGACCGAAGAGCCCGCAGGCTCATAAACAACGACGTGGTCTCAAATAGGAAATTGCAATCCCTGGAGCATCGCCGTAAAGTCGCTTGCCTATCGGTATTTTATAGGATCCATTTTGGAGAGTGTGCGAAAGCGCTCTTTGAGCTAGTTGAACCCTCACCATTCCTCCATCGGACTACGAGGCGCAGACTGAAATTTCACCCTTTTATCGTTGGAATACCAAAGAGTCGAACTAAACGCTTTGACAGTTCCTTTTTGGTTCGAGTAGCTAAGGTGTGGAATGAACTGCCTGTGTCTATATTCCCAAACAAGTACAGTCCCGGGACATTCAAAAGTAGAGTAAATGGGTATCTCTTGGATAGGCATGTAACATCCTCGTCTTCATCGTCACTTACCATCAGGTGAGATGGGAGACAAATGCCTAATTCAAATTTTGTAAAAAAAAAAAAAAAAAGTAAAGCGGTGCAAGTGCTGTGCCCTGGGCGAAAACCAGACTGAACATTGCTGATAAGGCTGTTGGACAGAATAAGTGACGATAATTGTGAGTGCACAACAGCCTCAAGGATCTTGGAAAAAAAGGGAAGAATAGAGATAGGACGAAAGTGATTTAAGCAACTGGGACTATCTATTTTAGGAAGAGGAAGAACGAAAGCTTTACGCCATAATGCGGGATAGACCCCAGTGCTGAGTGAATAGTTAATAATGTGGGTGAGAATTGGGAGAATGAAGTCTAAGAGTAGAAAGATCATGCGACGATTAATGTCATCGATTCCAGTAGCTTTAGTATTAATAGAAAGTATAATTTTTTTTACATCATCGGCCGTAACTTCTGAAAAAGAAAAAGTGTTCTGTAAAAATTTGGGCAAGGAAACTAAGTGTGAGATGGTTCGAGATTTTGTAGCCGGGTCAAGACATGTGTTACATGAAAAATGTTTATTAAAGTCATCCAAAGAAAACGAAGACGAGAAAGACTTATACTGACCCTTACTTACGCCTACGCTCTTGAGAAACTTCCATAAATCAGCAGGAGAAGAGTTAGCAATACTATCGTGAAAATATTGTCGTTTAGCGGATCTTACCATCTGGTTGCATCGATTTCTCGCTTGTTTGTATAAAACCCAGTTACAATCACTGCGATCACGCTTAAACTTTATGAACGCACGGTTTCGTCTAGTCATTGCCATGCGCACTCCTTTTGTGATCCAAGGGCAAGGTGGGCGCTTAAGTTTGACCTGGCGAACTGGCGCATGACGGTTGAAAATAGAAATGATGGTATTGTTAAGGAGTGACACCTTGGACTCGATGGAATTGGCGCTTACAATGGCTTCCCAGTCAGCTGTCGCAGCATCTTTGCGCAGGGTCTCCACATCTAAACAAGCATAATTCCGCATCGGAACAATTGTGGGTTTTTGTTTCGACATGTGAAGCTTGTACGACGCATAAATAAGGTCGTGACGGGAAAATGCGGGAGCCGGATGTTGACCATGTAATAAAATATTGTCGGGTGCAGAGGTAATAATATGGTCTAGCCAAGTATCGGGCGAGTCTTTATTGAAGTGAGTGGCATTAAGGGGAAGGATTGATAAATTAAAAGAGTTGATGATATCGCGCAGTTTAGAGGCAGAGGTAGTGTGTAGTAGAAGGTTAGTATTGATATCACCAAAGATAAGAAGATGAGAGTATACAGAAGCAATAGAATCTAGAATAGTTTCAAGAGTTGAGAAATAATTTATCCCAGGTGGACAATACATTACTCCAAGTACAGCTTTCAAACGGTTAACTTCAACTTCCAGAAAAAGATACTCTGCAGACGCAGAGTATTCGGGAGGCGATTTGCAAATTATCCTGAAGGGAATATTGCTACGGAGATATATGGCTACACCCCCACAACCACAACCAGTTCGATCATTCCTGATCAGAATATAGCCCGGTAAAGCTACCGTAGACGAATCCAAGCAGGGCTTAAGCCACGACTCCGAAACTAAAATAGCCTGGAGTGCTTCAACTGCACCAAGCTCCAGTAGATCTGTGTAATGTGCAGGTATGCTTTGCGCATTTATGTGGCAAACATTAAAATATTTTTTTACTGGAGCTAAGTCTTTGTTCACAAGATCGCTAAGGGACACGGACACTGTATCATAAAATGATGTATCAGATATATCATCAGAATTCGAAGAGCCTCCATGCGCAGAGTGATATGAGTCATCCATTGTAAATATTAAATAATAAAATAAATAATGCTAAAAATATACTTAAACTATTATATAAATATAGAACGCAACAGTATAAAAAAATCGGATTATAAAAATGCACTATACCTTTAATACTAACTCGGGATTGGTCTGCCGGCTTACAACAGTGAGTAAACTAGATAAAAACCCGAAAACATACAGCAATAATTATATAAAGTTTGGTGTTCATTATGTACCAAAATCAAAATCACAAATAAAAAGAAAAAAAAGAACTAACAAAACGCAGGTGTCAACGTCAACGTCAAACTTTGACAGGAGTTGTCAATGTAAAAATCTAAACAAACAAGGTGTACACCTACGTATTGGACAAGTTACAATTAATGACAAAATTAAACACAAATACCGCAGTGCGTGCTGGGTAGATAAAAAAACACTATTTCCCTTTCACCGTCCGCTTCGGCCTCTGCTGCTTATCAGTATTCGATGTAACCGCCTTATCACGCTTCTCGGGGGAAGCTTTAGGCTCCTTCTCAACAACTCCGGAGTCTTTAGATGCACTGGCTGCTGCAAAGGCCTCAGAGGCCCGCTCCAAATCTTGCTCTGTGTTGACAAGAAGAAGCTTACCACTTGGAGGTTTTACATATATGTTGCCATCTAGGGACCAACATTTGGTGATTCCGAACCTCTTGCGCGCTTCAACGAAAAGAGTCTGCCGATGTCGAGTAAGGAACTCCGAGACGACATATGATGTACCCTTCAAAGCAGTTTTCTTACGCCAAACTGAGGCCTTCAAGGAGTGCTCGGCAAAGCGAACCAAGATAGGTCGAGGATGACCCTCCCTTCTCGCACCCAACCTGTGGCATGCCTTAAATGATGAAGCTGATACCTCAATGTTCATCTTGTCTGTAAGGATTGAAGTTATTAAAGCAGGCAGATTCTCTGTAATATTGCCCTCAGACTCTGGAATTCCACCAAATAAGAGATATTTGCGGCGATGCCTTGACTCAATATTGTCTGTGGTTTTGGCGATCTCACTGATTTGCTTTTGGAGCAGTTGCAACATACCAAAAACATCAGCTTTGTACCTGTAAAAGTCCTCGGTGAGCCTTTCAAGTGTTGCGGGTTCCCGAGTTGCTACCTTCAGTTGTTTCTCGAAGTCAGTCAATCTTCGGAGCAGAGAGGACTCAAGGGACTTCTGCAGCTTGTGAACTTCAGTGATAGTGGACATCTTGATGTAACAGTGATGTGATGAGTGATTTGTCAATGTTGTATAGTATGTAGTGATAGTTGTAGCCGGCAGTAGGTACTTCAAACTTTGAAGCTACACCATGTAGGGTGTTACTAATATCACCATGTAACTAGGGCACTGAATAAAGAAGATTTAAGCAGAATCCAGGTAAAATTTATGTTTTATAGATATTTTAAATTAAATTTACTACAAGAGCTAACTGTGTACGTTTTATTCACCTACCGCCGAAAAAAAAAAACGCATGTATTGGTTGGATTTGTCTAAGGCATGTTCACAGACTGCAGACTTGGTTGATCGTCTATTCTTCATGTCAGCAATATGTTCTTTAATTCTGGTACCGATGCTTCACGGAGAATGTTATGTATATATTCGGGAATATAATAGGACGCCTCGTAATTCTGTATTTATATGACTACTAGCTTTCGCCCGCGTCTCCGCCCGCGTCAATGTCGATCCCTCGGGAATAGTAGTTTTTCCCGGGATAAAAGGTATCCTAAGGTAAACGCACCAATAATGGACACTTCAAGGTGAATAATTTAGAATTTCAAAAATTTCACTTTGTCTGTGCAAGTTTGAACAGTAAACGTAGTGGAAATAAGAAGTCTTTATTCTATACGTCTGCTGTATTTAATGTAAGATACCTTAATTAGTTTTGGTAAAATTAATAAATTAAAACTTATTTTTTTTCTCTAGTTATGGACAGGGAAAATCCAGTTATGGACACCCAATAATAAATAAAAACCTTATATGGACACCCAGTAATAAACAAGAACCTTATATGGACACCCAGTAATAAACAAGGACTTATAATAAACACCCAGTAATGTACATAAACCATGATAGACCCTTGTTAAAATGTAGGGTATTCAATTTGGAATACGTATAGAATAATACAACCTTTAATGTTAATCAACTTTTAATGTAGTTGCTTTTACAAAGTTCACAAATTTAGAGAAGAATAACAATGAGATCAGAATAAAAACACAAAATTATTTATCTTCCTCTATAAGTATCTTTTTTTTTGTTCTATTTCACTTAAAAAAAATCAAATAATACTCTTAATCAGTCTTTCATATATTCATTGTGCTAACTTGATACTCATTTTTATTAACATGTTCAATGAGTCCAGGAAAATGTTGCCCTTCGTATAAAACGATCACGTAAGATCCCTTTGTCAGTTTTTGTTGGGACGAAACGAACGTACTTAATTGTGCGTCGTCCGACTCCGATTCTTCTGTCATCATACTTTCGTCACTTTCAGCGTAAATTACTTCTGCCTCAGTTTCAGAGGATTCATTTCGGTTGTTTCGTTTATTCGATTTTATTTTCTTCTTATTGAGTTTATTAATTTTATTTTCTTCTCGCTTTTTTGCACGCAATTCTATTTCTTCTATTTTTTTTCTTTTTTCTTCTTCCTTTTTAATATTATATGCTTTTCATGCAGGGCTTGTAATGGTAAATAGATTTTTTTCTTTTAATTTTCGTTTTTTATTTTTAGTTTTTTCATTCGTTTCTGGCAAAAATAAGCTTCTTTTGAAAGGTGTAGGTATAGTATAATTTGATGGTCCGGTTGTTTCATTTTTTTTTGGTGTTGAATTATCAGTAACCGCTAAATCATGAAGTAAACGATTTTCAGATAAATAATTGTTCTGAACGGAAGACCCAAGTTCAGAATCGTTATTATTTTGAGGCAAGACAATAGGTGCGTTTTCACTGGCTAATGCATTGTCAATGAATGGCAAATCACACTGACCTGCGTTTGTCTCGTTTGGTGTTTTAAGACCTGATGTTTCTGTGGATAAACAAACGTTTTGCGAGGAAGCGCTTGGTTCGGAATCGATCGACGAAACGGCAATTAGTTCATTATCTATAAGACATACATTTGGATCGTCAGTTTCTGATTCGGGAATTGATGTTTCAACGGAGTTAGTAGGTTCCGATACCTCGTTTCTTACACCATATCCAGCAATTTGCTTGCTGCTGGCCCAGATCAAATAAAGAGATTCATCTTCATTTGGCAAAAGATTTTCCAGTTCAAGACGACTTTTGTAATAAAGATATCTAAAAAGCTTCAGTTTGGCACTAGACAAAGTTGTCTCAATCATATTTTCTAATGTTTTAAAAAATTCTCTCTCGCATGTGAAGTCAATAGTCTGCCTGTTTTCGGATTTGAGTTTACTCATGTCTACAAACTGTGGACCAAATGGGTATAATCCTCCAGCTCGAAATCCATTTTTAACTGTATCAACAGTAAGCTTTTCTATTGCACACATTCACAGACTGCAGACTTGGTTGATCGTCTATTCTTCATGTCAGCAATATGTTCTTTAATTCTGGTACCGATGCTTCACGGAGAATGTTATGTATATATTCGGGAATATAAGAGGACGCCTCGTAATTCTGTATTTATATGACTACTAGCTTTCGCCCGCGTCTCCGCCCGCGTCAATGTCGATCCCTCGGGAATAGTAGTTTTTCCCGGGATAAAAGGTATCCTAAGGTAAACGCACCAATAATGGACACTTTAAGGTGAATAATTTAGAATTTCAAAAATTTCACTTTGTCTGTGCAAGTTTGAACAGTAAACGTAGTGGAAATAAGAAGTCTTTATTCTATACGTCTGCTGTATTTAATGTAAGATACCTTAATTAGTTTTGGTAAAATTAATAAATTAAAACTTATTTTTTTTCTCTAGTTATGGACAGGGAAAATCCAGTTATGGACACCCAATAATAAACAAAAACCTTATATGGACACCCAGTAATAAACAAGAACCTTATATGGACACCCAGTAATAAACAAGGACTTATAATAAACACCCAGTAATGTACATAAACCATGATAGACCCTTGTTAAAATGTAGGGTATTCAATTTGGAATACGTATAGAATAATACAACCTTTAATGTTAATCAACTTTTAATGTAGTTGCTTTTACAAAGTTCACAAATTTAGAGAAGAATAACAATGAGATCAGAATAAAAACACAAAATTATTTATCTTCCTCTATAAGTATCTTTTTTTTTGTTCTATTTCACTTAAAAAAAATCAAATAATACTCTTAATCAGTCTTTCATATATTCATTGTGCTAACTTGATACTCATTTTTATTAACATGTTCAATGAGTCCAGGAAAATGTTGCCCTTCGTATAAAACGATCACGTAAGATCCCTTTGTCAGTTTTTGTTGGGACGAAACGAACGTACTTAATTGTGCGTCGTCCGACTCCGATTCTTCTGTCATCATACTTTCGTCACTTTCAGCGTAAATTACTTCTGCCTCAGTTTCAGAGGATTCATTTCGGTTGTTTCGTTTATTCGATTTTATTTTCTTCTTATTGAGTTTATTAATTTTATTTTCTTCTCGCTTTTTTGCACGCAATTCTATTTCTTCTATTTTTTTTCTTTTTTCTTCTTCCTTTTTAATATTATATGCTTTTCATGCAGGGCTTGTAATGGTAAATAGATTTTTTTCTTTTAATTTTCGTTTTTTATTTTTAGTTTTTTCATTCGTTTCTGGCAAAAATAAGCTTCTTTTGAAAGGTGTAGGTATAGTATAATTTGATGGTCCGGTTGTTTCATTTTTTTTTGGTGTTGAATTATCAGTAACCGCTAAATCATGAAGTAAACGATTTTCAGATAAATAATTGTTCTGAACGGAAGACCCAAGTTCAGAATCGTTATTATTTTGAGGCAAGACAATAGGTGCGTTTTCACTGGCTAATGCATTGTCAATGAATGGCAAATCACACTGACCTGCGTTTGTCTCGTTTGGTGTTTTAAGACCTGATGTTTCTGTGGATAAACAAACGTTTTGCGAGGAAGCGCTTGGTTCGGAATCGATCGACGAAACGGCAATTAGTTCATTATCTATAAGACATACATTTGGATCGTCAGTTTCTGATTCGGGAATTGATGTTTCAACGGAGTTAGTAGGTTCCGATACCTCGTTTCTTACACCATATCCAGCAATTTGCTTGCTGCTGGCCCAGATCAAATAAAGAGATTCATCTTCATTTGGCAAAAGATTTTCCAGTTCAAGACGACTTTTGTAATAAAGATATCTAAAAAGCTTCAGTTTGGCACTAGACAAAGTTGTCTCAATCATATTTTCTAATGTTTTAAAAAATTCTCTCTCGCATGTGAAGTCAATAGTCTGCCTGTTTTCGGATTTGAGTTTACTCATGTCTACAAACTGTGGACCAAATGGGTATAATCCTCCAGCTCGAAATCCATTTTTAACTGTATCAACAGTAAGCTTTTCTATTGCAGTCTTCAAAACTGGAGCAAACTGCTGTTTTGTAAGGACTTGCCCTAAATTTTTAGTTTTCCAAGATTTTACCGCTTCTCGCCATAACGACTTCATAGGCCTGAAAACAGCCAAATCCATGGGCTGAAGGATGTGTGTGGAATTAGGATTGAGTGCTATGACCTCAATGCCATTTTCAGAACAGAAATTCGAGAGGTGTAAAGTTAAATGTGATCGGTGTCCATCTAAAAAAAATAAAATTGGCTTCTCAATATTTTTTTTAGTCAGCCAAGGATTAAAGACATTCGTCATATATTCAAAAAATGTCCCTGCACACATCCAACCGCTTTCTGAACGACTGATAGCCCAATCATCGGGAAAAGGATCTGAAATTGAAGATGGTATTCTTGCATAATTAAAAACATCCAGAGTAGGTGCAAGCTCACCTGAGGCATTTCCTGTTACTAGAACAGTTAAATTTTCTTTATCATCGCCTGAAGTAGTATACATAGGGCGCACTGTAAGTTTCCGGAACTGGCCACTTACATAAACAATATTTAAAAATTTATTGCAACATTTGAAAATAGAACTCTTTGGCTGTAGAATGCAGTTTGTTTCATTTGACTGTCTTTTGTTTTTACCTTGTGGCGCCATTTAAAAAATTGTGTGTCTGCATCAACATGGATTTAACTCGGGAAAATTTTCGTAGTATGATTTTCTACGATTTTAAGTGTAATTTGACAGCTCAACAGAGCATCGCTCGGCTTGAAACAGCTTTTGGCAATGAAGCACCATGCAAGACAACTGTTTATAGCTGGTTTGCAGAATTCAAGCGTGGTCGTATCAATCTCAGTGACGAATCTCGCGATGGTCGGCCGTCCACCGCTGTGACCAACAAAAACATCGATGCTGTGCGCCGTATGATTGAAACAGACAGGCATGTGACCTACCATGAAATTCGCGCGTCCTTAGAAATAGGCATGAGTCAAATACAATTAATCCTACACAAACATTTGGGTGTGAGAAAGCTGTGCTCGCGGTGGATCCCACACAACTTGACCGAGGCTCAAAAAACGGACCGCGTCACTTGGTGCAGTGCCATACTTACCAGATTCAACGAAGGTGCGTTAAATTTGGTGTGGGACATAGTAACAGGTGACGAAACATGGATTTATTGCTACGATCCCAAAACAAAGCAGCAATCGAGCGTATGGGTCTTTCAAGATGAGCCGAAACCAACCAAAGTAGCGCGCGTGAAAAGTGCATATAAGCGGATGATTGCTTCTTTATTTTAATAAAACTGGACACGTGGCTACTGTTGCTTTAGAGAATCGTCGTACAGTGAATAGTGACTGGTACACGACCATTTGTTTGCCGGAAGTGATTGACGAACTCCGTAAAAATAACCGTAAACGCCGTATCATCCTGCACCACGTCAATGCTAGTTCTCACACGGCCAGACAGACAAACGACTTTTTGAAGGCGAAAAATGTAGAACTCATGAGTCATCCTGCATACAGTCCCGACCTGGCACCTTGTGACTTTTTTCGGTTCCCAAAAATTAAGAACCAATTACGCGGTCAACGATTTTCATCACCAGAAGAGGCTGTCGAGGAGTATGAAAAACACGTTTCAGAGGTCACCACAGAGGAGTGGCACAAAAGTTTTCAAACCTGGTTTCATCGAATGAAAAAGTGCATAGACGCCAAGGGAGATTATTTTGAAAAACAATAAATTAATTTTGTACCTTTAATAGTATTTTTTCATATTCATTCCGGAAACTTATAGTGCGCCCCACGTATATATTTTTATCTCCCTTTTTGGCAAGAACACGCCCCGCTTTGGGATTTAAAAAAAAGCGCTCTCATCAGTGTTGAAAATCCTTTGAGGATTTTATAGTATATCATTTAGTCCTCTTTCTTTCAAATCATTTTCTACTACCGAAAACCACTTCTCAATGTCGTCTTGAGTCACATTATCCCTTGCCGTACACAAATTTTGAGCAGTGCGTTCAGCAATCGTAGGGTGTCGTTTCATAAATGCAGAATACCATTTTTTGCCTAGTCTATTATTCGTAAACGGAGTCTTCTGCTGTTTGTTGACTATGATACGTTGAACACTATCTAAAAGTTCTTCTCTAGTAATTGGAATATGTTTATCTGCCATATCCTTTGTCCAAACTTCTAATATGTTCTCTTCTTCCTTTGACAACACAGTACTAGGTCCCATAGGACATTCTATGGGACTCTTTCCCGTAATTTTATTATGGAGAGTTATTCTTGGCACGTTAAATTTTTTGGCTGCATCGGATATTTTCGCGCCATTTCGAACAGCATCTATTGCCCAGCACATTTGTTGGGGCGTATAATCTTTTTCTGGTGCCATTTCTAAAACAATAATTGATTTGTTATTTTTTACTTCTTAGTCCATAATTGGATTTCTATGGAATACCCAATAATGGACACACACGTCCATTACCGGTAGGTATCAAAATTTTTTACATTTCTCAACTAGCTTTTTATAAAGAATGGCTAGCTCCGTTGCGCAGCGGTCAACACGCCAGCCTGCGACACGAGAGTGACCGGGTTCGATCCCCGGCCAGGTCAAGATGGAAAATGATCTTTTCCAGATTGGCCTGGGTCTTGGATGTTTATCTATATATGTATTTGTTATAAAATATAGTATCGTTGAGTTAGTATCCCATAATACAAGTCTCGAACTTACTTTGGGGCTAGCTCAATCTGTGTGATTTGTCCGAATATATTTATTATTATTTATTTATTAAAGAATATTAAAAAAGGATAAATTAATTCAAAATATCCAAAATAATATTTTTTATGGTTTATTAAACCATAAAAAATATTATTTTGGATATTTGTCCATTATTGCAACTATTCAACTTCGGAATACCAGTAATAAACATTAGCAAATTAACATAAACCATAACCTCTCAGGAGGAACTGCATAGTACGTTTTTATCTTTGATTCATAGTAAATCGAACCAAGAAATCAAACTGGGTTTCATATAAAACAATAATAAATTGAAGAGACAAATGTTCACCTACCTCACTAACAACTTTCGTTACAAAATCCACTAATTTGTTTTTCCAATGACACGAGCACACAATATCTTACGCCATTTTAAAATGAACGAAGTTGAGTGAATTAAACGTCAAACTTTGACAGCAAGATGACTTTTTTCTATGGTAAAATGTTGCCACTATAACAAAATTGATTCTTTTCCTTATTTTATCAAATTTGTTTTTTTTTGTCCATTACGGGTGTATTTACTGTCCTTCTTCTTACTCCAGAGAACTTGTATGCAAAATTTCATGATGATCGGTTCAGTAGTTACGGCGTGAAAGCGTAACAAACAAACAAACAAAATAAATAAATATGTCAGAAATAATAAGAACCACTAATGAAGACAAAGAGAACCAAAATGAGAGTAAACAATATATTGAGGAAGAGTCGTAAAACCTTGATATAAAAGACAAAAATAAGTCGAAAATAAAAATCATTACAAATTTAAAATGTAAATTGCCATTACCCGTAAAGAAGAAAACAAAATTTACTCCAAAAAATAGCCAAAGCAATTCAACCCGAAAGAGACAAAAACGACTTGATTTTTATAAAGACAAAGAAGAAATTTTGAAAATTTTGGAAGAAGATTGAAGATTCATTTTATTCTTCATATTTTGTAGTATTATTGCCTTTTTTTATTGTCTTCGTTTTTATTTTATTTAGCTCCAATGTGGCTATATTAAGAGCTATTAAGGTATTTAGTGGATTCGAAAGCAAATCTGTATTCATTGTGTTTTTAATCATTTCCTATCACTGTAGGTTAATTACAAGTAGGTAGATAAGTACTTATTGTTGATTTGAAAGAAGAATATTTTCGGTTTTGTTTTATTTTGGTATTTACTTTTTTTTTACTTTATTAAAGGATTAAACCGTAACCTTGCCGATCTACCTAGTTACGTAAAAGACTGTTTAGAATAAAATAAAGAAACAGGCTGATTAAAGACTTATAAAAAAAGTATTAAATAATTATTTTTGTTCATTAAAATAAAAATATGATCTCATAAAGGAGTTTTTGTAACTTATTACCTACATACATCCACATAGAGCTCTGCCTCTGCATTATGCGCCATAGCGACATCGCTGGCTATGTATCCAGGCAGTTAAAATAAAACCGAAATGAATGGTAGTACCTCGCCCATGACGGTTTGGTATCTGTACTTTAAATATTTACTGCTTGGATACGTAGCTCATAACCATGAGGAAGGTACTCTTAACCCAACCCGGTGAAGAGTAAGTACCTACCTACTAACTTTGGATATATGGAGTGACAGTCCTAGTATTAGTGATAGCCCTATTCGTAGAACTTTAGCAACTGTAAATGTTCCGTCAGTTTTGGAACCAAATGGAATCTTCCGCACCGATGGCAAGCGACCAGATGGTCTTTCTTTAATCCCGTGGCGGCAAGGCAAATGTCTAGTTTGGGATGCCACTTGTGTAGATACTTTAGCTCCATCCCACATACCAGCTACTTCCAGCCAAGGCGGAGCAGCTGCCTGTGCTGCTGAAGCTAGCAAAAAGCGAAAATACGCGGGATTGACCGACAGCTTTATATTCTTGCCTTTTGCTGTAGAAACTTTGGGTCCCTGGTGCACTGAAGCCAAAAAATTCTATAAGGAATTGACAACACGTCTCATCGAGGCAACTGGTGATCCAAGAGCTGGCAGCTGCCAGCATTTTGGGTACTTTGCCTCGATGTGGTGCGTTGAAAGAAGTTTTTTTTTTTGTAAGTTATTTATAATTTTTTATTTTTATGTTGTTATTAATTATGTTTAATATCAAGTTGAATTGTTTTTTAGTAATAAATTATAACAGCCCTAGTTATATTTCCGATTTACCTCTGCCACGTACCTATTATCCCCTCCAGGGGTAAATTGGAATACTCTAGGGTTTTTATTGAATTTCTGAAAACAATACAATAATTTTGGAATTTTAACCTTTTTAACACATAACAGAGCATAGCATGATTTTTTACTATACCCTTAAGGACCCTAACCGTTGTGGAACAAGGTTTAAATTGTCTTTGACAGTGAAGACTGGACCTATTTACCCCGTTTTACGGTAGTAGCACACGCGCCGGATGCTTTGTTGATGGTGTGTGTGTGAACAATTTAACCCGTATGTGCTCACTAGTGTATACACCGTGTATCTTTGCATCCTTGCCATATTTACTGAGGTAACTCTATTACTGATTCTGAACACAAATCGTTAAAAAAATCATGACCTAAAATTTTGAGTTTTAATTTTTTGTAATTTATTTTATCGACAATCTGTAATGCACACCACTAATTATCGTAACACTTGCTCATCACTATTCCGTCGGCGTCGGCAAGAACAAAGTACAAAGTCGCGCCGCGTACGCGCTGCCGGGAAACTACCGCCCCAGTTGTAATCGTAACCGCTGACCGTAACGGACGTGCGTGTCGCTTCTTGTCGTCTCGCGAAAAGTAGTGAGTGTCACGTAAAAATGGCTGACGCGTATTCCAATAACGAATTAGTGGAAATGGTTCGCTTGTACGCAATAAGTGGTGACAGCTTGCGACGAGCAGTAGAAATGTTTCCCAATCGACCATGGCCGTCCCGTCAGGTGATGCTTAGTGCCACGCAAAGACTACGAGACCATCGCCAGTTTGACGTCCCAATCCATGCTCAAGATTTGCTCCCTCAGGATAACGCTGCACGGATTGAATTTTGTCGCTGGCTGCTGAGGCATCAACATGTCAACATCTTGTGGACTGACGAATCGTTATTTACGAGAGTTGGAATTTTTAATATCCGTAACGAGCACTGGTGGACTCATCGTGATCAGAACCCCAGAAAAACTAAACGACACTCGTTTCAACATCGTTTAAGTCTGAACGTGTGGGCTGGCATAATTGACGGGTATTTGCTCGGCCCTTACTTCATCGACGGCTATCTCACCAGTTTAACGTATTTGGAGTTGCTGCAACACGTCATAGACGAAATGCTTGATGACATACCCCTCAACTTACACCAAAATCTGTATTACCAACATGATGGTGCTCCTCCGCATTATGGACGCCAAGTTCGTGACTACTTAAACGTTACGTCTGGTGAACAGTGGATTGGGCGTGGAGGCCCAGTAGCATGGCCAGCTCGGTCCCCGGACCTAACCCCGTTGGACTTTTATTTATGGAGTGATGTAAAACGTTTGGTGTACGAAGAGGAGATAGACAGTGTAGAAGTGTTACGTGAGAGGATTATTTTGGCATTCGAAACGGTGAAACAAGTCGCTTATGTGTTGCGAAAACTCAAGCGAAATTCGCTGCGCCGTGCTAGACTGTGCCGTCATGAGAATGGAGAACATTTTGAACACTTGCTACGCAAAACGTAAATTTGTAAGTAGATTTTGTAAATAAACTTTAAAAATGCCAAATTCAATTGTAAATAAAATGATTTCAGCTTTTTAACTACGCCAAAAATAACTAATTTATTCATAATAAAAATTTCAACAGTTTCTCTAACTTTTCAAATCTTCAAAGCAATGAAAAATGAAAGATAATAATAATAATTAGGCATTTTTGTCGGTCCTAAGCCCGTAAAGTAGGAAGGAAAATCTGAAATCAAAATTATTAATTGGCACGCCCGGCCACGCCCACTCGGTTTATTCCTATTGCGCCTGTTGAATGCGCTCTAAAAAATTGGTTTACTCCCATGTGTACCGTAAATAAAATTTTACTGATAACTTGGTGTGCTTTATTTAGGGGATTCACTTATTTATCGAAAATAATAGGTAATGCTTCGTACTATTAGTTCTGTGAATATGGCAAGAGTGCAAAGATACACGGTGTAGAACCGGGAAATCCCGGTACCGAAAATCCCGGGAATACCCGGGAGTTTTGAGCGGTAAAAGAACCGGGAATTCAAATACTCGGAACCGGAATTTTCGGAACTTTCGGGATTTTTTTAAAAATAAATATAATTCGTTTATTTCAGGTAGCTACTAGCTAGCTACAGGCCTATATGGGAATAATATTAAGGTACTAGTGCATACGAAGGCCCGGCCTCTACGAACGCCCACTTTTAAAAAAGCGCGCTTTTTTCTCCCTAACACGTTCGAAATTTGGCGCCCGCATCCTTTACTACTAAACTAAACGCACAGTGGCGCCAAACTACTTCCGGCCGCTGCCATTTTCTTACACCTCGTTCACTTCTCTCTGGACGCCGTCTTTGTCGCGTGATTATAACCTTGCTGTGTTTGTGTTTGGTATTTTTTCCGAAAATAGCGGCATTTTTAATGTGATTGTATTAAAACATTGCTATATGACAACTACAGACTAGATCGTAATGGTAAGTTCACCAATTATTATAATATTTATCGATTTGTGACAATTATAGCGCCACTATGTAAAATCCGTAGTATGGCCCGGGCCTACGTAAAGGTCTATGGGCTTTACTAAATCTATGAGCATTTTTTTGTTTTTTTTTTTCGACGTCGTGTGTTTTCAATGGTCAACATGGTGGACAGCCGCCTGGGATCCCGGGTTCGATCCCCGGTTGAGCAGAAATATAAAAGGCTTTTTTAGCGAGTGGACTCTTAGATCAAAGCACGACTTTGGTACCCTGATGTCAGTTTTAAGACTGCTTGCGACTTTACGTCCTACGGGCGACAGGCGTACGTTTTATCTACTCGACCACAGAGACGATCTGATCAGTTCAAATGAAGAATTTTAATTTCTGTAACGGATCTGTGTGTTGCTGGCTTGCACCCATAAAAAAAGAATTTAGTTTCTTAGCTCCGGTCTTGATGAAGCTGTGGGAATTGTCTAGGGAAACTTGTTATTTATCTGTCATGCATGTCAAACTACAGTGTAAACTCCATGTAACGTACCTCGATTTAACGACAAACTCCCTAAAGCGTCTAAATCAATTGGCTTTAGTTGGTTTAACCTATCTTCCATACACTGATACACTCCACATAGCATTACACCCACTCTCAATAACGACAACAATTGAGTAATAAAAAGTACCTTTTAAGTTGTCTAAATTAGTAAAACCTGCGCTGCTGTGTACGTTCTTTTGTCGCTTTATTATCCTAGCCCGCAGTTTATTGCGGGCTAGGATAATAAAGCGACAAAAGAACGAGCTAGGATAATAAAGCGACAGAAGACGTCTGTCGGCATCATGCATACCGAACTTTGTAAGAAATTCGTTCTTTTGTTTACGAATTGGGATTACTTGCACGTGTAGACTGTTGTTGACCATGACTTATACATTTGTAAGTAGGAGTCATGGAATATCTATACGTTATCATATTCTTAGTTAACTAATACTAACACTAGTCTGAAATAAACTTTTTCTTTTTTTTTAATTCTGATTTTTCTTCTCTCTATTTAACGAAAAATCTTTATAACGCTATAAAATGCACAGTCCCTTCAGTGTCGTTATATAGAGTTTACACTGTATAATGAAGGCATGTTAAAATAGGCACGGTATAGTTTATGAATAGTTATCATTTACATCTATAAATACATTTTGTATAGTTTTAAGAATAGGATTTTGGTATTACATGCAAACATTCTTACTATCACGCCTTTTTCCCATAGGAGTAGGCAGAGACCATGGATCTCCACTTGCTATGATCCTAGCACACCTCTTTTGCTTCATTCACATCCATTACTTTACCATTCATGTGATGAGTTTTGGTTTTAAGTAAGTAATATTAGTTTTCCTTTTGATAGATCATGGATCCACAACCAAAGAAAAAAAGAGGCCTTTGGACCGAAGAGGATTTAAAAAAAGCCTTAAGTGACATTACCAACAAACGTCTTTCCCAACGACAGGCAGAAACTACGTATAAAATTCCCAGACGCACTCTGCCAAATTACCTGAATGAAAACTGTTACAATAAAAAAGCAGTAAAAAAATGTGTTTTGACTAAAGACCAAGAACGAGATTTAGTTTATAGAATCAAGAGATTTGCTGAAATAGGCGTCCCTCTGACTCCTAAGAGGATTCGACAGCAAGCTTATATTTTTTGTGAAAAGAAAGGCATTAAAAACAACTTCAACAAAAACAAACGTTCTGCTGGCAAAAATTGGTTAAAAGAATTTCTGAAACGAAATCTAGATATATCAAAACGTAAAGCCCAATTTATGAACCCGGCGCGCGCCTATAAATTAAGTAGATATATTGTTGATAAGTACTTCCAGTCAGTTAGAGAATTATATTCTGAATTAGATATTACTAACCACCCTGAACGACTATATAACATTGATGAAAAAGGATGCCGGCTAAGTCTACACCACCAGCAAGTTGTTTTGGCTGAAAAGGGTACAAAAAGGGTGCACTTAAAAGCTCCTGAGCATGCTGAAAATATAACAATAGCTATGTGCGTTAATGCAACGGGGAATGCTATCCCGCCATTTATATTGTTTAAGGGCAAACGGATGAAACCCGAATTTAAAGATAATCTACCTGCAAGAAGTTTGGTGCGTATGGCACCAAAAGGCAGCATGACCACCGACTTATTTATTGAGTTCCTCGACCATTTCTCTAAATTTAAGTCACCTGGAAGATGTTTGCTCATCTTTGATGGAGCATCATCCCACTTAGACTACCGTATCGCTGAAAAAGCAGATGAACATAATATTGAACTCTATTGCCTTCCATCCAACACGACACACGAACTACAGCCGCTTGATAAATCAGTCAATAAATCGTATGAGCATCACTGGGATCAAGAATTGTTATCTTATAATTATCAGAACCCCAACAACAAAATTACAATAGCACGCTTTAACAAAATATTTTCAAAAGTTTGGGTTAAGTGTATGATCCAAGAAAATATTATAAATGGGTTTCGAGCAACGGGTCTCTACCCTTTTGATCCTAGTGCTATTCCAGATGAGGCATATGCGCCCTCTGTACTCACAGAACTGCCAGCTCCACCTAAAAATCAAGGTCATAGTAATCTGTCGGTTTTGATTGTCCATCTAGGCCTTTTGGAACTCAGGATAGTTCTGATACTGATGTCACATTTTGTGAAGATGAAGAAATTGAAAATTTCGCAGTACCATTGCAAATTCAACACGATTTAAGTCAACTGAGCTTAAGATTGCCTGATTTTAATTCTAAAAAATTAGTGGATTACAGTTCATCAGAATCTGAACAATCGGCTATGGAGCAAAATGAATTTATTGAACCAGTACGTTATAGCACACCGATTCCTTCTACTTCAGGTCTTCAACGTCTTTTGTGCAATATAGTACACCACTCCTCAACTTCAAGCTCAGATGTATCAGATATTAACGATTATGATTATAAAATACAGCAGCTGTATCAACCTCGAACTAAGAATATTAGGATATTTTCTTCAACTTCCGAATCTGATGAAGAATATATGAAATCTACCATCACTTCAGTGAAACGCCAAGAAGTTTATGAATAGAATAAATGGGTATCTCTTGGATAGGCATGTAACATCCTCGTCTTCATCGTCACTTACCATCAGGTGAGATGGGAGACAAATGCCTAATTCAAATTTTGTAAAAAAAAAAAAAAAAAAGAATAGAATAGAATCATTTATTTGCATGATTTACATAGACAAGTCAAATGTAACCAACCCGCATGCAGGCGTGCAAATATTATAAGAACAATGTAATGTACCTACTTACAGTCTTCTATACATATAATAAAACAGTAAAATTATTTTGTCTGTACATTTCGAATTTTTGACTGAAATGGATAGAGGGACACTTAAAAAGAATAATAGAAAGCAAAAAAATTTTTTTGGAATTTCTTGTCTGTCTGTCTGTCTGTCTGTCTGTCTGTCTGTCTGTATGTATGATCACGATTATCTCCGAAAATACTGAACCGATTTACTTCAAACTTTCACCAATTGCTTTGTTTTAACTCAGTTTAACATTTAAAGTTTGTTTCATCAAAATCAGTTCATTAAAAAAAAAAGTTATCGTCATTTGAATGAACTCAAGGCATAAGTTTGCCTGCAAACATATCCTTACTAATATTATAAATGCGAAAGTGAGTTTGTTTGTTTGTTTGTTTATTTGTTTGTTTGTTTGTTTGTTTGTTTGTTTGTTTGTTTGTTTGTTTGTTACGCTTTCACGCCGTAACTACTGAACCGATCATCATGAAATTTTGCATACAAGTTCTCTGGAGTGCGGAGAAGGACATAGGCTACCTTCTATCCCGGGAAAAAGTACTATTCCCGAGGGATCGACATTGACGCGGGCGGAGCCGCGGGCGAAAGCTAGTAACATTATAAATTCAAATTAAACAATAAAAAATTAATTACATATAAATTCAATGTTTACCGTCCATATACTCCTTTATGCTATAAAAACTTTTTTCATTCAACCATTCCGTCAATGTTCTTTTGAATTTATTTTTATCTAATACTTTAATAGTGTTTGGTAGTTTATTAAATATTTGAATGCACATATGATACGCATTTTTTCTATAAATATATTTACATCCACTCGGTTGATATAGTCTATAAATATAACTTGATCTTAACTGTCTATTTGATATTTGAGAAAACAGAGGGAAGTAATGTGGATGTTCTTTTACAAAACAACATAATTGTTTGATATACATACACGGCAAAGGTAATATTTTGTGCTTTTTAAACAAAGGTTTACAGCTGTCTAAGTACCAAGTATTAGATACAGCACGTACGCACTTTTTTTGAAGTTTGAAAACCCTGTCAGCTTCTACCGAATTACCCCATAACATTAATCCGTAGTTTAAAACCGAGGAAACATAGCCGTGGTACGCATGTAGAGCTGCCTCTATAGATACTGTTTGCCTTATCCTTCTCAATGCATATACAAACCTATCCAATTTTTTACACACTTGTTTCACTTGCTCTTTCCAATTTAAATGTTCATCTATATAAAAACCTAAAAATTTTGTATGTGTTACTTTTTCTATTTTATTGTTTTCAAATTGAATGTCAAGATTTAGAGAAATTGAATTATAAGATTGAAATGTCATGTATTTAGTTTTATTTAAGTTTATTTTTAGTTCATTTAAGCGTAGCCAGTCAACAATTTCTTTTAAAGCGTCATTTACATTGTTTTTGATATTATGTTTGTCATTACATTTGACTATCAATGTTGTGTCATCCGCAAATTGTATAGTCGATAAGCTATTAGGAATGTCATTGATATACAACAGAAACAAGATCGGAGCGAGGATTCCGCCTTGGGGGACACCAACATTATTTATTTTAAACTCAGACCGATATGTTTTTTTAGTATATTTTAAATCCTTTGTCTTAAATTTTGTTATTTGAGTGCATTGTTTCCGATTTTTGAGGTAACTTTCAAACCAATCATACGCTTTACCTCTTATTCCAAAAGTTTCTAATTTGGAAAGTAATTTTTTATGTTTCACAAAGTCAAAAGCTTTACTCATGTCTAGGAAAATAGATACAATCGGTTTTCCCTCATTAATGCCATCTGATATAATCTTGACTAAGTGAAAGCATGCCAAAGTTGTAGAACTTCCTTTTCTGAAACCAAACTGATTATTATTTAGTATATTACAGTCGGTTAAAAAATTAGTTACTCTGTTACACATTGCTTTTTCAAAAATTTTTGCTATAACAGACACCAAGGTTATTGGTCTATAATTTGAAGGATCTAACTGATCTCCTTTTTTAAATAAAGGCTTGATCACAGATAGTTTTAGAGAATCAGGGAAAATTCCTTGAATAAATGATAGATTTATTATGTGCACTATGGGTTTACAAATAAATTTAGCAGTGATTTTTAGCACTTTCGTTATTATATCATCATATCCGCGGGAGTTAGTGTTTTTTAGACCCATGATGATTTTAATAATTTCATCTTCATCTACAGGTTTTAGATAAATAGTTTTGGGGTTAAATGAAGAAGCTTTGACTGTTTTAGTACTGTTATGAATATTTGTAGCGTTTTCACTTGTCAAACTTATAAAATAGTCATTAAAAATTTTTAGATGGTGTATAACTACAAACGTAAAACTGACCGTGCGAAATGGTCGGAAACCAGCTTAGAACGAGCTATGCAGGAGGCACAAAAGAGTTCAATTTTGAACGTGAGTAAAATGTATGGTATTCCGTACGCAACTTTATTTAGACATGTTAAAAGTGGTACATCAACAAAAAAGCTTGGACGCTTTACTGCGGTTTTCACCAAAGAGAAAGAGGAAGAGCTGGTAGCTTATACGCAGAAAATGGATTCATTGTTTTATGGTCTAACTCGTGTTGAATTTATACATTTAGTTGGAGAATATGCAAAGAAATTAGGGAAAGAGGGAATTTTTAAGGAGAATGTGGCTGGAAAGGGATGGTTCAAGAACTTTAAACTTCGTTTTCCAAATATAGTTTTGAGAAAGCCAGAGCCGACTTCTATAGCCAGACTGAAAGGATTCAACCGTGAGGCTGTCGAACGGTTTTATAAACTTCTCGAAGAAGTCATGGAAAAGCATAATATCACACCCGAAATGATATTCAACATGGACGAGACTGGCGTAAGAACATCTTAAACAAGCCACCCAAAATATTGTCAAAATATGGCAAAAAACAAGTCGGAGTTGTAGCCAGCAATGAGAAAGGTGTGCTTACGACAGTCATCTGTTGCTGCAATGTTACTGGGAACTTTATACCGCCTTTTTTCATTTTTAAAAGAAAGAGATTTGATCAGAGGCTGCTTGATGGATCACCGCCAGGTTCTGAAGCATCGACGACTGACAGCGGTTGGATTTCTGCAGAAAAATTCTACGAGTGGCTTCAAAAGTTTGGTAACAAAGTTCGACCTACAAAAGAGAAGAAAGCTCTTTTATTGCTAGACAATCATGAATCCCACAAAAATTACGCTGCTTTGGAATTTGCCACAAAGAATAATGTGATATTTCTTTCAATTCCGCCGCACACTTCCCACAAACTGCAACCGCTGGATGTCTCAGTTTACGGACCATTGAAATACTTTGAGATAGAAGTAAATTCCTTTCCGAAAGCACATCCTGGCAGGACCATAGGTCAATACAATGTTGCAAGAATATTCACAGGTGCATATTTAAAAGCAGCGACACCAGGTAACGCTATCAGTGGTTTTCTTGCCAGTGGGATTTTTCCTTTCAATAAACACCTTATTGGCGATGAACACTTTGAACCTTCAGAAATTTATCAGACTTATGAAGAGATTGGACGGCCACAAGCAAACACCTATCTAACTGGTACATTGCAAAAAGATACCTTACCGCAGGAAAATACTTTGCAACATAACGACCAATCAAGTGCTCTCCAAGAAGGCGAGATTATAAGCCATGTTACAATTGAATTGATAGAAGAGAATCAAATTTTGCCTCAAGGAAACATTTTACAACAGAAAATAGATGACGTTCAGACAGAACCTCTTTCAGAAGAACCAAAAAGAGTCTTAAATAGGTCATATCAAGAAATCTTAGAGCAAGCTTTTTCGCAACCGCATGAAAATAAAGCTGAAGAAGAAGCACTTCAAGAAGAAGCTTGTCACTCCCGGGATACAAACAAATCTCTTCAAGAAATCCTGCAAGAAATTCGACCGATTCCTAAAGAAAAAAACAAGAAGTGCACCAGAGGACGTAAAAAACAAAAAGCTGAAATTCTGACCAGTACTCCAATAAAAGAAGAACAAAAAAAAAAAGCACGATGCAGCTGTCGCCAAGAAAAAAGTTTCTTTTGGAGACAAACCTGGACCATCAAATATAAAAAAGAGAAGAACCCGCGGCTATATACCTAAATCTAAAGAAAAAGAAAACCACCCTGATTACTACTGCACTGTATGTAAGGAAAAGTATTCTCATCCACCCAGAGAAGACTGGATTCAGTGTGATACTTGCAGGGAATGGACACACGAGGCATGCTCTTCATATATGGGCCGCGGATCCTATTTTTGTGATGATTGTGATGATTAGTTTTTTTATTATTACTTTTGCCCGCCTACAGAAATCATTTTACCCGCCTCAGACGGGCAAAACGAATAATGTTGATGTTTTTAAAAAAATATTAGTTCCTACTAGAAGACATAAGTTTACTTGATAATTTGTTTTGTTTTTCAAACATTATAAACCTATATTACATTTAATATAGAAGCTGATTGCCAAAATTGATAACCAATGCCTTTTTTTTAAAAGCAAACCTTAATATAACCGTCCTGCACGTCCGTCCCCTAAGTTATGCGGATGATATTGTGTTGCTGGCGGGTGCGTATTGATTGATATAATAACAAATTATATATTTTCATTTCAATAAAGTTCGAAAGATATAATGTTAACTTGACATAATCATTAGTGATTATATTCTTAAAAGCTATAATATTCATTAAATTTTCAACTCGAAAGGCATAAACCCATTTTTTATAACGTTTATGAATACTGAATATCACCTGTTATACAACTTGTGCAGTATACATGCCAAAATGTATAACATTCAAAAAGGATAGTATTTAAAATAAATATGAATCAAAATCTATATAAATCAAAATGTAAACGTATTAAAAATATATAACAGAGAAAATATACCAGCTAATTATTATAGACCTATGTCTATTTTGCGAATTTGAATTATTTCAGTAATACCTACGAAATAACTCAAATTCACGCAAGTTCATAGCAAAAGGTGCATCATGATTTTATTAGTAAAGCAAACGGAAAGTAATACAAGAAGTCATTAACTTCATAGGATTACAAAAAAACTATAACAAATAAAAGAACTTATTACAATATTTTATTGCATGTAAATATTAGAACAAAGTATAAAATAAATTAAAAAAAATTGTGATACATACAAAATGCGCGCGCATTTTGTATGTATCACAATTTTTTTTTTTTTAAGTAGAAAAATAACTTTTATTATATTTTATTGTATGTAAATATTAGGAAAAAGTTAGAAATAAATAAAAAAAAATGTGATACAATTTTCCTAAGTATTTTTTTAGTATACCTATTTTCCTTATTTTTTTTTTAATTTTAGATACAAGCTCGAATAAAATCACACTCGTAATATTCAGATTTTCGTTTTTTATATATTGTTATCTTTCTTCTTGTTTTATTAATATTTTTTTGCGTTTACGAGATCGTCAGGTGGCTATTAATTTTTGCTAAGCGTTCTATAAAAAGAAATAAGATAATTTATTAACCGGCTTCAAAAAAGTCGAGAATCAAGGAGGAGATTATCAATTCGACTGTAAGTTTCTTTTTTTTATGTATGTTTGTTACACCATATCTTCGCCAATTGTGAACCGATTTTGATATTTCTTTTTTATTTAAAAGCCTTTTTTACCAAGTTGGTCCCATTTTAATGTAGTGAAGACATAATGAAGAACTTTGGAGATATGGAAGAAACTCGTAATGTATTGAGAATCTTCTACCAATTAATTCGTATAACCAATGATTATTATCCGTACTAATATGTATATATAAAGTTTATGATACATAACAACTAATCGATTTTTTTAAGTTTATAATAATAAAACGGTATAATAAAAGATTGATATGTTGAATGAATGTTATAATGAAAGATTTTAGTTTTTTTAAACTTATTTCTTTAGATTTTTATCTTACTTGATAATTATACTGACCAAAATTATATGTTTCGTTGATATTTATCTTAAATTATATATATTTTGTGTTTATATGTTATATTACTTACCCGTTGCTGGCTCCCTCTGTGTGCGCATTGCAGGAGATTCTTAGCATTTGTAAATCCTTCGCTGTTTCATATGGCTTGGTTTACAATGTTACAAAAATAAAAGAAGTCTGAATACATGGTCTTTAGATCTGGTACTAAGTGTCCTAAAACAGTGCCCCCTGTTTTATTAACTGGAGTTCCATTAAACAGGATATATCAATTTAAATACCTGGGACACATATTGACAGATAATTTAAAAGATAATTTTGATATAGAGAACACTAAATCATTTTTGCGACATGTAAAAGAACAATTGACTAATAAATGCTACTATACAATTCATGAATTTTTAGAAGACAAATTTGTTCCGTGAATGCTTTTATGATAATTTTTTAAGTTTATTTTTTATTTTATATGAAATAATTTTTGACATATATTCGAAATAACCCAATGCAGCCCTTCTCTCATTGCAACGCCTGACATGGCCCTTAATTGCTACTCAGTACATATTTTGTAAGATAAGACCTGTATATTTACATTAAGGAAGCAATAAACGATTGAAATGAATTGAATTGAGCATTGTCAGTGAGGGCGAACATGTTGGCGCGAAGGTTTTCTTGTTGTATAGAGGCAGTTAAAATAACCTTATTTTAAGCTTACTGCACGTCATTGTACTCGAGTGCTCTCTGAGTCAGTTATACCCAGAATGCTTACAATGCTCTGCGAATCCAATACAATAATGCTCTTGGAATTCTGTTGCGACGGCCGCGGTTTTGTAGTGCGTCGGCGATGTTCGCCGAGGCACTACAAAACTGCGGCCGTCAATGTTCACACCAGTCGCAACACATTTCTCGTGTTTTTTTTTTTTAATTGACTATTTCCAAGTAAGCTTTTGCTACTTCACCGGGCGTTTGAGGCGAGGGCAGAGTGCCCTCAACCTTTATTGACAACATCACCAAAGGGCCCCCAGGAGGGACGGACCTCGGCTTTGGGCGTTGCCTTATTTCTCGTGCGATAGCGGACCGCTTTTATAGCCCACTCATCTGGGGGCTTATAGACCGGACTCGGGGTACTATTTTTGAAAGTATGACACTCGACTTTGACCGATTTTCGTATGGAAAAATCGCTCGAATTACTATATAATAACTAACTTAGATTAAGTAAACATTGTTACTAACAAAAATGGACTATTGTTGCCTGAAATAAAGAAATAATATTTTGTTCTTTTTTTTTCTCTCTTTCACTTGCAAAAGAGGTAAGATTGCATGGGCCAAAGCCAAGTGCTAAATATATCTAGGAACTATAGTAGAAATTTTCGCGTGATGCGGCACGTATTTAGAATGACAGCCTTCTGCAGTGTGTGTATCATGTACGGCGGGATATCTAATATGTGTACTTGTAAGTAGGGTTTTGGGTGTGACAGCAGTTGTGGAGATAATAATTGGAGCTATTTTAACAGTTTGTACCCGCCATTGTGTCTGAATTTCTATGGCTAAGTCCTTGTATTTAGTCATTTTTTCAGTGTGTGTAGTTTGCAGGTTATGGGTGTTAGGGATAGCTATGTCTACAAGATATACTGTGTTGTCTGTTTTATTGTGTATTGTGAGGTCTATTAAAGTGAATTGTTTTGTGTTTAATTATTGTTCGGTGCCAATAAATTTTTACAGAATCGTTTTCAAGTATTTTATCTGGCGCGTATTTATAATAAGGAAGTGTTTGCTGAATAAGTTTATGTTTATATGCTACATATGTGCTGGTGGATTATTGCTGCTACCTGGTCATGCCTATGCTTATAATCGTTTTGTACTAATGACTTACACGCCCCATTAATATGCTGAATAGTCTCACTGGCACTATTGCAATGTTATTCATCATCATCATCATGTCTTTTTAGTCTCAACTGCAGGAGCATGACCCTCTCTGTACTACCGGAGCGATACTTGGCCAGAGCAGACAAAGGATTTGGCCTACACTCTCCTCGCTGGCCAGAAGGGTTGGAAAGGTCTTATTGGTGTTTATGAGTTTAGCTTCTATTTCCTAAATCACCTCTTAAGCGCCTATTATACCATCCTGAATTTAGGATCCGGAATTCAGCATCCGATTTAGGACAAGAAATTCAGTCGTCGGAGCTCCTGAATACACCGTCCGGAACGCGTCCTGACTGCGTCCTGAATCAGTTGCGAGCGACGAGCGAAAAGATAGATAAAATTAGGTATAATAATACTGTACAAACGTACCTTCTTGAATTCCTTTAAGTAATTACTTCTCAAATTGTCGATTTTTTTCTTTAATGTTTTCAATGTAATACTATTGTCAATTTTTTTATAAACTCCTAATAAAATAAATAAATAAATACGCACACACACGCTGCGCTAAAACATATTCATGCGTACGCGACGGTAGCCGAACGGAGACTGCGCGTCCTGAGATAGCCATCCGTTGGCCATCCTGAATGCGTGAGAGGGACGCCGCTATACGTGCGATGCGATTGGAGATATTCTCGTATCGTTTCTAACGTATAGCGGCGTCCCTCTCATGCGGCGATCCTAAATTCCGGATGGTTTCACCTATGCTTCCGATTTAGGACATCGGAAGCCATTCTGTCCTGAAAATGGATCCTAAATCGGATGCGACCGTCCTGAATGCGATTAAACTGTCCGTTGACTGAATTCCGGATCGTAAATACCGGATGGTATAATTGGCGCTTTACGAAATTCACGGGAAGACTTGGATAAGAATGTTATTATTATATTATCTATTATTTGCCGTGCGGCCGGCCATCGGCAGCGCGGGGTCATGCGAGATCAAGGCGACGGTACGACGTGTATACAGGCTGTTTCAATTTGTCCGATGTGAAAGATGTTATGATATAAATAAAATACTTTTCGCCAAAAATACTTTATTTTTCTTATTTCTTCTTACAGTACTTAACTAGTAAGTAAGTTCGTAAGTATTTTGGCACCTCCGGGAATCGAATCCGGGACCGCCAGTTTGACGTCCTCACATAATGATCACTGCGTAAATAGATGGTTCTATTATAGATACCATCTACCTATCAACTTTCCTACTATTATAAAATATTTCCTTACTTATCACAGTATTATAAAGAGGATAGTTTTGTATTTTTGTGTGTTTGTGTATGTACGTAATGAATAAACTCCAAAATTACTGGGCCGATTTCAAAAATACTTTTACCATTGAATAGGTATATTATCCTTGAGTGACATAGGCTATGTATGTACCACGGACGAAGCCGGGGTGGACTGCTAGTGTACTATAAAATATTTTCATTCTACTTATCTGGGAGAAAAAAAGCGTAGAATGTACTTGCTCCCTAGTAGACTGTATGAACTGTATCTAAGGAACCATATCAAAACGTGATGTAGATAGCAAAATTTTTATTTAACCGACTTCATAATAGGAGGAAATTTTTAATAGGTATAAGTAAGATTTTATGTAGGTATGGCAGGTTCTGATGATGGAATCCTGGAGGAATCAATCCAATCCATCCTTAATTTTTATATACCTACTTGTTGTGTAATTTAAATTTTTAAGTCGGTTTGTTTTGTTGAAAAAAAACCATAAATTATTATCTATATGTATGGCCACTGTCTACGCCAAGATGACGGGCGGGGTACGGAGCGCGGGGCGTGAGGAATCGCCGGCGGCCACTTTCTAAATATAAGCGAAGAGCAGCGCGCGCATACATAGTGCTTTCATGTACATACATTTGAAGTAAACCTTTTATACCTATCTCAAATCATTTTTTTTATTCTTGTCCTTAAACGTAGAAAGTCACTATTAACCTTAGTGTGGATTTAGGGTCTGTGTACCCCGCAAGAGATAGACGTAATAATATGTACCGATGTAGTTATTATGTTATAATGTTCAGAAAATAAAAGCATTTTGTTTGTTGAAAATATATTTATTGTATAAAATATTTATTAAAATGTAAATAAGGAATTTTCGTAGAAAATAGTATAACTGATTGCTATAGTGAAACGTACAAGTTATATGAAAGTCGATAAGAAATAACATGCAGGAAAGATCAGTCCTGTAAAAAGTCTGTCATGTGAGCGTACACCATAAACAAATATTTAGTAAGTAGTTATCTGCTAGCGACATATTTAGCGTTATTTTTATTTTTATTTTATTTATTTGGGTTTACAAACGATTACACATTCATCTTAACATAGCTTTTAACAGGTATAAATATAATACATGTGCAACCAACAACGCAACCACATATTAATATAGGACGTGTATTGCAAAACGAGTACCTATATTTTTCTTCTATGCACCCAGTAATCCAATGTATTCCAAGACTGAATCACTGTTAGTTAATAGATTCAGGTGTTACTTTGCGGAAGTCAAAGCTACATTTACTTTGAGACAATTTACTTTGCGTGCTTCCGCCACCAGTTAGTTCATGCAAACTATTGCTGGCCAGCGCCCACCCACTACTGTTAGTCCCTTCATGCCCGCCACCAATAGTTGATGCATGCAACCCTGGTCGATACTGCTGCATCCGCAATAAATGGTTTCGTGAATTTAAACAAAAAGACGAATAATATCGCTGACCATGCCCTCGTATTTTTGATAAGAGGTGCAGTATACAAATGGCAACAGCCAGTTGCCTTTTATTTCACGGAAGGTGCTGTACGAGCACACAAGTTACAAGTAACATTAAAGGATGTCATCACTGCTACAGTAAAAACAGGGCTCATACCTATTGCTCTTGTTTGCGATCAAGGGTCATCTTTTCAATCAGCTTTGAGAAGCATGCAGGAGAAAACGAGAGGAGATCAAATACGCGAAGGGATTGAAACAGGTATACCCTTCTTTTTAGTTTCCGTATGGGGAAAATATTTTTAAACATAATATTTTATTTGTTACTTCGTTGATCTAGTTATGTACCTATTTATTGCTAATATTGCTCATGATGTTGGTGACTTATCTTGTGATTTCCTTGTTTTTTTACATTTTTAACATGCTTATAAAAGTTGGTATTTATTCATAAATTTACTTCCAGATGATACGGTTTATATAAATGGATTGGCGCTGAGCATAACATTTGATCCGCCACATCTAATAAAAGGCATCAGGAATAATTTTTTGACGAAAAATATTAAAATGGGACGATATATTGGATGTGTATAAAACAGACTGTAAGCACATGGATAGTCGGATGATGCCAAAATTACAAGATGATCATGTTATTCCAGGGAAAGTAAGGAAAATGAAGGTACGTAAAATATGTACTCAAAATCGATCGTAATTCGCTATAATTATAATGACCATTACAAGGTTAATTGCCACTTGGTTCCATAAAGGTTTGATTTTTGTAGCTATATGTCCTATATAGGTAGGTGTAAATCTATAATCTGTATCTGTCAACTTCAGTTGTCAAATAAACGTTTTACGAGCAGCCCATGTTTTATTGCGTGCCTAATATATTTCAGTGGCTAACGAGGTTGGGATTTAGGATTATCGCGTGAATATGTCGGGAAGTGTCAATAAATTGGCGGCGTTTGACGTAGAAAATGGAAATTGGAGAAACTATTGTGATCGACTCGAGATGTACTTCTTAGTGAATGAGACAAAGGACGAACTCAAAGTACCTACATTAATCTCCGTAATCGGTGACGCGGCGTATGAACTCATGATTAATTTGTGTAGCCCGAAAAAACCAAAAGACTGTGCATTTGGCGATATTGTAAAATTAATGAGTGAACATATTCAACCAAAACCGTCGTTTTTGGCAGAACGCTATAAATTTCGCCAATGCCGGCAAGAAAGTGAACAAACAATGGCGGCGTTTGTAGCAGAACTTAAAAAGTTATCCCGTTTTTGTGAGTTCAGCACGGCTTTGGATGACAATATGAGGGATCAATTTGTGTGCGGAATCAAGAGTGACATCATTAGGCAGAGGCTATTTGCGGAGGAGAAGGTGACTTGGCAAAAAGCGGTAACCCTTGCGAGTACATTGGAAGCAGCGGAACGAGATTCGCATGTCGTAGAAAAAGGAGGGTCGGTTACAATTAATGCGATCGCGCGGGGACCGCCGCGGGGTAGCGGAGGTGGCGCGGGCGGCGGTGGTTCGGCTGGTACAGGTGGGAGACCTCTCGTAAGACGGGACACATGCTGGGCATGCGGCGGGGACGGACATCGTCAAAGTGACTGTCGATTCCGTTCGTATATATGTTCAAATTGTCAAGAGATGGGGCATTTGAGAAGAGTGTGCCCGGGGAAGAAGTCACATATGTACGCGCGGTGCGGCGCGGATCGCGCGATGGAGGTGCCGGCGGCGGTGGGTACCGCGGGGCCATAGCGCGCCGTCCCGGCGGCGGCGGAGGAGCCGGGGGTTCGCGGGTAGCGAGCTCCAACCAGTACTGGGTGCGAGACGAGCAGAATGGGTCCGGGTGCCACCCCGTGCCTGGCATGGAGTACCAGGACCGGGCCGAGTGCGTGGACTACGCGGAAGAGGCGGCCGATTTGGAGGCAGAGGCATTACATTTAATGTCATTGGGATGTTATAAACCGGTATGTTTGCCAATTAATATTGAAAATCGTGAGTTAACTATGGAAATTGACACAGGATCGGCGATTTCTTGTATAAGTAGTGGAACATATAGACAACTATTTAACAATGTAAAATTATTATCAACCGATTTAACACTTAAATTTTATGATGGTTCCAAAATACAGCCGTTAGGGTATTTAGATGTCAATGTTACATATAGAGGTATAACAAAGAGGTTGCACTTGTATGTTATAAATAATGGCAGCACTAATTTATTGGGAAGACAGTGGTTAGCGGAGCTGCATATCGGAATACCGGCTGTTCCGATAAATGTGTTGAATGAAAGTGAAGACAAAAATAAAATATTGTCAAAATTAATTTCCAGGCATGAGTCATTATTTGAGGAAGCGTTGGGGCGTTTCACTGGCGGCAGGGTATCGTTGCACGTGCGAGAGGGCGCAGCGCCGGTGTATTGCCGCGCACGGCCGCTGCCATACGCACTGCGCGAGCGCGTCGATGCGGAGCTGGACGCAATGCTACGCGCCGGCGTCATCGAGCCGGTGGACGCCTCCGACTGGGCCACTCCCCTCGTCATCGCCAGAAAATCTGATGGGGGGGATACGAATTTGCGCAGACTATAAGGTGACTCTTAATCAGTGTTTGTTAGTAGACAGGTACCCGGTTCCAAAAGTAGAGGATTTATTGACCAGTGTTAATGGAAACGTTTATTTTAGTAAATTAGATTTATCCCACGCATATAATCAATGTGAGCTCGATGAACCATCCAAAATGTTTACGGTGATTAATACTCACCGGGGATTATTTAAATACAACAGACTTGTCTATGGTCTCTCTTCGAGCCCAGGTATTTTCCAGAAAATGATGCAGAACCTGCTTAAGGATATCCCCAACGTAATCAATTTTTTTGATGACATTTTACTTATGAGCGGTGATAGGGATTCACACATTGAAACTTTGAATAAGGTATTTACTAGGTTAAAAGAAAGTGGTTTGAAACTTAAAAAAAGTAAGTGTGTATTCCTAGCCAACAAGGTAAAATTTTTAGGATTCATTATAGATAAGGACGGTGTGAGTGTAGACTCTGAAAAAATTAAACCAATTTTAGAAATGACTTGGTACACAAGTTGGGGACTTGTGTACCAGAACTTCGATCGTTTCTGGGTATGGTAAATTTTTATGGTAAATTCGTAAATAACTTGAGCTATTACACAAGCCCATTGTATAACTTATTAAAGAAAGGTATAGCTTGGCAGTGGAATAGGGAGCACCAAGAAGCCTTTAAGCATATTAAAAGGAAGTTAATAAGCACAGAAGCGTTGGCGCATTTTGATAGTTGTAGGATGTGTGTGGTGACGTGCGACGCGAGTGCGCGGGGACTCGGGGCCGTGCTGGCCCAGCGGGGGCCCGACGGCGTCGAGCGCGCGGTGGCCTACGCGTCGCGCGCTCTCACACAAAGTGAAACGCATTACAGCCAAATACATAAAGAGGCATTAGCTATTATCTATGCCGTCACTAAATTTCACCAGTACTTATATGGGCGGAAATTTGTTTTGCGAACCGATCATAAGCCCTTAGTGACCATTTTCGGCCAGGGGCGAGGGGTCCCAGTCACAGCGGCTAGCAGGTTACAACGCAGGGCAATTATACTCACAGCTTATGATTTTAGCATTGAGTTTGTTTCTACTGATAAAAACACAGCTGATGCATTGTCGAGGTTGATCAAATCACACAAAGAGAGCACAAGCGAAGAAGCTGGGCAGATTCCAGAACAAACATATCTACATTTTTCGACTGACGCCTTACTTATGGACTACAACCTTCTAAAAAAAGAAACGGGTAGGGATGTATTACTTAGTCGAGTCATAAGCTACATTAGGGACGGCTGGCCTAGTGCAATTGAAATAGAGGGTCTCAAACCCTATTTCAATAGGAAAGATGAGCTATACACAGAGTTAGGTATTGTTATGTGGGGCCATCGTGTGGTCGTGCCCGCGACTTGTCGAGATAAGGTTCTAGCAGAGCTACATGACACGCACATGGGGGTTGTTAAAACCAAGAGCCTTGCAAGAAGTTACGTGTGGTGGCCGGGCGTGGACGAGGCGATACAGAGGCAGTGCCGCGCGTGCGCGGTGTGCGCGGGACAGGCGGACGCGCCGCCGGCGCATGTGCCGCGCTCGTGGCCCTGGCCGGCGCGCCCTTGGACCCGGTTACACCTCGATTTTTTGGGGCCGTTGGAGGGGCTTACGTATTTGATTATAGTAGATGCAGGATCAAAATGGTTAGAAGCGATTCGGATGCGAGGGACGACGGCTCAGGCGGTGATATGCGTGTTAAGGAATTTGTGGGCAAGATTTGGAATTCCTAGGCAGGTAGTCAATGATAATGGGCCGCCGTTCACTAGTGTCGAATTTAAAGAGTTTTTGGGACGAAACGGTGTAGAACAGGTACTGAGTGCGCCGTACCACCCGGCTTCAAATGGGGCAGCCGAAAACGCTGTAAAAATCTGTAAAAATGTTATTAAAAAGGCGCTCAAACAAAGAATTAACGTTGACACAGCATTGGATAGGTACCTACTTACTTATCGCAATACTGAGCATAGTACGACTGGTGTCTGTCCGGCACAGGCATTACAAGGTCGGTCACTGAGAACTCGGCTGGATTGTTTGAAGCCCGACCGGGAGGCTCGCGTCAGGACAGCTCAGCTGAGGCAGCAGGAGTCAGCGGGCGGATCCGAAAGACAGGTGAACGTAGGGGATCGGGTTTGGTTCAGGCAGTACCGCCAATCGGAAAAATGGGTACCGGGACAGGTAGTTAAAAAACTAGGAGATACTGATATTTCAGCCGAAAATGGAACCGAGGTACATAGGCATATAGATCAGTTAAAGGATAGGTTATCACTGACAACATCTGGAATGCAAGGTAAGAGTCTGCGCAGTTCGCTTATCTACCCGGGTAACGACGATGGTGGTGGTGAGGGTAGTGGTCAGCCGGCGAGTCAGCCGAGCTCTCCGGGGTTGGCACGCGCGCAATCTGCACTTCCACCCTCTCCCTTGCGAGAACAGCGCTCTCCTGAGCGTCTAAATACTCCCTGCGTCAGTGAAGCGCGCCCAACAAGGGCCCGCAGACCGCCAAATCGTTATGGTTTTGAGTTCGATTAAATAAAGTCTTAGTATAAGTGTTATGTTAGTATTATTATATTGTCTTGGTGTTACTGACCTATTAAAACTTGAAAGGTTTAGTTTACTTAGTAGTTAAGTACAGATTATACATAGTGGATATTGTATTTGTCTTTAATCAATAAACTTACATGGATAATGTTCATTCTTATCACATGAATTTCAGTTATAACTGTCTATGTGTAATGGTTTACTTAAGTTAATAGCACCTCTTTAGTAAGCATTTTCTTTTATAATAAAACATCTATCTTGTAATGGTGTCATCATAGATTTAAAAAAAAAAATTTTTGTGTCTGAATAGATGTCACATTTAGCCATTTTTGTATGGGAACCTAGTGTGTCATTAGCGGGGGTGTGAGGCAGACGAAAGGGAGTCGTGGTGTCAGGGGTGCTATTTGTAAATGAGTGACTCAATGAAGAAGTACAAATTTTCCATACATCATCGGTCGTTTAGTAAACACGTCGATTCGAAAATAGCACTCATGACGTTTGACGCCGCTGTCATAAGAGATGTAACAACACCGTGTAATATCGATATCGAGAAAAAACCACAACAAGATTTTGTTTCAGTATGACTTCATTTAAGTAAACAACATATGAAGTAGTAATAATTATATAGTCATAATCATCTAAGAGATTCCCTGGTTCCTTATACTCCTGGCATCTTCAGTTGTGCTGCGTCCAAGCCCGGGGTCCGCTATCATGACAGCATTCATACTGTAATAAGAAGTATATATTCCATGCTGGTGTAGATGAAAAGGAAAAATTGAGAATGTACCAGTTGCTTCTCTGATAGGGAATGCGACTAGCAACCTATTACACCTTTGATTCAGATTTCGACCTAAACACGCCCACAAACACGCTAAACGTGGCTTTTGGTTTCAGGCAGAGGCCTACACCGTAAGGGTGAAGAATGTATGTATGTTTTACGGCCCAACGCCAATTCTCCTTATGTAACTCCAGTAACACGGACATACATAAATATGAAACTGAAGTACAAGTTCTTGCCTGCGCCGGAAATTTAACCCGGTACCTGGCTCGTTAACCACTGTACCATGGAAATTGTCATTATCGGGTTGAGTAGTATCAGTGGTACATTATTTTTACGGTGACAAGTCATTATTTAGGGTAGGGCTGAAAAAGACCAATTTTAATTTCCATATATGTTTATTGTTCAAAGATAACAGTGAAGTAGAGACAGTCCCAGCCTTGCATTTACACAGCCCTTTACCTCTTACATTACAAAACTTGTGTTGTGAAGCGAAACAGTGAAGACGACGGCCAAGCAAAGAACAAAAAGACCTACTTAATGTATCAAGTATCTATCAAAGCTACTTTAGACTGCCCCAATAAACAGTTACTATATACTCTTAACCTCAAGGAGGTAGCGGAGAAGAGCCTGCTGCTGTAGTGATTAAAATGTCCAAAATAATTTTATTTATTATTTAATTGCAACTTTTAATGAACTTAGTGAAAAATAGTGCAAATACCTATGAATATAATATCTAATCCTTATAACTCAGTTCGGACTGAGTTTAGAGGTATATATGCCCTTATAACTTTATTTTGTAATTGACTATCGGGAAAACAAGGTATGGTTAGTGGCCGCGTGAAAACAATCAAACGAAAGACGCCAATAACCGGCATTGTCCTTTTGAAATATTATCTATTTCGGTTCAATAGTGTATCTATTCATGTGGCAGATGGATGGACGGATGGACGTCGAAGGCTTAGTGTTACCTTTCCGTGTTTACTCTTAGGGAACGGAACACTAAAAATAATAAATTTCCGGGAAAGTCGTGGAGAGTGAATTTATTATTATTTATTTCTTGGCATTAACTTTATTACTTATATTATTACACTCATCTGTATTCGTGTAAATTATCGATGTTTGGCAAAAAATAACAAAGTGCATCACTATGCGTCTTTCCGCCTTTCACTGACAATGGAATTTGACGTTTTTAATGGAGGATAAATACGTTTATAATATTGTAAATAACATGAACTTGCATTACTTAAATGAGAAAAGTCCAGCGCGATAGTTTACTATAATATTCATTTTAGTATTTTAGAAGGACAGAACTTCAGAAATTGGCCAGTTTATAATTTTAAAAATTAAATTCCACTCTGTTACATACCCCTCGACAGGCGTCAGAGGACTGAGGCCTAGTGTATAGTATACGCTACTTTTAAGGGTATCAGTAACATGACGTATCAAGTAATACGCCTCTTCTAGAGACTTCATACTTCTATGGGTGTCATACTTTATCAATCATACAGATTATAGGTGTAAATCTATAATCTGTATCTGTCAACTTCAGTTGTCAAATAAACGTCTTACGAGCAGCCCATGTTTTATTGCGTGCCTAATATATTTCAATTTTCACTCATTGAGCAATCATTGCATATATACATTTGTCTTGACCTAAACCTACAGCTGTTATTAAAGCTTAAGGTTTTGGCTAATAGATATAAATTGAAGCCCCAAAACACTATCAGAAACATACTTATGTCGAGATAAAATTGTAAGTACGAGTTGCTGGGGTATCCAAAGACTGACTTATATGTATTATCGTAAATCTTTTTGACTTAATGATCGAATGTCTACTAATTTATTACATTGATTACTTAGTTTATATTAATAGTCAAATTGCTTGTTTTTTAGGTGAAGAACTGTGTACGTGCACTGAGTAAATCTGTATCAGCAGCCTTAAACTACACTTCAGAATTCTGTAAGTTTTTGAATTATATAGTAATCATTTTCTATGGCCAAAGTTCTCTTTTACTAAACCTCCACTCTTCTCTTAATAAATGAAGAAATAAAATCTTGTAAACAAAATTTCATGCGGGCGGGACCGGCGACCTAGGTACCCTATATCCCATTTCCCCTTATATGTATTAAGGCTTACGTCACCTACACAACTACCCGACTTTTACAACCTCCACTCCTCGTCGGCCTGTCCTTCTTACAGTCAATAGTTTCTCGTGAAGGTGTATCATTGATTTTTTTAAGAAATATGTATTTATATGTTACAACAGCAAATGATTCTATCTAAAATAGTAGCATTTATTCGCCTTAAGGCTGCACCATACCCCAGCGGAAATCTAAGTTTTGCCCCCGCCACCCGGGGCCGCGCCGCGCGCCCCGCCCCGCACGCATCGCTTGTAGATTTTGCGCGCGCGTAATAATGTGCCGATAGAGGTTATTCGAGGTTACGCAAATCTAGGTAAAGAATATATAAATGGCATGCAGATTATTTCAGTACCTGCATATTCAAAATATTAAGTATCCTAACTAATATATTATCCTAACTAATATTATAAATGCGAAAGTGAGTTTGTTTGTTTGTTTGTTACGCTTTCACGCCGTAACTACTGAACCGATCATCATGAAATTTTGCATACAAGTTCTCTGGAGTACGGAGAAGGACATAGGCTACCTTTTATCCCGGGAAAAAGTACTATTCCCGAGGGATGGACATTGACGCGGGCGGAGCCGCGGGCAAAAGCTAATAGTATATATATGTTAGTGTAAATTCCAAAGTTCTAAATAGTCTGAACTGACTAGAATATAGACTAGTCCTAACTAATATTATAAATGCGAAAGTGAGTTTGTTTGTTTGTTTGTTACGCTTTCACGCCGTAACTACTGATCCGATCATCATGAAATTTTGCATACAAGTTCTCTGGAGTACGGAGAAGGACATAGGCTACCTTTTATCCCGGGAAAAGTACTATTCCCGAGGGATCGACATTGACGCGGGCGGAGCCGCGGGCGAAAGCTAGTTGGGTTATAAAACATGAAAAAATATAATACCTACTTTAAACCATAAACTATTCTAAAATAATGAAAAAGTGAATATAATTATAAAAAGCCATAACATCGGATAGCTACCACCTTCATCTGTTTACGACCGCTAGTGAGCTGGTTAGTGACCAGTTTTTTAATATTATAAATAGTGTTTACATATATATATTATATATTTTACTAAAGTATGATTATATTAAAAATTGACAAGTTGCATCTAAGCGGAAGAAATTTTATTTTACTTTTACCTAATTTTTGTTTTATGAATTTTTGAAAAACCTTTATTAAGGATTTATAAAGCAATCTCAGAACAATAACTAAAGCATAGAAGGAAGGTAATAATAAGAACTATTTACACGTTGGATGCACTCTTTCGTCTTACGTACTAAACACTGTGATAAAAAGAGTCGAACATAGTTCCATCACTTTCTTATTTTGTAAGGTTGTACCGTGGCTATGTACTTGTAGGTCCCAAAGTCCCAATATACTACAAACAAATAAAAAAGTAAGTCACAGTCTATGTTTGCAGAAGGATGAAGTAGCTGTCATAAATTTGGCGTATAATGTTTACATGGCGTCGTGTCCGAAGTAGTTGTGACTCTCTATGTTCGAACATTATTTTGGACGATTTAAAGATCTGTTTCGATCAAATTTACATATTTTAATCATTGCAAGTGAAGTGAAAAATTACCTGTTATGTTCCTGGTTGCAGTTCATACGCTTCCGAGAAAGAAAATAGCGTGAGATTTTGACATTCCATCGGTAAGATGTTTTTCATAAGTAAAGTTATTGTAAATGTTTTTCGTAGTAATTTTATGATATTATTAATGTAAGATTTCATTATTTTTGCTATAAATGTGACGAAATGTTAAAGTACAACCGTTTAAGAAAGTTATTCTGTATGTTTACATTGTGTGATAGTGATGTCCCAACTGCTAGTGTAAAGTATCGATGTATGTGGAATTTCACAGTAATTAAGATTTTATAATAAGCCTTTGCCGCTGGGAATTTCGGGATATTTTTCCTTAGGTGTTTATTGTTTACTGCGTTAGGTTAAAAAAAACACTATTAAAATTAAAATAGTGAATTTTTGACTCAGTGGCTTGGCCTATTCACATGTGTATTGATGTTGACTACATATAACCTTTAGTCGCCTTGAACGACATTCGTAGGAAAAAATGAAGTTTTCCTTTCCTATACTCTATTCTGCAACCCACTTTATATATTAGCATTATGGGTACGTTTAATCTATATTTGAAGTCTACTAGGTACTTACTGATATACTCATTTGAGTTAATAAATACAGAGTTTCAGCTATATAATTCAATGCCTAGTTTATATAAAACATGTCTTGTAACTTAAATTAATGCTTTTACTTGCTATATATTTATTTCAGAATTCCTGAGGATGTTGCTTTAAGGAAAAAGTGGCTGGATGCAATTTCAAGAACGCACTTGTAAAATAAAAGGCAGGAAAGTCAGAAGGCTACTGCTGTATTTAACTTTCCTGAAACGGAGGCGCTTTTTGACTTCGTTGACACTTACATAAAGAATCTAAAGTTTACAGATGGCCCCAATGTTGTAAACTCAAACAGAAAAACTGGTTTTCTGGGTTTTATTACTTGTATAAATTCATTAAAACGTATTTATTCAACTTGCGTTGTAGATCAAAGTTGTCCTCTGCACTGTTTATGTACCTACAAACTAAATCAGGATCATATCGAGCTATTTTTCTTTATGTGGATTCAATAATAATCGATCGGCGCGGATGTACCAGTCAGCTTATAAAAAGTTATTGGTACATGCTCAATTTAAAGATGGTGCACAAGGCAACTGTTTGTCATTAGAGCATATTACTATTTTAAATTATTCTCCAAAAAAGAGTTAAACTGACTGCATAAATCAAAGCAGTGATCGACAACGATAGAATAGAATGAGGGTGTAACATTATTTCACTTTGGCCGAATGGTTAACACGCCAACCTGTAGGTTCTGGGTTCGATCCCCGGTTAGGTCATAATGAAAAATTACCTTTTTCAGATTGGCCTGGGTCTTAGATGTTTATATGTATTTGTAATAAAATATAGTATCGTTGAGTAGGTATCCCATAGCACAAGTCTCGAGCTTACTTTGGGGCTAGTTCAATCTGTGTGATTTGTCCGTATATATTTTTTTATTATTATGAGAAAAGTAAATTATCTTCCAAATCGGTTGGTATAATGCTTGTTCGCCAACTTAGTTGTATAAAAGTAAAACAAAGGCACTATCGTAAAACGACAAATATTTATTTTAAAACCATTATCGATAACAAATATGTTTAGTTCGATAAAATGCCACACACTATGCAAGAATGACATATTGTACAATATATAAAATGTATAGCTAAACCCGGTACAACCCTGTGAATTTCGAAGCTGTAGTGATAAGTCTGACTCTTTTTAGCACAGTGTTTAGTATATAAGACGAAAGAGTGCATCCAACGTGTCAACAGTTCTTATTAATACCCTACTTCTATGCTTTAGTTATTGTTCTGAGAAAGCAATATTCCCATGTTTAATCACACGACGTTGTCAATCTGTCAAATAATGATAACGTTGACAGCCAGGTTTTATGAGTTGCCAGGTGGGGAATATTTTCCCGGAAATTAAAAAAACTACAAGGATCATTTTAGGAATAATATCATAATAATTTGGAGTATTTTTACTCATGTTTATTTGTTTATTTTCCCTTCTCTTTCTTTCGAATATCATTGTAACATTTTTATACGGCGTACTGGACAGTCTTCCTTTTTATTTGGTGTCTAAATGGATGTCGTTGTTTTGTCTGATTTTCACAACTTATTCGAACAGGAAAATAGTAATCTTTACTATTCGTCAGATTACACTAACAAATTAAATAGAAGAAAACACACTTTGGTTGGCGGCTGTTGTTCGAATGTCGGTGGCCGTAAACCGTGTTATATCAATGATGTGGGTTAGTGACCACCTGTTAAAACACAATATTTGTAGGTAAGTTAAACTAAGTTCTTTCAAAAAAACTGGTGGTCGCTTACCAAATAATTGCATCTTTACGCTACAATAATGTTACCCCTAAACTATAAAAGAACCATTAGGATTATACTACGCAAAACAAAATAATGCTCACCATCATCATCATCAGGTCTTTTTAGTCTCCACTGCAGGAGCATGACCCTCTATTAAGAGGAAACACTGCGCTCGAGAGAATTGAAAAATAGGTATTTGTAAAATCTATTGCTGTCGCGCCGTGCCCAAATAACAGGGCTATCGACGTGTGAGTGAAACTGTCAATGGATGCATGGCGCACCGCCCCGCACCCCGTACCGACCGTACGAAACCAGCGCCGCGCCGCCGCTTTGCACTTTGCGGTCGGCGAATTGATTACGACGTTTGCGCAGTGTTTATTTCGTGTTATTTTATTATTTGCTCTTTCTTTGACCCTGGCTATTGTTTACTGGACTTGTATGCTTTACTATTTGAGTCGGCTTGCGTATTGGATTTTCAAAATTTTATCATCATAAAAAGATTCCTAAATAGAATTGTACGTAAGTTATTTTTATTTATTACAATATCAATTCACACTGTATAGATATTTTTAGACCGATATTGATATTGTAATTTTAATATTTAATAAGAAAAACCCGCCAATTGAGAGTCGGACTAGCGAATGAAGGGTTCCGTACATCAAAATCATAAATATAATAAAAGAGTAAAAAAGAAATGTATCTGTACATTAAAGATATTTAAAAAAATATATATAGGGCGATGTAGACACACTAATAGAGCAGGAATTTAAAAAAAAGGCTGTCTGTTTATACACGCTAATCTCCGGAAATACTTGACGGATTCGAATGAAACTTTTTGGTCGGTTGGTAACTGCGGCGAATGTGAGTTCGATGATGGAGGTAATAGTCCTAGCAACACATTATCTCTAAATTCTTCTAGTGAAATTTTGTTGCTAGTCCCTTTTTTATACAAAAAAAAAGCATTGAGTAACATGGTCTCCATTATATGGATACCTATTTTTTTATACCACCGTACCGATTTGTGTTGGTTGATGTAGTAACTAAGCATTTGGTCGTGTTGATCTACTCCTTTCATATATTTATTATATTTTAAAATAATTTCTGGTTTTTTTTGGGCACGACCATGCCTATTCACTATATCAACCATGCGAGGTGTATGCTCAGTGGAAAGCGTAAGCACATCTCGCTTGTCCTTCCACTTCATGACGCATACACCCTTTCTGTTGCACCTATATATAGTTTCGCCTCTTTTAAGTTTTTTGCCGGTCACTGTGATAGGATTTTTTTTTCTATTCGCTAAAAGAGTACCCGTGCAGTAGGTTTTTTTTGTTAGTAGTATTTCTGCCAAATCTACACTATTATAAAAATTATCCATATACACGGAATGACCGGCGTTCATATAATCGTCCATTAATTTGAGGACGACTTTGTTTACATGGCCAGTACCACTTACATCAGGGTCGGCTGACCCTTTATACATATGTATTCTATGGACTAAACCATTAGGGTCAGCCAATATATATAATTTAACTCCAAATTTGTGGCGTTTATTTTTAATGTACTGACGGATCAAAAGTCGTCCTCTAAATTGCACCATAGATTCGTCTATTGTTAATTCTTTGTCGGGGTATATTGTTTCTTTCATTAAATTATTGAAATAAGATATTAAGGTATCTACTTTTGAGTATATGGATACCCCGACATTTTCATAATCAAAATAAAGAGATCTTAAAATTAATAAAAATCGGTTCCGGCTCATATATTGACTTAAATTAAATTTATACAAATGTGATTTTGCCCAATATTTATTTATTTTATTAATTTTAACCGTCCCCATGAAAAAAAGTATCCCTAAAAATTTGAACATTTCGGCGACATTAGTGTCTTTCCAGCTCTTAATTCGACTTTGGGGTATAAGTCCTGGTCGACTTAAAATATCAGCTGCGTGCTTATTTGTGGCACGCACAATTTCTGTCATAAAATTGACATTAAAAAATACCTTAAAATAGTCCATTGGACTCATTGTGGTCGCATTGGGCAGTAAGATGCCGGGTCGACCCGTCATTGGAAACCGCATAGGAGCAGCCGGAACATCCACCCACTCATCGCCAATATCAATATCTGGCATATCTTCTTCGTCACTCATGACGACAGAAGAGCCACTCGAACTGTGGAAGAAGATAACTAAGTTACTTACTTGGAAAATATGTAAAGGCTCAAAAATGAATATACAAGAATTTAAGATTTGTTTCTTAAAGAAATGCAATGATGTTATAATAAAATTTACCTGGTACTTAATTCAGAGTCGGACAAATCGGAATTAGCCAAAATATCCGACGTTCCGCTTTCCGTTCGTTGACGTCTTATCTCGCGATAATTCCCTGCCTCGTCCTCTCCAAAAATGTCCATGAGATTCCTCTCGACAGTATCGGGATCCACATCCATCTAGGGCAAATAAAATTATAGTTTAGAAGCTTGTCGATCAAAATCGTGTTTACAAACAGACCAATTGACAAGTGTAGCTTTCTTTTACCAATATATTTTTTGTCATTATTTGAATAAATAAAACTATTAAAAGTACCAAAAAGTACGTTTTCCACCTAATGCCCACCAACATGCTAAACGTGGCCTTCAGGTCTTATAGGCCTAGGCTCTGTCTACCTCGCAAGGGAAAAAGGCGTGATACGATGTATGTATGTATGTATTAAAAGTACTTACTTTTAATAGTTTTATTTATTATGTATATATCAAGTAAATAGAGTTTTAAAAACAAAAAATATTTTATAATGAAAGAGTTATCAAGTATTCTTTATTTACTTAATGTGCCACATTTAGAGACTTCAAAAGCAAAAAAAAACAGTTATAGAAATAGGTACTTACGGTTATCAAAAACTGCAAACACCACGATCACGATTCACCAAAATCCAATTGGAAGCAAACTCGGAATCCGTAAAATAACGCCAAAGTAATCGGAGGCAAACTCAAGAGTCCGTAAAAGCACAGCCGGGTCAAAGTCGAGTCAAGAGGAGCAGAATCGGTATCCAAAATCACAGCCAACGATAACAAAACAACGATAACAGGTCACAATAGCACAGAACGGGAGTAGTGTATACCACAAGGGCTTGTAGCATTCTGACCATTTTGTCTAATTTATCAATAATGTCACCTATCGTATTGGACACCTGCGCCATAACCCTAAAAATAAGACAATAGCAGCGCATTCTTTGATGATAAGCAGTAGTCGGACCCCTTTGTTCCATTGCAATAATAGATAATATTCTTTCTTCTTCTTTAATGATAGGCCGTTGTCACACTCTTTTGTTCAATAACAAGAATTGATAAGACTTTGGTTCTGAGTATAACTATTGTAAAATTGAACACCTGAATTTTACCCTACGAGTAATACAATGACGGAATCATTTTTGATGATTCAAACGTTCTCTTTGTTTGAATTCTTTACTTTTATTCGTTACAATATATCTAACCCATGCTAAATATATACTTAGTTTTAATTTATAAATTGTGAGTTTTGAAATCGGCAAAACTGAATACTTCTACATATTATCCATATTTATTATATATATTTGGCTATTGGCTTAATAAAGCACACATTTTCTTTTGATACGATTTTGGGGAGATTTATCAGAGGAAAGCTTGCAATACTCATTCAGACAAAAAACTTCATTCACTCCTGTCACTGCCATTATGCCAAAAAAGTTTACTTTATTTATGCCGGCCGGCACGCACGAAGTAGAAGCTTCTTTTCTTGAAATGTAAGTATTCATGAAGATTTTATTACTAGTTTGTGTATTCAGTAATTCGAGTTACGATAGTAATATATTTTTGTCCAAAATTATACTAAGTTCGTGTTTTTGTTTCCAGATAAACCAAACTGAAAAAATAAAATGGCGCACCCACATTTGGTGGAAGATACCGAACTGTAAGTTTTATTATTCCATTTTATAAACAGTTGAGTTTCAGTAGTACCTACTATTTATATATTATTTCTAAAACAAAGTTTCATTCCATGTGCAGTTCAATGGATACTGCTAGGTTGTATACACAGGTACGTCAAAATTAAAAGTAAGAGTGTTGTGCAAAATGTCCTCATAATGCAGCTTTTTTACTATAATATAAGTTAAAAGTGGCACTGCATTTTTACTGGCACGGCTTTGCACGTGTGGTTTATGAGTGTGACAAATAATAACCTATTTTTTGTTGTTGCCTTTTGTAAAACAAAACTGTTCTACATACCTTTAATCGTTGGTTTGGGTGTGGTATATTTTATTTTGGACTAATTTCTTCATGTTCTATCGATCGTGCATGGTCTGCCTACTAAACATTTTTTTTGCACACAAATGTATTATTATTCTTCTAACAACTTGATGGAAAGGCCTGAATTCATTTTGGTTAGTAATTAGTGCAGATGATTAGTGATTAGGAAAAAAAGAAGTGTGGACAACTACTGATTAGTAGCTGGGACTAACGGCTTAACGTACCTTCCGAAGCACGGAATCATTTTCATTATCAGACAATCAGGTGATTCAAGCCTGCATGTCCTAACCAAACCGTTAGTAACTAAACAAAGTATGCTTCCTGTGGGAATTGAACCCATGACCCTCAGGTCTACAGGCAAACGCCCTAACCACTGGACCACGGAGGTGGTGAGTTGCAAGTAGTGTTCAGTGTTTTGCGTTGGACACTCGTGTTATACAAAAAATGTTAAAGTGGACCGAAGACATATCCTATAAATTTGTGTAGGAGTATGTAAAACATTAATGCCTTTACAGCTGTAAAGCCCTTCTATCAATCCATCTTGGAACCTTTCTTGATCTTGCAAGTTCAGCTATCAAAAGTTGTCTGTTTCAGACACCACCGCATTTAATACTTCTTTCAGTACTTCTTCCAACTGCACTTGCATTATTCAAAGTAAATACAGGCCATTTAACATGGAACATTCTACATCTAGTTTAATATATGTATTTTTCATTGGGATTTCATTTCATTTGTTCATACCACATTTGATATGTGCACTGTTTCAAACAATTATTACTTATTTGCAGCTTCTTTTGGTACTAATATGCATGTAAAAGCTTACCATTTTTCCTGGTTAGACCGGGACCGTCCCATTTACTAATATGTATTTTGTTATTTGCAATAAAACACAAATTAAGCTAAAAACAAAATAAAAATGAGCCTCTTACTGTTCTGTGTCCTGGTTTGTTCATAATTATGGTAAGCCTATGTATGTATGCTCTAACTAGTTACTTATTTATGTGTATTATTTATAGAACTCCGCTACTGGAGATGCGAGGGGCGCGGCTGCCGTGGTGGCGGCAGCTGTTCTGTTGCTGCCGTCGCGGCATAGACGATGGCGGGGCGCTGGCCGCGACTCCGGAGCCCCCGGCGAGTACGCCTGTGCCGTCGGAGGGCACACCTGAGCCTCCGGCAGACACACCGGCGGTGGAAGAGGACGGTATGAGGCATCGCCGCCGTTTGTTCCACCGCCTGCGGCTGCCGGAGGCGGAGATGCTGCCAGCGCCGCGGCCGATGACGGCAGAAGAATTGGCTGCCGCCACCGCAAGGTGGAACGCAGCCGTAGCAAAAATGGAGAGGCGGGTGGAAGCGCGCCTGTTCAGGGAGCTCTGTTCGTAATTAGAGAATTTATGCAATTCGCTCAACATGCCGTAGCAGTTGAGCGAATTGCATAAGTCTAATACGAACAGAGCTCCCCGGTTGATTTTTAATGATCTGTATTAAATTAATAAAATTTTAAAAATGAAGTCAATTATTTTATTTGCATCCGAATATAACGACCGCAGTGCTGAGAGCGGCGCGAGGTGTGTTTCCTTTTTTTTTTAAGTTTTTTTTTTTTATATTTAAATAGACACAGGTATTTAACCAAACGCTTTTATAAAAACAATATTCATTTATTAATGAATATAATTATTGGTACATAGTGTTGGAACTTATAATTAAGTAGGAAATGCGTTTGTATTTATCGCAAAATTTTGGAATATTATATATTATTACTAGCTGTCGCCCACGGCTCCGCCTGCGTCAATGTCGATCCCTCGGGAATAGTACTTTTCCCGGGATAAAAGGTAGCCTATGTCCTTCTCCGTACTCCAGAGAACTTGTATGCAAAATTTCATAATGATCGGTTCAGTAGTTAGGGCGTGAAAGCGTAACAAACAAACAAACTCACTTTCGCATTTATAATATACTAGCTTTCGCCCGCGGCTCCGCCCGCGTTAATGTCGATCCCTCGGGAATAGTACTTTTTCCCGGGATAAAAGATAGCCTATGTCCCTCTCTGTACTCCAGAGAACATGTATGCAAAATTTCATGATGATCGGTTCAGTAGTTACGGCGTGAAAGCGAAACAAACAAACTCACTTTCGCATTTATAATATTAGTAAGGATGATCTTGTAGCTTTTGTTACCTACAGTAGCCAATAACGAGAAATGTAAATACCTATATGGATAAAATCTGTATACCAATTCATACGTATACTTACAAAAAAGAGGATAGGTAGGTAGGTACCTACTTTGTTTGCAATTTTAAAATAATATTGTAGACAAAATCCATTGATTTGATTCTAAGTAATTGCACCTAAGTGGTCAAAGGGTTTATGGTAGACCTTTTGTTTAGAATTTGGCCTTTGAGAAAATACCTTTGACGCCGGCTCCTTTTGTGTACGTTTCAATATTTCTTTCTTAGGTACCTACTATTGAGTATACCGCATTGTATATGCACAAAATGAGAAAACTACTATCGTATTTGTTTAGGATATTACAAAGTAAAACGCTTAAAAAATTTAAAAAAGCTTACATTTATAAATTTTTTTAGTATATTCTATTGCAGTTGTCATGGTACTTAAGTATTCATGGTAGGTACCTGCGAAACGTTAGTAAATGAAAATGTGCAAAAGGGACTGGCCCTAAAACACAAAAAAAGACAAACAATAGACGCAAATACGTATCTAGCGGCACCCCTTGAACGCAAAGGCAAATTTGTATGGACGCAGATACGCGTCGGCGGCACCTCTACAAAACTAAGAAAACGCAAATACGTAGTCGGCGGCAGCGAATGCGTTAATGATTGCACTAATTAAACATCTATGCAAGTGCATATAAAACATGATTATGTTTGATTATGATTTTGTATTCGGGGTTTTTGAGATTGCTGATTATATATTATTTAGTCAAATTTGTGTTCTTCAAAATTTTAAGATGGCTGCTTTTGAATGTGACAGTAAAAAATGCATGGTGGCCATATTTATATATATAAATAATTGTACGGAACCCATCGTGCGCGAGTCCGACTCGCACTTGGCTGGTTTTTTCATTAGTTATTCTTTAAATAAAAATAAATAAGTTGAGGACCGATCCTGGGTGGAATAACTAACGAGAAAATATTGGGTGTAATCAATAGCTTGGCTAGGACGCCATGGAATCGGAGTCACAGATAATGTTAATATAGATCTGGTAGTAACGTAGTGGGCACTGACCTCAGTGCCCACTACATCATCTTTCGAGGAACACAATCGAACGCCTTCTGCATATCCAAGTACAGGAAGTGCACAGGCGTGTTCTTCCTCCCATTACGATCCTTAATAAAATAGGGTCCATACTCCCTTCATCTGGGGAAATCTATATTGACTTCCTATGGCGTTATTTTGGCACTAGTCCCTGTTTTTTGTCCTTTGATCATTGATTTGACCTCTTCTGCTGGTTCAGCATCTTGTGAAAGTACAAAAGCCGACTGAACTTCGCCGTCAGGTTAGCGAGGAATTTAGTTATATCATTTTTCATAAATAAACATGGGTAAATCTAGTTCAAATTAATACCATGTTATTTTGTTTATAATTAAGTATAATTAATATAATTGTACTATAGTATAAACAGGTTTAAAATCTTTTTTGAACTTTATCTGTTTTATTAGCATATTTTATAAAATAAAAAATGCGTAGTCGCAAACCAGAGCACTAGTGGTCGTAGACTAATGAAAGTGGTCGCTATCCGATATTTTGGCTATATGTATATTCATGGTATAAAGTATTATATTTCACGTTTTACATTTGAAGTAGAATAAACTGGGAGCCAATTTGCACAAACATATACTTTATTGCATGTAGTATTTACTTTTTTTTTCATCTAAAGTGGGTAACTCGGCAACCGGTCGCTTTCCAAAGCAATGACCCTACTTACTTTATGGCGTTGCCGACGTGTTTATCTTTATATTTACGCCAACATTGTTTTTTTTTTTCTCTTTTTACAAACATAAATTTTATCACGTGTATCCCTTTCGGGGTAGACAGAGCCTTAGGTCATAAGAATCAAAGACGACGTTAGCGTGTGCGCGGTGGGCGTATAGATTGAAGATGGAATCACGATAGTGATGCTTGCCGCTTCGCCTATGATTCCGTAAATTTTCACCCATTCCCTCGGCCGACTTTTACGGGTTGCGCGGGAAGAGAAGCAGCTAGTATATTCTGCTTTTTTTTCCTTTGTCACTGACCAACATGGAAGAAACGTTACTCATTTTGTAAAAAAAATGGTTATTTGTAAAGTCTGTTTACGGACAATAGCTTTAGGTGATAACGATAAACGTGAAGAGATAGATGCATCACAAATCGAACGCGAGGGATAGGCCGATCGTGCCTCTCAATCGCTTGTTCCGCGCTCTCGCTTGCACACGGAACGTGACACTTTTCGAGCGTGCAGCCGGCGTTCATCAATTTACAAGAAGAAAACCAAAACCAAAAACGAAACCGAAACCGAAGCCGAAGCCGAAGCCAAAGTCAGTGCCAGTGCCAGTGCCAGCGCCAATACCAATGCCAAAACCAAAACCAATGCCAAAACCAAAACCAATGCCAATACCACAAGCAAAACCAAAAACTAACAATTACAATAACAAGTGGATTATTTCAAAAAAAAAACCCGGCTGCTATTTTGATAGTTATTATGTCCGCCATATATTTTTTTTGCTAACGTCTATGTGACTTATGGCACTCCAGGGAAGAATACGAATCTAATGATACCTCGCACTGCAAAATCGGTCAAACCGTTTAGGCTACAGGAGACGACAATGGAACAGACACACATATACACATCATCATCATCATATCACCCGCAAGAAGTCCATTGCTGGACATAGGCCTCACCACACATACATACATATATACATACATACCACGAACCACGTTAGGGGCCGAGAGGCGGTTTCGATGAACTCTGACACCAGGGTGTGCATGGTCGATTGACCGTGACACCTACTCGAAATGATGATGATGATACATTCATACATACGCGCGAAAAACATTACCTTCTTCTGTGTAGGTCAGTCGGGTAAAAATAACGGAACGTGAACGTGACATTTTTCTTGCATGCAGCCTGCGTACATCGATATATAACACGTTTCACGTCAAAAATCCATACTAATATTATAAATGCGGAAGTAACTCTTTCTGACACCTTTTCACGCTTCAACCATTGAACCAATTTGGATGAAATTTAGTATTAGAGGTAGTTCCAGGCCCGGGGAAGGTCACAGGGTACTTCTTATTCCGGGAAATTTTGCTGTTCTCGAGGGATCGAAACTAACGCGGACGTAGCCGCGGGCGTTAGCTAGTATACAATAAACAAATTATTTTCACGCGACTTGTTTGTGTTGCGATCTTTTCAGTCAAGTAGTGCGTTGAGCGCAAGTGACACAGCCTCCCCCTAGGACAGCCGAAGCGCGTCTGAGAGGGGACGCGGGCGGCGTGGCGGCCTACAAACGGATGTCTAACCGCGTTGGCTACTTTGGATATTTTCGTTTTAAAAGAATATTATAGGGTTATTCGGAAATTCGGTACTCGTGATAGATGCCTTATCTCTAATGCAATTGTAATCAAAAGTTTCAAGGTTTATTTTAATGTATTTGGTGAATATTAGACAAAATAATGCTTTTTAGACGTGATTTGGAGGCAACTTTGCAATTTTTTTCTATCGAGAAAATTTTACGCAATCGTGTTTTTGAGCCATGTAGTTACCAGAGTTAGTCCTGAACTTTGCTGCATTTTTATTTCAACTTGAGTATTTCATTATTATTGATATGATAGTCGATCATGCAAAGCAGTCTGGCATAGTATGGCCCCTTAATATTTCGACAACTTTACATTATACGTTTATTTTATTTATTCATAATTTGTATTTTAGAAACGCTAATAAATATGTATTAAAAATATTTATATTTATTTTTCAGCATATAACTCCGATGGCAGACCAGTCAGCGAGACAATGGCCAACACAGCTGAAACTGTCTAATTTTTTGATGACCTATTCGACAGCGTAAACGGCGTGACCCGAGATCATAAAAAATGTGGCGGAAAAGCTTTAAGAAAAGCCGTCACTACAGACTCGGGTCACCACGTATTCTGGAAGGAAGCAATAAGAAAAATAGAGAAAACAAAATTTATAGACAGCAGAGGAGGTGAAAAGTCCGTGCCGTCCCTTAAAAATTGGGTTACAACGTTAAAAAGTTATCAGAGGGTGTGGCAAGTATTAAACTCGAAAAATATAGATGTAATGCGACCAAGATATATGAATTCAGACCCAATAGAAAATTTTTTCGGCCGAATTTTTATCTCAAAAAAAAAGGGAGGGAGGTGTAGTGTGACGACACACGCCCTCATTATTATCCCACGTACGAAATCACCTTCACCGAGAGTAACCTTTTAAATAGAACAATTATCTAGCACATGTATGCACGTGTAACCTAGATAAAGTCTAGATCTAAGATAATGACTAATTATGTCCTACTTTAAGATCTGTATAAAAGCTGTGTTATTTAAATAATAAAGGAGTTATCTTCGAACCTACAACGAGTGTGTTTCTCTCAAGTACACCCTGTCTGCCCCCACCATATGGCGACCCTGCTAGTCACTGTTTTCAGAACAGTGTTAAAGTACCATGGCTTCCGAGCCAGTTTGCGTTCCAGTACCAGTGCAAGTTATAAAATAGTAAAGTGGCGTTTTGACTGCATACAAGATGGGCGGCACTACGTCTAACCACCAGCCTCAGAAGGAAGAAATTATAATTGCCCAAAACGGTGCGGGTAACAGCTCCAGTTCATCTCAGTCACAAGTAGCAACCATAATGTACTACATGTTGCTTGCGATACTTATTCTTGTGACATTCCTGTTCTCTTACTTCATCTGGAAGAAGATTCACAAATGTCTAAAAAGGAAGATCGAGCGACAGGCAGCAGTAGCCAGTGTACGCAGGCAAGTGTAATACCCAGGCGAACCCGATCGTCCCGCCCGCCCACGAATCAACACCATGACGTAAGTGTTAAGATAGTGAAGTGAGTGTCTAGTGTGTGTTATCGTAATACCTGACTTATTTTATTTTTTGTGTAATGTCCGAATTGCAAATAATATATGAAGAACTCAAAAATCTTCAAGAAAATATAAGAAAACTCGGTCCTGATCGAAGGAAAAAGGAAATCGGTCAGAAAAAAATCAAAGAAGCAAAGGAATGTTATAAAAAATATGAACTATTTATAGATATTTACAGTACTAGGGTTGAAAAAGCAGAAATATCTGTGGAAGATTTTAAATTTATTAATAATTGTGTCATTAAGATAGAAAAACTGTATGCAAAAATATTAGAATACGAGTCAGAAGAGACAAGCATGGATTCCAAACAAAACTTTGATTTAAAAACGGCGGTAGCCTTATTACCCATTATGGACGGTTCCGAGTCAACTACGGAACGTCTCATTATCGCGATTGAATTATATTCAACAATGATAAAAGATAGTGACAACCAAACCTTAATACGTTTTGTTTTGAAAACCAGATTATCTCATAGCGCCCACTTTAGGTTGTCTCAAACTTTTGTCTCTGTCACGAAAATGGTGAATGAAATGAAGACTCTTATTAGTTCGAAAATCAGATACAGCCTTACAAAAACAGCTGCAAACAGCTAGACAAGGGGGTAAATCTGTAGAACGGTTTGGTCAGGAATTAGAGGAACTTTTCGTCAACCTTACTATATCGCAGGCTAACGGTAACCCTAAAACATACGAGGTTTTAAAACCCATAAACGAAAAACAAGCTATCAACAGGTTTGCGGATGGATTACGAAATGAAAGACTAAGCACCATAATATCGGCACGGGGATACACTTCCTTGCAGGAAGCAATCCAAGGTGCCAAGGATGAGCAGATCAATATGACGTCATCCACATCGTCCTCGGAGCAAATGTTTTATGCTCATAGGCGCGGTCCTCAATATAAAAAACCCTTTAGGGGAAACTTTAGGAACCGCTGGACTCCAACAAGTGAAGCGAGAATGGGTGCAATGTATGAAACGCGACGAAAGGTACATGTAGTCAACAAAAACACTTACACGGGGGGAAAAACCAATACGCGTTATCAACGTAGTAATAGAGGACGTAATCCTAAGTTTACACATCGTGTAAATGTGGCACAAGAAACCGACATCCTAGATGAGGAGTCGGGTGACATGTACCAAAATTTTTTTCGTGACGAATAATTATATACTGTCCTACGGTAACATGAATTCTGTTCTGTACAATTCACCGTAAACGGTAAGCCACATACCTGGCTTATTGACACTGGTGCCTCACTAAGTGCCACTAAACGTGACGTAGCATTAGCTACCAGCAAGTACATTATTCCAAAAGTCACACATATAAATGGAATAGGAGGAAAAATTACGTCACAAGGATATATACGTTTGAGCCTTTGCCACATGAATTCATATTTTACACATAAATTCCACGTATTCGACACGTTACCTTTAAACGTCGATGGAATACTAGGTCAAGACTTTTTAACAAAATACATGTGTATTTTAAACTTCGAAGAAGAAACATTGACCTTAACCTTGAACGGTAATACGGTCACCATACCGATAAGCCTGTACGCGTGCGATAATAAACAAGAACACTCGTCATATATCAAGTTACCGGCGAGAATCAAATCATTCGTGGGGCTGTCAACTAACATGACCAGAGATTGTGTAATACATTCAAGTGAAATTTGTAATGGAGTTTTTGTGGCAAACTCAATTACTAAAAATGTAAATGGAAAAATTATGGTAAAAGTATTGCATACGCGAGAACAACAAGTAACTTTAAAACATTTTACACCGGATATAAAACCTTTATCGGAATTTAACTGCTTTACCTTTGACGAATGTAAAAATGATGCACAAAGAGTTGACACTTTTTTCTACACTCAATTTAAATTACTTAAATAAAGAAGAAAGAAATTCAATTGCAAGTATATGTGCAAAATTTTCAGATATATTTCATTTACCGGGTGACTCATTAAACACCACAAATCTTTATGAACAAACTATACATTTAAAAGATAATGCCACACCAGTATACAGCAAACCATATCGTTTACCTCAATCACAAAAAGAAGAAATTAATGCACAAATAAAAAAAATGCTTAAGGATAACATCATTGAAGAATCACAATCAGAGTGGGCAAGTCCTGTCTTACTAGTACCAAAGAAGGAAGATGCAAATGGAAATAAGAAATGGAGACTAGTGATTGATTATAGAAAGGTTAATGAACGAATTAAGGATGATAAATTCCCTCTTCGTAATATCACGGAAATACTAGATTCTCTTTCAGGAGCAATGTATTTCAGTACCTTAGACTTAAATCAAAGCTACTATCAAATCAAACTTGATAAGCAGAGTAGAAAGTATACTGCATTCGTAACGGACAAAAATTATCAAATGAAACGGTTACCAATGGGCTAAAAGACTAGTTCCAACTCTTTTAGTAGAGCTATGACCATAGCTATGTCTGGTTTGAACTATATACAATGCCTAGTGTACCTCGATGACGTCATAGTGTTGGGACGAAGCCTTGAACAACATAATAAAAATCTCATAGATGTATTTACAAGATTAAGAAAAGTAAACTTCAAATTAAATCCTTTAAAATGTACCTTTTTACAAAAGGAACTTCTATATTTAGGACATACTCGTAACAACTGATGGTATCAAGCCAGATCCGAAAAAAATTACAGCAATAAAAAATTACCCCGTACCAAAATCCACTGACGACGTCAGAAGGTTTGTAGCATTTGCAAATTATTATAGAAAATTTATAAAAAACTTTTCGGGGATAACACAACCATTAAATAATCTGTTAAAAAAAGATGTTATTTTTGAATGGGGAAAAGATTACTCTAATGCCTTCGAAACACTTAAGCAATGAGCAACCCACCACTATTACAGTATCCCAATTTTTCAAATGAAAATGAATTCATCATTAACACAGATGCGTCAGGTATAGCTATAGGATGTGTATTATCAAATGGAGACGGCTTGCCAGTAGCCTATGCAAGTCGCCCTCTTAATAAAGCGGAGAAAAATTACCCCACAATAGAAAAAGAATTGTTAGCAATCGTATGGGCAGTTAAATACTTTAGACCATACCTATACGGACGAAAATTTAAAATCATAACAGATCATCGTCCACTAGTATATCTATTTAATATGAAAGACCCGTCTAGTAGACTAACTAAATTTAGACTATGTTTAGAGGAATACGATTTCACTGTAACTTATTTGAAAGGAAAAGATAATGCAGCTGCAGACGCATTATCTAGGATTGAAGTGACAAGTGAAGAATTAAGGAATATGAATAAGCATGTAATGTCTGTAATGAAGAGGGCACAAAAGAAACGGCTAGAAGAGCAAAAAACACTATCAAGCCCAGTAGATGAGACCTCTAACTATGATTGGACTAGCTACCCAAATATAGTAGAGATACTCAAAAAACCCAAGGATTTACCAGAATTAAGTCTCAATAATCAAGACTATAAAAAAATATTAAAACTAGGAAGTTACAAAATAAGTAAAAATAAAAACTTCATTTATTCGCCCGAAACATTAACAATAGGTGTCAACCCTAGTTCAGGATTATGGACGAATCGAGCATTCTTCGTGAATGAATTAGATGCATTTTGCAAGATCCTAAAACTAAATGAAGTATGCATAATACGTTATAAAGACACCGAAAATATTATAAAAGAGTTAATAATAAATGTATAAATAGGTCCGAACCCTGTTTATGCATAATAAGAGGTGTTACTAAAGTAAACAATAAAGACGACAGGCGCGTTATATTAAACGACTTCCATATTTTGCCAACAAGTGGCCATGCAAGCATTCGTAGAATGACGAATAATATTAAACGTCACTATTATTGGCCTCGCATGAATGACGACATATACAAGTTCGTGACAAAATGTGATAAATGCCAAAAACAAAAGTATCATAAAAAATAAGGCAACCAATGTGTATTACAAGTACGGCAAAATCAGCTTTAGATAAAGTTTTTTTAGATTTGGTCGGTCCCTTACCCACGGACGCGAACGGATACAGCTATATACTTACTCTCCAGTGTGAGCTCACGAAGTACGTCGAGGCGTATCCACTACTAAATAAAGAAACAGATAAAGTCGCGCGCGCATTTGTAAATAGTTTTATTTTGCGCTATGGAATACCCCGTGAAATAGGAACTGATAGGGGTACTGAGTTTCTTTCAAACACCATGCGTGACATTTGTAAACTGCTTAACATCAAACAACTGCAATCAACCGCATACCACCATGAAACTTTAGGTGCTTTAGAAAACTCCCATAAGTCTTTAGGAGCTTTTCTTAGAATACAAACAAACAATCAGTTTCATACATGGAGCGATTGGTTACAGTATTGGTGTTTCTCCTATAATACGTCCGTTCATACGGCAACGCAATATACACCTTATGAATTGGTGTTTGGGAAAAACTGTAGACTTCCAAGTAATATTTTAAGTAATAATGTAGAGCCATTATATAATTATGATTCATATCCATTAGAATTAAAATATAGGTTACAAAAGTCCCAAGAGGATGCTAGAAATAATTTACTTTTATCTAAGGAAAATAGAAAGATTAAGTATGATCAAAAATGTAACCCTATTACCTATAAAGTAGGTGATTTAGTTTTAATAAAAAAACAAGGAAGGGAAAAATTAAACCCTGTATACTCGGGACCATATCCAGTAATTAAAGACAACAACCCAAATGTTAAAATTTTAATTAATAATAGTGATTACATACTTCACAAAAATAATACACGCCCATACCTAACTATATTAAAAAAGAAAATGCTTCGGCCACGGTCTTCTCCTCCCACTTCACAAACCAAAAAAGGCCACTTGGCGAGCGCTCCACATTCACATAGAGATTCAGCTCGGTGGGTAAACTAAGTTGTAGCTCCTAAATCAGCTGCACATACGTATCCACGGTGATGCCACGTGCTGGACACAGCAGAGGGTGTCCGGGTGAATTCTTTAGCTTTTACAAATAATTCTGCATTTTGTTTAACAAATTTGCTGCACTCTAAAATATACAAACAGGGTAGAGTAAGTAGACCAAGTTTCCGAAATAGAGGTCTACAAGTGTAACCTAGATAAAGTCTAGATCTAAGATAATGACTAATTATGTCCCACTTTAAGATCTGTATAAAAGCTGCGTTAATTAAATAATAAAGGAGTTATCTTCGAACCTACAACGAGTGTGTTTCTCTCAAGTACACCCTGTCTGCCCACACCATAAAGGGCATATAATTTTAGAAATAATGACCCAACTTGCCACACCTTCGTTAGCACTTTAAAAAGGTTAATTATAACTGGATTCATAAAATTTCACTCAGAATCCTATAATTGTGAAGACGATAGTTGCAAACAATTAATTAAAGTAAAATCTGTATAAAAAAAAAATGAATTAGTAAATAAGCCTGTCAACGACTCATTTGATAGTGAGAATTTAGAATCTAACGCAGGAAGCGCAGAAATAGATAGTTTAAATTTTGAAAATCTGCAGGTACAGGCAGCCCGAGAAAAATTAAATATTCACTCGAAAGCATATACTGTTGGATGGGTCATAAAGAAAATATTCCTTAAACTACAATGTTCAGAATGTGAAAATAAGTTCTGCACAAACCAATCAAGCGATACGCATAGATTGATATCTAAAAAGGAATATCTTACGTTAAAAGCAAAAAAGTTAACCTATCCAACGGAAAATGCTGTTCGTCAATTTGGGTATATAATCAAGGAAACAAACGGATACTTGGAATACAATGGACACAAGGAAAATATCAGTAAACAAATAAAAAATAGAATAAAATCCAAGTATCCGTTCGATTTCCTTGAGTGTGAGAATGAAGGCTGCCTGATACCAGATTGTTTTATAAATATTTCTATTAAATTAATGGTTTTCAACTGGTGCAACATCATCAATAGGATTCTGAAAGGCACGGACTTAGTTAGGTTAAGCAAATCAAAATTACCCACCAATAGTTGATGCATGCAACCCTGGTCGATACTGCTGCATCCGTTAAGGCTGCAGTCATTCGAACGATCAACATCTAGGTCTCACTGCCTGAAGATGCCTCGTGTAGAGGCGAAACACGTGTTGCGAGCACGACGGCCGACATTGCTGCAGCCTCAACGGATGCAGCAGTATCGACCAGGGTTGCATGCATCAACTATTGGTGGCGGGCATGAAGGGACTAACAGTAGTGGGTGGGCGCTGGCCAGAAATAGTTTGCATGAACTAACTGGTGGCAGAAGCACGCAAAGTAAATTGTCTCAAAGTAAACATATTTAGCGACTTGTTCGAGTGTATTTACAAGTATAACCTACTGAACACAACACAAGACGGTACTGCACAAAATTGTGAAAAAAGACGTGTTTTCAAATCACTAGTACTATGCGCTAAATTAATTAAATACATCAAAAGTATTTGTATAATAATAAAAAATAATAGATCGATACTTGACCAAGATCGCCCCCGTGTTGGAATTTAAAACAGATACATATGAAATTTAAAAATGATATATATATGTTATGATATCTAAAAACATTTTTCTTCGAAAGCTTTGTAATTTTTACGTCTAAAACAATAATTCTCACATGACAATATTTATATGTACATCTCGTTCTTATTTCATTTATAAAAATATAAATATGAAAATATTAAGACTTTTCATCTTTTTTCGTAATCGCCTAATGGCTTGCACAGTAGCGAGGTTTTCGTTCGCGCAGCACCCGCTTAAGAGTCCATACTACCTCACACTGCTTTGCATGATTGACTGTTATATCAATAATAATTAAATACTCAAGTTGAAATAAAAATGCAGCAAAGTTCAGGACTAACTCTGGTAACTATATGACTCAAAAACACGATTGCGTTAAATTTTCTCGATAGAAAAAAATTGCAAAGTTGCCTTCAAATCACGTCTAATTTACTCGGTATATAGTATTATTCACCAAATACATTAAAATTAACCTTGAAACTTTTGATTATTATTGCATTACAGATAAGGCAGCCATGATATGTTTTTCTTTTTCGAATAACCCTTGAATATTCCTTAAAAACGAAAATATCCAAAGTAGCCAACGCGTTTAGACCATCCGCGTTTGTATCGCCACGCCGCCTGGCATATGGCGGGCTCTTAAGATAAAGTAAAGAAGAAGAAGAAGTGTCATTCTGACGTTCTTCTTCTTCTTATCGTGTCGATGGACTTAATTTATGTCAAATTTTATTGGCCCAGTATTGGGCCACTCCTATACCTCTCTTGGAGGCGGAATACAAATCCTCCATGGTACAGGTGGTTGGGCAGCTAGGACATGTCAAAAGATGCGCCATAGTCTGAGGAGAGAAGCCACACTTGCACTGGTTCTGCGAACTGTCGACTATTCCCCACCTGGACAGACTGTCTTTACAGCGACCCACTTGGGTTCGCAGTCTATTTAACGATTTCCAAGTAGACCACTGCAGATCATGACCAGGGGGTAATTCTTCGCATGGTGGTAAAAAATTAGGCACATTGTGACTTCCCTTCCACAACTTCAATCTTTCTTCTTCAATGGTACCCTCTAAGGGAGTCGTACTTTTTAAAAAAACTATGCCGGCTTTTAAGCCTATAGGTCGCTGGTATGTAGTTATATAGTGTGTGTCGAGAATCCTGCTCCTGTCTTTTACGCTCTGACGTTTAAATTGATATTTGTAAAGATTCAACAATTCCATTCAGAGCAAACATCCATCCTCAACGAATTGGTCATTCATTCATATTTCAACAGTAACGAACCACTGGCAATTTGGGACGACGACAAGAAAAGAAACAAATGCAATATGAGCACCTATGTATTGTAAAACTGTGGTTTTTAACAATCAAAATTGATGTCGCCGCTATTGAAACGCGTGATTTTTAAATAACAAACATGTTATTTACTTACTTTTATTTTATTTAACATGCATGAGTTCATACTCTTTTATTGGTAGATTTATAATTCATTACACTAGCAACATAGTTTATTGAATAATCGCCATTGTGATATCACCCCACTACTATGGCGGGGCGATCCCCTCTATCGAACCGTCTTTAAACAGTAACGGATAAAAAACATTCATTAAAATATCTATAGTAATAATATCAATACTCATTAAGATATAAAAATTACTGTGGGGGCCTCTGCAGCGTACACAGGCCTGGCTGCCACCGCCGGCATCAGGCGTGTGTACGCTGTGGAGGCCCCCACAGCGCGCGCGACTGCCCGCGCCTCAGAGAAGAGCCCACCACCTGCGCAAATTGTGGGGAGCCTCACCCCGCTAACAACGCAGCGTGCCCCGCATTCCGCCATGAGGCCAGCAACAAACGTGCTGGCACTATGGCTCGCACTGCAAACACCGCACCCCCTCCCCCTGTCCGGGAGGTCACGGAATCCTCCACGGATGATGAAACTTTCATCATCCCGAACTACTCCGTTTACCGAAGGGACGAGAAGACACCGGACCAGGGCAGACCCTACCGAGGTCTGGCGATGTTGGTGAAGAGGAGCCTTGTCCATCAAGCCATACCTGCGCAGGAATTCCGTACGCTGTACGCGCTTGGCGTTCTGGTCAGCATCGCTGACCAGGTCTTTTGCGTCTCCACTGCAGGAGCACGACCCTCTTTGTACTACCAGAGCCATACTAGACCGGAGCGACGAGAACTTGAATGGCTGAAACTAAGTAGTTCCAGCTATTTAAGATCTGTCAATGTGTGATATTCTGCCCAGCAGGGACCGGGGCACAAAGGTACCTTGCAGAAACTGCATATCAAAGTTACTTTTGTGTTCCGGCCCGCTGCTGTGCATCTTACACACCGTTTCTGCTTGCGGCGGCTTTTACCATCCATTATTTCTGTAAATTCAACAAAATGTTGGCCTGGTGTAAGCCGCCTAGGCAAAAACTGTGAGTAAGTTGGTTCTGGTAGTACAACTGGGGAAAAATTCGCTAAAAGGCCCTTTGCCAGAGACATCCTAAAATCCCGGTGCGATAGGACCCGAGGCGCAGGATTTTTTCTATAAATTATAAATGCATTCAAAATGCTAGTGTTAAGCAGTCTTTTAAATACCTTAATATACCATTTTTTCCCGCGCTTTCGTTCCATTAAGTACATGGAGAGTTTTTGGTCTTTCGAGTCGACCCCCCCCATGTACTTATTGTACTCCAATATCGCCTCGGGTTTTTGCATGTCCTGGCCTGCGCGTCTTGCTGGAAAAAGTTTGTCCCCATGACATGTAGATATTGCAGTGACAAGTTTGACATCTTTCCAAGATATCAAACTCATGTCACCGCAATGTCTAGCAATTTGTTCCCCCCTTTTAAGATTTGCTTCATTAGCAAATTTGATGTCTTTGGGAACGTGAAGCTGACGCGGATTCAAGGTCCCAATGACATCAGTCTTGCGTTTTTTTAAAAATCTCGCCAGTGCGAGCTGATTGTACCAGTTATCCATGACAAGTTTGTGCCCTACATTAAGGTACCCATCCATGAGTTCAAGAACTACCTTCGCGGTACAATTCTCGAACCCATGGATTGGCTCAGGCGACATTGTTGACTCCTTTCCCGCATACAACAAGCTTCTCAGCTGGTAGCCTGTTATTGCCTCGCACAGTTCGTAAGATTTAATCCCGAACCGTGCCGCCTTAGTCCGAATACATTGTACCCAACTAAGGCGACCCTTCCATAGTAATAAAGACTCATCCAGGCTGAGATGCTTGTTGGGTATGTAGAGCTCTGCAAATTTCTTATTGCAATGATCTAATATAGGCCGGATTTTAAACATTTTTTTATCATACGATGATAGTGCGAGGTCTAATTCGTCATTATCTACGAAATGTAAGAATTTACTTATTAAAATAAATCGGTTGCGAGACATTATTTTGCGCTATTTAAACATCTCCAGCAGGTCCGTGGTCCAATAATCCTGCAATTTTGTTCGCATGCAGAGAGACATCAATATTAAAATGGAAAAATATCTATACAGCTCGTCGACCGATAGTTCAGTCCATTCTAATAAGTAAGCCGGCAGATTATCAGGTTCCTCCGTTAGTGAAGCAATTAATCTCCACGCATACTCATTTGTTTCTTTGACTATTGTAGACATAATATCGTCGTCCCAAATAGCTTTGAATATATCAACGGGATTTTGAGATCCAATCGTTGGCCCAGGACTTCGCAAATACGTTTCCTCCTGGCCAGAAAACGACGTAAAATCGTCTGACCAGGTAAAAATGTCTAAATTTGCATATTCCTGGGCCATCGTTTGTTCATTTGTTACGTTATCTGTAACCATTCTTTCTTCCTCTAACACTCTTTCAACTTCCCCATCCGCACCTATAGCTCTGGGGCCCTCATACATCCGTCCTTTGTCATCCGTCTCCTGCTCATTCCCTTCATCCGACACCTGATCGTTCCCTTCATTCTTCACCTGCTCATTCCCTTCATCAGTCACCTGATCGTTCCCTTCATTCTTCAACTGCTCAATCCCTTCACCCGTCATCTGATCGTTCCCTTCATCCGTCACCTTATTAATCCCTTCATCCGTCATCTGATCATTCCCTTCATCCATCGCTTCCATAGCTAAAATTTCGTGTCGTAAATTTCGCAAATATTCGCGCTCAATGCGGTGGTCATACAACCCTCCCATTTCGTCTTCATCTTCGTCAGTAGTGCATTCGCTTCCGGAATCCATGAGGATGTTTTTAAAGGCCTTGTATTTGTCAAGACAGCGACGGGCTTTTGAGGGACGACGACCCACACTTCTGGACGGCGCCATTTTGGAGGTAGTAGTGGGATCCCAATTCTGTAAATAATATTAAAGGTAACCCAATCGCCACCACCATAAACTTAACCATAAATTTAATAATCATCCCGCCACCACATGGCAGCTTTTTTATATTACTTGCTATTTAATGAAGCTGGCCATTTAAAAAGCCCAATAACCTAGTGGGCGTGAATCTAAGCAAGCTAATCCAATACACGATTGGCCAGATGACTGCAAGTAGCTAAAAAACTACATCTCTTCCGTGCTGTGAAAAACGCATCAAGCGGCTTGTTCCGACTGTCATTGTTCAAGCCACAACACTCATCTTTAGGCAGCTTGAAATTCTGATATCGGTGCTGGCCACTTACACCCACAAAAACATACAATGGAGCTGGTTTTAGAATTGAATAAAAGTACCTATATAGTATAAGTAAAAATATTTTAAAATATGGAAGGACATTTGGCACTCATATGTAAATTTGGATTAGGCACAGAAACTTTATCAGAAGATTGCTCACCTTTTTAGCAATATTAAACATGAAATCAAATTTGAAAACATTTTATTCACAAAAATACTCACTCTAAGATGTGATCCACTGGGGGTCTGTTCTAAAAGAACAGCCTCCTCCGACGGCCTCAAAGAGCCCCTTGGAGACTGCAAGACATGACGGCCCAAGGGACTCGTTTTCTTTCCGTTTTTCGACATTGCTGTAAACACAAGAATACCTTTACCTATTATTTTAGATCAATTAGCCCTATTTAATACCAATGCAAGTCTAAATGAAACAAAATAATCCGGTACATAGTTCATTCATCACTCCGTTTTCAAGGCGAAGCTTATGTTTATTTCTTAATATTTTCTTATGTAATGGGGATGAATTCAATTCTAAGAACACCTCACACTTATAAATTGGTTAAGGCTACAAAAAGTCACAATGTAAAAAAAAATATGCATAGTTTTATATTACAAGCAAAATACATATGTATAAAAACGTTACACCACTCCCGTGTCGGTCAAGTAAAATGTGTAGACTATCATAGTTGTACGTTAGGAATATTACGAAGCTCCGTAACCGTAACCAAAAATATCAGATGAAATAACCGAATGAAATACCTAATATAATATTATTTTATATTCGTATCGAGACCCGAAATATCCATAACTAGCTTTCGCCCGCGGCTCCGCCCGCGTCAATGTCGATCCCTCGGGAATAGTACTTCGGGGATAAAAAGTAGCCTATGTCCTTCTCGGTACTCCAGAGAACTTGTATGCAAAATTTAATGATGATCGGTTCAGTTATTAAGGCGTGAAAGCGTAACAAACAAACAAACTCACTTTCGCATTTATAATATTATAGTTAGGATATCCGAAGACACAGGAGCTATGCCATGTTTTCGTGCGTATATATTACGTATTCGTGGACTGAGAGTAGTTTTGGATTTTCGCCCATTTCGTTGCGAAACGAGATAAAAAAAACATCAGCAATATTACTACGTAGAAATATACACAAGTACCACGTTCAAAATGGCGGTTGAGTACTGGCTGACACCTTGCGTGATCAAAACTAAACTCTATGTCGTAGCAATAAGACAGCAGAGTGGTAAACGAGAGTGAATTTATCAATTGGTAAAGATGTTTTTGTCGCTGTTGAACATAATCCTAACAAAACTGCTACTGTTTCACCTTCTGAACATAACTTGAGTGATGAGTCTTTCAAGTCTTTCCACTCATCACCAAGCTCTAAAGATCACACTCTATCATGGACATCCGAAGAAATAGCCGATATTCCATTTGGAATCAAACATGATCGTGGAAAACTTATGCTAGGCAACACACGCATCTTTGACAGAGACTAAACGTGGAAAATAGGTACTCGTATTGTTAAAAAGTCGCCTGATTTAAAAGAATTACTAATCAAGGAACTACCAAACACGGATGTTATAACAGAGGAAGATTTACGATATTATAAATTGTTACTTATTGAAACCAATGCTCATTGACGTAACTTTGATCCAAATAGACCTATTAATAGCAACGGAGGTTTCAAATATATGAACTTCATTAAACCTTTATTCAAATTTACAAGAAGTGTAACCACAAGCAGCGAGAGTCTTTCAAAGGGAGCAGGTATAAAACTTTTGAGAAACCTTAAGAATAACACTGATTTAATTTACTGGAATGATCCAAATGAGTTGGTGGAAAGATTACAAATACTATTTGCACCACAAGATGCGGCGACACTGAATTAGATAATGAGATTATTTCAATCATCGAAGAATTACAACAAGCACGCATTATCACCAGAAATATAAAGAGCACGCATTAAGAAATTTGAGCAATTTACTTACTCTATCCGATCTATATACTCGTACTCATACTGCAATGAATGTAGACAAATTTGGTCATCACGTTCATAAACGTTTAAGATTTTCTGAATATATTGACACTAAACGACACATTAACCACATCGACAACAGGAGATTTCAATCAAAAACTATAAAGGTTAAAGGGATTATTGCATCCAGAAGAAGACCACAACGTTATCAACAAGGCATACTTGGATAAAGACGTTCTAAATTTAAGAGCTGGATTAAAACAAATTAATATTAATGTAAAAAATTACCTTACTGAGATCCCAGAAGGATCTTATCAACTTTAAGATATTTATGACATTTTTTAACGAGTAATATTAAAACGCATTTATTAAATTACGTTTCAAAAAAATATTTTATTTATTTGCCTTAAATACATACATGCATGGTATATTTTTCCAAAGTTCAAGCTTATTTAGCTATATTAATGGCATGTAAATTTTAATTTTACACTATACAATAAAATCAAATATATTTAAAGTTAAGGATTTAAATTATGTCCTGTTTCATAAATGTCAAAATGTATCAATATTATTTTTTGTAGTCATAAATTCATTAATTGTGTAGAAGCACATGTCAAGAAGCCATTTATTTAATTTACGTTGTAATAACAATACACTGAATACCAATATTTTCTGTTCCGAAGATATTCATTTCGAGAAAAGTGATTCAATTAGTAAAACTTTGGTTTGTCGGGAGACTATAAAAGCTAATTAAAGTAGCGTATCTCGCTATCCTGTCAGTATTTTACCAACAACACTCGTGCGCATCGAATGCGAGATGCGACGAATGTTGATAATGGCTCATTTTCTGCTTCAATGCCGCTTAACAAAATATTAGGTTTCGCAGAAGATTATGAAAAAATCATAATGAATTGTAAACGTGAGTTAGTGTTATTAAGAAGCAACAGCAACCTCAACGCATTAATATTGAATAATGAAGAAATTGTTGATGATATAGTAATTAATTAAAAAGTTAGGCGAGTTCCTCATGTGAAAGTATCCGATCGTGAAAGGATTAACTTAAAACATTTAGAAAAAGATCGTCCCATAAGCTTTCAGAAATTGGGATTTATATGAGGTATCGTCGATAAATGTCAGATTCTAGAAATGTCAGATGAGTTTAAAACGCCAGATTCCAAGAATGCCGGATTCTACAAATGTCAGATTCTACCAATGTCGGATTCGATAAACGACAGATTCTAAAAACGCCAAGTTCTTAAAATGCCAGATTCTACAAATGTCAGACTGAAAATAAACGCGATAAAACCTTTGTAATTTTTTATCTTTCTACAAATTCTTTGTTATTAAATGATAATCGAAAACTTGTTTTTTAATTCCCTTACAATTTTGGCAAATTGCAAATAAAAAATATTTTTAAGAATTTTCTAAAGCAAAATTTTGAATTATGAGCTATTGGAAATAAATAATTCTATCCGATTGCATCGCGTTTATTTTCAAAGTATTATAATATAATACATATCGGAATCGTTGTTGATGTTTTAAAATAAACATGGCAAAACCGTGAAAATTTATTTAATTATGAGCTATTATAATCATGCATTGACAAAAAAATCTGTACACACAAGTTTAGATTATACTTTCATATCAACTAATGCTACCAGTTTCAAAAATGTAAGATTTTTTTTAAAATTTTGGATTATTATATTTAATATATTAAAATATATTTGCCGCATTCGCGGCAGTCTCCTTGTCCGGGACATAGCGGACAAGTTACAAGAGAGCCGCCTACGCTGGTACAGTCACGTTTTGCGAAAACGGGCAAGTTATATAGGGAAAAAATGTCTGGCTATGCCGCCTCCGCCGGACCTCGGCAGAAGGGGGAAACCCAAGAAGTGCTGGCTGGATGTCGTTGGGGAGGACATGCGAGCCAATGGTCTCACAATCAAGGATGCCGAAGACCGTGCGAAGTAGAGATGAAAGAGCCAGAAAGCGGACCCTGGGCTCCAAAGCACTCCAGCTGATGCAACCGGGAACACGCTCGGATGAGAGAGAGAGAAGTGTGTCGAAATACATTTCGAAATAGACGAGTATTACTATACTAGTTATCTTAACTCGTTTTTGAGAGCCGAAGGCAAAAGCTAGTTATTGAAAATGCAATGATACATATTATTTTTGTTTCGTTTGCATTTTTGGCACACCGATCGTATTCACCGAATGATTTCGAAACGACCTAATTAATTAGGTTACACGTGTAAGTATTATAGACAATACCTTCCGATTTGTGATGTGGGTTCTAGGGATATGAAAAAATGAAATGAAATGAAAAATATTTATTGCAACACACAATGGCACACACAACACAAACAAAAAAGGACATTATAAGAAAAAAAAAAAATTATAAGGCGGTGCCATCAGTATTACAAAATGTGACGGCTCAGTATTACGCTGTACTAGGCATATGCATGACCTAGTATAACACTGATTTTCAGCCGTCACCTTCTGTGGCATCACGGACCGTCCCACGCCTCCCTAAGTTGGGAAAAGACTGACAAATAAGAGAAAATAACAAATAAACAAACAAAAAAGTATAACAAAAAAAAAATGAGTAAAATTCATACACAAAAAGAAAAAAAAACATAAGAAAAGAAAAGAATGAATAATAAAACAATACACTCACACAACACAGTCAGTCAAAAGTTACACAAAGAAACAGTACAACACGTGGCAATAGTGCCACGTCACTAGTCAAAACAAAAATTCCATATCATAAGATTTAATGTGGGAATGGCTTAATCTGTGTGGTATATATGTATATAATATAATTATGTACATGTAAATAAGTTATATTTCATTATTTTGCAATATTTTTAGGTGATTTGGATTTGCCTGTGCCTTCATTGCCTGTACCTCTGCCGAGCTCTTTATTAACATCGAAAAAAGTCAATGAGCAAGAATGTCGTATTTTGGGTAATGCATTTTATATTTAAAACATTATCATTTCCTTTAAGTGTAACTTGTTGCTTTTTGTGTGGTTGCGGTGTTATAAATACAATGTTATTTTCAGACGAGATAGATTCGCCAGTGGCTCCCTTATATTCACCTTTGACACCCCTTGTAGCTGCTTCAAGGGCTATGATACTAAAAAATATAAGCTTGGGTATGTATTTTGTAACTAACAAATTAATTAGCATGTGGGTGGCGGTGTTTAAACTGACAGTTGCATGTTCTTTTCAGATGGTATAGGCTCTCCAGATAGTCCTCTAAATTCTCCCCTGACTCCTGCTGTGGCTGCTTCTAGGATTGTTAATCGAACATATTCATCACCCCTACCTCCTATGTCTCCAGAAACTTTCAAGCTATTTGAAACTTTGAACCAATCATTTCCGTCGATAGGAGACTTGGAACACAACAATACTAATGAAGGTCGTAACCAAAATTATGAAATATCTGATATAGAAGAACTTAACATTTCAGACTATAAGGAAATTTTTTTTAATGATTAATATAGTGTACCAAATAATCACGACAAATCAGGTAATAGATGTTTGAAAGGTAAATACGTGCCAGAAAGTGATAGTGATTCAGATGATATTATTTCCATTGGGTCTAATGTAACTAATGCTATAGTACATTATTCAGAACAAAGTAAGATACCGAACACATGCGATAATAGTATAGCACAACAAACATTAGAAGTTGATAGCAATGATAAACAAGATGAACAAATACTTCACAATAATGTTGACAAATCAATGGAAACTATAGACCAAGTTTTTAACGATAACTGCGACTAAAATAAAACAAACTGTGATGAAGACTTGACTGATTTTAGTTGTAACACTGACCCTGATTATGTACCGGATACTAATGAAAAAAAAGATAATGATAGCGAAAACGTAAGTGGAAAAGAAGATACAATAGCAGAAACTATAGATTTAGATATCATCATATCATCATGAGGTCCTTTTTAGTCTCCACTACAGGAGCACGACCCTCTCTGTACTACTAGATATAGATATATCAAATAGAAACGAATGTGAACAAGGACGACCTAAGAAAGGTCGTAAAAGAAAATATCCAGAGCACACTATTGCTCAAAAAAAGGAATTTAAATATAAAAATGTATCCTACAATACAAAAAACAAACGAATGGAACCTAAAACATTTCGTGATTATGATTGCAAATGCATTAAACAATGTTTTGTCCTTGTATCAGAAGACATAAGAAAAAAAGAATTTGAAAAGTACATAACTTTGGGATCCTATGAAGCACAGCTTTTATATATACTGAACAATGTTAAGGAAAGCCCAAAATCTAGATCATATACTATAACGAAATGCAAAAAGATTGATAAGACAAAACCGAGATCTTTCAAAAGAAATTATTTTATATGCAATACTGAAGTACGTAAAAACATGTTTATGAATACTTTCCAAATTTCATCCAAGAAAATTGATGTTTCATTAAAGAAGAATCGAACTGGTAATCCTATTAATGACCAAAGGGGCTGGAGCACAAGGTGGCTGGAACAAAACACCAGATGAATGCGTTCAATTTATCAAAAATTTAATTAATTCCCTACATAAATATATATCGCATTACACCAGAGAACAAAGTGACTGCAAATACTTGAAAACTGGGATGACCATTTAAAAATATATGATATTTACATACAGGAGCTAAAAAATGAGAACCCATCAAAAAAGCTAGTTTCGTTTAAAACATTAAAACGTATATTTTATGGAAGTTTTAATTTGCGCTGTAAATCATTAAAAAAAGATACATGTAACCGTTGCGATGCTCTTAGTCACAAGATAAGGAACAGCCAATCAGAAGAGATAAAATTAGAATTAACAAAAGAAAAAGAAGAACATCTCAAATTAGCCGAAAATTTACGGAAACGTATGATCTAACAAGAGCTAAATCAGACAAACTTTTTGGATGTCTAACTTTTGATTTAGAAAAGACCCTTCCCCTACCCCGCATACCAACAAATATAGTTTTTTACAAACGCCAATTAAGGGTTTATAATAGCGGTATACACGTGGGTTCCAATAATACTGGCCATTGCAACGTATGGGTGGAAGGGGAAGCTGGTAGAGGGGCCCAAGAAGTGGGGTCCTGTTTAATAAATTTTTTTAAAAAAATATCTTGATAAAAATGTGCAAGAGTTTTATGGAGTGATAGCTGCGGAGGACAGAATCGTAATATAAAGATTATTACCATGCTACTCTTAAAACAATTACATTTAAATTCTTGGAACCTGGTCACTCATTCTTGCCCAACGACACCGATTTTTCCAAAATTGAATACAGACTTCGATGTCATGAAAGAATATTTACTCCAGAAGAGTATATAAGTGTTATGAAAAATTGTAAGAAACAGAACCCGTTAAAAGTTTATAGAATGCAAAAGGAAGAATTTTTATCAGTGAGTAAAATTGAAAAGAAAATTATTAACAGGAAAATATTTACATCAAAAGAAAAAGTGAACTGGCTGAAGACAAAAGAAATTTTATTGAAAAAAGAATGAAAGAAACATTATATTTTTATGAAAACATCAGATGGACCATACTTGGAATTGGATATTGGAAAAAAAGTGAAGGGAAAATATCTCCAAATATCGGAAGAGGACTTTGAGTTACTCTGGCCCAATGGGAAGGAAATAGCGCAAGCTAAATTAGACGATTTAGTGTCGATGTATGATCTAATCCCAAAAGACTGTATAGAATTCTATAAATCACTCAGAGGAAACATAAATATTGAGGACGATTTAGAGGGTTTTGGAGGAGAACCTGATTTTGTTATCATGCCCGAAGGTATTGAAGATAATGTCGAAAATGTTATTGAGGTATCACATCACAATACTGAAAATGTTTAAGTTTAATTAAGTTTTCACTGTTTTTGTATTCTTTTTTTGTTTAGAGTTTTTAAGAAAGACTGTTCATTTTTGTTCGTTTTTGGTTGCCATTTATTTTTTGTTCACGTACTTTAGAGAAAATATAGTACAAATAAAATATTACAATGAAACTAGTAGTTTTATTCAGATAAACCTTATCATGATAAAGTTTTATAAACAGGCCTGTTCTGCTAAATTATATCAAATACACTATCTAACATAATGATTTTAACAGAAAGGATCCAAATCTATATTTTACTAAATAACTTCAGTAAATAAGAATGTATAGAAATTTTATTACATACATATATTACAAATTAAATTTACCAATCCATTCACAAAATGATTAAAAGTTTTAAATTAGAGCATACATGAGTAAACTTTGATTAAAAAATATACGTTTTTAATTATGTTTATTTTATGTCTCAATGACCTAGTTTTAAGCTTTTAATGGGCACTTAAGTTTATCTTTCTTTATTTATCCCATTCTTGGTACAAAATAAAATCCAATATGATTGATTTACTAGTAGTTTATTTGAATAAAACATATATTTTCTTCATTTATTTCTACGTGGGTCTTTACTGCTGAATAAAATCAAACACACTTCCAAGGAAAAAACAATTTCTCAGAAAGGATCCAGACTCATATATTTCTAAATATCTTGATTATTTAAGAGTGTATTAAAATTATATATACTACATTTAATACCTACCTAATTTACACATATATTCATGAAAAATTTGAAAATGTCCACCTAGAAAATTTATAAGTAAATTTCACTTAAACTTCAAAAAATCGTATCTCGAAACAAGGTGAATGTGGATTGAGTCCTTTCTGCTAAACTACGTCCAAATCATAATCGACAACCAATGAACCAATCACGTACCAGATCTATTCAATCAATGGCTGCCGCCGTGCTTTGTGACTTAAATAATACAATAATTTTATGGTTATCATCAGGTCTTTTAAGTCTCCACTGCAGGAACATGACCCTCTCTGTACTACAGGAGCCATACTTGGCCAGAGCAGACAGAGGATTTGGCCTACACTCTCCTCGCTGGCCAGACGGGTTGGAGAGGAATTTTATGGTTATCAGTGATTATTTACACATAATAGGCATCACAGACACAGTGAAATTGTGTGGATCAGCATTTCAAATTGGATTTATCCTTACGTTGATGGAACTGAACAATAGCCGCTGGTTTAACCCTAGCCTCCCACGTGTGACGTGCAATCGTCGTTGGTAAGTTATATTTATTGTATTTGAATTTGAAGCAAGTGCGTTTTAAGGTGTCTTCTAAATGTACTTAACGTTTTTAGGGCACGCAACGGAGGCGGTAAGTTATTCCAGCAGGAGGTAGCCTCATATCTAAAGCTCCCCTAAAGGCGGCAGTTTTATGTCGGGGTGTTAGAAGGCGAAAAATTTGGCAGGAGCGACCACCCCGTTTACCGGCAAACTGAAATACGACACAGCAAGTTACCAGCATCATGTCCTCCGCCGTACTTCCCCAAGCACACCAACTTCTTTTAATGCCGATATTGATAATATTAACCCCACAATGCCGCGGGTTGCCGCTCCAAGAACAAATTTGGCAGGAAAAGCCTATGATTCAGATACTCAAGCGGAGCGTAATGAGTTTGGGAAAACCGGCGGGCTAGCAAAGCGAAGGCGCGAGGTTGACAGCGACATTGTCGAGCTCAGACAAGAAATAATGGACCAATTCATTAACCTTTCAGACAAATTAGAAAACCGCTTTTCCGAAATCAAGAAACAAAATGACACAAATAATACCGACCTGACCGCAAGCATCCAATTTCTCTCCGATAAATATGACAGAACCTTAGAAGAGCTAAAAATCTTGAAAGAGGAAAGAGAACAAGACAAAAAACATATTCATATGCTAGAACAAAAATTAGAGGAATGCGAAAGAAAGTTCAAACAATGACTAAATCTTGCCTGTAATTTCCTAGAGGTACATTTATTTAGAACTATGTATTTTAATTTATTAATTAGATTATTTTCCTTGCTTACTAATTTATATACTTATATAATATCACTTTACGTAGTTAACGTGTGTCTAAAAATTGAATTGTCGTAGCAAACACATTATACACAAAACTATACCCTTACTCATTCCCCATACACCATAGTCTTAAGTTGTAGAATCTACACGGAAAAAAAAGATTTTGCGATTAATTTCCACCAAGATTATACATATTCTTGGAAATATTGGCTCATTTCAAGAGAGGTTTATTTTCAGTCTAAAGTTGTTTCTTACGTACAGATATTGATTCTCTTAACTGAACGAGACCAAAATATTTTATATTAAGATAACATATCTTCGGTCAAGAAACCAAAGTTTATTGTTCCGAAGAAATTTCACTTTATTTCATGTTAGATGTTAGAGATCTAAAAATCTTGTTTCAACATCTGTTTGTAATTGATACGAGATATTTCATCTTCTTTAACAAAAAAATTGCTTTTTTGATAGAAGGTAAAAGGCCTCTTAGTAAAAAAAATATTATTTTTTTTCTCAGTGAATATATTTTTATTTCAATATCAGGTCGTTGTCTTGAACAATATATTGAAAATGTCTCTAGCTAAAGCAAAGTTATATTTATTTCGAAACTTTTTTTACAAGCAAAATTTTCATGAAATCAGTTATTTAATGCGCATTTTATTTTATTTGAAGAGTTTCCTCTCTTTAAATAACACTAGTTTGTTTACGTTGATTAAACCATTTAATAACAAATTCGGTCCTGTTTAAATATCAGTCTCCTAATAAATAGCGCATGTTCGTCTATTATAATTACTTATAAAACTAAGTTGACACACACACACACACAAACAATGCGGCGACTACCTACGTAGTTACGAGCATTACGGGCGTCTAAAGACAACTAGGTAGGTATTTCAGCGACTTAATATTATTAAAACAATCGTCAGACAATATTCCTCAACATGCTTATTTTTTTACTTTCGATGCTTATTTATTTTGTAAGTTCCCGCTCACACTCCGTCCACCGTCATGACGACCGAGCTAGGAAATCATACACTAACCTTATCCTTCGAGCACTGAGTCACACTTAAAATCAGTCAAGCCATTTAGGCTGTAGGGCGTGCCAAAGAATTATATTATACATACATACTTACATACATCCGAAAAACATTACCCTCTTTCTTCGCAGTCGGGTAAATAACATCCAACCTCCATTCTATCCAATAGGGAGTCGGTAAAAAAATAATATTCGTTTCTTCAGGAAAAAAATGGTTTTTAGAAGAAAAAGTTATGGTTTTCGTTTAAAACAAAACGACTTTTGTAAATAGCTAATGTTCTTCTTGTAAAATGATGTTGGTCTTATTTCAAGATTTCAAAAATCTTCATTCAAGAGTTTTAAAATTTTCAATGATTATTCTAGAATAAACCGTTGCAAACCCTTTGTCCTCGTTGGCCAATCATTAGCCAATCAGGAGGCTGATACACGATACTCAGAAAATAGTGATGGGAAAAGTCTTTCATAAGTACTCGAGATTTCATGGAAGGTCAAGAAAGTAATCGTATTATCTTAATCCATTATTTTAAATAATATCAGTTGTTTTTTTTTTCTACAAATTACCATGTATAATAATAATGTTAATGTCGATATAGTCATATTACAAACAAGTTAGAAGTGAAAATCTTGTTTGTAATTCTTGGCAGCAAAGCTATTGTTAATTGGCTCGGATGCCTTGTGTTGAATCCAAGCAAAGGATTGCGCGTTTAATTTGAACCACGTGCTTTAAAAGTGTCCAGAGCATTATATTTTATGTTTAAATTAAGGTGTTCTAATACTTTTTTTAAGCTCCTTAGTTAAAATACGACGACAGAGTTCCGTGTTAGTCATAACCAAAGTTGAACATAGTGTTAATCAAAAGACAAGCATTAATTTGACACATCAAAATAAACTCTCTTCTATCATTATATTAAACTTGTTCATTTAGCAGTTCGCCATGAAGTGGACCTCGTAATAACTCGACATCTTCGTTGCGTTTGATCTTGATGTTTGTCGAAGCTGGGTCTGTATTCGTTCTACTGCCTTTCAAAAAAATGTGCGTCCGTGTGCACAATTTCATACAAATCTGTTCAGACGTTTTTGCGTGATTGAGTAACAAACATCCAACCTAATAAACGTACAAACTTTCGCATTTATAATATAAGTAGGATTCGCATTTATAATATTAGTACGATAGGATATTTAAATGTGACAATTGATATTGTTGGCGACGGCTCATATGTTGGTTATTATAAATATATTATTCGTATTTTGCCAAGTTACCGTACCTAATACTCGTAGAATAAGTTAAAAAATGTACTAGCTTTAAGCCGCGCCCCTCCACAAAATCAGTCTGTATACAATCCTCGGCGCGTCCGCACGTTGCCATTTTTCGCAATAAACCGCGTTTTCCCTTACTCGAAGTTTCATTTTACGGACCAGTACTACTGCCGTTAACAGCTGGTCCTCCAGCCGGATCTAACGACGTACATGTTCCATACTCCACCAAGGATGGTGGGCACACGCGGTTCAAACCGCCGTGAACAAGAAGCTCGTGAACACGCGGTCGAAGGAAAGATCGAGAACGCAGGAACAATGGAGGCGGCCGCGCCGCCACCGCCACCATGCCCTAGCAGTGTCAAGACCGAAAAAAGGGCTGTATCACCTCGATCTAGACACTCAAAATCGAATAAGTCGAATGTGTCTTTGGAAGCAAGGCGAATGGCCTTAATTTTGGACGCCGAAAAGAAAAAGGCCGAGATACAGATGAAAATCATTGATCAGCAGCTGGAAGCTGATCTAGCTAATTTAACAAATTCAGAATACAGTTCACACGGAAGCGAAGGAGCCAGCGCACGCCGCCAAGTTGAGGAATGGATGAATAAAAGCCAGATAGAATTGGACAAGCAGGACGCCCGCAATCATGGAACAAAAATGGGCCGTTCGGTGCCTCCGGAGACGGCTACGGCCGCCGGACCTATAGATACGATTCACGATCTGGCTACGGCAGTTAAAAATCTGTCTGCTAATCCTATCCGCAGTAACTCCAACCTTTTAAGCCGGATATGTACGCCAAAGGATTTACCGGAGTTTGCAGGAGATCCGCTGGACTGGCTTCAGTTTAAAAGGGCATTTGAGGAGTCCACCGAGGTGTGCAGCTTTACTCCTAAAGAAAACCTATGGAGGTTACGAAAGTGTTTACGTGGCCAAGCAAAGGAAGCCGTTTCTGCTTTGCTAATCAGTGCTACGTCCCCTGAACGCATAATGAAAACGTTGGAGCTTCGTTTCGGCGATCCCGACTATATTTTATCCCGTTTAATACAAGATATTAAGAAACTTCATCCTGTATCACAAGAGTATTCGAAGGATATTGTTACATTTTCTGTGAAAGTTCAAAATTTTGTGGAGGCAGTGCGTGCTGTTGGCAGAGAAGAATATTTACAAGGTATTAGTACAGTGTCCATAATACTATCTAAGTTGCCAATGGTACTTCTATCGAAATGGACAGATTATAGCTTCGAACCCATTCAATCTAAAACTAAGTCACGATTAGACATATTGGCAGAATTCTTAAACACCGAGGCGATTAAAATATCTACAACTGCAAATATGTATGCATTAAATGTGCGCACAGATGATAGCTATAAACATAAGCCGCAGAATAATAATACTCGATCGCACGCAGTTCTGATGCAATTAGATAAATCTGGTGACGACAAATGCAGTTTCTGCCTTGCGTCAGTGCATAAACTAACGGAGTGTAAAAAGTTTAAAAAAGCTTTATGCAAGAAAAGATGGGAACACACGAAACGTCATGGTGTTTGTTTTAAGTGCCTAAGTGCTAAACACCAAAGAGAGACATGTCCCGCGCCAGTGTGCGAGAAAGATAACTGTGGTCGAGCGCACCACATACTACTGCACTATCCGGATAAGCAACCGCCCGCGGCCCAGGAGGTGTCACAGGAAACGGAGACCGAGCCACCTGCAGCTACAGTCGAAGCAGTTACGAACGTGAACGCGAGTGCACGCACGGTCCTGTTAAAAGTAGTGCCGATTCGTGTGTATGGCAGCCGCGATAGTTTCGTCGATACGACTGCTTTATCAGACGACGGTTCGACCGTTACAATTTTAAGCGCCCAGCTCGCCGAACGCGCGGGCTTGAGCGGGCGTCGTGAGACATTGCGTATGCACGGTCCGTGGAGTGATAACAAACTGGTTTGTGACACGACAGTTGTGGACTTGAGACTCTCCGGCATTGACAATAAGGTTCATACTATTAAAGCGCGCAGTGTTAAGGAGTTATGTTTACCTATGCAAAAGTTATCGATTGTAAATTGTGACTCGTTTACGCATTTGAAAGAGATAAAAAATAATTTTGTTAATGCCGATACTAAGCCTGAAATTTTAATTGGGCAAGATAATTATAATTTGTTGTTACCCTTAAAAGTTGTGGTAGGTAAATCGTATGAGCCGTCGGCGACGCTTACCCCCTTGGGTTGGTGTATTCACGGGAGTGTACAGGTACCGCGGAAGGCGCGCGCCGCGCGACGCGACGCCGCTGTGCTGCACGTCTCCGAGCTGCAGGCGGAACAACGAGACCTGCAGGCCCTGCACGAAGAGGTACGTCGCGGCTTCACGTTGGAGTCCATGGGAGTGACAGGTAAGTCTAGGGTAAATGTAGACGACGCCCGAGCCGTCGAACAGCTGGAGCGGACCGCTCAGCTGATTGACGGCCGGTGGCACGTGGGTTTACCTTGGAAGGATGTTAATTTCACGACGCCGGACACCTTCGCTTCTGCTCTAAAAAGGTTTAAGGGAGTAGAACGAAAGATGGAAAAGGACGCTGGTTACGCCGAAAGGTACAAAGAAAGGGTGCGTCACTTACTAGATAATAATTTTGCTAGGGTACTACAGGAAACTCATCGTACCTCAAAAACGTGGTACTTACCACATTTTGGGGTAGATAACCCAAACAAAAAGAAGATGCGCCTCGTATTTGACGCGGCAGATGCTTCCACTGGTTTCTGTCTCAATGATTATTTACTTAAGGGTCCAGACCTACTTACCTCACTCTATGGAATAATGCTGCGCTTCAGGGAGAATCTCATAGCAGTCACGGGAGATATCCAGGATATGTTTCTTAGGATTAAAATCTTACCGCAGGACCAAGACGCGTTCCGATTTCTTTGGCGGGAGCACCCTACAGAGCCAGTATATACCTATGTCATGTCATCGTTAATTTTTGGCGCTAAATGTTCGCCCTTTGTGGCGCAATTCATAAAAAATAAAAATGCTCAGTTATACCAGAAAGACATGGCAGCGGCTGTAGATGCTATAGTTAACTCCCACTATGCTGATGATTACATCCAAAGTTTCCCAGACGAGGAAACCGCAATCAATATGATAAAAAATGTTTCCAATATCCACCAAAAAGGAGGTTTTCATATGCGAAACTGGACCAGCAACAGTGTAGCTGTTTTAAACGCTGTTCCAAAAGAAACCTTAGGCACTGTAGCCGTAAGGTTTAAAATCGATCAGCAGTGCGACGGCGAACGCACACTTGGATTAATTTGGTTCCCAAGTACAGATGAGTTAGCGTTCGACGTCTCATTTAAGCGCATTCCACAAAGCATTATGCAGGGTACTCAAAGGCCTACTAAAAGAATAATGCTTCGTGTAGTCATGTCAATTTTCGATGTATATGGGTTTCTTTCTCCTATTCTTATTCAGGGCAAAATAATGCTGCAAAATATTTGGCGGTTGAATTTAGGTTGGGATGATGCCATTCCCGAAGAAGTTTACGCTAAATGGCTCGATTGGATTCAATTAATAAAATTAGTTGAAAATATACGTATACCTAGGTGCTATCACAGGTGTAGTCGACTAGCAAACATAGGTGCAAGCGAGAGGAAAGGTAAGGCGGCTACCGGCTGTTTTGTCGTAGCGGATACCACGAGTGCTACGAGCCGGCCTGCGAATGCTACGACACCGCGAACGTCGCCGCATCCACCACCGGTCTATTACGATGCAGGTATCCGTAGCTGTGCTACGACGTCTACGACTGACCCACATTATAAGGACACGCTCGCACCAAGTTATAGCAACCTACAGTTGCATATATTCAGTGATGCATCTCAGATAGCGATAAGCTGTGCGGCGTACTGGCGTTGGCATACTAACGATAATAATATCTGTGTTGCGTTGTTAGCGAGTAGGTGCAGAGTCGCACCCGTCAAGCCCGTGACAGTCCCAAAGCTTGAGTTACAAGCTGCAGTGTTAGCAGCTAGATTAGCTAATACTATAGGTAAAGAGCATAAGCTTGTACCTGAGCGCCGATTTTTTTGGTGCGACTCGACTACCGTACTGCATTGGTTACGTAATATCACGCGCACATACAAAACGTTCGAAGCGAATCGCCTAGGGGAAATCGACGATCTCACTAATGTTTCTGAGTGGAGATACGTACCCAGCAAATTAAATGTGGCAGATATAGCTACACGTGATGTTTTTAATTATGATAGTTTTCTGAATGAATGGTTTCATGGGCCTCAGTTCTTATACGAGGAGGAAAACAACTGGCCATGCGATGTTATAGAATCAAAATCTGTAGATTTGGTTGCAAGCTACGTAGGAATCGTGCATGATTGTACCAACTTACCAGTTCCAGACTCCAAGTCTTTCTCCTCCTGGCTTCGGCTACTGCGATCTGCGGCGGCGGTCCTGAAATTTATTAATAAGTGTAGAAAACTTACCGGCGTTGATGACAGCATAATCATGGAGCGGGCGGAGTGTTTACTTCTACAGCAGTCACAAGCAGATTCCTTCGGCACTGAAATCAGTCTGCTCAAAAACGGTAAGTGTGTATCTCGCGATAGTAGGCTTCGGAACTTGTCTCCTTATTTAGACGAAAAGGGTCTTCTTCGTGTGAATGGTCGCATCGATGCTACATCTGACGTCGACTGCGATACTAAGAGACCCTGGATTCTCGATGGACGCCATCCAACCACGAAGCTCTTGGTCAGGCACTACCACGTGAAGGCTGCACATGGTAATCAGGAGACTGTAGTCAACAACTTAAAGCAGAAATATTGGGTGCTTAAAATGCGACCTACTGTTAAGAGCGTTGCGTCTAGTTGTTTCTTCTGTCGGTTAAGGAAATCTAAGCCTTGTGTACCTAGGATGGGAGACTTGCCAAAAGCGCGGATGGCACATCACCAGAGGCCTTATACGTATTGCGGGATCGATCTATTCGGCCCAATGGAGGTCGTGGTAGGCAGGCGACGAGAGAAAAGATACGGGGTCCTTTTCACCTGCCTCACTGTCCGCGCCATTCACATTGAGCTAGTCCACTCGCTCACCACGGACTCGCTGATCATGGCGCTCCGTCGCATGGCCTGCCGTCGGGGTTGGCCGCGATATATCTTCTCCGACAATGGAACTAATTTGCGGGGTGCCGATGCTGAGCTTCGCAAATCAGTTTTGGAGCTGGATAGTGAAGCCTTAAAGGCGGAGGCCTTGAACACTGGCGCCCATTGGACATTTATACCGCCTGCAAGCCCTCACTGGGGGGGGGCATGGGAGCGGCTAATTCGCAGTGTTAAAAGCACTCTACGCGTCATCCTGAAAGAGCGAGCTCCTAAAGATGAAGTGCTACGTACACTGCTTTTGGAAGCCGAAAACATAGTCAACAGTAGGCCCTTAACTCATGTTTCGGTGGACCCTGAAACTCAAGAGTCGCTAACTCCGAACCATTTTCTTATAGGCTCTTCGACTAATTTACCTATAACCGGTGTCTTTGATGACTCAGAGTTTTATTTACGCAAACAGTGGCGACAAGCGCAAAGGCTAGCCGGTATGTACTGGCGACGATGGCTGAAGGAGTACTTACCGTCCTTAATCCCTAGATCTAAGTGGCAGGAGGATAAAAACCCCTTGAAGGCGGGTACCTTTGTTTTTATAGTGGATCCTGATTCACCTAGAAATGTCTGGCCTCGCGGTATCATTGAGAAGATTTTTCCAGGTAAGGATGGTCGTGTACGAGTTGTTGAGGTCCGAACCGCAAGTGGAATACTGCGGCGATCCGCGGCGCGCGTCGCTCCCGTACCTTTGGTTTAGAGTGCTGAATCAGCACTGGGGTGGGGAGTGTTGGCGACGGCTCATATGTTGGTTATTATAAATATATTATTCGTATTTTGCCAAGTTACCGTACCTAATACTCGTAGAATAAGTTAAAAAATGTACTAGCTTTAAGCCGCGCCCCTCCACAAAATCAGTCTGTATACAATCCTCGGCGCGTCCGCACGTTGCCATTTTTCGCAATAAACCGCGTTTTCCCTTACTCGAAGTTTCATTTTACGGACCAGTACTACTGCCGTTAACAGATATCTTTCTTATTGATATCTCAGGATAACATGCAGAGTGCAGTTTAGATATTCAAAATTCAGGACGGCACTAAATTTGTAATTGGTAAGGGCAAACGTGATAGTATTAATACAGTTTGTTGGTTTTTTTTAATTAAATCGGTTTGGTCTATAAAATCACGATAAAATCCAATATCATCGATCGATGTTAGCGATTACTATAGTGGCGCGCGCACGGCGCATCCCTAACGGTCGTTTAGTTTGGTGACTGGTTGCGTACCTATGCGTAGTGTGCTTCGCAGTTTTGGTAAAATTAATATTTTCTATGTTGTTTATTGTTCCTCGGTCATTCTTCCGAAAGAAAATTATGAACAGTGCCAACGAAACAAATTCTTTTAGTAAGTGGAAGAAAGAACAATCAATGGACCAACTTCTCAAATCCTGGCAAATGCCAGATGACGTTGTTGAGTTATTTTCTAATAAGTATTCTTAAAAATTTATGTCTTGTTCACTTCCCTTCAACCGTGTAAATTTGCAATAACAATTGTTTAACAATGGCCGCGCGGTCACCGGGGACCGCTTGGGGGCCAAGAGTTTCCTATTATGTAGGTATCTACCTAATTCATTTAATGGGGCCCTCACATTGTAAAGGAGTTCAACGTTAATTTACTTTTTAGTAAAGTACGTACTTAACTAACACGTAGGTAAGAAGGTACAAAACAAAAGAGGGCAAGCGAAATGATCTGGGTGATGAGCATGATGATACTTGAACAAACTGCCTACCATTATTCATTTGTACAAAATGGCGCCGACAAAACGACAATAAATTTAAACATGGTATAGATATCTAATGACGTGTCCATTCATGACGGTTCTTATCAGTGAATCAATATTTACAAGATGTTTCCATTTTTGCGGTAGTTATGTAATGAGTTTGAAAAAAGTAATTTTTTTAAATTTCGATTTTAGGATTTATTTAACGTATGAATCAAAATACTCCTATGGACTAAGTATATACCCAGTGATTTGTTTTATTGTTGGCGCCACTTTGTATACTTAATACTTTTTTATTGTGTATGCGTTTCAAACCTTAGCAGTGATAGGTAGCCTATTGTAATCTTTAGGTCTTACTTACAGAAAATGGGATCGAGCCTAACCATTTAAGTGCTCTCACGGAGGAAAATCTTAAAGAACTTTGCCCTTTGTTGGGAGTGCGTATAGATTTGAAGAAAAAAATTTCTGAGTTCCTTGATGGATTGGTAAGTCAAAAGATTTTGTTTTGCAACTACTTAGTTCTCTAATTTGCAGGCGTTTATCATAAATTTGTTCTTTGTAATCTATTGTATTAAACTTTCTTATACTTCTTGAACCGTGTGGTTCCCAGCAGAGTAGAATAGGACCACTCCAAGTCTTCCCGTGGATGTCGTAGAAGGTGACTTAGGAAACATAAGCTAAACAAAGCTTATAAACATTAATCACACCTCTCCAACCCGTCTGGCCAGCGTGGAGGGTGTAGGCCAAATCCCCTGACTGCTTTGACTAATACACTGAAAAAAGTTTTCTTCTACAATATTACAAGAACGTAAAGTTATTTAAAAAATAGTTATTCTAACAAAAAACGATTTATGTGAAATATAATTTTTGCAGCATGTACTAAGCGATTAGTAATATTTACTTTTTAAATCTAGTTAAAATACATATTTTAGATTTAACCATTGCGTAGTAAGCATTAATGATGCGATAGTTATGCATACTGGAAGTCTGTACTCTTAACAATGAGGTTTGTTGTAATAAGGTTGTATTGTAATGTGAACTCTTTATTTTGTTATGACGGACGACGAAGGGGCACGGCGCGGGGAAGAGGGCGGGTTACCTCCCGTGCGCCCCGCTGCTCATCGCTCATCGGCGCAAACGACGCGTCACACACGTAACGACATGCTCTGCGCGGCGCGCCTTTTTTCCTTTCTCATACCTACCATTCATTTGCATATTTGTCTTACCGAAATTTCGTATTCATTATCGTGTTCTCCATTCGCCATTCGTATACAACGTACTTTACTATCTCTTAATAGTTTGTGCTGTATAGTGCCATTGTTAACCTTTCCCGAAGGAAGCCCGTTGAAAAAATATAATGGACGAAGAAATAAATAACCTACTTACAACCTGGGGTCTAGAGGCCTACATCGATATTTTTGCAAGTAAGTACTTATACCGAATTTAAATTATAAACACCTACATACAATAGGTTATATTGCGGAGGCCGGCAGCGTGGCACCCGCCGAAATAAACACCTACATAGGTTATATTGCGGAGGCCGGCAGCGTGGCACCCGCCGAATAGTCACCAAATAAAACAACTTGTATTCAATAATAATTAATCTAGGTATTCCAATGCTTTTACAGTGCTATGTACCTAATGTACCTATATATTTGTGAATTGGAATTACATACATACATTAGACTCGACACTTAATCGATTGTTTAATTGATAAACCAAAGATTTGGGTTAGTTTAAATTCCTAAGTACATAGTTAGGTAGGTACCTAATTTATCTTTTGCTACTATGTGGGATTTGAACATCTATACATATAATAAAACAGTAAAAATATTTTGTCTGTACATTTAGAATTTTTGACTGAAATGGATAGAGGGACATTTAAAAAGACAAATAGAAAGATAAAATTTTTTTTTCGAATTTCTTGTCTGTCTGTCTGTCTGTCTGTCTGTCTGTCTGTCTGTATGTATGATCACGATTATCTCCGAAAATACTGAACCGATTTACTTCAAACTTTCACCAATTGCTTTGTTTTAACTCAGCAAAACATCTAAAGTTTGTTTCATCAAAATCGGTTCATTAAAAAAAGTTATCGTCATTTGAATGAACTCAAGGCATTAGTTTGCCTGCAAATATACACGGTGAATTTTTTATCGTTTTGGACCCTTAAAGGGGTGCCTCAGACCATCAAAATGAACAACTTTTCCTATGGGAACAATGCTGTGAACTCAAAAAAAAATTCGACATTCCCATACAAACTGGCCGGGCGGCGGGACTCTTTTTTATGGAAATGACGAATTTTTTTTTAGTTCCCAGCGTTGGTCCCATAGAAAAAGTTGTTCGTATTGATGACCTAAGTCACCCCTTTAAGGGTCCAAACTGTTCCTGAGGGATGGACACTAACGGCGGCGGCGTAGCCGCGGGCAAACGGCAAACCAACCGAAACTGCTGCGCCTAGAAACTTGAAATTTGGTACAGGGGTTCTTTTAATGATCTCACATCATTAAAAGAACCCCTGTACCAAATTTCAAGCGCTAAGAAAGGATATTAAGAAATTAACTTCTAAAGGGGTAAAATTTATATGGAATTTTCTCATTTCTGGACTTAAGTATGAAAGTAGGTATATAAGTTCTCGATTAAAATTAAAAAAGATGTGTGTAGGTAGATGAAATTTGCAAAATTCCCCCCTTAAGGCGTAAAATGGGGGTGGGTGGGGTGGTATAAACTTTGTATGGAAATTTTCTCATTTTTGGACTTAGACGTATGAAAATAAGTATATAAAATATATATTCTAGGTTACAATTAAAAATATCTGTGTAGGTAAAATGGACGATATTTTCCCCTAAAGGGGTAAAATAGCGGGGTAAAGATTGTATAGGAATTTACTTATTTCTAGACTTAGAAATATGAAAATAGATAAATAAATTCACGATTACAATTGAAAAAGATCTGTGTAGGTCAACTGGAAAAAAATTACGCAGAAGGGAGTTTGTTTGGAAATTTTCTTATTTCTGGACTATGAAGTATGAAAATAAATAGGTATGTAAGTTCTCGATTACAATTAAAAAACATATATGTGGGTGAAATGGACAAAATTCACTCCTAAAGGGGTAAAATAGGAGGGTAAAGGTTTTATGGAAATTTTCTCATTTCTGGACTTAGAAGTAAAAAAAATATCCATACTTCCTACTAATACTAATATTATAAATGCGAAAGTAACTCTGTCTGTCGTTTTTTTACGCTTCAACCATTGAACTGATTTGGATGAAATTTGGTATGGAGGTGTAAGGCCTGAGGAAGGACATAGGGTATGTTTGATTCCGGGAAATTCTACTGTTCCCGAGGGATCGACACTAACGCGGGCGGAGCCGCGGGCAACAGCTAGTAGATAATAATAAACAATACCAACCGCTTCTTATTATGAAAACCTATTGTTGTTAATAAATACTAAAATCAATCGGGGGTTTTTCCTACATATGTACATACATAAGATCACGTCTTTATCCCTTACGGGGTAGACAGAGACTTAGGTAACTAATACCTAAAGACCTCATTTAGCGAGTTGGTGGATGTAGGTGGAAACGAGAATCAAATAGTGATGGGTTGCTAGCCGCATCGGCTATATGATTTCCGTAATATTTGCTATTTCCTTCGATCGCCTCCTACAATCTGCACGGAAAGAGATGTAACTGGAACATTCTATGCTTTTTACATAGGTACCTATGTATATTATTTTCTGAATCATGATTTCTTTATTTTAGAAAACAAAATTACCGTGGATATATTAGGATTGTTAGACGGTCCTCTAATAAAAGAATTATTCCCTGTAATAGGAGACAGGGCAATATTTACCAAAAATCTCGAGAATTATAAAAAAATATCTCAAAGAGACCAGGTGAGTACGTGCCTAAGAATATCTCACAAAATTAATTTATTTAAGTACTAATGTAACTACATGGTACTACTAATAAGTACCTATTTAGCATCCTCCAATTAGGTACTTCAGTACTTTTTTTTATGTTTGATACTTAGCCTAGATAGACAGACACAAAGATAACAATTATTATATCTAGTAATTTTTCCTGATAGTCCTTAGTCGCCTAAAGGCAATTATCTATTGGTAGGTACAGCTTTTGGAGTAAAACTCATTTTTGCTACTTTGTTTGCATCGTGCCTCCGTGTAGCAGTGGTTAAAACACCAGCCTGTGTTGTGACATAGGGCCTCGGCTTCTATCCCTGGCCATATCAGTTTTGAAATTTAATAGTTTTCAGTTGGCCTGGGTCTTGGATGTTCATTTATGTATACATTTATCTATTATGTAACATAGTAACCATCTGACTAATAAAAAAATAAGCTTAAGTATATGTAAACATTTCTGTCTGTCATTATTAAACCCCTAATTTGAATAAGTTTTTATATTATTTTTTGTTACAGGCTGTTGAGATGAGAGACTTTAATGAAAACATTTCAGATGATATTTCAGATATAACAGATTTTAGCAAAGTCTCGGAAACGGATTATGGTGATAATATATTGTCTACAAATGTAGATATGTTGTCACAAAAACATCCTGACCTTTTTGCCGATATAAGCATTATGAATAATGTGCAGGCTGCTTCTGATTCACAAATCCCGCTACCATCATCAGCATCATCACCTATTCCGTCTTTTAGCAAATTGGAAAGTTTTTTAGTATTGACCACAAAAGATTTAGTTGGAATCAAAATAAAAAGGTATGTATTAACATGTATCTTCTAGTAGAGAGTAGTATTGGGTCATAATGATAACAAAATGGTTATGATGCTAAATATTTTTGGACTGTTTTGTTTCAGAAATTGTTGGAGATGCTTGAATCAAGTGTTGATGGCAGGGCTATACTTAGCTTACATCGTGAAGAGGGTTTGCTGAGTAGTTGCTCAAGAAGGAAGATTTGCAACATTATCATCAAAGAATTGCTTGGTGATGATCCAAAGACAACAACAATACCAAGTTCCACTTTATATGATATGGCAGTTCAAATAAAACAGATTTTCAATAAGGAGAACATTAGCACATATTTTATTCCATATATAAATAATAAAAAACTCAAAATTAGAAGGTGTGCTAAAGGAAAACTCTATGACTGTTTACACAATAGAAAACGAGAATATCGTCTGGCTGAAAAGAAAGTCATTGAGAAAAGTGGCACAGATTCTTCATCTAAAGAAAATACAACAAACATGGTTGTTGTAGAGACTGGTGAGTGTAATTTTTTAATTTAATGTTTGTATGTTTTGTTAAAATTCATAATTAAATTTAATTGACTAATAGTTTAAAATATTGTACGTCCAATGAAGGGCAGAACATGGTGAAACTGTTAAAATATAGTGTGTTACCTATTTAATACCTGTGTTCAATCTGTAAAGTCAGTAGGTATAGGTTTGTTTTAAATGGATGTACTATTTAATAAATATATATTTATTTTCAGTGGATGTTTCTGAAGACATAGATTGGATTAAAGTTTCAACTGAACCATGGAAGCTATTAGAACAAAAGTGAAAAAATACATATACTTATATAGATAAACATCCAAGACCCAGGTCTAAAAAAATCATTTTCCATCTTAACCTGACCGGGGATCGAACCCGGGGCCTATGTGTAGCAGTCTGGCGTGCAACACTGCACCACAGTGCGCACTGGGCATCTAAAGGAAAAAATAAGTTACAAAGTGACATATTTTGTTTTTATTGTATGTCCTAACTTAATGTGGCATGAGGCAACGTAATTCTAATGGGATTTTAATGAGGGTTTTGGTTCTTGTTGTTGTTTGTTATTTGTTTGTAAGTGGTAAACACTGCTGTCAGATTTTCAAAGCTGACCTAAAGGCATCTGACATAGCTTAACGACTCCCATCTAATGATGACAGTTGGGACCAACGGCTTAACGTGCCTTCCAAAGCGTGGAGGAACTCGAGAATATTTTATGCCACTCGTGGTCACCCATCCAAGTGAGGACTACGCCCGGGGTTGCTTAACACGCGTAAGCGATTACAGAGCATATACATACTAGAGCGTACGTACTAGGTCATCGAGCTCCTAGGGGTTGTGGTATAATTGCTGTTAGCATACTATGATGTATATATTTTCTAGGCTTTGACTGTGACTTCGTCCGCTTATGTTTATTTTCTAACTATCTACCAATCTACCTACATATCGACATACTTATATACCTACCTATCCAGATCCACCAATGTGCCTCTCTTTCTCAGTAAGTCAGTTTACTATTTTTTTGTTCCAGATTCAAGAAAAGCTGAGGAAGTTGAAAATATTACTGCTTTCTTAATATTGCCATTGCTTCTTGGCCCACCTTTAGTGAAAAAGAAGAAAACATCCTGGCGGCCTTCAAAACAAGAGTGCAGAGACGACTTTCTCACACATGTAATTAGACAATGGACTTACAAGAAACTATTACAAAAAGGAAAGATAAGTACTTGTTATATGGCGCTACTTTACAACCTTCAATTTTCATTGTTGGCGAAAATCTTCATAATATCAATCAGTATTTTATATTAGTTGATAACATATTCTACACTGTTAACAATATTATGCAAGCAGTAGACGTTTGCTTTAAATTTTTTCAATCTCTTCATTGTGAGTATCCATTGGCATGTGAAACTGTTTGGCATTTCATTCAAAAAGGATTTTATAAAATAACCACTTCATATGACAAAGAATTTGTGTCAGTTAATTCCTTATTAGCTGATTTGCTCTTGGTTGAAATTTAATAACAAGTCATAGATAGTACTTATATATATTCGGCATTTTTATATATTTCGCATTATATATTTCGTATGTCAGTTGTAAAGACTGCTAAATATTTGTGTCATCATTTTAAATATATTCATGCGAATCGTAAGTTTGATTATTATGAATGCATAGAAATAGGTTGTCACCGAAAATACCTTTTGCTTAATTCTTTTATCAAACATTTAAAATTACATTTACATTCTAATGAATCTAATGTTCTTTCATTTCCAACTTAAGATGTTCATAATCTTGAAAATAATTTAGTAACATTGGAGTCGGTTCAGGATAACACTAATGTTGCTACTTGCAGTTCATCAACAGTTCAAAACACTTTTGCTACCATATCTAAGAGAACTGTAGAGGAATCAGTGTTACAATTTACAGCAGATTTACATGCAAATACATTGATCCCTAGAAATGTTGTCCAATCTGTTATGTCGAATATGAGCACTCTAATTTCGACTTCTTTAATAAATCCTCTACATGAAATATTGTCTCTGTGTTTATCTCAAGGACAAATATCTACAGAATGGTCAGAATGTTTAAAAAATCAGCTGAATATGTTTAATAATTCTTTACAAGATGTAAGATCTGAACAAACACGTTTTACAAAGTATAAAAATAAAGGCACATACATAGAGCCTAAAGAATATATAATTGGTCAAAGAATGGATAGCACTTATGCCAACAACGATTTTTGCTTAATGCCTGTCACAGCAACCGGGCAGAGTATTTCACTTCAATTAGTTTTAAAAAAATACATGGAATTGCCTAATATATATGAAGATACTATTAAATGTTATACTGATTATTTAAATTCTTCCGACAGCAATGTCATACAAAACATAGTACAAGGTTCTGAATGGAAAAAAAAAGTTAGTCGTCGAAAGGATCAAATTGTTCTACCTCTTGCATTGTACTTTGATGATGATGAAGTGGTGAATCCATTGGGCAGCCATGCGGGTGTGCATAAATTAGGAGCTGTATACATATCGATCCTTTGTCTCCCAACTCATTATTTGGCCAAATTACAGAATATTTTCCTCGCATTACTTTTTCATTCTGCTGATCGCGTAAAATTTGGTAATAGAGCTACTTTTACACCAGTAATTACAGAGCTAAATATTCTGAGTCGTGAAGGGGTGGAGCTGAATATTGCTGATCGCCACATTAAAATATATTTCGAATTAGCTGTAATTTTGGGAGATAATTTGGGAATTCATAGCTTAATTGGTTTTAGTGAATCTTTTTCTAGCAATTTTCCTTGTCGTATTTGTAAAATACATAAAGATAACCTAAAGTATTCCACTGAATGTGCTCTAAGATTGTATCGTACTATTGAACAATATGTAATAGATTTAGACCAAAAAGATGTTTCTGCGACAGGCATTAAAGAATGCATTTGGCATGCTGTTGACGGATTTTCTGTTACCGATAATGTTGGAGTAGACATTATGCATGATTTGCTGGAAGGTGTCTGTAAATACGATTTGTCCTTTATCTTGCATACTTACGTATTTGAGCTCAAATTATTCTCGTTAGAATCTGTGAACGAACGAATAATGTCTTTTAATTATGGACCAGACCGCGGCAACCAACCACCTTGCATTCTAAAGGACCACCTCCGAAAGCTTTCAATCAAAATGTCAGCTTCAGAAATGCTCTGTTTTCTAAGGTATTTTGGTTTATTATTAGATGACTTGATCCCTTCGTGTGACCCACTTTGGGAGTTGTTTGTATGTTTAAGGAAAATACTTGATATTGTAACTTCTAGTAATTTGCAAATTGGAGAAATTGAATTACTTCAATGCTTAGTGTCGGAACATCATAAACTATATTTAGAACTAAGTAATAAGACATTAACGCCGAAATTTCATTTTTTTGACTCATCATCATCGTATGCTACAGAAATTCGGTCCATTAATTTCAATTTGGTCCATGAGGTTTGAAGCTAAACATCGGTTGTCAAAATTGTCTGCAAATGTATCAAGCAACAGACGTAATATTTGTAAAACTCTTGCCATAAGACATCAACTAAAGTTAAATTATATGTTTTTAGATAAAAATATAAATAAATCCGTAAAAACTGGACAAAAAATGCCAGTGAATGATTATACAAAACAAAGAATTATAAATAATTTAAATCTTAATGTTTTACTGGTTGAAAAGTGTGACTGGTTAATTATTATTGGAACAAGATATAACAGAAACTTTGTGTTAACTTTAGATGTAGTCAATGACGCCATGCCTGTCTTTGGATCGATAGAAAATATTTTTATATGCGACGATAATATTGTTATCTTTGAAATAAGTACAATTTTTGAATCTTTATATTTTGATGAACGATTATTTTGTTACGTTGTTACAAAAAGTGAAAATGTATCGGAACTCTATTTGTACGACAAACTTTATAGTTATGTGCCAAATAATTTGTCTTACAGTCGTGATGGTAAAACAATGTACGTTACCGTAAGATCTCCTTTGTAATAAATATAAAAAGTTATACTTTTTTCTGCTTTTATTTTTCAATAATACTTAAATACTTAGGGTGTAACTAAAATGCCGCAATATTACTTAGAGGGATTATTTAACTCATAATACAGTACAACTTTCCCAAAGGGACAAGTCAAAGATATCGGCCCATTGTCTTTGGGAAATGTGCAGTTTTATGGGCTAAAATTATTCCCCTAAGTAGGTATATTGAATGCATTTTGTTACAACCTATACATTCCCCACTACAAGAACGATTGCAATAATTACAATACTTATTGTTGTCAAAACAATAATAGTCAGTTACATAAACAGAAAAAACACTTAAGTTTACTATACTCCCTGAATAAATTTTTCCCACTACAAGAACGATTGCAGTAATTACAATACTTAATGTTGTGTAAACAATATAAGTCAGTTACATGAACAGAAAAAAACATTTAAGTTTACCAATCACATTATTAAAACTAAAATGTGGCTTGTACATACTACGATATGTATTGTAAACACAACGATAATGTACTTTTATAATAATCATCTATTTAGTATGCTTAACAAGTCTTTTTGATAAGGTGAACATGAGACGCTGTACACATAACGGTATGTTCTGTTATGTTAACCAACCGAAGAACAACCTGAGCAACGTGAAAAAACAAAGCCAGAGTACGAAGGATCTAAATCCCTGGACTCGGAATTGGATGAACTGCAAAAAACCGGATTTGATTTGACGGACCCAGGCAATTGGCCAGCGGTGGAAAAAATGACTGACCAACAACGATCCTTCTTTAGCAATTAGACGATACAGCCTATCGGGGTGATTTTCTGCTAATAATACTATTAGCAGAAAATCACCCCGAAAACATTGAATTTAGATATACTGAACGCAATGGCAGACGTTTAACATCTTCTATGTGGTACAGGACGTTGGCTAACTGCGAAAGCGTTAAAAGATCTTGGCTTTTATTTTCTAAGACAAAAAATGCAATGTTTTGTGCGTGCTGCAAGATTTATCAGAAAGTATCTACTACTGCTACATCTGCATTGTGTTCTACATGGTTTATTAAAAAAGTCTCTGAGAGATTAGCTGAGCACGAGGCAACCCATATGCACAAAGAGTGTATGATCAAGTGGAAAACACGGGTACAGCAAATGAAATCATGCCAGGGTATTGATCAACACCTTGACCTTGAGAGAGTAGTTAACTCAGAAAAAGAAAAATGGAGAGAGATTCTGCGGATTGTTATGGATGCTGTATTATATTTATCTACGAACTGCCTCGCTTTTCGCGGATCTAACGAAACTCCTAGCGACCTTATCACGCAATATCCTCAGCCTAGTCAAGGTAACTTTTTAAACTTAATTTCCCTGCTCGCGAAACATAATTCAACTCTTAAGTTTCAATTAGAAAATATAAAAAAGGGACATGTGTCATATTTATCAAAGACAATACAGAATGAAATAATTGAAATAATGGCAAAAACAGTTAGAAATAGCATTTTAAATGACATCAAAGAACCCAAATACTTTAAGTAGATTCATTTCATTACTTTTAGATAAGAGTCTGAGAGGGTCTGTTTAACCTTACTTATTTATTTTTGTATTTATATATATTAACATAAATGTTTCTTATATTCCATATGATTAACATTGTTTTACCACCATTTTTTTCTGTTTTACAGCCTGTTTGGAAACCATCACTAAAAAGGTAACTTCAATTCCAACTCAGCAACAGATTCCCAATGACAATGAAGCAAGTACTGAAATTTCCCTTTCTTATTCACATCTAATTCAAAAACAAGTTTTTGAAACTGGCGAGATAAGCATTGAAGCACCTGCTTATTTACCTATAACACCTAAAAAAACATCAGAAAATCTATTAGAAACTTGTGACGAAAACGAAAAAAATCCAGTTCAGTTACCTTCGGTATTTAATCAAATGGAAGTGCCCGGAGAAATAAGCATAGAAGCACCAGCTTATTCACCATTCACACCCAGACCAGTTAGCAATGGTGAGATATCATATAGATAAATTAAATAGCCGCATAAGTAGTTACTGTTATGCTTTATCAATCTTAGTTGATGTGTCCACTATTGAAGTTGCTATTGCCGCTTATTATGGGAATGTATATCCTTTGTTAACTTACGGTATTTTATTTTGGGGAAACTCGGTTCATGCAAGCAAGACGTTTGTTTTACAAAAAAGGTGTCTAAAAACAATATTTAATATGCGTATGGACGAATCTCTCAGATCTGTTTTCAGAAAAAAGACTTTTCTTACCCTTACCCGAAATTTGTAATTTTGTAAGGCAAAACAAAGATAGATTCTTGAAATTCTCTGATGTAAGCTCAAGAAATATGAGAGATACTGATCGTCTCATTACGCCTCAAATTAATTGCATGATATTTGAAAAAAGCACATATGTAACTGCAATCCGAGTTTATAATAGTCTTCCAAAGGAAATAAAGCAGTTGAATAATAATAATAAATTTAAAAGTGTTCTCAAGAAATGGCTTATATAATGTGTTTTATGATTTAAATGAATTTTACTTAAAGACAGGTAGAATGTATTAATGCTTTTATTCTGTTTTATTTGATTTGAATTGTATATGATTATAAAGAATAGGCTAGTTTCCTGGGTCGTAATAATAACATAATAATTAGTCCGTCAGTTATATAATCAAAAAATATTGGACACGTATTTTTTCTTTTGTCAAATAAACAATAAATAATAAAGATAAAGCGCGTCAAAGTTCAGGAGTGGGGGCTCGAGACGTCAAAGTTTGCTAAAAATTGTAGCAAACTATGACGTCACACGAAACTTCAAAGGGCTATATCTTTATCATTTTTTGTTTAATCGACAAAAGAAAAAATACGTGTCTAATATTTTTTGAATATCTAACTGACGGACTAATTATATTTTTTTAGGAAACTAGCCTATTGGTGAATTATATATTACTTAATTGATTTTTTGACATGCTGATAATATTGTATGCCTGATTTATAGGTAAAACTGTGTACTAATTGTTATTTTGTAACATTTAATCCTAACCAGATTGACAATAAATGATTCTGATTCTGATAAATATTAAAGGACCAAATCTTTAAACAATCCATCCTGTTATTTATCGTGACAGTCAATCTATTTCTCCAGTACCAATATCATCCCCCATGCCTTCTATGTCACCCGAGACGAGTAAAATTTTTAATATGTTGATTGAAACAGAGAATGACGATGACGATTCAGTTGTTGATCCAGATTATGAAATAGAAAATGAAAGCAATCTTAGTGATGATAGTTTAAATGAAACTCAGAGAGACGAATTAAGAATTAACCGTCGTATTGGAAAAAAACGTGTTAATAATGTTTCTCCTTCATTATTAACAGAAATTTTTGAAAACCCGGGAGAACAAGTTAACCCCTCCACATCATACGAAAATCGGATTCCAGAGAATTTGAACATTAATTCTCCGAAAAAAAGAAAACAGAGAAATCCGTCTAATTGGAAGATAAATATTGAGAAGCAGAAAAAACTCAAAGGGGAGTCGTATAAAACAAAAAAGGGATAACTATGGAAGAAAGGCCATTAAAACGAGCAAAATGCCTATTGTCTGAGAAACATAAGTGTATACAATTATACCAGAAGATCAAAGAGTAAGGATCTATACTGAATTTCGAAACTTAAAAAATCTCCACGAGCAAAGATATTTTGTTAATCATGTAATGAAAATGAAAAAGAACCGAGACACAACCCAAGGAAACTCAAGAAGAAATTTCACTCTTAAATACACCTTGACTAATTCTGATGAAAAGAAAGTTGTATGCCGAGAATTTTTCTTAGATACTTTAAATATTTCTGATGGCTTTGTCAAAGGCGCTCTCAAAAAAATTAATTCAGAAGGTCTTCTGCTTCCAGATTGTAGAGGGAAAAAGGCTCCACCAAACAAAACCAAAGGCCGAAGAAGAACAAATAATTCGTGATCATATTCTGTCTTTTCCTTCGGTTGAGGGCCATTACTGTCGTAAAAATAGCGAGATCCGTTATTTAGATTCCTCGCTAACTATAACAGAAATGTATAGACAATACAAACAAGCTTGTGAAACCAAATCACTCAAAGCCGTGTGTATGGAGAAATATCGTTCTATTTTTAGAACGTACAAACTGAGTTTTCATAAACCCAAAAAAGATTTGTGCAAGCATTGTACCGCCTATAAAGAAATGAGCGTAGAAGAAAAGGCTAAAAAAGAAGAAAGTCAAGCTCAGCATTTGTTGCGTAAAGACGCAGCACGCGCATGCAGAGATGCTGATAAAGAAGAGGCAAAAATAGACAACACTGTTCTTGCCTTCAATTTTGACTTAGAAGCAGTTCTTACCACCCCTAAAGGCGCCACTGGTCCTTTTTTTTACGTAAGGAAGTTGGCAGTTTACAATCTGACGATCTATAACATTGGTAATCAAGATGTAGAATGCTACCTATGGGATGAAACAGAAGGTAAGAGGGGAGCTATCGAAATTTCAACTTGTATAAATACCTATATTATGGCTCATAATAACATAAAAAAAGTTAAAGTGATGTCGGATGGTGCTGGGGGACAGCAAAAAAATTATCATTTCAGTTCGATGTGCTTGGTGACTGTTAAAAGCCATCCTACTTTACAAGTCATTGACCACAGGTTCTTTGAAACTGGTCACACACATATGGAGTGTGATTCAATTCATTCTAAAATATAAAATAAATCAAAAAATGTACCAGTATACACTCCAGATGACTGGGCTCAAATAATTCGTTTACCTAGAAAAAACCCGCGACCATTTAGCGTAACAACATTAACGCATGATGATTTCAAAGATTTTGGTGCACAAAATCAATTTCAGAGCAAAGGGAATGACGGATCTAAAATTGGTATTAGTGATGCTGTATGGTTGCAGTATAGAAAAGAGGACCCCGATACTATATACTTGAAAAATAGCTACGACAAAAATGAACCGTTTGTTCCGTTAGCACTTAAGAAAAGAAGGGGAAAAATAATAACTCACTATCCAATGGCTGCTTATTTACAAAGACATAATATTTCAGTAAAAAAGAAAAATGATCTTATGAAACTTTGCACAGAACTACAAATACCAAAAAATTACCACAACTTTTATAAAAATCTTCCTTGTTCGAGTACTACTAAGGATACGCTTCCAGAGCCTGATATTCAAGAAGATAGTGATTAATAGCATTAACATTTGCCGTCGGATATACATAAAAAAAAAAAGCTTAACTTTTTTTATATTTTTATATTTTTTAATGTGAGTTTCTCTTTCGTACGTTAGTTTACCATAATTTCAAAAATGTAAAACAGAGTTTTACTTTGTTAATTATAATTCTAGTGGTCATAATTATTGAGCCATTGTAAGTTTTTGAAGTAATAAATATTTTTTTATAATATTTTAATGCATTTTATTTCTAAGAAAAATAAATATTGTATTTACGAGATGTAAAAATCAACTCTAAATTAAATGATTATACAAACCTCAATTAAACATTAATACTTTGGCTAGATCATAAACAATATTATCCTTGTACTCAATTTGATATTTAATTTTTTCACAACAGTGAACTGATTTAACTACCATATTGGCTACTATCACACGAAAAATTTAATTATTTTATTTAAACGTAACCGTGGTAAAAATACCAATCTGCTATAACTTCTATAATATAAATATTTTAAAATTTTCAACAACACCTCACTAAAGACATTTGCATTTGGTTAATATATTCAAAAATTTAAAAAGATACGTAGAAACCCTGATTTGCAGGAACACTTTAAAGTTTCAAATCGCTCTCCTGAAAAATTTGCATTTAGCAGATTGGCAAGTTTAATATTGGGCTGACGAATAACCTATTTAGGAAGCATAATGATCATGACAGAATTAACTAAACTATCATTAATTCTACCTCAGATTACATATGCACATATCACCCATATATCACCATATTTTAGCATTTTTTTACTTCGTCGCAAAGTCGCAAACAAAACAAAAACATCTGTGATATAACTGACAGTGATATTCACTTAGATTTGTCAAAAAAAGACCAAAAAAAGAATTTGAGAAAATTAATGTTTTTAACGTTTTGTTAATTCCATTTGTAACGTTTTGTTATCTTTTTACACTTTGTCCCATAAAAACTTCAAATGCATTTAACTTTTTACTCATAAGTTGTGGAGATATGGTATGATTACATTTTTTAATACATAATTTAAGACAAATAAATCAGAATAGTTTCATTGGCCTACACGTCACATCCACGGCAAACTTACGAATCTGCTATTTTAGTGAAAATCTATTTTTAGTAAAAAACTGCACTAAATGTGGTACTTGACACCATGGCAAATGCAGATAATTTTATCACTGACATATCCAAAGTTGTCATTGCTTGAATCTACATTTCATGTTCATGTCACCCATAGTAAACTCACGAAATTACGGTCATTCAAATATTAAAATTACTTGTAGCAAACTTACGAATCAACCATATTCGTATATTTACATTGGTACCACAGATTATTTAAATGTTAAAGTAACACATGGAAAACTTACGAATCTGCCATATTCGTATATTTACTTTGATGTCAACGATCATTTAAATGTTAAAGTAACACATGGAAAGCTTACGAATCTGCCATATTCGTATATTTACATTAGTAGCAAAGATTATTCAAATGCTTTAAAGTAACATATGTCAAACATACGAATCTGCCATATTAGTACATTTACATTGTTAGCAAACATAATCAATTGCTAAAGTAACCTACGGCAAACAAACGAAGCTCGTAAATTTACATTGGTATAAAATAAAGAATCATGGCGAACGCCCATACATCGAATGTACAGAATAAAAAATAAAAAAAGAGAAGATGAATTATACAGCAGTATTGAGGTTTCCTTACTAGTAACATGTCTGCATAATAGAAATATTTTGAAACCCCCGTTTATGTAAAATATTTCACAATAAAAGTTATAGCCTTATTGCTATTTTCATTTGCCTAAAAAAGTTCACAATGGTTGTCAAACTGACTGTCTATTGTAGATCTGTCACTCAGAACTGTCAAATCAATGAGAAAATGTCAGTCGGATTGACAGATTTTTTTTTTATTTTAGCGGATGGTTGCCTGCTTGCGTGGTGTTGCCATAAATTAATATATTTTAACGTGTCAGTTGCAGGTAGTTTTCGGATATTAACTCAAAAATTATTAATATGCGTTCGGATATCGAATAAAAAATCAGTATTTAAATAAATAAATATCTTTTTTCCCCGTCTTTAAAAAATATTCTGATTAATTCAAGTTGTTAACCAGAGCCGTAGTAATCATATAAAAAATTTTCACCTTCTCTTTTTTTTTTAATTTAATTTGTACAAATTTCGCCATGATTCTTTCAAGTAATCTGAGTAACCCAAAGTAACTAATTAGTAAACGAATAGAAACCCATAGTAAACGAATTTAGGGGGTTTTGACATATCTAATTAATAAATATTTTTAGGAGTTGGTAACACTGTTACCAAAGTAATAAAGTCACTGTCATTATGACAAATTATTATCCAATCTCACATTCTCTTTCACAGCTCGCTCTGGATAACATCTAGATCTCAGAAGAATAATATACATAGAAGCCGCATAAAAATAGAAACTGAAAACAGATAGTTGACACGGTATTTTTCTTATGAGCTTTCGCTTATGACAGAATGAGACAAAAACTTCAGTCAGTTTCTATTATTTTCATGGTTGTCCCGACTTGAAATGTCAATGGACTCCATTGGACTCCATTAAATCCGACCAAATTCAAAATAACTTATTACAGTTCAACGTCTGTCACATTAGCATCTTGCCGACTTGATCGGGTTATATATCGACAAAAACATTGCGGCGGAATTGTGATGTCTGCAAATTAAATATAGGATTGTGCTAAAATTCTCACGGAAAAAAGTATTAACCGGTGTTGGGTTGGTGCGTTATCAAATGACCATTATACTAAACAATGTCTTGTGCAATGGAGCGATGTAAATCCCATTCAGGACGAACAGAAATAAATTCTGTAAAACATAATTTTCTTCGGTAAGTTTTTCAATTAAAAGTGCATAATTAAAACCCAAAATACCTCAAAATACAATAATAATATTGTCAATTATATAACGTATTGTATAAATGACAACTTTTATAGGTATTTTGCTTAAAATTATCGTTTTTTCCTTATTTAAAATTAGGTTAGTTTTTTTGCTAGTGATGTGGTAAAATGACGTATCTACGAGTATATCGATATTTTTTATGACGGTCTTGCTATCAGGGATATTTTTGTTAGTGTTGAGCCATGCAATAGTAATGTAACAAATTGAACCATCATGGTAATTAAACAACCAGCGAAGTATGAGTCGGACTCGCGCACGAAGGGTTCCGTACCACCCTTACATATATTATTATAAATGTGAAAGTGAGTTTGTTTGTTACGCTTCCACGCCGTAACTTCTGAACCGATCATCATGAAATTATTCATCATCATCATCACCATTGCACGATCTCTGGAGTACGGAAAAGAACTTAGACATATCTTACATCTCAGAATAAGGTACTGTTATCGGGGATAGACATTAACGCTAGCGGAGCCGTGGGCGTAAGCTATAAACACGCCCAAAATTTTTGTTTTTTTTTTTTTTTGGGGGTAAAGACAAGATCTACGATGGAGCGAGTTTGTAATATTTCAACTGTCTCACTATAACGGTTCGTGAGATACAGCCTGGTGACAGACAGATGGATATCGGAGTCATATTAGTAAGGTCCTGTTTTTATCCTTTGGGTACGGAACCCTAAAAAGAATCGATTTTTACTAATATGAAGAAAATTACTGTTGAAATTTTATTGCAGCTCCCTGAAGTAAAAGGAAATTAAAAAGGTGTGGATCCGAGGAACTTTCAAGCGACATATTGGACATAAAATGTCATACATACTCGAATTTGTTCAAAATATTTTACTGCCGTGCCGATACATTAATTTCGAATATAAAATTAAATGGAAGCGATTGAAACACGATGCTTTACCTACATTTATATTTGCCGAATTATAAATCAATGGTAATAAGAAAGTTTACGGAAACGGTTTTATTATTTATATTTAAAATTATGTTTAAGTTATAATTATGTGAAAGTGGGTAAAATAATCTCTTGTTTTTCTTCACCTCTTGTTTTTCTATTACCAACACTGTGAATTTTTCACAAATAACACACTGGCACTTTTTTACCCTAGTGTAAAAGTTTTATAAATAAAAAATATCACTTCGAATTATGTGTTTCTCTTTACCTACCTGATTATGTTTCCTTTACTGACTGGTCCTCAAAGCTAGCTGGGAAAAGCTTTAGATGGTTTTGGAATATGCTGAATGGCCCATTGATCAAGTGAAAAATATATCTGACCTTATATTACCTTTTGATACATGAGCGCCCCATTGCAATTTAGAGTCTATTGTGATTCCTAAGAAGGTGGTATCATTTACAAAGTCTAGTATTTTACCTTCAACTAGTATGTCAACGTTGGACTGCCTCATATTGGGGACCGTAAATCGAATGCATTGGGTTTTTTGCGCATTCATAGGTAATAGGTAAGGTAGGTAAGTAGGCACTGTTTGAATTTCGAAATAATCGAAAATATGATTGACATCATATTAGGTATTCTGCCATTCGACAAATACTGGGTAAGGCCTAATGACCAGCAGTAGACAGTAGACGCGCGGTGGGCAATGTATGGAGTTTTTTTTTACCTATTTTTCAGATGAAGCCAAGAGGCGCCATGCGATTAGGAGTTATATAGGTGTATCTTGACGTAACTTTTAAAGTAAAAGCCTCTTTAGCGGCTTTGTGCACTTTTTGGGATGGGTAAAACAGAAAACTCGCGTCAGGACACGAGAACTGATCGAAAATTCGTAAGAAGGACACGGACCTGAGTATGCCGCAAACGCGAGTTTTCACTTCTGCCGGCTTTCTTAGGACGAAACATTTAGTCGATAAATATATTTCATCGATATAGTACAACCCTGATCACATCAGTACCCCAGGACAACCTGCACATTTACGCAAATGACATTGTATATGCATCTCTTTCTGATGCTTTAACAATGCCATAAGTAAAAACAGTGTAGAATATTGTATTTTGTTGTTATTTTAACACGGTTTCTATGCTTTAGTTATTGTTCTGAGATCTAGATAGTTAAATTGAAGAATACTAATCTACATACGTTTTTTGTTTATTCACATTTTCGTGATTTGTGTCCAATATGAAACGAAACGAGATGATGTTACGCAAAGTCTTCGAAGCTGACAAAAATACAAGTTTAATACGTAAGTACATAATTTTTATAACCTACAATATATTAATGAAACAAAAGGTAGGTAATCTATTCAGAAAGTGTACCTTAAGTTTGTATTCATTATGTACCATTGCTTACGCGAACTAGACCGAATATGTTTTAACACATATGAAATTTTAATTTAAACACGTGTCCTAACTGATACATTTCCATCCACATCCGACAAATGTTTTTCTCTCAGAATATTGTAATTAATCAGTAATTTAACGACATAACCATTTACCTATAAACGGTTACGGATAAAACGATTCATTCACGGGCGATTTCACGACATTACTTTTCCACGGCGAATCGTCAAATCGCCCGTGAGTGAATTTCTGTCGACAGCTCATTAGGAAAAAAATGTTTGTCGGATAATTGTTTCAGAATCTTTATTATTTTCACGCAATCATAATAATCTCGTCGTCATTTAAATGTTAAGTACCTATGTACCTATTTCAAACTACTGGTACATTATTAAACTCGCTAACCGATGAGATGGGCAGTGGAATATTAATGATATGTAGTTCTACTAATAATTATAACTACATGCAAAAGTTAACCCATTCGTTCAGTCGTTGATTTTGCGATCCCATTTGACAATATAAGGATTTGGCTTGTTCCTTTTAATGTTCGCTTATTGTTATGTAAGTATGTTATACGAATTCTGGCACTACAAAATTATTGACGTAAAGACTAAAAATAAGATCTGTCTAATCTAATAAATAAATATATGTGATCTAATCGTCTGGTTAAAGTTATGATTTTGTCAATCACCTTTACCATTGACATTGTTTTTGGTTGCTTAAGCTGCTAACTTGGCCATTGGCACTTGGTACTAGAGTCAAGTGTCCCTCTTGCCTGTAGTACCAAGTGTAAGACACAATGCAGTTTGGCTATGACAGGCTTTCGCAAGATTTTAATTTAACCTACATCTGTTTTTATTTTTAGGTAAAAAAGAGTCAATGGAAACTATGACATCAACATCTGAAGCTCCATTATTTTCGCCAGAAACTCCTATAGACCAAGACAATTCTTTTTCTGAAGTTACAACAACACTTGAGGCACCGTCATACTCACCAATAACTCCAATAAACCGGAACACGTTCTTAGCTGAAGCTACAATAACACCTGACGCACCGTTATACTCACCAATAACTCCAATAAACCGGAACACGTTCTTAGCTGAAGCTACAATAACACCTGACGCACCGTTATACTCACCAATAACTCCAATAAACCGGAACACATTTTTAGCTGAAGCTACAACTACACCTGAGGCACCGTCATACTCACCAATGACTCCAATAAACCGGAACACATTTTCACCTGAAGCTACAACATCTGATACGCCATTATTCATACCAACAACTCCTATTAACCAAAATACTTTTATTTCTAGTAATAGTACTATAATTCCTAAAAGTAGCGAAAATTCTTCACCAATTCGAGTTATGTCACCAGAAACTCTGAAATTATTGAATACATTAGATTATAGTGACGATGACAGTGTTCAAGACCCTAATTACGAAGCAAATCAAGACATACATAGCAATTGCCCTATTTGTATATTTTCTGAACCTGAAAGAGTAGTTCCAGTAAGCAATTTACAAATTCCTATCTCTAAAACGCCAAAGAGACGTCGTTCTGAAAATTATTTGCAACAATTAAATCAAACGGAATCCCTATCCAAAAAGATTAGAAGAAGTGCTTCTATATCTGGTGCTATATTTTCAGAGCAACTACCAAAGTCTGATTCGCCGAAAAAAAAAACATGTATCAGACCCCACCAAATGGAAAAGAAGAATTGAAAGAGACAAACGTTTAAGAGGAGAAGCATATAAAACTATTAAAGGTAAATTTGTAGCAGCTGCACCTATAAAGCAACCTAAGTGTATAGAAAAACCGAAACATAAATGTAATGCTAATGTGCCTGAAGAAGCAAGAAAGAAAATTTACGACTCATTTCGAGCTCTGGGGATATTAGAGGCTCAACGGCATTTTTTGGTAACATTTCACAAAAGAAAAGAAGAAAAGATCGACGACAAATGGTCCTTCACGCAAAGAATCTACACATTAATATTCTTTTACATTAGATCATAAGAAGGTTGATGTATGCAGAGAATTCTTTTTGGACACTCTTAACATTAAAGAAGGGATGATAAGAGGAGCTCTAAAAAAAAGTTTCTTCAGAAGGTTTTGTAATGCCAGATAAAAGAGGCAAAAAAACTCCATTTAATAAACTATCTACTTATAGGTACATGTTAAAAAAAAATCATATTTGTTCATTCCCTGCCGTAGAGTCCCACTATTGCCGAAAAAATTCAGGATATAGATATATAGATTCCGGGCTGAATATTAAAATAATGTATAAAAAATATAAAGAAAAATGTGAAGTGTTAAGGAAAGTGTTTAGGTCATATAAGTTAAGATTCCACGTACCAAAAAAGGATTTGTGCAAAAAATGTGTCGCTCATAAATTTTCAAACATTAATGAGACGATTAATACTGAAGATGATGAATATTCCAAGCATCTGAAGCGACGCGACGACGCTTACTTGCGCCGAGATGCTGATAAAAAAGCAGCAACGACTGATCCAAACACTTTGTCTTTTAATTTTGATCTAGAAGCAGTCCTTCAAACACCCAAAGGTGCTTTTGGACCATTTTTTAACGTGCGAAAGCTAGCTGTCTACAATTTAACTTTTTATAAATTTCGAAACCAGGATGTCGATTACTTTACTTACCACCGACAAAACGGAAGGCAAACGTGGAAGTACAGAGATAGCAACTTGTGTATATAAATATATTTTAGGCAAGGAAGGTATATCACATGTAAGGATGATGTCTGATAACTGTGGCGGCCAGCAGAAATTTTAACTTCTCTTGTATGTTGTTATACTTGGTAACAAATAATCCAACAATTCACACAATAGATCATATTTTTTATGAGTCTGGGCATAGCCATATGGAATGTGATTCCATACATTCCAAAATCGAACAAAAATGTAACAATTCTGCTGCGTACACTCCAGATGGATGGATTCAAGTAATGAGAATGGCTAGAACGAACCCTAGGCCTTTTAATGTCAATGTGTTAGTTCATGACGAGTTTTTAAATTTCAATCCAAATGTTGTCAGTTTGTTGAGGAACCTGAAAAAAAAATATACGCAGAAAAGAAATAAAAATTCAAAGAAAACAAAAAAAAATAGGCAAGAAGAAAATGAAGAACAAAACGAGAACAAAGAAAAGAATGAACAACAAAACGAGAACGAAGAAAAGAAAAATATTTTACCAAGATGCTGTGTGGATTCAATATCGAAAAAGCAGTTCTAAGTCTATTTTTATTAAAACAGATTATAATGATGAAACATTTAAAGAATTGAAGATGAAACCAAAAAAGAAAGGAAAAACTGCATCAATAGAGCCTGTACCTGTATATACTGCAAGAATGCCTATTTCAAAGGCTAAAAAAAAGACTTAATGAAACTGTGTCAAGATAATCAAATACCAAAATACTATCATCCATTTTACGAAAATCTTCCAGACTCGGAAACAGTTCGGGACTGCTTGCCAGAGACCGATGCCAATGAGGAAGAGGACTAATCTTATACCTTATATTTGTTTTTAGTTACACTTCATACACACAATGCAGCATATACAGGGTTATTTGTAAATCGTCAATAACCTCTTAGGGGGTGACTCAGACCATCAATATGAACATCTTTTCGTTTGGGACTAATTCTGAAAACACAAAAAAGTTGTCATTTTCATACAAGAAAGTTCGGCGGAACGGGCAAAATGTATGGAAAAGCCAGCATTTGCCCCGTACAAAAAGTTGTCCATTAGGACGGTCTGAGTCATCCCCTTGAGAGAGTATTGATGTTTTACAAATAACCCTGTACACTAGTACGTAAGCATAAGTGATGCATGAGTTGATTATAAGATGCTAATTATATTTTTTAAATAAAAACATTTGATAAATTTGGTTTTTCTTGGTATCCTTTTTTCATGGTCGTAGAGGACATTTATATATTTAAGTTTTTTTTTTTACTAGCTATTTATGTCCCACTGCTGGGCAAAAGCCTCCCCTTTATTTTTCCACTTTGCTCTATCTCTTGCCATCTCTCTCCAAGTTTCATCGAATACAGTGATGTCGTCTGTCCATCTTGTTTTTGGTTTGCCTCTTGACCGTTTCCCATCAGTAGGTACCCATGAGGTTGTTCTATAAGCCCATCTTTCCGGCAACATTCGGCAAACATGGCCCGCCCAGTCCCACTTCAGCCTAGCAGACTTCGTTCCAACATCGACCACCTGTGTCATGGTGCGCAGTGTTGTGTTTCTTACTCGGTCTGTCCTTTTAATTCCTAACATACTGCGCTCCATCGCTCTTTGGCAAACCTGCAGTTTGAACTTTTGCTTTTTGGTCAGGTACCAAGTCTGGGCACCGTAGGTTAAGATGGGCAAGATACACATGTCAAGGAGTCTCTTTTTAAGGCAAGTTGGTAATTTCCCTTTAAATAGTTCCTTCATGGAGGAGTCTCTTTTTAAGGCAAGTTGGTAATTTCCCTTTAAATAGTTCCGTCATTGACCAAAAACTCTTCCACGCATTGTCGATCCGACGTGCGATTTCCTTTTCTTGCCGTTCCTTGAAGGAGACTATTTGTCCTAAGTAAATGTACTCCTCGACGTATTGTATATCTTGTCCATCTACCGTTACCCTACGTTTGGTGCTGTTTGTCATAAGCTTGGTTTTTTCCCTGTTTATATGAAGCCCAACCTGCAAGCTTGCCGTGCTCAGATCTTGGAGCATTTGTGTGATTTCAGAAGAGGAAGAAGCGAAAAGTACAATGTCGTCGGCGAAACGTAGATTAGTTAAGAGCCCGACATATGCCAGGCGGCGTGGCCATACAAATGCGGATGGTCTAAACGCGTTGGCTACTTTGGATATTTTCGTTTTTTAGGAATATTCAAGGGTTATTCGAAAAAGCAAAACATATGATGGCTGCCTTATCTGTAATGCAATAATAATCAAAAGTTTCAAGGTTAATTTCAATGTATTTGGTGAATAATGCTATATACCGAGTAAATTAGACGTGATTTGGAGGCAACTTTGCAATTTTTTTCTATCGAGAAAATTTAACGCAATCGTGTTTTTGAGTCATATAGTTACCAGAGTTAGTCCTGAACTTTGCTGCATTTTTATTTCAACTTGAGTATTTAATTATTATTGATATAACAGTCAATCTTGCAAAGCAGTATGGACCCTTAATCTATTTTCGCCGACCATAATGCCTTTTGCTTCCCAAGGATCTGCCAGTAGTTGGAACACTTCTTGTAAAACACTTGTAATTTCGGGGAGAGCGGGTCACCCTGCTTCACACCTCTCTGTATCTGAAAAGGTGGTCCAGACGACTGTAGCTTAACCTCGGCGGTACTTTTTGCGTAGATATTTTTTATTATGTTTATGTAAGGTTCATCTATATCTTGGTTGTACAGTGCATTAAAAATTGAATCGTGTGTGACACTATCGAATGCCTTGGAGTAGTCCACAAAACCTAGGTATAATGGTTTGTTATATTCAGAGTACTTCTCTATAATTTGATTGATGGCTTAGAGGTGGTCTGATGTTGAAAAACCTGCACGAAAACCAGCTTGTTCTGGTGGTTGATATTTTTCAAGGGTTTTAGCTATGCGATTTTAGATAATAATGATAAAAATTTTGTAGACATGTGAAATGAGGCTAATAGGGCGGTAGTTGGCTATATCATTTTTGTTTCCTTTTTTATACAAGAGTAATAAGTTGGAGTGACACATTTTGGTTGGAATTTGGCCTGAATTTAAAATGGAATTAAAAAGTTTAGTTAAATGAGGAGTTAAAGGTCCCCAACCTACTTTTAATGCTTCAGATGTTACTCCATCTGCACCGGGACTCTTACCAAACTTTAAGCCACGTATGACATCATGTACTTCTTGATCAGTTACACGTGGAACAATATTGGAGCATGTGTGAAATAAATTTTGAACTGAGCTTGTGTTTCTGTAAAGGTTTTTATAAAAGAGTAAGGCGATTTCAATAATTTTATCCCTACTGCGATGTTCTTTCCCCTTTTCGTCTTTAAGACTTGTAATCCATGATTTATTTCGAAGTATTTCTTGTTTTGCTGTTCGTAATGATCTATTATTTTCTAATATTCTAATTCTAATTTTAAGTTATAAAATTTAAATTCTAAACCATAGTATACTTTCGAAAGTACCACTTTCGTAAGTTTTCCAAGGCAGAAATTGGATGCATTCTTTAATTCACTGACGAAATTACCACTTTCGTAAGTTTACCAAGGTAGAAGTATATAGCTATTAATTACTATGTATGACGATGTAAACATACGAATGTGCGTTTATTTCTAATCTACATAAATTATGGTAAATCTGTTATTATATACCTAAAAAAGATAAGCGTTTTAAAAGCTAAATGTATCACAATACCTAAATAACCCTATAAACAAAAATATATATATTTTTTCATGTATCTAAACGTTCTCCTGTCAAATTCAAATTGTGCAGATTCGTAAGTTTGCCGTGGATGTGACGTACACTTCGTCTTCAGCCGGTACCACCAGCCTATAGTTCTCTGCCATTCTTCTATTTCATCGAAATCTACAGGCGTATTCTGCACTTGAAATATTTATTAAACAGCATTTGTAATTACAATATTTGTACCGTTTTTATTTGTAACATTCCCACATAATTGTAAGGTTTATTAAACACAGCGCTTGTAGTACAATTTTACAAATTTGTCACTTTTTTTCAATTTTGTCGGATTGTAATCTTTATTAAACAGGGCACAGGGGTTGCTTAACTTACATAAGCGCTATTAATGCTCACAACCACTAGGCCATCGGCCTCCTCAAATATTATATCTTTTCAGGGAAGACAGACTCACAGCCTCTGTGGTCCAGTAAAAGCCTCCGTGGTCCAGTGGTTAAGGCGTTTGCCTGTTGACCCGGGGGTCGTGGGTTCGTTTCCCACCGGAAGCATATTTTGTTTAATTGGTTCCGGTTTGGTTAAGACATTGCAAGCTTGAATCACCTGATTGTCTGATAAAAAAGATGATTCCATGCTTCGGAAGGCACGTCAAGCCGTTAGTCCCGGCTGCCATCTGGTAGTCGTTAAAGGAACCACGTCAGAGGCCGAGAGGCGGTTCCGAAGAACTCTGACACCAGGGTGTGCATGGTCGATTGACTGTGACACCTACTCGAAATGATGATAAGGGAAGACAGAGTGAATGATCCCAGCTTTTACAGTAATCAGGGTTAGAGAGAGATCCTTCGATCAACTTTTTTCATATCCACAAATTAAATAAATTAGACAAAGTAGGTACTATTCTTTAAGTTGCTGGATACTTACTGAATGTAAAAGATTCAAAATAATTTTAACAAAATACTATTTTCTTACTTAACCTAGCCGGAGATCAAATATCAGAACTATTGGTTTATACAGACCATGTTGTTAAAATTTAATTTAATTAACTGACCATGTAGGTCAATCAATTAAATAAAATTACTATGTTCAATTTTATTATATTAAGAAATAAAATGAGTATTTATAATATCCATTATCTAGAGCTAAAATAATAAAAAAAAAAAAAATAACCTACTTAAAAATATATATTTACAAATTGTACAGTCCCTCCAGATGCTCACCTCTGGGCATCGTGCCCAAAAGGCTGGCAGCATTGCCTAATTGAATGGCAATGCTGATACGCTGAGCTAGGTAATTTCCAGCCCTTTGGTCACGAGATACCTCAATAAGTCAATTAAATTAAATTTTATTTCAGGTAACATAAGACCTATATACATTCCAAATTATTAATATGTATAAAAACAAAAATACAATAATAATAATAAATAATACATATACATATTAGATTGATTTCCAGCCGCTATACCCGGCACTGTATGTGACTTGTCTATCACAGCAATGCCAGATACAATGATCAGCAAAGGTGACCGCATCCATAGAAGAGTCTAGGCGTTTACCTTATGACCCAGAGGATGTGATGGAAATCCCCTGGGAAGCATACTTCATAAAGTTGTTATAAATAAATACATAATGAGATTGAGCTAACCTCAAAGTATGTTCGACATTTGTGTTATGAGATACTAGCTCAACGATACTATATTTTATTACAAATACATATAAAGATAAATTTCCAAGACCCAGGTCAATCTGAAAGAGATCATTTTCCACCTTAAGCTTGAATGGGGGGTTGAACCCAGGACCTCCGATGTGGCAGCCTGGCATGATGGTCACTAAGCCACAAAGGTAGCCGTGTGGTTTCCGGCAGAGTAGAATGGGACCACTCCAAGTTTTCTCATTGATGTCGTAAGAGGCGACTTAGGAAATAGCTAAACAAAGCTCATAAACATCAATGAGACCTCTCCAATCCGTCTGGCCAGCGAGGAGAGTGTAGGCCAAATCCTCTGTCTACTCTGGCCAAGTATGGCTCTGGTAGTACAGAGAGGGTCATGCTCCTGCAGTGGAGACTAAAAAGACCTGATGATGATGATGATGAAGCCACAAAACTCGACTGTTTTCAGTCCGATAAGGACAGTGCCAGTTATAATCATTATTTGATGAGAAAGATTATTCCTTACTTCAGGAGGCATGTTGAGCAGTTGGTAGTAATGGCTTTTGGCTAGAAATTTTATATTCTGTGGAGTAGTTATACTGGCAGTTTGTGTTTTTGAGAAAAAGAATTAGGAATTGAATTTAAACTTTCAAAAGGTAATAATGTGAGTGTTGTTGTTGATGTGTTTTTGGTAGTCAAAGTATTATAAAGAGCTGCTTGAGAGTCAAATCATGTTGTAAGGGGTTTTATAAGTTATATTTTATACTTTGTGATTATGTGATATTGTAGAGTTGAGTGAATGTGATTATAATATATGAGGAAAGATAAATAAAGATATTTAATTCGTAACTAAGTTATGATACTACAAGAGCAATTGGTTAAGAATGCCCTGAGCATTCTTTAACAATTGATACTTTTACAATACAATTGATACAACTGATATTTGAGAAAATGTAGGGTTGCAGGGAGATTAAATGCTTCCAGAAAATAATTAGTATATATTTGGGCAGTTTTGGTTAAGAATGCCCAGGGCATTCTTAAGCAATTGAGTTAGAATGCCCAAATGTATACTACCTACTAATACAGTTGTTGATACCTTATATAGGTAACTGAACAAACTATAAAAAGGGGTATTTTTACACTCCACTTACCTTTTATGAGAAAATAATCAAAAAAATACAGTTGAACACGGCACTTTTCACGTATAACTCAGCTCGCCACGATCACAAACAAACTACGACGTCTCCCTATTATATATAGCCACAGAGTACTTTATTATTTTTAGGAAACTATTAGCTTCTTGAATTTGAACCGTATCGTTTGTTCACAGATTTGAATGAGTATTTCCTAGTAATCCTAGCAGCGTTAGCGTTCTCATCGCTGATTGGCTGTTTTAACTGCCGGCGACATGACAATGACAGCTTTATATTTTTTTAAATCGTGGATTATGCCTGGCAAAGGCGTCATTTTTTCAGACAGCCTGTTTTTTTTCTTATTGATGGTGGGTGGGTGATACTTGGCAGACGAAAATATATCAAACATCTTTTTCCTACCCACTTACCGACTATTGGGTAGACGACAGGACATTTTATCGACAAAGTAAAAATAAAGGGGTAAATGAAATAAAAGATAATTTATTTATTGAATGATTTATTTTTTAATATTTTCTTATATTTTCCAAAAGCTTTATTTTATAAAGGATACATTAGGGATGCTTTACTTACACATTTTTTTTTACTAAACGCTATTTAAAGGAAAAACACGTTATTAATTATTTTCGATAAAGGATATACCTAATGCATGAATTTGTGAATATCAGAATGGCGAGTGTAACTCAAAAAGCAATAGTCCTATACATATGACAGCAATTTTCTAGCAATGTGAGGAATGTGCGTAAAATTTCAAGCTATGTGCTTTTATAAAACTATTTCAAAAACTTAGTGAGCCGTCAGCCTGCCATCAGAATGGCGGGTGTCCGGCCGGTGTATATTTAATCTGAGCTAATAAATATTAAACATGAAAACGTTAGCGTAGAAATGTTCCGGCAATGTTCTCGAACGTTTTAACCTAGCAAACACGACGAACAGTGTCAAGGAAATTAAAATTACAGGGGTTTAATGTCATGATTCGTTTAATATTATGTATCACAACAATTACAGTTTACATTGGCTATTATACATTTTATAAGGAAAATTTAATAAATGAATCTCCCTACAGTCATACACAAAGTAAGTTACGTCACACGTTAAGGGAAAGGGGGTCGACGAAGTGTGTGACATCGAGTGACAAATTTTGTTAAAAATTCCGAAATCATCGAAATGGAAATAAAACTAAGAACCTCTGTTTTAGTTCAGTTATTTCGAAAGTTGTAATTATATGTGTGTGACGTCACACTTGGAACACGAAGGTAAGTTATGAATTTGGCTAGTGTACACACTATAAGTATTTCTGTATAGAATAAAATTAAACAAAAAGTAGCACTAGCACCACCTCATATCACACTTATAATGTCCGTCTTAAAATGTGCCTATTTGCTAAGTTAGTGACCAACGTTTTGATAGTCACTTCAAAATACATTGCGGGTTTCCTACGTTTCCAAACGTAATGTACTTTGGAATGACAATCAAAACGTTATACACTGAGTTAGCAAATAGGCCGGCTGGAAGACAAACTAGCATTAAGATTATGAGTTTTTGTAAGAATATTTGGTCAGGGGTGTCATCCCCAACTACCTGTCCGGTAGTTACAGGTACTGCATCTGGTATGCGTGTCCGGCCTTCCAATCTGCTACTTGCTTTTCCCTCATTCATCTGAGTGTGTAAACCACATTCCTTTCCCAAATCCAAATTATTCCTGTCCCTTCCCAGCTTAAAAAAGCTTCCGAAGGGCAGCAGCGTCGGAATTACAAGAAGCCAAAGAAACTGCGCTCGCAAACCCGCCTGCCAAGCGTGGTGAGTATGGAAATAACCTCCCATGGAACAAAGAATCCTTGGGAGAGGCTTTTGTCCATCAGTGGACTTTTGAGGCTATAATGACGAATACGGGTCAGGCCTAATCTACGGTTTGCCTATACAAAAGGCGCTCAAAGTATATACGCGATCGAAAGTCGACAGCGTATCGTCGTCTGCGTCGATGCGAAAGGATTTTCATTCGTTTTGTATATGCGTCGTTCAGTGTGGCTTGACCCTAAACGTTTAATAAATAAGAATTTTGTAAATAAAACATAAATGTTTTAAAATCGTCTTTATTGTATCTTAGCTTATTGCTATAAAACAAACCGAAAAATCGGACGGAGATTCATTTAAAAGTAACAGTAAAATTAATAAACATTGGGGAACGCTTAGAACAAACACTAGACTTTGAAAACGATTAATAGTTAAGGATGAAAAATACCTTTTGAGTTTTTTTTTTATACTTGGTTGTAGGATAAACTTTAAAACATCCAACATATTCGTTGCAAGCCAGTCGCAATAAGAATCCACTTTCATAAAGCACAATAAGTATTCAAAAAATATTTATTGAAAAATGTAACAAAAGGTTATGAAAATGAATTATATATTCTTTTTAAAAAACTAGCTTTAATCACACAATAATGTATATAAATGGGACATAGCACGAACGTTTTTATTATTTGTTTCCGTTGACGTTTCAATGGAGTTACATCCATCGTGGTCGCAACGAGACTAAATCAGTCTTATTAGAAAACGAGGACTACCTTTAGTACTGGTTTATACCAATATCCGACCAATATAAAAACAATGACAGCTGACAAAATGTCAAAGTAATAAATGCTGACTTATTTTGGTCGGCTAATGGTATGAAAAATGAAAAATGTTTTTATTTATTTCACATTTGTTTCCTTATATAATAATGGCAGGAGCCTCCTTTTAGACTTAAATGGTCCGTGTTAGGAGACACCGCTCTTTCAAAATGTTTTTAACATACTCGTAAGTACAGAATCAATAGTTTATAAAACGCTAAGTTAACTTATAGAATTTTAATTAAGTATAGAATGCTATATATTTATAAAATAAATACAAAAATATAGTATGAAAAAATATGTCTATAATGTGTGTATATTTATATGTGTCTTGGGATCGGTATAAACCAAGTACTGAAGATGTCCCATAAATATTATTGACATAAATGAATTTTATGTCTAAGAAAATCATCGTTTACTATGCTTATCACGTACTTGTCAAAAGTGGCTTTTAATTGCGTCTGTCATGTAACAAACAAACGGAAACAATTTTGAGATTCAGCCGATATTGAACATAAATATATTTTAATCAACATCAAATGAAATTTATTAATATCATGCATTGAATACATAAATAGTTTTATTTGGTTCAAAGCCTAATCACACTTTACTGAATTCACTAACTGACAAGAGAGAGGAAACTACACATTAGACACGAATGGAGATATCTCGTATCGTGTCTCACGTACTGCGGCATCCCTCTCGTTAATTACTGAATTCAGTTAAGAAGAGTGACAATAAAATATAAAAAAACTCGTCTCGACTATTCACACAGATTGAGCTTGCCCCAAGGTAAGTTCGAGACTTATGGGATACTAACTGAATGATACTATATTTTATAATAAAAACATATATAGATAAACAAGATCCAAGCCAATCTGAAAAAGTTAATTTTCCATCTTGACCTGAGCGGGGATCGAACGGTGGCAACCTGGCATGAAAACCACAAGCCACAGAGTTCGTCACAAAGTGTGATTAGACTTTTAACAATATATTCATAATCAAGTAATTTGACATTAATCATATTTTTGTATAAGGCGTGGATTTTGCCCAATGTATATTTATTAGACAATTTTTGTATATTGAACTCATTAACCAAAATTAAATACATCATTTCATGACTATTTTAAAATATTAGATTATAAAACATACATTTTCATAATTTTCCATTACTTAGAGTAGTCGACTATTCGGGTGTTTAATAATTACTTAATTAATTCTTAAATATAGCATATAATTTAAGTAGAATAAACCTAATCTTAAGACCAGAGTTTGGACGGAGCGAAGAGAATAAACCTAGAATTTATAATTTTAAAATAAATAAGCGACGTACAACGGAACAATCTTGGGATATCTCAGGGCCTGGTGCCCTTTAATTAGTTTATAGTATATTTATCTTTATTTTTCCATTATATAAAGTTCAAATTTGTTTTTTAAATTACAAAGATTACGTGGTGACGCGTGTCTGAGCGTCGCGCGTTGAGCCGTCGTTGCCGAAGCCCTGAGCGGGGGTTGCGGAGAGGGGGGTCTGGTTTTGGATGAGTGACTTCGACAAAAATAATTGTCTTGTGTTGTAGCACTATCCTAATGTGGTCTTTGTTTGTAAAACTGTCAGATTTCCGCCTGTAGTAGACATAGAATAGATGGTAGCAAGAAAGGCACATTCAATGGGAAATGGCAAGGCACTTTTCATTACATCATGGACGAGAATCATGTAATTACTACAATTTAAAACGTTATGTAAAAAGGTCATGGCCTCTTATAAATGACAGTCATCTTAAGGAATTTGTATTCCAATGTTGAAAACATTGTGTAAGGATGGTGTCATTGAAAGGCTCTTACAAACAAACATTGCTGGCCGTTGATTGTTTTTTGGAGGGACTATGTAGCTAGCTCCAAGTGAGCTTTCGCTACTTCACCGGACGTTTGAGGCGAGGCAGAGTGCTCTCAGCCTTTATTGACAACATCACCAAAGGGCCCCCAGGAGGGACGGACCTCGGTTTTGGGCGTTGCCTGTCTGCGCCAGGCTTGGAGAGACAGCAAACTCTTATATTACCTAAAGGGCATTGCATGCATAGCCTGGAGGGCCGAGCTGAGAATCGCCGGCCGTTTGGGGCGCACAGCGGCTCATGCCTTGGTTTCGATACAGGGCAGACCTATATACGTAAACGAGAAACCCTTACAATTTTGTCTTTTACGTATATAGGTCCGTTCTGCTCGGAGTGCGGATAATTCCTTGATTTTTAACCAAGGCATTACGGTCGCCGACGTCGTGTGTAGGAACCTTCAAAATGAGTAAGTAACGTATTTTGCAAATGATTTTTAGACAGATTTGTAGTAAAACCATAGTAACCATATTCATAATAACTTCGACCTACTATAACAGTGCTATAGTATACAGAGTGTCTGATCCAACTGGTTCAATGAGGATATCTTTAAATATATAAGAGATGGAGAAAATGGTAAAATCCATGGTAATACGTGTGTCACCATTTTTTATGTGGTTAACAAAAACAAAATTCTTATGACACATTTGTAAAAAAAAAATACTTTTTATTGTCGTTGAATTTAGTTGGATATCTACTATAGCACTGTTATCGTAGGAAAGTTTATCGTGCAATACGAATGGTGATATAAATAAATATAATTAACATGTTCACGGAATGTCCTTCTTTTAACCTAAACGGACGAATTACAATTCCTTTCCTTCCTATTTCTTTTATTATCTTAGTCATGTTGTACGTAGCGTTATGAACATTGAGACATAGACATTATTAAAATATATAACACCGGGTTACACGAAGTTCACGTACGAACGGGGTAGTAGGTACAGTCAGCCAAGGAGATACCTCACCCCGCCATCTACCTATATTTTGTTTTCTCTTAAACTAAACGTAATAATAACATGAAAATGTATATTCAAGAAGTCTAAATAAAAATCTTTCTGAATATATATTTTCATATTAATATTATTTGTAATTAATAAGAAAATTCAAGATATAGGTAGATGGCGGGGTCAGGTATCGCCTTGACTGACTGTACTACTTACTACCTCACCCGGAGGTCTTCCTCAGGGTGAATGTGGTCCGAATGAGGTCGAAACATGTCGGCCAATAGTTGAATTCGTACGTGAGTAGCCTGTTGTTACATATTTTAATAATAGAGACATATTTTTTTCGGATAAAGTAATATTATATTTTAAAACAGTAATAAGCAGTGGTCGGAACGCGGGCACTTACTTACTCAAACTTCAAGGATATGCTAATAAGATTAGGTCATTTTTGTGTTTTTCTTAATGTTTATAACTGTGATGTTTGTATATATCATGTTCGTATGTGTGTCTTTTTGATGCTAATAAAGTTGATATCTATCTATCTAAGGAAGCGGATAGTACCAACGCGATGCGTACGAGCGTGCTTTTTGATGGCTGTTGCATCTTATCGGTAGGTTTAGATAAATATGCTCCACGCGTTCCGAATACTGGTTATGACCGACACAGGAAAGGTAGTTATGTTTTAAATCCCACTGTGAGCCCTCTCAATTTGTACATGTAAATAAGCTTTTATTGGGAAAAAAATGTCAATTATGCTTGCAGTGGCATAACTACAAGGCATACTAGCAAATTACCCCGATCCCACGGGGCCTCGGACCCCAGATGGTACAATTACGCCAGTGGCTACTTGTTTAACCCATGCAAGCACAACCTAGCTAGTAGGGATATGTCGACCAGGAAAACGTACAGTGTGAATGTGGTCATGGAGATCAGACCATGTCACATCTTTGTCATGTCCATTGTGCCCCACTTCCTGCACAAAGTACATCCTTAACTCTGCCTCGGCGAGTGGCTGTCGCAACCTACTGGAGGGACAAAATTTAATATATTTTTAGATGTTTTGAGCCACCGACACGATAAGAAGATCCCATGACAGCGACTAATAGATCAGGTTAGGACCCCAAGTCTTCTATAAACAATAAGTAACACTCAGATTTGTGTTAACTTCACAAAGGTAAGTTTAGAATCCTTAGTTGAATAGTAAGGATTTTTTTACAAACTTAAAATCTTCATAATCGCATTATCCATAGCTCAAAAACTATGGATGATGCGATGATGCATATAACGCATCATGCGATGATGCGATGATGATGATGAATGTACAATTAATTCCTCACAGTAGGACAACTAAAGTAGGCGCCAGTTTACAAGTGAATAGCGAGTATAGACCTTTTTCAACCTGTATTCAACGCTTGGTCGCACAGTGTTTTTTTTTGTCATGGCGGCAAAACTTAAGCCCAATGCAGACGACAGACTATCCGTGACGCACTTTTTAGTCTGTGTAAATAGAACGTATGCAATCATATGGAATAACGCACACGACGCGCCATCTGGACTTTTTTGCGCCGCAGACTCGACGGACAAAAAGTGTGTCGCTGCGTTGGGTCTTAACTCATCAAGCGCGGAAAACGCAGACACAATAGTTTTTTTGTTGTTATGCGGCCCGATCGGGCCGCTTGCCGCTTGGTGGTTGAGAGGTCAACGCCCTCACATATCGCATAGTCACTATGGTATTTTCTTAACTGAAGTCAATCATACGAAATCCTCTGTCTGCTCTGGCTAAGTATGGCTCCGGTAGTACAGAGAGGGTCATGCTCCTGCAGTGGAGACCAAAAAGACCTGATGATGATGATATTAAAACCACATTAAATTTATAATGGCCTTAATTGTGGCTTTAGTATGGCCTCACAATTATTCGGTAATAGAAGTCAACGTACGTTATTCACTTGCATACTGACGTTTAGTATAGACATATTTCTTGTTCCCATTTGTTTAAAAATTTCGAAAGATTTTAAATATATCTTGCACAATAGTCACAAGACTGGTGGGTTTTCTTTTACATACAAGTGTATTTACAATACTCTAACATATAGTACGACCTACGGCCTAAAGCGCCTATTAAACTATCCTGAATTCGGTCGCTGATGAGAGGGACGCCGCTATACGTGAGACACGATTGGAGATATTTCTATTCATGTCTAACGTAATGCGGCGTCCCTCTCATCGTTACTGATTTCAGGGTAGTTTAATAGCCGATTAACTTATGTGTAGCTGCCATATTTTGTAAACAATCTTAAATTCGTCATTTACTTTTTTCAGTTTTTCTGAGTTTGTGATTAAAACTTTTTTCAATTTTATAGTATTTTTTTTTGCTTAAATTACCGTTTTGTTCTAATGTGTTAATTTTAAACTTATTACAGTATTTTCGGGCCCTAGTAAAACTTATTCGAATTTAGTAAGTAGATAATTAAGGCTTGACTTAACCTCATTAAAACTTAATTTTAGTGGGTTTTTTTATGAATCAGAAAATAAATATTGTTTACAAAATACACCAACTAAGTAAAACAGACAAACTTACCTAAATATTGCAATTAATAAATGTCATAGTGTTATAAAATTACATAAAAAATATACAACAAGCGGTATAATATAACAATAAAAAAAAACCATATTCTTACTTTTATACAACACTTTGTGCTGGTCTATATACATCGTGTATAATGTATAGAACTTTGTTCAAGCTAAATATACATATATGCGTATAATAAACGTAGGAAAATTTATAAAATATGTTAATAAAAGATTTTGTGAGACTATTTCTAAGTTCGCGCAATTTGACACTGTTTTACTACTTAATCTAATGTTCACGTATTTGTGTCTCGTATGTGCGGTTTTAAAAAAATACCAGATATAGTGTAAATTTACCAACGACATTACTTTAAAACCGTGTGGTATCCGGCAGAGTAGAATAGGACCACTCCAAGTCTTCCCGTGGATGTCGTAGAAGGCGACTTAGGAAATACAAGCTAAACAAAGCTTTTAAACATCTGTGAGACCTCTCCAAATCCTCTGACTGCTCTGACCAAGTATGGCTCTAGTAATACAGAGAGGGTCATGCTCCTGTAGTGGAGACTAAAAAAGACCTGCCGGCCTATTTGCTAACTCAGTGTACAACGTTTTGATAGTCATTTAAAAGTACATTACGTTTTATATATCTTTAATAAAAAAAGTTAATTATAGGAAACCCGCAATATATTTTGAAATGGCTATCAAAACGTTGGTCACTGAGTTAGCAAATAGGCCGGCTGATGATGATTACTTTAAAGAGGTGACTTAGCTCATATTTCTGCAATTTTCCTATGGGCCAAATAATGGAAATTTGAAAAGAATATTCGACATTTTCATACAAAAGTGTTTGGCCGTCTGGCAAATTTGTATAAATTGTAGATTTTTAGTTACCTACATTGATCCCGTAGGAAAGTTGTTCATGATGGGCGAAGTTACTAAAGGAATGTCGGTAGTGAATTTACTCGCTGTATAGTCATGATTTTTTGATTAAATTTAATCTGATATAAATTCATTACGTTTGTCACATTTAAACAGCTCTTTTTTCTCTAGATTTCTTTATCGTGATAATCTGACACTCGTGTTGGCCACTTACACACTCGAAAAAGAAACAGATGATTTATGTGGTAGCTAAAGGTTTAAAGGCTAAACCTTTCTATTTATCTGCTGGTACTTGGTACAGCGGACAAATGGATCATAATTCGAGATCAGATATTCCAGTGCATATTTACGTAAAGTAATTTTTTGGCTCACATATTACGGCAGCGGCTTCTTCGGATATTTTTATAATTTTTTTTTTCCTAATTATTGAATTAGGCATTTGTCTCCCATCTCACCTGATGGTAAGTGACGATGATATATAATAAATACTAGTATAACCATTATTCATTTGCCATTTCACTCTCACACTTACAAAGTACTTATATTCCCTGACTTTTATTAGGCCCGATTGAACACTATTACAACCTAGTAGTAAGGGTATTATTGCTTCATCAAAAATCATAGTAAAACCAGCGTAAAGCAACCCTTATGCTGGAGCAGGGCAGTAAGTAAGCACTTAAAATATAAAACATGTTATTTTTTTTCAATAAAAAAGTGCTTTCCAGAATTACCAACTTCTGAACTTAAAGTAAATATGCACTGGAATATCCGATCTCTAATCATTATAGTAGGTGCGATACCCACTATAATGGTCTGCCCATAGAATTCAAACTTAGCTTGAGCTGAATTTCTGCGTAAGCAACTCTTATTATAAATATATCGTCTTTAAGTAAAAGAATTCCAATAAGATAATGATATCCTGCAAACTTAATTAGCTATACAAATTATATTAATTTTAACAGTCATTTGAAACAGATAAATTATGTTTAAATCGTGGGAAATTCTTAAAAAAGAAAATTAAAAAAATATCTGTAGGTATAAAGCATCATACGTTGGAGTGAGATAGAGATATCTCCATACATGTCTAACGTATTGCGGCGTCCGGCGAGGTTCAACTCAGCGTATAAAGGGTATACCGTTCGGAAGATGTATGGTAAGCTTTAATTTTAATACATTATATGAAGTTGGTTCATATTGTCGGATTTGATATCCTTTTTGATTTGTGACAAACTTTTCAAATAAACGTCCTTCAAAGGAATAAAGTGCGAAATATTAACATTCCTCTTGAAACTATTGTTGTAAATTGCATTAAAATCCGTTGAGTAGTCGAAAAGATTTAAGGGAACAAATAACGTGAGCGACTTCATTTTATACTATGCAAAGATGCGCACAGTTTGTCGCTGCCGCCAATATTCAAAGTTTACTTTAATATCTACATTCAGCAAGGAAACTCGCGTGTGAGTAAGCAAAATCATGGAATTCATCATTCACTTAACTCTTAACTAACGGTAAAAATGACGAAAACTTAAGACCCGTATTTACAAAATACCGTGGGTCTTGAGAGATTAACCAATCCTTGGTGAAAATTCAGTGCGTCTGTATATGTATACCCTTCAACTATTTTGCCTCAGCGCATAATGTTCTTTTCCCTAAACATCATCTCAAAATGCCCCCAAAAATTGTCTCAAAAAAGAAAATAGGTCAATCTGAGTAAGGAAGAACATTATGCACTGAGACGACTGTCGACCTATTTATATATTTATATCATGGTCAAAGAGATTAAATATATAAGTACTATACAGAATAGAATGGAATAAAAACCAAAGTTTAAGGCAAAAATTAGCACGAATGCATACTAACTCAGTACAATTCAGTGACAGAAGCGGACCCGATCACCGTGTTTCTATGAAATATGCTGACTTGTGATCTTAAAGACAGCAAATAATATTATAAAAATTAATCTATAAAGGTTTTTAGCTATTTTCCATACATTTTCATATCTATTTCTGATACATTCAACATTACAATTTCATGACAACAACCGTCGTCTTGACTTTCGGTGCACAAAATTTCAATATTCCCCTATACTACTAATTTAAAAAATCTCTTTGATCATATTCATCATTTAACATTCTGATGACCAATTCCCAAAATAACCCACCAACCCCACCTAACCCACCATTAAAGTAAACGTGGCCTTAGCCTAAATATTTAGCTCTAAGCTCTGTCTACCCCATTACCGACAAAGACGTGGTTGACAACTAAATGCTTTATCCCTACAGGTTTAGTCACCAATGACTACGTAAGTAAAATCATTGAAACAAAATTCTCGTATGACCCACAAATTAGACCATGTTCAGAAACTATTGACTAATTCATACTTCAGTGCTGTGCGTCTGTATTCTCACTTTCTTCTGACTGCCGTTCCTGTTTAGCGGCGGTGAATGGCCTGGAATTTTAAGAAAATTATTAGTACGAATGGGGCAAAATTAAAAATAATATCGCAAAGCTCCCAGAATGGAAGTCTAGAACTTCGTCTGTCGTGCTCATTTATCTTCTATCCTGCTCTCACGTATATATTCTATCCCACTCAGACATTGTCTCAAATATTGTGGAATGTTATGACTCGCATTAAGAAGTATAGAAGTTTCATACAATCATCTCCTATTTTATCCCCTTGGGGGTAGAATTGATCAAAATCGTTTCTTAGCGGCTGCCTACGTCATAACATCTACCGGCATGCCAAATTTCAGCCCGATCCGTCCAGTGGTTTGAGCTGTGCGTTGATAGATCACTATGTCAGTCAGTCAGTCACCTTTGGGCTGTGTGTCAATGTGTTCCAATAAACATTATTCTAAGAGGCTGATGAGGGTCACTACATACCTGAGTAGCCGGGGTTCTGGATGCCCAGGCCAGGGTTAGGCTTGGGTTTCTTGAGGGAGCTGCGCAGCGGCGAGCGCGTGATGCTGGCGTCCGAGAGACCCGTGAGGGTGGTGGCCGTGGTGTTCACTGACCCCACGCTGCCGTGTCCGTTGCTGCTATACGGTTTTCCTGACGCATCCGTCATCGAGATCCCTGCAAATAGTTAAGTATACTATTGTCAACAATAGTTTTGATAGGAACAGTATTATAACGATCGTTACGATAAATAATAAATATAAATAAATAAATATATACGGACAAATCACACAGATTGAGCTAGCCCCAAAGTAAGTTCGAGACTTGTGTTATGGGATACTAACTCAACGATACTATATTTTATAACAAATACATATATAGATACACATCCAAGACCCAGGCCAATCTGAAAAAAATCATTTTCCTTCTTGACCTGGCCGGGGATCGAACCCGGTCACTCCGTGTCGCAGGCTGGCGTGTTGACCGCTGCGCCACGGAGCTAGTCTATAGTCGATACCGATTTAACAGGACAAACGCCGTATTAAAAACGAATGCATCGCATCTCTTTCTCGCAATACACATTATACTGTGGTAAGAGTGAAATGCACATAAAAATCCAATCTCTTTCCAAATCGGCCGTCTACTGAATGAATTTGTCGGTAAGGCATTACCGATTGTGAAATGAAAAATATATTTCCACCGCGAATTGAACTTTCATAGGGAATCACAGTAACACAATTAACCTTGCTTACTTAAAATAGTGTATTTTTTGTAAGTAATTTTTTATTTTATTTATTTAATATCAATAACAATACATAGTATAATAAATGCATTCAGAAAGCCACGTTTTTTTTTTTATTCGTCCACGAAGCGCGGTCTAAAATTTTCTAGATATATTAACGATTAAATTCACTACGTTAACATATACTTTCGACTGTTTTTCATCCGAAGTGACATTGACATGTTTCCTTTTCACACACTTCGGACATCGCGTAAAGGTCTTCGTATTAATAGCGGCATATTGTTGGGCAGTCTGTAGGTGTGAATATGTCGCTCCTTAGCGATCAAAATCAGTTGATAAGTGTTAAACAGCGCCATCTGACGGCTTATTGTAAACTAAGGCCAACAGTTAATAGTTCTCGGGATTTCCGTGGGGGCGCTTAACCGAAGTATAAAACGGGTGACAGAAGTGTCGCTCGCGCTCTCTGAAGACATTACGAAATAAACAGTTACATAAGATCCTCTCTATTAACGTATATTTACAGACTTCCGCTGCTGGTATGCTTTCTTTACCCCCCGATCCTCCTCCATTCTTTCAACGTGACCGAGCCAGCGAAGACTGCGCTTACTTCTCCCATAATGTTGACTAAATAGTGCATGCATTACCTCTGCCAGCCTCCTTGAACCCTGGGTTGTTAATAGTAGCGCCCTCTGGCGGGTCAGGCACGCTGGTCGGGTCACCGCCTAGCCGCCGCGAGAACAACGCGTCGTATAGCGACATTATAAACAGCATGGAGTTGATCACGATGCATACAATCTGTAATTTGAATTAGTCTTATTAGTTAAGAAAAGCAATTGAAGATAAAATATATTAGGCGGTGTCATTCGGGATGATCATAATGGTGTCAGAGTTCTTCGGTACCGGCTGTCGGTCTCTGACGTGGTTCTTTAAACGACTACCAGATGACAGCCGGAACCAACGGTTAAGCGTGCCTTCCGAAGCACGGAATTATCCTTATTGATTCAAGCCTGCAATGTCCTAACCAAACTGGGAACAACTATGACTTTTACATACACGCAATACACACGGGAGTAAGTAGCAGTAGAGCTTCTACTCAAACGTCGATTTTCTGTGAGAGTGTGGTACTTCCCCTGAATGAGCCGGCCCATTCATGCTTCTTGCAAAAATTAATTTTGCCAGTAGCACGGCTCTATCACGACTATATCCATCTTATATATACTTTAATCCATGATACTGAACCTAGGACCGAATTCACAAAAACGTTGTAAGCCATGATTTACCTAAGTCGTCTTTAGCAGGTTTTGCGTTAGTTAACTATAACCCTGTATATGACCTACGTCGGGTTAGAATAAGAAATAGATTCAACATTACCTGGACATAGAAAGCTTCCCCTCTAGTCAAGTAGTATCCTCTTTCATCGCCCTGGACAGCAAACAGACCAGCTGCTGCTATGGACAGTAACGCTGAAATAAAAAGAAACAATCATAGATATTATTTTAGGGCCATGCTCCTGCAGTGGAGACTAAAAAGACCTGATGATAGATAGATATTATTTAAAGGATGACATCCTAATCTGCTTGGCCGGTAGTTGCAGGTATGGCATCGATTACAGACGCCCGGCCTTCTCTGCTTGCATTTCCCCCACTTAGCATTGCCATCTCTAAAAATTAAATAGCCGGACATACCCGTCAATACGAAAAATTAAAGATTTCTTACAAAAATATAGAATAAAATGTTGTTGTTGCGTTTATGGTTAAAAGACGGACTTTATGTAAACTTGCGTTTAGATACGCGAGTGATTGAAGGATAGTATAAAAAGCCTAACAAAAGCCGGACGGGCCGGCGCAGTCAAAGGCCGGACAAGAGGTCAAAAAGCCTGAAACTGTCCGGCTTATCCGGACGGATGGCAACGCTATCCCTATTCATACGAGTGAGTAGTATCCCAAATCCAACAAATTCCTATCCTTCTCTAGCTTAAAAATTGTGCTTCCGGCGCTGCTACTCATTGGAAAGATGGGCAGCAGCGTTGGAAGCACAAGAAGCCTAAGAAACTGCGTTTGCCAACCCGCCTGCGTGGTGAGTATATGGCAATATCATCCCAGGGAATAAACAATCCTTGGAAACCGATGCGCTCCCTGGAGGAGACCATGGCTAGATGCAGTGAACAGAACACCGACAGTAAACAAAATCCTTACTATCCTTACTAATATTATGAATGCGAAAGTGTGTTTGTTACGTTTTCACGCCGTAACTACTGAACCGATCATCATGAAATTTTGCATACAAGTTCTCTGGAGTACGGAGAAGGACATAGGCTACCTTTTATCCCGAAAAGTAAAATCCCGGAAAAAGTACTATTTCCGAGGGATTGACATTGACGCGGGCGGAGCCGCGGGCGAAAGCTAGTAAATAATAAAAAAAAACCACTCCAAGAACTAAGGCCCTATTTATACCAGATCCAGGGCTCCGACGCACCACAGAATAACCGAGAACACGCAAAGATGTGAGGGGTGGACATACTGGCTAGTAGAGCCAGCGCCAGTTTCATCATCACGAGTTGCGTGTATTTAAAGCCGACGCGCTTCTTAGAGTTGATCATGGCAAGTTGGAGTACCGACAGTATGCAGAACTCTCCAAGAATTAAAATTTTATTATATCTGATCTATGGGTCTGACGCATCACAACTGATGATGCAACCAAGAACAGGCAAAGATGGGAGGGGGATAGTTCACATACCGGCTAGTAGAGCCAGCGCCAACTTCATCATCACGAGGTGCGTGTACTTGAAACCGACGCGCTCCTTGGAGGAGATCATGGCGAGCTGGAGTACCGACAGTATGCAGAACACTCCAAGAACTAAGATCTTATTATACCTGATCTATGGGTCTGACACATGAGAACTGATGATACAACCATGAACAGGCAAACATGTGAGGGGGATAGTTCACATACCGGGTAGTAGAGCCAGCGCCAGCTTCATCATCACGAGGTGCGTGTACTTAAAGCCGACGCGCTCCTTGGAGGAGATCATGGCGAGCTGGAGTACCGACAGTATGTAAAACACTCCAAGAACTAAGACCTTATTATTTCTGATCTAGGGTTTTCACGCATCACAGCTGATGATACAACCGAGAATAGGCAAAGATGAGAGAGGGGATAGTTAACGTACCGGCTAGTAGGGCCAGCGCCAACTTCATCATCACGAGGTGCGTGTACTTGAAGCCGACGCGCTCCTTGGAGGAGATCATGGCTAACTGGAGTACTGACAGTATGCAGAACACTCCAAGAACTGATACTCCTATGGCTGCGACGACGCCCGCTATGTGGACGGCCTCTGTAAATAGAAAAATACAAATATTTAAGTAAAATATCTTATACAAAATGTATGCAGTTGTGTACGCGTTTTGTTATAACTGCCTTGTCACGGATCTGTGTCAAGAGTTCTTCGCGTTTTGCTGTGACAAGGCGGTTATAGGTGTTATCGCGGATCCATGACAAGGCGGAAGGTTAAGGGCCCGTACTACCTCACACTGCTTTGCATGATTGACTGATAAATCAATAATAATTAAATACTCAAGTTGAAATAAAAATGCAGAAAAGTTCAGGACTAACTCTGGTAACTATATGACTCAAAAACACGATTGCGTTAAATTTTCTTGATAGAAAAAAATTGCTAAGTTGCCTCCAAATCACGTCTAATTTACTCGGTATATAGTATTATTCACCAAATACATTAAAATTAACCTTGAAACTTTTGATTATTATTGCATTACAGATAAGGCAGCCATCATATGTTTTTCTTTTTCGAATAACCCTTGAATATTCCAAAAAAACGAAAATATCCAAAGTAGCCAACGCGTTAAGACCATCCGCGTTTATATCGCCACGCCGCCTGGCATATGGCGGGCTCTTAAGCTACTTTACAACCATGAATGTGGTTTCCAAAGACGCTAACATTATCTACTATCGTTTCTCAAGAGAAATCGTTCCATCGCCATTGGGTATGAAGGATATGGATAAGTATGGGCCTAATCTAATCATGTCGGGTTTTATCCCTAGGCACAGAAGCAGATTTACTACACATTTTCCAAATCTAGGCTATTTAATAATTACCGCCTCACATAAACCTTTTGACGTCCTTTTATTTGAGGCATTTGAAGTGGCGTTTTACCCTGAAAATATTAGGCGATTCGTCTTACATCTGCTGCTCAGGCTTCAGTCTACTTAGCCTACTGCTAAATCACCACTGCCCAGGCATATCTGTCAATGTCATGGGACTCTAGGTAATCTCTTAATTCATGACGCACAGCGGTAGACCACTACCTCCTATAGACCCATGGGCCTATATTAACAGTCGGCATATATAGTCGAGGAAATAATGCAGTATATTTTTTATATTGTAGTGTCATTATCTTTCATATAAAAAGAACCGAATCGATTTTGTTGAAATTTAAATGGGACTTTCAGATAATATTTTTTCATATCGGTTCATAAATGACGGAGTTCTGAGGTAACAAACATTAAATTTAGCCTCCTCCTATTTTTCAAGTCGATTAAAATTTATTTGGGCGATTTTGACAAAAAAAAAGCGCCTTTGAAACACATGGTCCCGGTTTCGATCCCTGGTCAGGTCAAATTGGAAAACGATCTTTATCACATTGGCCAGGGTCTTGGATGTTTATCTATTTAAGTACCTAATAAAAATAAAATATAGGTAGTATTGTTGAGTTAGTATCCCACGACACAAGCTCACAACTGAGTGTGGGGTTAGCTCAAACTGTGTGATATGTCCTTATATATTCATTTATTTTTATCTAAATATTATAAAGAGGAAAGATTTGATTGTTTCGAATAGGCTCTGATACTACTGGACCGATTTGTAAAATTCTATCTCCATTAGAATCCTACATTATCCCTGATGATCATAAGCTATTCAGATACCTACATCTTCCCGTGCAAAGCCGGGAGGGCCGCTAGTATTTGATATACTCGTAATAAATCCCATAACTAGAAACTTGACAAAATATTATGTTTTCCAATATTTGTAGACGTCTAAATGTTTTAACTAGACATAGACGCGGGGTTGAAAGCGTAATAAAACTTAACTATCCTAATGACCACGGCCGCAAATGCTGCGTCAATATCATTTGACTTTTCAAAAACGATTTAAGATAAATGTTCATTACAATAAAGTTACTAGAAAACTGTTACTTCATTATAGAAAGTTTGGTTATTTATTAGTGTTTTAACTTTGTCTTAGAAACTTTAGATATTATGTAAAATGTCTTAACTAGACGTATAACAGACCACGTCTAGGTACTCTAAAATTGAGTGGCGAAAGTTCTAACGAGCTGTGTCTAACGCAAATCATTGTTTATATTTCACAAATTTCACGCCTATCAGTATGTGTTGCGAATTTTGACAAGAAAACGTTTTGAAAGTTTAGTCATTAATCGAAAACCGTTTATAATTTCTGTAAGAACAAATACAATACAGTTTAGCGCGGCCACACACCTGCCGATTCTTTTCTTTTCTACCTAGAACAGAATTGAAACCGGGATCATCGTCACAGACCTACCGGTCGCCGGTCATTCTTGATTGGCGCTCACACGTAATCTAGCGCTTGCCTAGGCTAGTAGACCGTGTCAATACGTAATATATACGTATAAAAGTCACAATGAAGATGAACTGATCTCCATTGCCTTACTGCTTTGACACGAAGAGCAAAAAAAGGAGAGAAGGTTAGTACCTTATCTCCTTCTTTTGTGTCTGCCTGTTTCTTCGTGCCTGCCTGCCTGCCTGTAGTTTAAAGGGTGAACCCAGTGAGTGGTTCACCCTTTAAACTACAGGCTAAAAGATTGCCAATTCTATGCTAATAAAGGAAAGCTAAGAAAATACCCAGAACAAAAAAATATTTTCTTTTTGAGTTCCCAGCATTGGTCCCATAGAAAAAGTAGCTCATATTGATGGTCTTAGTCGCCCTTTTAAGGGTCCAAAACGATCAAAATTTTACCATGTACGAGTATACATAAAAAATTAAGTATTTGTGAGGTACCAATACACCCCTTTACGGCCATATATCGTACCTACTGGTATGAAGACCTGCAAACTGAGAAGGGTCCTGCTGGAAAATATTTCAAGGTTTCTCTATAAGTTTCTATACCTACCTATTCGTGAGGTACTAAATGCTGTGAATGTAATTATATAACTGTCCATTCAATTATGCGCAGGGTCCTGCTGGGTATACAGACATGAGTAACAAGGATGGACAAGATCCGGTATGAATTATCTGGGGTACGGAAAAAGACATAGTCTTTCATCCCGAGGGATCGACAAGGAAGGATGGTTTGTTTCACACGTACCACAACCACACCACGTGGCTGCTAATTTATATAAAATTTATAGTTCGACTGCGTCTATGATACTAACCATATCGCACCACGTAAAATAAATAAATAATAAATAAATATATACGGACAAATCACACAGATTGATCTAGCCCCAAGGTAAGTTCGAGACTTGTGTTATGGGATACTAACTCAACAATACTATATTTTATAACAAATACATATATAGATAAACATCCAAGACCCAGGCCAATCTGAAAAAGATCATTTTCCATCTTGACCTGGCCGGGGATCGAACCCGGGCACTCCGTGTCGCAGGCTGGCGTGTTAACCACTGCGCCACGGAGCTGTCAAACATACAACCACATCCATATTTTGGAGCTAACAACGCAACCACAACGAGCCGCAGCGATACAATTCACACGTAACCACAGCTTGACCACTTATTGTCGTGACGGTGTGGTGTGGTTTTGGTACTTAGGAAACAAGCCTAAAAGGGAGCTAAGGGGGTCATTCAATTATTACGTAAGCAGCGAATGGGGGGCACGGGGTTTGGGCTAGGCTTATTTTTGCTGACATGGGGGAGGGAGGGTTTGCACGATGATGACGTCATCAACAATTTGCAAAATAAACAGATATATTTTGTGAAAATTATGACAATGTTTACGTAAGCTTGGGGGGAGGGGGAAAGAGCTTTCTTACTTTTGCTGATAAGGGGAGGAGGGGTTAAAATAGCTGATATATTGCTTACGTAATACTTGAACGGTCCCTAAGGCGTGAGCGAAGCGTATTATAATGGGAAACCAGGGATACCTGAATTCACTTTTCTGCAGGGCTCCTCTATAACTTTTGACAACCACGGTACAACGTTTATACGTGTATCGTCACTTCAAAATACATTGCGGCTGTCGTATGATTGACTATTTTTGTTTAAGATATATAAATCGCAATGAATATTGAAGTGATCATTAACAAGATATACACCGCAGTTGTAAAAAGTTAGGGAGAAGCCTGATCTGTGCGGAAGTAGAAGCTCAATAAAGCTTGAATAAACATTACCTACACCGTTTATTGTGCGCGTGTACCGGAGGCGTTAAATAATAATGTGAGCCGTGTGGTTTCCGGCATAGCATAATAAGGCAAAGCTTTTCCTTTATATGATATACTAACTGTTGCCCGCGGCTCCGCCCGCGTTAGCCTATGTCCTTCCCCAGGCCTCACACCTCCATACCAAATTTCATCCAAATTAGTTCAATGGTAGAAGCGTTAAAAAAACGACAAACAGAGTTACTTTCGCATTTATAATATTAGTATTAGTATGGAAGTATGGATATTATTTATACTTCTAAGTCCAGAAATGAGAAAATTTCCATAAAACCTTTACCCTCCTATTTTAACCCTTTAGGGGTGAATTTTGTCCATTTCACACACATATATCTTTTTTAATTGTAATCGAGCACTTACATACCTATTTATTTTCATACTTCATAGTCCCGAAATGAGAAAACTTCCAATTTCCAAACAAACTTTACCCCCTTCTGGGGGATTTTTTTCCAGTTGACCTATACAGATCTTTTTCAATTGTAATCGTGAATTTATTTACCTATTTTCATACTTCTAAGTCTAGAAATGAGTAAATTCCTATACAATCTTTACCCCGCTATTTTACCCCTTCAGGGGAAAATATCGTCCATTTTACCTACACAGATATTTTTAATTGTAACCTAGAACTTATATACTTATTTTTATACGTCTAAGTCCAGAAATGAGAAAATTTCCATACAAAGTTTACCCCTTTAGAAGTTACATTTCTTAAAAATACTTTCTTAGCGCTCACTCACCATTAAAAGAACCCCTGTACCAAATTTACACCCACCCACCCCCCTTTTACCCCTTAAGGGGGGAATTTTGCAAATTTCATCTACCTCTCTTATTTTTCGGGGAACTTTCGCGCTTTCGAAAAGGCATTCGTTCCCCGAAAAATAAGAGAGGCCATAGAAATAAGTCGACGTCCAAATTTCAATCGGGATGTAGGTTGGACTTTACCCGCAACCTGGAAACCGATTCTTCAAGGGAATGATACTCGTAACTTAAAGCACACAGAGTCAGTAGAGGCCGATACGATTAGCTCTTTCCACACACACGTACCGTCACCATACACCGACGAGGAAGAAATGGGATCCACTACCTCCGTGACTACTCATCACCAGGGTCCTGCGACCGACCTGGCTCTCCCCTCCAAAAGGGCGGCACGAGCCGCCGCACGAGCGGAGCGTCGAGAGCAGTTAGTTCGGGACCCTCCGCCGCGCGTCTCGCACTCGCCTTGAAAATGGGCTGACGAGTCCGAAACTATAGTCGGCAATCCCGACAAAATAGCACGTGAGTGACCCGTTTTTAGTACATAATGTCTGTATCTCACGTTAGTTTCAATGATATAACATTAATATAATTTCTTCCGTTGCGCAGTAGTTAACATGTCAGACTGCTACGCAAGGGTCTCCGGGTTTGATTCCCGGCGCGGCGCGGCGCGGCGCGGCAATTGTTAAGATAAATAATAAATATACATATTACTGAATAAGATCAATTAAAGTGTTATTTGAATTGAAAAAGTGCCTGTAAAAGCCATTGTCTGAATAAACGTTTTGACTTTTGATCCTATAAGGGTTTATTTTCACCTTTTGAAGTTCAGCGCCCAAAAGTTGATAACCAAACTTCTACAAATAAAATAACAAGAAATTCACCTACATTAAAGACATTTAAATATAAACTTTTACTCGCAACTTAATTTGAAATCCATTAAGCATTTATCAGTACCTTTATAAGACGCTTCTATAGAACTGCAGTTGCAAAAAATTACCACAAAGACCACTGTTCATAATAAACTATTATGAGACTGGCTTTCACTTGTTGAGGAGCCCGATGGTCCAGGGGTCTGGGCATTATTATCGCTTAGTTAGTTAAGGAACCCCGGGCGCGGTCCCCACTGGGATGGGTGACCGTAGGTCGCATAAAAATAAATAAATATATACGGACAAATCACACAGATTGAGCTAGCCCCAAAGTAAGTTCGAGACTTGTGTTATGGGAATGGGATACTAACTCAACGATACTATATTTTATAACAAATGCATATATAGATAAACATCCAAGACCCAGGCCAATCTGAAAAAGATCATTTTCCATCTTGACCTGGCCGGGGATCGAACCCGGGTACTCTCATGTCGCAGGCTGGCGTGTTGACCACTGCGCCACGGAGCTCGCATAAAAATATATCTAGATCAAAATTCGCTTTATTTAGGGACAACTAGATTATGACTGGCAAAGCACGATCGAATGTTTGAATTTCATAAAAATATATATAATACAGAAAAGTACCTCAAAGGATGCGCCCTCACTTGCATAAAACTACCACAAAACGACCACTGTTCACAATAAAATTGCCTTGCGCAATTTTTCACTTCACTCAATTTTTACTTTTTTTTTCACTTTTTGCACTTTTAACTAATTTCATTTTGTGCGTTCTGTGTTGGAGTTAACCAGACATGTGAGTGACAAGGCCGTAACTTTGTTCTGAATCACGAACTTTCCTCTCAGTCACACTATTTCGCGAAAACCGACCGCGTAATGTTGCGGCCTCGGACTTTAGTATTCAGGAGTGGAATAGACGAGTGGAGTGTGTGTTTTTAAGCTTGTTCACTAACTTTTTAATTAGGCCTGAAATTAATTAATTAAATCGTCGCTTACCATCAGGTGAGATGGGTGACATACCTACTTTAATACTTAGTAAAAAAGTATGTACCAAAAAATACAACCAAGGAGTGTTGGATATGTTGTATTCAGATATAATAGAGCGGAAAAGTAGAGTGAATATGAAAAATTAGAGTGACTATTTTGCGTCTTTTATACGACTTTTTATCATATAAGAAATTTCTTCAGAGCAGTGATTGCCGCAACTATTGCATATTTGTGATTTTGAAAATTTAAGAGAAGTAAGAATGTAAAATTTGACATTAAAAGGTACGAGCCTTTAATTCAGCGAAATCCTTACTAATGTAAAAAGGTAAAAGTTTGTGAGTATGTATAGATGTATGGATGTCTTTTACTCTTTCAAACCAAAACGGTTGAATGGGTTTTGACGAAATTTTTCACACAGATAGGTTAACACATAGGCCATCTTTCATTCAGGAAAAAGCCACTATTCCCGCGGGATTTACATTAACGTGAGCGAAGCCACGGGTGACAGCTAGTACAACATAAATAACCTCAAAAGATGCGCTAAAGAATTCCACCGCATAAAGAGCACTATTCAGCACTTGACACTTTCACTTTTTTCATCAAGTCCACTTGGCACGTCTATTAACATCACTTTTCAGTTCAAGAAGTCTCGAGTTGACTGAAATGGTGTGTCCACAATGGGATTTACAATGGGACTAATCGACTAACCACTGCCTATATTATGACAATACTTATGACTCACGAAACTGGTTTAATTACTACTATACATATAAGGATAATATGTTACAGCATATGTGATACAATGGCATTTTTAATTACACATTTTGCAACTTTTACAACTACTATATGAAACACTTGATAACACTTGCTCTAATTGAAACTGTGTATGATGTGTGAGGGATCTTTACTAATTAAGTTAATAAACCAAAGGAGGTGGAGTTTTTTGCGCCTCATTAGTTAATGTGTGTCATTAATTTAGTTTAATTAAATGTTACTTTCTTAATTAGAATATATGATTTCATTACTTCAGATCGCTTTATTTAATACACACAAAATTTTGAACTTATCTAATGACTAGTTGCTACGAAAATAGGTATTCTAGCTATAATAGGCTTGCTAGTTTATAAAGATGTTTGTATGTTGATTCAAGAGTCTTTTTTTGAATATCCATCGTGCCTTACAATCATTTATTATTTTGCAATTACTGGATTTAATAATTTCACATGCTTGTTAACATTAAGCATATTAGATTTAAGGGCATGTTTATTATTTAAGATCTTATGTACTCTATTTAATGTGAATAAATAAACATTATCCTTATTAATAACTTCCTTAAATAATACTTTGCTGAAATCCCGATTGTGTCCCCGATTTTTTAACCTCTGAACTATATATCTGGAATCAGAATCCCTAATGAAATATAGAATTACGAGAAAAAAATAAAAAATTAAAAAGAAAAAGTTGACCTTTCATAGAAATTCGCCCAGCAGATAGTCGACTTTGTATGGCAAGCCTAAATTTTTTTTCGATGTGTGCTTTTCCCAGATTTCAAATCTTTTAATTCAATAGAATGATGTTAACTAATAGACAGAGACAAAAAAATACACGGTGAAATTTTGATCGTTCTGGACCCTTAAAGGGGTGATTCAGCTCATCGATATGAACAACTTTTCTTATGCCCATATGCCCATAAGAAAAGTTGTTCATATCGATGAGCTGAATCGCCCGGTCAATTTGTATGAGAACGTAAAAAAATTTTTTGAGTCCCAGCATTGGTCCCATAGGAAAGTTATTTATATCAACGGGCTAAATCGTCGCTTTAAGGGTCCAGAACGATCAAAATTTCACCGTGTATAAATACAATTTTTTTCTATTGTACCTTTCTATAATAGGCACTGACTCATAATAAGTAGGGCATATACATATAAGATTTCCCTTTAAAGCAAATTTATGCTTCATGCTAAACTAAATTGTAACGTGCTAATGAAGCTACATACAAACAGCATCACACAATCGAGAAAACAGATGTTCAAAGCGGTCACATTGCACAGGTTCATTGTATTAGTGTTGGTAATTAGGCGGATAATGCCTGTATTTATAATTTGGGTCAGTATCCAAGGCTATTCCGTGTATCATGTCTTTCTAGCTGTCTAGTTAACTAATGTGCGCCATTAGAAGCTTTGCCCACTCATTACAATATTACGTGTAGACTAGGGTTGACAGATATTAAACACATTGTTTTAGGAAAAACATTCGAAACTAGCCTATATTTTAAGCTTGTAACCCCCGAATACTCAAAATAATGACCCCGATGGCCTAGTGAGCGTGAGCATTAATAATGCTTACTATGTTAAGCAACCCCGGGAGCAGTCCCCACTGGGATGGGTGACCGGTCCCTCGTAATTCGGAAAGCACGTTAGACCGTTGGTCTCGGCTGTCATCATAGATGGCAGTCGTTAATCTATGTCAGATGACTTGAGGCAGCTTGAAAATGAAACATTAGTGTTGGCCACTTACACACACGAATAACAAACAACCAGGGATTCAAAACACCATTAAAAAGGATACACATTCATAAGGGTTACACATGAAATCTGTTCCATAAATATTGCTGTAACTGTGTGTTTTAAACCTGTTTTTTGTTAAAATTAATAAAAATGTAACAGATATAATGTTTTCTGTAACCAACCTGTTAGAAAACATTTTTCTGTGTAAGTGTTTACACATCCCCATCAGGTCTTTTTAGTCTGCACTACAGGAGCATGAACCTCTCTGTACTACCGGTGCCATACTAGGCCAGAGCAGACAGAAGATTTGGCCTACACTCTCCTCGCTGGCCAGCCGGGTTGGAGAGGTCTCATTAATGTTTATGAGCTTTGTTTTGCTTGTATTTCCTTAGTCGCCTCTTACGACATCCATGGGAAGACTTGGAGTGGTCCTATTCTACTCTGCCGGAAACTACACGGCTAATAGTTAAGTGTTTACACAGCTTTTATCAATATACTTCTCAGGCAAGTGTGCGTGAGCTGTCGCATAGCTATGCAAATGTAAACCTTATAGGCTGTAACATTTGTTATTATGAACCGGTATTTTAGAGAACATATTGAAAGTCTTCTTTCTGTTTTACTTTTAAAACAGATTAAAAAAAATAGTGTACATAACACTATTCGGATACCGGTAAAGTCACTGCAAAAAACAACTACAGGAGCAGTACATAACACTATTCGGATACCGGTAAAGTCACTGCAAAAAACAACTTAAAATAATCATAACTAATTATTTCATTCTAGTCCTAGATATAATTATCTACGATACGCAACGGATTTTGATACGGTTTTTTAAAATATATACAGTGATTAAACAGGAAGATTTATTTGTACATTGCACCCGTGCGAAGCCGGGGTCCGGGTTGCTAGTAAGAGTATACTCTTACTAGTAACTAATTCGGGCTATTCGTAAATTTTTCTTCTACGTATTAAATTGCATTGTTTATTAATAAAATATGGTGAAGAAAAATTACACGAAGACTGGCAACCCTGGTTTAAACCAAGTTGTGTGTTAGGTGTAGAGGTAGGTAATAAAATAAGTAATATTTAAGTCATTTACGTAATTATTATAGGGATGTGGCTAGACAAAGATCACAGGTCTTTTCCTATAAGGATCGGACATAGCAGTAAGTCTGTTTTCTAGTCTTGATATTTGCTATAGATGGTTCCCATATATGCAATGCTTTCTTACTCGCATGTTGACGACTTTCTTTTAAGTTGTTCGACATCACAAAATAGGCGTGCCAATATCATAATAAACCGATTAACATCACAAAAAGCTGTCTGGAAATCGACAAAACACTAGCCCATCCATCATGTTTTGCTACGGTCGACGACCTGATGCACCGGGGAGAATCGGAGATCTTCATTCTAGGTGGACGTGCCTTGTGGTTTCCGACGTGAGATTGGATCACTTTTCCTTTGACATTGAAGTCTATGTAAGCAAGGTTCTTCAGTCATTGCATTGAAAATGACTGAAAAACCTTGCTGACACAAAAAATTATCCCAATATTGGAATAAAAACAATTGGAATATTTCTGCTCTGATGTCACAGGGTCGGTCCATGAATACAATATGTAAAGAAATGCCTGTCTGATCCTTGAAGGGGTAATTCAGCCTGTCGATATGAACAACATTTCCTATGGGGCCAACCTTTTTTTTTGACGTTCCCAAACAAATTAATAGGGCAGCCGAAAATTTTTGTTTGAAAATGGTATTTTTTTTTGAGTTCCCGGCTTTGATTACGTAGGGAAAGTTGTTCATATCGACGGGCTGAATCACCCCTTCAAGAATCGGACAGGGTTTTCTTTACACATAGTATATATTTTTAAAAAGCTTGTTTATAAAAAGTATTGCTAGATCAACCCGCCATTTTCGTCATAGTTTCTACGATTTGGAATCCGGCGCAGATCGAATACAATACAGATCTCGATGGCTTGCAACGGCGCGTTAGGTCGCCGACCGAGACGAAATATGATGGGCAATCCAGAGTTTTTAACAGACTGCAAAAAGCGAGGTTCAGTATTTGGTCCATGTATGCAATCTATTGACTTCACTGGACCACCTTTCCTTTGAACATGCTATTAAATAAACTTTTAAAAAAATACTTGTGAAATTGTACATGTTGTTGACCGATGAGTTGATCGAATTTCACTAGCAGATATTTTTGTCGCTTTTGCTACGCATGATAATGTTTTGAAGAAAAATGTGTGGCATTTCATCAGTAGATCTCTTCCTTCGGCACACATTGTCTGTATTCTTACAGGACTATCTCATAAGACTATATATAAGACTATGATACAAATTTATCATTGCAAAAGGTTCGAAGAACACCTTCCTCCTCATTATAGAAACAGTTTATTCAGTCGTAATCAAACCGAGATTTGAGTGCTTTGAGGGAAGAACATTTGCCCTGATGATGGTGTTCATAACAGACCGAAACAAGTCGGCGATTCCGACTGAATAAACGTGAGTAAACCCGTGTTATAATGTATTTCTCCAATAATCGCAAAGCAATATGGTAAGATGGGGTTTCACTAATGATACCCAGTGCCTGTCTGGCTACGATGCGTAGACAATGTCGCACCTACTTAAATACTCATCCTGCCCCACATCCTGTACAATGGAGAACCTCATAGAAATGCGATGGTTATGGCAGATTATTGGTCAGAAGTAATCCATACTAATATTATAAATGCGAAAGTAACTCTGTCTGTCTGTCTTCTTTTCACGCTTCAACGATTGAAGTTTGAGGCCCCGGGAAGGACATAGGGTACTTTTCATTCCGGGAAATTCTACTATTCCCGAGGGATCGACACGAACGCGGGCGGCACCGCGGGCAAAAGCTAGTTTGAAATAAAATGCATATTATATTCAGTACTCAACACGTCGAAGAAGAAGAAGCTTTATTTCTCTCGCGTAAGTTTGAATACTATTACCTTCCCTCCTCATTTGAGTGTATTCCGGATGCATCCTAATTTTCAGAGCCCGGGGTCCGCTATCATGACAGTTCCATTGTGAAATAACACAAAATTGAACAATGATGATGCAACGAATGCAACAAATGTTGCGACATAATGCCACAACAAAGACTGGCGTCCTGCCTGCATTCCACTTCCATGGTATTGAATTTCACACCATATGTTGTGACGCTATAGGTGGTTATACGGACGCGAAGTAGATGCATTGTATGCAGAACCACGAATACGAACGAGACGAATTGAGGCTACGATTATGAAAAATTAATATAATACTCATTGAAGTGTATAAAATAAATAAATATATACGGACAAATCACACAGATTAAGCTAGCCCCAAAGTAAGTTCGAGACTTGTGTTATGGGATACTAATACAACGATACTTTATTTTATAACAAATACATATATAGATAAACATCCAAAACCCAAGCCAATCTGAAAAAGATCATTTTCCATCTTGACCTGGCCGGGGATCGAACCCGGGCACTCGCGTGTTGACCGCTGCGCCACGGAATATGTATAAATAAATAAATATACTTATAGGGACAAACCAAACAGATTCAGCTAGACCACTGTAACTTGTGAACTTCTGTCGTGGGATACTAACTCAACGACACAGTCTTTTTATAATAGAAATTTATTATATTTATTTTAAATTACTAGCGACCTCTTCAACTTATTACACCTTTATGGATTTGCTTTATAGATGGATCTTTCGGGAATAGAAACTAATATCTAAAGAATGCTAATTACCGACTGACTGCTATATAAGAGCATTATTTCTCCTCTAAATGGATAACGTAGATTACATTTTCCTCTGAAAGTCAGCTACTGTAAAGCCTAAGTTAGGGACGCTCGCTTTTTTTTTGGTCACAAAGAAACCTAAGAACCTAACCTACCCTTTGTGATCATGTTGTTTTTGTTACTTGTATATTGAGGGTTCCGCCCTAAGTTGGGGACGCGTGGCATTTAAAAATAGGCTAATTAGTTTATTAGAAACCTTCTCATTTTCCCGTGGCTTGATAATGAAATCAGAGGCTGGTTTCCTTAGTAAAAAAAACTGTAACTTGATTTATAATTTCCCAAATCTAAACGTTACACCTAAGAAAAGTCAAATCAGCATTAAAATGGCTCAATATTTTCTCATATTATGCCAATTTTAATGGGAATTTCATGGCTTATGCCGGAAGCGGCCCAATGGGGGGTTGCGATTTATGTTGGTGGTGATAGTAACTGTCATCAGGTGTATAATTCATACGCACGCAGTCGCGTGTACAAAACAAGTTTTATCAGAAGGCTTACATGAACCTATAGACGACGAAGATTTTATTATAAGTTATGGCCTTTGCAATATGTATCCTCATCTGTTAATACAATGTTATTTTTCAAAACATACCAGTTGCGATTTATCGATGGACAAATCAAAAAAGGTGGTCGGACGACCTGACCAATGCGACTCGCACTTGGCCGGTTTTTTATATGAGATTATTTTATATCAGCATTTTGTAGGTCATTAAAGTAGGTATTGTACAAAGTAATATATAAAAAGAATAGTAGGAAATATTAATTACCATGACAATTAACCGAGGTGACTCTATCATTCTCAATGTCGCACCGCACACCATTGTCTCGCTTTGTGGACTTGTATCATGCAATGTATTTTATGGAGGAGCCCATGGCTCAGTGGTCGTGAGCATTTGAAGCTTATGCATTTTAAGCAACCCTGGGCGCAATCCCCACTGTGAAAAGTGACCGCAAGTGGCACAAAAATATCACGAGCTCCAGTTGTAGCCGGGACCAACGGCTTATCGTGCCTTCCGAAGGACGGCCGTTGGTCCCGGCTGCCACTGGTAGTCGTTAAAGGAACCATGTCAGAGGCCAAGAGGCGGTTCCGAAGAACTCTTACACCAGGGTGTGCATGGTCAACGCCTGGCAAACGCCTTAACCACTGGACCACGGAGGTAGTTTTGATATATAAATGTACAGGATGTTTTTCAATTACCTGGCAACATTTCAACTTAGATTTTCCATATAAATTTGACCAACTGATCAATGATTTTTTCATAATTTTACCTTTTTCCCTGTAGGTCTATATTCTATTAGGGATTTCGATTCCAACACCAAAACACTGCCAGGTAATTCAAAATCACCTGTATAGCGACAAATCACTCAGATTGAGCAAGCCCCATGCATACAATATGTAAAGAAACCCAGTCCGATACTTAAAGGGGTTACTCAGCACGTCGATATGAACAACTATTTCTATGGGGACTCAAAAACATTTACATTTTCAAACAAAAATATTCGGCCGGTCAATGAATATGGGAACATCAAAAAAATGTTGAGTTCCTTGCTTTGGAAAAGTAATATACAACGTGATTTTGAACCCCCTAGCTTTATTGAAATCTGGGAATCAGAATCCCTAATGGAACACAGAATTGCAAGAAAAAAAGGTGAAAAACGATAAAGAAAATTAGGTTTCCCATACAAAGTCGCCGATCAGCTGGACGAAATTCTATGAAAGGTTAAATTTATTTTTTCGTTTTTTACCTTTTTTTCTTACAATTCTGTATTCCATAAGGGATTCTGATTCCCAGACTTCAATATAGCTAGGGGGTTCAAAATCACACTATATAAATAGGAAAAGTTGTTCATAATGATGGGCTAAATCACCCCTTCAAGGATCAGACAGGGTATTTTTTACATATTGTATGTAATTGTACAGATACAGATAAATATCCAAGACCCAGTCTAATCTGAAAAAGATCGTTTTCCATCTTGACCTGACCGGGGATCGAAACTAGGACACTGCGATTCATAGGCACTTTTGGTACCATTGAGCCAAAGGCGCCGTAAAAAGATTCATCATCAGGTCTTTTTAGTCTCCACTGCAGGAGCATGACCCTCTCTATACTACCGGAGTCAGAGTAGACAGAAAATTTGGCCTACACTGTCCACGCTGGCCAGACGGGTTGGAGAGGTCTCATTGATGTTTATGGGCTTTGGTTAGCTTGTATTTCCTAAGTCGCCTCTTACGACATCCATGGGAAGACTTGGAGTGGTCCTATACTCTGCCGGAAACCACACGGCTAAAAAGATTCAAATCTGCATTAAATAAAAATTCAGGTCTTTCTTAACAATTTCAAAATTGTAATTAAAGACACGAACTCGTTTTAAACATCAATTAAGGTCTTCCTTAACAATTACAATTTTGAAATTGTTAAAAACCAGTTCGTGTCTTCAGTCTATTTATAGCAGACAACAATTGAAATTGCATTATATTTCATAATGGTGGTGAAATTGCGCAATTGTCATAAATACGTAATGAGACAGTCACAACTCGCAACTAGCTATGCAGTTAAAGAAAATCGATAGCACGGTAGTTAGAACGAGAAAAGCTTTAATTTTACATTTACAAGACAAGTACAACAAAGTAAAGGCAGTGTTAGCGGGATATATAATTGCTATAGCATGTAAATGTACTCTTGATATTTCCTTATAGGAGTGACTCAGCCCATGAATATGAACAACTTTTACTATGGGACGAATACCGAGGTCCCGCCTCGGGCCTAGGGCCTCATCATCATCATCATCATCAGGTCCTTTTTAGTCTCCACTACAGGAGCACGACCCTCTCTGTACTACTAGGACCATACTTGGCCAGAGCAGCCAGAGGACTTGGCCTACACTCTCCACGCTGGCCAGACGGGTTGGAGAGGTGTCTTAGATGTTTCAAAGCTTTGTTTAGCTTGTATTTCCTAAGTCGCCTTCTACGACATCCACGGGAAGACTTGGAGTGGTCCTATTCTACTCTGCAGGATACCACACGGCTAGGCCTAGGGCCTATTCAATGCAAACAAACAATCAAATCTTTCCTCTTTTTAATATTAGTGTAGTATGTGTATTTGGCGAGTATGTTCATATGTTCGTAGAGGAAACTTATTCAGCGTCGAAACTACTCATATAGCGTGATTTTGAACCCCCTAGCTATATTGAAATCTGGGAATCAGAATCCCTAATTGAATACAGAATTGCAAGAAAAAAAGGGTAAAAACCGAAAAAAAAAATTGACTTACCATAGAATTTCGTCCAGCTGATCGGCGACTTTGTATGGGAAGCCCTAATTTTTTGTTTTTCAATTTTCAGCTCTTTTTCTTGCAGTTCTATATTTCATTAGGTTTTTTTCTCAATTTCAGATTTGGCCTCATAGCTAAAGTTGTTCCTTTTAATGCAGTGATTAACTGAAGATGTAGGTAATGATTTATGACCATGGTGATGAGGACCATGCAGATGAACTAAATACGTTACGTCGTACGTACGTTTTTATCCCTTACGGGGTAGACAGAGTCCGGGCGGTGGAAAATTTAATAAATAGTGATTCGTGAAAAAAACTAGCCGCATTGCCTTTTGACATGATTTCTGACATTTTTTGCCTATTCACTTGATCAGCAATTACATTCTACACGGGAAGATAAGAAGTTTGTACATCCTAAGTTTTTATTTTCTCCAAGACTGGCATGGAAGCCAAAGTGACATAAAAAGTAATGTTGTACAAGTATAATGCTAACTAATATTATAAATGCGAAAGTAAGTTTGTTTGTTTTTTTTTTCCTAATTATTGAAGTAGGCATTTGCCTCCCATCTAACCTGATGGTAAGTGACGATGAAGACGAGGATTGTTTGTTTGTAACTTTTCAACGTTGTAACTACTAACCGATCATCATGAAAATTTGCATACACTTTATCTGGGGTACGGAGAAGGTACATTTTATCCCGGGAAAAGTACTATTCCCGAGGGATCGACATTGACGCGGACGGAGCCGCGGACGAAAGCTAGTATCTAAATAAATGGGTCTGCGCTGCTTCACCTTTATCTTGCCTACATCCGACTACTTTCTAGACTAGTAAGTAGTGTGACGTCAGTTCACAGGTTTCTACCGTTTTCCTTTGCCTTTCGTAATTCTTGTTTAAAAAATAATTCTATACCATTTTTCTCTAAGTAGGATATACTAGAACTTGTCGTTGAAATAAAATATCTCAGTTTATTTACTTTACATAGTATCGCGTCTTTTTTCCTTGCGGGGTAGACAGAGCCTAGGTCTATGAGACCTTATGGCCACATTTAGCATGTTGGAGGGCGTTTCGATGGAAAACGGAATAAAATAGGATGGGTTGCTAGCCGCATCGCCTATTGACATGATTCCGCAGATTTTAGCTCAATCCCTCGATCGGCTTTTACGATCTGCACGGGAGAAACAGCTGGCATATGTTTTTTCTTTTCTCCCAGACCAGCATTGAAGAGAATGAAATAAGATAAGAGCCAAGTTTATTGAAATACGATCTTACGATAATAAATTCTGATCACAAACCACTAAAGGATGAATCAGAGGCGGTGATAGACGTGTAAATATATATGCAAGTGTTAATTACCACACAGTATTGAGAATGCAGTTGTGCCTTTTGCGGCTTTAATGTATGTAATTTATTTGTTTTTTATTCTACATAATATATCAATTGCTACACCGGCGAGCCCGTATTGATATTCCGCGACCATTTATGGACTATGGACGCCGGCGTCAATCATAGACCCTATTGGCAAGATTAATATCCAATCAGCGGTAATGCGTGTAATCTACTTACTTATTTTCATGTGTGTATGTGGCCAACACTGGTGTCAGATTTTTGAAGCTCTATAAAAGCATCTGATATATATACATAGTATCACGTATTTTCCCCCTACGGGGTAGACAGAGCTTTGGTTTATGATACCTAAAAGCTTTTTTTTTTATGATATAGGACGGCAAACGAGCAAGTGGGTCACCTGATGGTTATCGATCACCGCTGCTCATGGACAACTGCAACACAAGGGTGCGACAGGAGCGTTGTCGGCCTTTCAAGAAGTTGAGGTATGGAAATGGGGAGGGGAAAGGGAAGAATGGGCCTCCGGCTCTCTCACTCACCGAACAAAGCATAGAAGCGGTAAAGCTTCTAACTCAGACGTCGATTTTCTGTGAGAGTGTGGTAATTTCCCGGACGAGCCGGCCCATTCATGCTACTAGCAATTCATTTTGCCGGTAGCGTGGCTCTACCACGACTAACGGTTGCCACGTTGGTGGGCGTGAAGGTGGAAAACAGAATTAAAAAAGTGATGGGTTACTAGCAGAGAACCGCAGAACACCTGACAATCTGGAAAGACTAATTGTCACGAGCATAGTAGAAGGGAAAAGACCAAGAGGCAAGTCCAACAAGATGGTCAGACCAAATAAAGCAACAACTGGGGACATCTATTACAACGGCGGTCCGATATGCAGCAGTCCAAGACAAATGGCGAGATCTTATTACAGCCATGTTCAGAGGGGCCACGATCCTCATCAGTGAGGGAACGCATTAGAGAGAGAGGGGTTACTAACATGATTAAAACAAGATAATAATGATAATAACAATCAAGCATGACGCAGCAGCGATGCCAGTGCAGACGTGCAAAAATGCGCCCCTGAGGTGACAACGCAGTTAGCAGTTATGGCTTCGCTCCGTTGTTCTGACATCAACCCTTCTTAGATATAAGGCTTTGTGATCGGTCGTTAATATTGGACCTCAAAGACGACTTCAAACAAGATAATAATGATAATTTACTGCTTCGCCACGTAATTCTTTATAACACCCACCCTCCTTAGGTATTAGGCTATGTGACCCACGTAAATATTAGACCTCAAAGACGACTTGAAAACATCTATATAGTAAGTGGTAATGAAACAAGATATTAATGATAATAGAATCAAGCATGACTCAGCAGCGATGGGCAGACGTGCAAAAATGCGTCCCTGAGGTGACAATGCAGTTAGTATTTATCGCTTCGCCACGGAATTCTGCCACCAACCTTCCTTGGGTATAAGACTATGTAATCGACGTGAATATAGACCTAAAAGACGACTTATAAAACAAGATTTTAAGGTTAATCTATTAATACGTGAAGCACAAACTTTAAACCCCTTTTTACGAAAATTGCGCGGACGGAGGAGTATGAAATTTCACACACTTATCTATACTAATATTATAAAGCTGAAGAGTTTGTTTGTTTAAACGCGCTAATCTCAGGAACTACTGGTTCAAATTGGTGAATTATTTTTGTGTTGGATAGTCCATTTATTGAGGAAGGCTTTAGGCTATAAAACATCACGCTGCGACCATAGGAGCGAAGCATCAATAAAAAATAATTAATCATGAAAACAGAAATTGCCGCGGACGAAGTCGTGGGTATCAGCTAGTAGTTTATATAGAGAATAAGCAATGAATGCTAATTTTTTTTTTTTATTGAATTTAGAATTTCGACCACTGGGCGACCACTCGTATTAATACAACGTGATTTTGAACCTCCTAGCTATATTATAATCTCGGAATCAGAATCCCTAATAAAATACAGAATTGCAAAAGAAATAGGTTTCCCATACAAAGTTGCCGATCAGCTGGATGAATTTCTATGGCAGCTGTAATATTTCTTTTAGCTTTTTACCGTTTATCTTGCATTTCTTTATTTAGGAATTCTGATTTCCAGGCTTCAATATAGCTAGGAGGTTCAAAATCACGCTGTATAAGAACCAAACATGATTCAGCAGCGTTGGCAGACGTGCAAAAATGCGCCCCCTGCGGAGACAATGCAGTTATCATTTACCGCTACACGTAATGTATTTCTTTATTTATATTTCCATTCAATTTTATATCTTCCCTTTTCCGTTTTATCGTTTCCCAGGCCCGCTAGGTAATTAGAATGCTGCTTTAGTTACATTTACACTTTGGATGAAAATTTTTTTGGAGATATGGAAACAAACAAGCATACATACATACATAAATAGCGGCCAAAATCATAACAGTCCTTATGACTTAGACGTAATCTGGTATTTATGAATATTTTAGCAGAAATTGCTTCAAGAATATCTGATACTAGATAAAATCACAGTGATCTAACAAAATGACTCACTGCGCAGACGCCAATCATCTATACTATGTCATCGAGTTACAGCACAATGCAAGGACATTACGAAGAGGAAAATTGTAGGACAGATTCGATCTTTAGGTCTGGATTTTCCCATCCATTCACTGGTTTCGAGCCAAGCTTTGACATGACACATCATTTTGACATGTGAACAGGCTGCTGTTATGTGGTTTCGATGTCAAATCGGATAGCTTCCATTGGTCTCCAGTGGGGATGATCAGTAGTCACAAAAGGGAAAGAAATGTGAACCTGAACACTGAGGGTGAAGGGCCTTATGTTGTCTACAGTAATATTAAAAAGAGAACATATGTGATGAATTTATTTTATGTTGAATTCTAAATTAATTAATATTAAACATAATTAATAACAATATAAAAATAGAAAAATATAAATAAGTTACAAATAAAAAAACTTCTCCCAACGCACCGCATCGAGGCAAAGTACCCAAAATGCTGACAGCAATTCCTCTTTGCACAGCAAGTCCGATACGTTGTGCAAAAAACAACACAATATAATAAAGTCAGGTCACACGACCACGATAATAATTTTTAACAGTATTCAGTCTTCATACAAACGGTTTAGCTAAATTTGGTTTTTAAGTATTTCGGAAAGTCGGTAGGTTTATATGGTAAGAAAACATGGAAAATTAACCGGTTATACAAAGATCACCGAGTCGGCTAGTCTACATCTACACTAATATTATAAAGAGAAGAGTTTTGATTGTTACCTATTCAATTCAAACAAACAAACATGTTTGTTTAAATAGGCTAGTTTCCTGAGTCGTAATAATAACATAACAATTAGTCCGTCAGTTAGATAATCAAAAAATATTGGACACGTATTTTTTCTTTTGTCAAATGAGCAATATATAATAAAAATAAAGCGCGTCAAAGTTCAGGAGTGGGGGCTCGTGACGTCAAAGTTTGCTAGAAATTGTAGCAAACTATGACGTCACACGGAACTTCAAAGGGCTATATTTTTATCATTTTTTGTTTAATCGACAAAAGAAAAAATACGTGTTCAATATTTTTTGAATATCTAACTGACGGACTAATTATATTTTTTTAGGAAACTAGCCTATTGAATAGGCTCCGAAAGTACTGGGCCGATTTGAAAAAATCTTTAACCATTACAATCCTTCATTATATGGGTGATAAGCAAGGAGCAGCTCGGGAGGCCGGGCGCGCGTATCCGATACCATACCTGCAACTACCAGACAAGTAGTTGATGATGAGACCCCTGATGCACTATTATTATGTGCATACTATAAGGGTCGAGAATATAAAACCTTCTTCAAACTTTTTGAAGTCCGATTTTCATTAAACTAACCAAAAGAAAAAACCGGCCAAGTGCGAGTCGGACTCGCGCACGAAGGGTTCCATACTGTTATCTATAAAAACGGCAAAAAAATCATGTCTGTTGTATGGGAGCCCCCTTTAATATTAATTTTATTTAATTATTTATTTTTTATTTTAGAGAATAGACCAAGATAAGGAGGGAGCTCCACCGAGAAGAGCGTTGCTCTTAAATTTTGATGATGATTTATTTTTAAAGTGAATATATAACTAAATATTCTGTGATTATTTCAAGCGTCTACCTGTTGCCGTCATCAATATCAAGCAAAACCAAGCAAAAAAATCACGTTTGTTGTATGGGAGCCCCCTAAAATCTTAACTTTATTCTATTTTTTAGTATTTGTTGTATAACAACGGCAAAATAAATACATCATCTGTGAAAATGTTAACAGTCTAACTATCACTGTTCATGAGAAGCCTGGTGACAGACGGACAGCGGAGCGGTATTAATAGGGTCCTGTTTTTATCCTTTGGGTACGGAACCAAAACGTGCTACATATTCCAGTAGCCGTCCGCTTGTAAGGTAAAGACAATAGCCGACAGTATGGTAGCTCCCGATATGGCTACGAGTACATTTGTGAGGAATCATAATGCAACACCTGCGTTGGACTTATATAAACAATTCAGAGTGCATTGACATTGGATTAACCCAGTAAAAAATTACTATAACGATTAACATTGAACTTCTGCGGCAGCGGATAATTTTGCCCAAAAAATGCAAGGACTTTGCATTTTATGCACACGATATTTATCATACTTTCTGTGCTCATGCTCATGCTCGCGGTTTAGTAGTCCGTGCTCACGGGTTAATAACAGCAATCTTTGAACAACATACAACTGGCCTTTCTACTAACAGAAAAAAAAAAACTTTTGACTAAAAATATCACCATAGTTTATCGTGCAAAAAAGAAACTATGATTAAAATAAAAAGGTTTGCATGTAATAAACGAAATAATTCAAATTCCCACGACAGTTAGCACGCTTTCAGCCCATTATAACGCTAAATGTCGCAAAAACTAAATTTTTTTGCTCACGGGTCACGGCACACAAAACATAATTACAATGCTCTCAATCTACACTAGAATTTATTAATTCAACAGTTGTTTACAAACTTCTCGAGCCCGATAGCCTACTGGGCGTGAGCATAATTAACGCTCACGCAGGTTAAGCAACCCTGAATGCAGTCCTCACTGGGATGGGTGACCGCAAGTGGCATAACAATATCTCGAGCTCCTCCGTGCTTTGGAAGGCACGTTAAGCCGTTGGTCCCGGCTGTCATCATTATTGGCAGTAGTTAAGCTATTTCAGATGCTTTTATGCAACTTGAAAAAATTAATGACATCAGTATTGACTTACATACACGAAAAAACAAACAAACTTCAAATGATACATGATGACAAATTGTCATGAAAAAATCGGGTGGGGCTGTGTCGGTACCAGGGCTTGTTACCGGTACCAAATTCCCATTATAAGTACCGGTAAGTACCGGTATTACTATTCTGTTAAAATTTTAACGGTAATATGGGGTACCGGTAATCTAGTATTTAACGGTAATAATATTGATAACAGTTAACGGTTATTTTACCGGTACCAAATTCACATTATAAGTACCAGTAAGTACCGGTACTTCTATTCTGTTAAATTTTAACGGTAATCATCTAGAAAAATAACGGTAATAATAGTGTTGAAAATTCCGTTAAATTTACCGGTACCTACGCATTGATGCCGTCCCCCGCATGGGACTCGCTCGACTGGAAAAGTTCCGTCCCATTGTCGGCCCCCGCCTCACGCACGCCGCACATACACAATACGACAACGACACACATTAACAAAATGATAATTCCCGATACTGTTTACCGGTATTTAGTACAGATACTTCTGTTATTACCGTTATTAAACTTATTGATACCAATTCAATTACCGGTACCATCGTTTTATTGAGGTACCTGTACCCTTCCAATTACCGGTACCATTGTATTATAGAGGTACCGTTACTTGATTTTTACCGTTACCAAATGTACCGGTACCAATCCAATTACCGGTACTGTCGTTTCATAGAGGTACCGGTAATGAATTTTACCGGTATTCCAACCCCTGGTCGGTACACACGGCTGTTGGTTGACGTGAAACGTCTATATCAGCGAGTCGCTTTTGTTGTAAATATTTATTTTATTTTTTATTTAATATACTTTATTGTTCCAAAAATAAACATTTGATTACAATAGGCAGACTTAATGCTATGAGCATTCTCTACCAGTCAACCATAGGGTAAACAGAAAAATAAAAATGTATGGCGAAAAAAAGTGATTATATAACATACTAGAAGTATATTAGGGAATGATAAATACAGATAGTCACAACATAAATATTTATACATACATACAAATATATATATATATATATAAATACTACAAACATATCAATGATGAAAACAGAGAAATAAGGGTATCAAGAAGATAAAGAGTTCAGAAAGTGAGAGTGAACCTCTTTTTGAAGGTGAATTTTGTAGAAAGTTAAATAAAAAAATATTGAAAAAAAACCAAATGCCACGATGCAAACTGCGGCTCTGAGCGGCGAGCTGATTATATACGCAAAATAATGTCACTCAAATCATGTTTCTACGATGAATAGTTTTGTAGTTATTAATGTCAGCCGATATGACGAATTTTTTTTTTTAAATCTATGGCCGATATAGATCAATTCGTTACGTTACGGTCCGGTATTCTGACATGGTACCCCGTGTATAGTAACGATTTTAAAGACGTTTTACGTCAAAAAATCGAATGATGACCTGTGTGGCGCAGTGGTACCGCAAGTGCCTTTAAATAGCAGGGTCCTAGGTTCGACCCCCGGTCAGGTCATAATGGAACACGACCTTTTTCAGATTGACATGGGTCTTGGATGCTTATCTTTAAATGTATCCATTATAAATTATAGTATCGTTGTAAGTATCCCACGACACAAGTTCAAAACTTACTGTGGGTGTACTGTCTCAATCTGTGTGATGTGTCCTTATATATTTACTAACTGTTGCCCGCGATTTCGTCCGCGACAATTTCAGTTATAATGATTATTTTGTTTTTTTTTTTTCTTAGTATAGATGAATAATTTCCCCCGTTTCCAAAACATTTTTTATTGATGCTTCGCCCCTATTGGTCGCAGCGTGATGTTTTATAGCCTAAAGCCTTCCTCAATAAATGGACTAACCCACACAAAAATAATTTTCGAATTTGAACCGTTCCAAAAAATAACGCCTTCAAACAAACAAACAAACAAACTCTTCAGCTTTATAATATTAGTATAGATTAGTTTATTATTATACCTATCTAAAGAAGATCCAGCCCAAATGAAAGACTGATTAGTCACGAATTTTTCATGACAGTCTCTTACCATCTAAGTCAATTCGAACCCTATTCCCAATAATTAAGGTATCAAATGTCACTTCCCCACACCGCCGCGTAATGCCAAAACAATGTCATTGTGCATTATTACACTTTCATTGTTTGAAAGCATCCTCCATTCTTCTTCCATTGTAGCCGGCAGTTGACACGAAGCGTGGAAAAATTGGAGCTGATACCACTTGATACGGCCACCAAACGTGGGGTTACGCACCTTGACGGCCTAACGGGGATTTCCTTTGTAACTTTTAAAATGGAGTTGGTAACACCATTTTCATACTAATATTATAACTGCCTCCGTGGTTCAGTGGTTGAGGCGTTTGCCTGTTGACCGGTCGTGGGTTCGATTATATACAACAAGCGTGGTGAGTATGGCAATATCCTCCTAACGAACAATCCTTGGGAGTAGCCTTTGACCAGCAGTGGACTTCTGTCTGAATGAAACTATGATAGTGATGTCGAAATCAACATGATTTTAAAATAACAAAAGTGCAACCAAGCTCCAAAGCACATAGCTGAGGATAAAACCTATCACGCAGGCATGAGAAATAAAATTAGGAATAATTTCTCACGTCATTTTACAAATCTATGACAAATATCAGATAAGAGAAATTACTCTCTTGTGTATTAGTAGATTGTGATACAAGGGGTAGGTAAAATCACGATAAAACAAGCAGGTACTAGGTATATTTAATTTTTTTCTCCATAAAAATATGCCTGGTAAAAGCACTTTCAGCGTGCAAATAAAACATAGATTTAAAAAAAAATTTTTTGTGTAAAACAAGCGTACATCATAAAATATACTATCAGCTTATGTGTTTTTTTTTTTAATAATGTAACCGGCCAGTGAAATTTTTTTAAATTATGATTCAACCTTTGTGGTCATAGATATTTTCGGAACAATTTTTGTGTTCGCAAGTCCGCAGTTCAAATTTTTTTTATTCCCTTTGGTATAAAAACGTATTTTAGACCCTGTTCTCGGAGAACCGTTCTTTGTTTTGTGAATAGAGGAGATTAAGCGCACGTTTTCCGCCATCACAAAATAGTCTAGGCAAATATAAAATCATCTTTTTATGGCTATAAACGATAAACTTTTAATTGCGCACCATTACAGATTTTTATACTTTTCTGCTGGCATTTTCATAATGATATTAATGTCGAATAATATTATTTATTATAAGATATGTGTAATGGAAAACATGCACAGGAAGATATAAAGAGAGATCGAATTATATCTTTAAATTAGTCAGCTAATTCTGTTCCTAAGTTAAAATCGTATAAACTGTGTTAAAGGTATTTGTTAACTTTCAGTCAACAGATTATAATGGATATTAATATACAGCAACGCGCACTTGTTCAATTAATGTGTAATTTTACCTAATGCGCATATTACCTTGTTGTGTTTTATATTATGACTAGCTCCGTGGCGCAGCGGTCAACACGCCTGCCTGCGACACGGAGTGACCGGGTTCGATCCCCGGCCAGGTCAAGATGGAAAATGAACTTTTTCAGATTGGCCTGGGTCTTGGATGTGTATCTATATATGTATTTGTTATAAAATATAGTATCGTTGAGTTAGTATCCCATAATACAAGTCTCGAACTTACTTTGGGGCTAGCTCAATCTGTGTGATTTGTCCGTATATATTTATATTTATATTTATATATAGTACTTAAGTGTGTATATTTTTCTACTTCTTATTTTTGTAATATATGTATGTTGCTGTGTCAAATAAACGTATGTCTATGGGGTTGGTGGCCAATACTGCATCCTTCTTACTCTCGACTATACAGATACATTGTTTGGTATGTATGTAATTTCTCATTTTGTTTCTATTACGGGCTACGGATAGAACCAAAGCAAGCGTTTGGGAAAATGCTGTTTGTAATACTTTTCAAAAACGTCAATTCAAGGGTGTCATTCTAAACTGCCTGTCCGATGGTTGGAGATATAGCATCGGCTTCGCGCGCTCGGGCTCCCGAGCTGCGACTTGCTTTTTCCCCATTCATCCAAGTGAGTAGTATCCCAATACTTACATTCCGTTCCTAAATTCAACAAATTCCTTACCGAGTTTGAAAAAATGCTTCTATGGGCAGCAGCACCGGATACACAAGAAGCCAAGGACACTGCGCTCGACAATCCGCCACTACCAAGCGTGGGGAGTAAAGGCAATATCCTTCAATGGAAAATCGAAATAAGACTAGGTCTCCAGTCTCCGGCTGTCCCGCTATTTCTGGCTCCAGTAGCGCTTTATTATGTTTATTATTATTATTCTATCGCTATACACATAAATTAAAAAAAAAATAACGACAAGGCACGTGGTTCTAAAAATCCCCTTGCCCCATCAATGTATGTAGTAAGGGCAACCGCCTAATCAACCTCTACTTGTATTTACCTGCATAACATTAACAAAAGTAATTATTCATATGAAATTCAATAAGCTCGAGGGGAATTAAAGGACAGCCGTCCAAATATTGGATAGTGCCAATAGTGGGTACAAAAAACGAATATACTTACATGTATGGTGGACAAATGAATTCACAAGGTTTGTTTTTCGTCCACATGACATTCGTATTCAATTATCCTTCGATAGATACAATAATATAAAATTTGGATAGAGAATAGTCGCTTTCTGGTAGTCTTAGGAATATCTTTACATTTTGTAAACTTCAAAACCATCTATTTTCTACGCCTAGAAATGAATTCCTATTTTAGGGGCTGCTAAGGATCCCCGCATTCTTAGCACCCCCTGCATCACCATGTATGGCGCCGCCTAATCAAGCTCTTACCCTGCGTAACATTGACAAAAGGAATTATTCATATGAAAATTCAATAAACTCGAGGTGAAGTGAAGGACAGCAGTCCAAATATTGGATGACACACCATACAAATACCTATTTGAATTGTACACAATAGTACGTACAAAAAACGAATATACCTACATGTATTTTATTGATTTAGTGGACAAGTAAAATATTCACATGGTATTATTGTACGTCAACGATAATAAATAAATAAGTACTATATAAGGACTATTGGGATCGTTTTCATACAAAGAAATAAGGCCATCGGCCATAGTGACGGTCGATGTCATGAATAAATATAAACATTACGACTCGATAAGAAGCTGAATAATTATGATAAGCTTTCGCCCGCGGCTCCACCCGCGTCAATGTCGATCCCTCGGGAATAGTACTTTTTCCCGTGATAAATGGTTGCCTATGTCCTTCTCCGTACTCCAGAGGACTTGTATGCAAAATTTCATGATGATTGGTTCAGTAGTTACGGCGTGAAAGCGTAACAAACAAACAAATAAACAAACAAACTCACTTTCGCATTTAAGTATAATATTAGTAAGAATAAGGATTAAGCACAGGGTAAAAGCCTATTAAAGGTTAGATAATTTGATAAGATATATAGGTGTTTATTCTAACTCATAAAATATTTGTAGTTCACACTTCCTTTGATTAGTGGGGTGCATAAAATAGTCTGATGTATTAAGGATTGGTTGAACTCTAATCGTTTACCCAAAAATTGAATGAAAACTTCGCGTATGCAAGTGGCAAACACTAGTGTCAGAATTGTCAAGCTGCTAAGGTATTTGACATAGCCCTTAACGACAACCATCTAATAATGACAATCAGAACCATTAAGATTAAAAGACACGGAGAAACTCTAGGGCTTTTACTTGTGGTCACCCATCCCAATAGGAACCACACACAGAGTTAATTAACATTGAAAAGAAGGTATGTCATCATCATCATCATCAGGTCATTTTAGATTTTTTTTGACATTTCTTTTATTTCGGTGTTATTAATTTCAATAATATGACATTAATTTTTAATTCAATTTAAACATGACATTTAAATAAACCAATGTATACTCAGTCCCCATACCTAGTTTCCAAGGTTCCCAAAAATTGTGAGTTGATGTCCCTGAAGAAAATGCGCTGTGCAGTTTGTTGCCGCTTCTTCTGCACTCCGCTTTGGAAGCGGCATTAAACTTAGCCATGTGTAAATTTTTGACGTCAACAATTGTTGAGAAGTGAAATATGACAATTAATAAGTGTTCAAAGAAACCTATATTGAATAAACGTTTTGAATTTGAATTTGAAAACGTTTCCACTGCAGGAGCATGACCCTTTCTGTACTACCGGAGCCATACTTGGTCAGAGCAGACAGAAGGTATGTAAGCGCTAACAATGCTATACCCACTGAGTCATCAAGTTTCTCTGATACTTATAAGAACACATTATCATATGTGTCTGAAACAAGAACAAAACTAGAACACTAATATCATGAATCTAGGCAACATAAGCATACAATAAAGGATTTATCACATCGTAAGTGAACTGAACCTGGTTTACAACATAGCAAGTGTGTGAAGTCCATTGTTATAAATAGAGAGATATAAATGTACCTTCTCACTTGCATCAACTTTCAAAATCACACGTATTTTTTAATTCATACATTACGTGAGGTGTTTAGGGGGAGGAAGAGGGAAAAATTAAGTTTTTTTTTATTTTCAGTTTGCCAACTAAAAGAACAAACTTCGTGGTTATACGAGTAGCAATCACAGTAACCAAACCAAGTCCTTGTTCTTCATTCGTCTGAACGTATTAAAAACCATGTTAATTTTTAATACTTAACCTAAATGCTTAAAAATAAACATACATTTCCACTTATATTCCGGTCAGAAAAATTTCACGTAAGACTGGCCCTCTCATGTGCGTGACATCTCACCGATGGGAAAGAAGGGAAGAGTTGAAAATTTCTCCGAATCACCACTACCCACACTCTGCCCTCGCCTCAAACGCCCGCCTCAAGAAGCGAAAGCTCACATGGAGATAGCTACATAGTCAATTAAAAAAAATCACCACTACCCGGAAACCGCTCTGATGATAGATATTGTCCACAGGTACAGTAACGATAACACTTAGCACGTTTAACGTTTAGTTATCAACAGCCGGCGACGCACTGGCCGTGACGGTCAGCCGCGACCGGTTAAGGGAAAGCTTGCGCGTTATCTTAGGGATTGGTACTTGATAGTACTTACTCAGAGATGCATTTGTCTAGATAATATAGTAATATTATTATCTAGCATTTGTCTAAATAAATAAATATATATATACGGACAAATCACACAGATTGAGCTAGCCCCAAAGTAAGTTCGAGACTTGTGTCATGGGATACTAACTCAACGATACTATATTTTATAACAAATACATATATAGATAAACATCCAAGACCCAGGCCAATCTGAAAAAGATCATTTTCCATCTTGACTTGACCGGAGATCAAACCCGGGCACCCTCGTGTTAACCACTCCGCCACGGAGCTCGCCAAGTAATATTACTACTTATATTATCTAGACAAACCTCCACGTGTCTCAGAAGATGCCATGTATTTTTGAAAAGCTTTTTTACAATGTACATCTGTTTATGCAGAGTCAGAACAGTGTAGGTGTGCATGGTCGATTGACCGTGACACCTACACGAAATGATGATGATGAGCACAGTCGAACTTATTTCTGTTCTATTCAATTCCAAACCAAGGCTTATAAGATGTCTTTTCTATTTATTTAAACATTATGATCGAACGAAACTTAGGAAATCCGGGAAATGACATCATCTATGTCAAATCATTGGTTTTGAATGATCCAAGTGCTACCGTTAGAACCATATTTTATGAGACGGTTTAGGCTTAAGAAACAACATATTTTTTTATTAAATCCCAAATCGGGATATGACATACTGGTTCAGACGTTTTTTAGACGTGTCAGTCTGGTGGTCACTGGATGACTGATGCAACAGTGTAAAAATGCAACGCGAAAGTTTAAAAGTAGTTGTATTTTTAAAAGCTTATAAAGCCCGTAGTATTCTTTGGGTTCTGAACCACGGCTATGTCTTCCCCGCAAGAGAAAAAAGACGAGACAGTATGTCTCAATATATAAAGCATGTTAAAGAGTTTACATCTCTTTTAAGAAATCAGAACATCTTATAAACTGGCCGAAAGGCGAGAAACATACCATGGTCTAGCTGATAGATTTAAAAAAAAAATGCGTCTCTACTTATATGGTCTAGCTAGTATTTTTGATTCAGTTTTTGGATCATTGAACTGACCATCTTGATGTATGTACTCTTTTCCTCTTTGTCTCGAAATTATTCACACAATACGCTTCCCCTTAACGTGCTTAATGAAATTAGGGTATGCCATGACATGCGAAATGTCCGCACGTCGACCATATTTGCTAATGAAAATGTCACAACGCGCGTTAGCGTTAATCACTGATTAACTAATTCAAACCTTAATAGAATACTAATTAATCCTGGGGGACCAAAACAGTAATTGAAGTGTAGAGAATTGAGAATGAATGACAGCGCAAGGACACTGGGTAAAATAAAATCGAATATATGTATTACTTAGGACTTAATACAGTATTCTACGTTCATACAACAAAACATTACAATTAAAAACAATAATTATTATATCTAACTTTGACCTTATTCTGCAACAAAGTTAATCACCATAATCTACGGGATTAATTAATGAAATAACAGGATATGACGTCGTCAGCTTCCTAATGATAACGAAGTCCTAAGCAAACTTTGAACAAAAATCAAGTCGTGTTTGTATAACCAACTAACGACTTGCCCCGGCTTCGCACGGGTGCGATAAATCATACAACCTTCCTCTTGAATCACTCTATCTAATAAAAAAAAACCGCATCAAAATCCGTTGCGCAGTTTTAAAGATCTAAGCATACAATAGGGACAGACAGACAGCGGGATGCGACTTTGTTTTATACTATGTACCTAGAGATTTTAATAAAAGTTTGAAAATTGTTTATTATTATTATGGGATTTTTTTATGATACGGTTAACGAGCAAGCAAATCATCTGATGGTAATCGATCACCGCTGCCCATGAACAACTGCAACACAAGGTTGTGATATACTTGCCGGACTTTCAAGGATTTGGGGAAGGATGGGACTCCGGATCTCTACCTCACCGAACGAATCTAGAAGCGATAAAAGCTTCTATTCTAACGTCGTTTTTTTTTGTGAGAGTTTGGTACTTCCCCGGGTGTGCGGGCCTATACATGTTACTGGCAAAAATAAAATTTGCCGGTAGCGTTTCTCTGCCACAAAGATAACATCTTTATCTCGCTCTCTCTGTCTTACTCCACGTATTCCCAGCTGTATCTCTGGCTGTGTGGTGCTCTATATATACTATGTTAGACAAGTCATGATGTAATCTTACATTATAATACAATTAGTATGCTATTGATCATTAATAATCGAGGCGTGTATTTTGTACTTACAGTCTCATTTCGAACGAAATAAAAAAAACTACAAGATAAATTTGGTTCAGTTTAACAAAATGTAATACTAATATCTAGTTGATATAATAAAAACCGGCCAAGTGCGAGTCGGACTCGCGCACAAAGGGGTTCCGTACCATTATCTATAAAAACGGAAAAAAAGTCATATCTTTTGTATGGGAGCCCCCATGAATATTTTTTTATTTAATTATTAATTTTTAAAGTGAATATATAACTATATATTCCGTGAATATTTCAAGCGTCTACCTGTTGCCGTTATCAATATCGAGCAAAAACAAGCAAAAAAATCACGTTTGTTGTATGGGAGCTCTCTTAAATATTTACTTTATTCTATTTTTTGGTATTTGTTGTTATAGCGGCAACAGAAATACATCATCTGTGAAAATTTCAACTGTCTAACTATCACGGTTCATGAGATACAGCCTGGTGACAGACGGACAGACTGACAGCGGAGCGAAATCAATAAGGTCCCGTTTTTACTCTTTGGGTACGGAACCCTAAAAAATGAAAAACCATCAAAAAAGAAAAATTACAGAAGCGACTGTTACTTGTAAGTTAACGGCACATTGAAACGCGATACCAGGACCCCTCTACCAGAACCAGGAAACGGGAACAACGGTATTAGCATACCGAGTATTGATTTTAAACCTTTAGTACCTAGTTTTATTGCATACTTGGCGAGCTCCGTGGCGCAGTCAACACGCCAGCCTTCGACACGAGAGTGCCCGGGTTCGATCCCCGGCTAGGTCGATGGAAAATGATCTTTTTCAGATTGGCCTTGGTCTTGGATGTTAATCTATGTATTTGTTATAAAATATAGTACCTATCGTTGAGTTAGTATCCCCATAACACTAGTCTTGAACTTACTTTTGGGCTAGCTCAATCTGTGTGATTTGTCCGTATATATTTATTTATTATTATTATTAGGTTTGTTATTTTTTAAGGATACCTTGGCGCAAACAGGCCCTGGGATCGTAGACCTCAATATGGTTATGACTAGGGTTCTGCCGTTCTCGAAATTTTCGAGAACGGTGAAAACGGGTCGGAATTTTTTCCCGAGAAGGTTTTCTTCTTTCTCTCAAGTGCGGGAATTATTGATAAATTCTAGAGGATTAATGTAAATTTCCCGCAAATTTCCGTAAGAAGAAATTCATGAGAACAGAGAATTTCTCTTCGGCACATCACTAGTTATTACGCAGAATGTCAGTTTTGCAAAATAGCATCGCGAAAAGGGATATTTTTTTCGGGTGACATTTTATTAAATAATAAAATTATTTTATTACATACTAGTGCCCTGGACCCCTGCCCTCGCACGGACGCAATGTACATATAAACCTTCCTCTTGCATCACTCTATCTGTTAAAAAAACCGCATCAAAATTGGTTACCGTTGCGTAGGTAATTTTAAAGATCTAAGTAATACTATAATAGAGTAGTATTACTTAGATCTTTAAAAAAAAAATCATACATAGGGCCGTCCTGATGTATGCTTGGATCTTTAAAACAGACAGCGGGAAGCGACTTTGTTTTATACTATTATGCTATGTAGTGATTAAGAATTAATTTTAATTATTAAATAAAATTTATTGTTCCCTTGTTGATGTATTTTTTTATGATTATTGGATTGGGTGTGGGTGGCCGTGGGTGACCACTGTCGAAAAGCACATCTTGTGTAGTTATCTATTGCTAAAAACTGCATTAAAATCCGTTGAGTCATTTAAAAGATCCAAGCGAACAGATAGCGGAAGCTACTTCATTTTATACTATGTAAAGATAAAGATATATTGATGAAGCTATGATAGTAATTTGTATAAAGAAATGAAAAAAGAAATTGAAAAATGTATTACGAAGGTTACTTCACTGTTCTAATGTTATGTTACGTCAATTTCCCCTAACAACGAAGAAATCAAGGAGGGGCCCGAAATAGGTCAGTGGTGAGTTTCGTGGTGAAATTAATGTGGTGGGGACTTGGAACGCCTGTCTGCTGCGATAAAGCAAAATATATTTTCGGAGGGCTACGAAAATATCAATGTGGGTTTGATTCACATTGGAAACATTTATCACCCGTATGTGGTTGATATACCACCAGCTCGCATGAAGCGCTTTTCCTCTTCGTTCATCTTGCGTACGGCTAAGGAATGGAATCTCTTGCCACCGGAGGTTTTCCCTGACACATATAATTTGGGTCTCTTTAAGAGAGTGAATAGGTTTTTAATGAGCCAGCGAGTTCCACCATAGACCACATCTTCACTTAACATCAGGTGAGAGCGTAGTCAATCGCTGGATCATCCAGAATTAGAAAACAAATTTTATTTATTTATTTTATTAACACACAAAACAGATAACAACACATACAAGAATATACAAAAAAAATACACAAGATTGTGAATCTAGTTGCCATCCAAAACATGTGTGGGTAAAAGAAAATCACTTAAGAAGTATCGGACGACATATAGGCATAGGTAGAAAAAAGTAAAACAAAATAAAATAAATATAGATCAGTTTTGAAATATAACATCTTCTTATATCTAGGTGTTAAACATTAGTAAGTATACTCGTATATTCATCAAATAGACTATTAAATACCTGGGCGACCGAACTTCGCTCTGTTATTACTATGTATTTATTTATTGTAATATGGTGGTGTTTAGGTGATAATCTATATTTATGAGAAATCCCGCTGGTCCCATTTAAATTTCATCAAAATCGGTATTAGTAATTTGATTTAAGTCGATTTTTAATATGCAAGATTATTCTCAAACTTTTTTTATACTAAACGTTGGATTAGGCATTAGTCTCCTATCTCACCTGATGGTAAGTGACGATGAAGACGATGATGTTACATGCCCTACTTACTTCCCATTACTTATTATGTGGCGATCTATTTATTATATAGGTTAGATATTTTTTTCGTTTGAAAAACTCTTTGTTAACCAAATAACAAATTTGAAGGTGTAAAACCTTAAGTTCAACCAAATAAAAATGAAATATATCTTGACTTGAGCCAGACGTTAGTTATTCGGCTCAAGGGCGCGCGTTGTTTATGAACAACCGGCTGTTCATTTTCTTTCATCATTCATGTATTAACTCGTACGTTTGAAATGTTACTCATCCGTCCGAACTATGAGAGGTTGCCTAGAAACAATTAATAGATACTATCCATACCATACTAATATTATAAATGCAAAAGTAACTCTGTCCGTCAGTCTTCTTTTCACGCTTTAACTACTGAGCCGTTTCAATTTGGATAAAATTTGGTATGGTAGTTTGAGGCCCGGGGAAGGGTACATTCCGGGAAATTCTACTGTTCCCGAGTGATCGATCCTAACGCGTGCGGAGCTACAGGCAAAACCCAGTTTCTTATAACTCTACAACTATAAAGTTACGATGAGTGTTTAAAAAATCTTATCATCTATCTAGAAAGATGACAACAAACACATTTCTTGTAACTATGGGGATGTCAAATTGTTTTTTTTTTTTAAGTTAAGTACGATTATATTTTATTTTGTAATTTGTAGTTAAAGCGGCAATAGGTATACACATTTTAAGAAACAAGTGTCTATCTATTACAGTTAAAAAGATACAGCCTCGTGACGTGACGGACGGATGTACCGACGTCGAAGGCTTAGACTTGAGTCCCATGTTACCCTATGGGTACAGAATCCCAAAATGGAACAGGGAAATAAAAACAAAACTTTATACAAATACAGAGGCCGCAGAAATCACAGTTCATGTTCATCTAAACGGTTGGCGCATACCTATGTAAAAACTGTAACCAGGAATATATATAAGTTGATGAGGTCTGTGGCTCATCATCATCATCGTGGTATGCCATCATAGGCCGAATGTTTAGAACTAATCTATAAAATTAATACCATTATACCCATTCAATGCCAATAAATTCTTTCTTTCCATGCCATTACACCGAAGGTCAAAATGGAAAACAATCTTTTTCAGATTGACCTGGGTCTTGGAAGTTTATCTATTATTTATCTATTATGAATTATAGTATCGTTGAGTTAGTACCCCACGACATAAGTTCAACTCTAATTGCAGGTGCGGGTCTAGCTCAATCTGTTTGATTTGTCCCTATATATTTATTTATTAGTTATGAAACTACGGATTACTAGCCGAATTAAAAATAATTTCTGGGTACGGAACCTCAGATTAACCTGAAAGGCTATGGCTACAAGAGGGATATTTATTCGTAGATTTTAGATCCCTTGCTTGTCTGCGATATTTCTCCTCGTATGTAAGATGCATTGTAATACAATATTATTCTAACAATTAAAGAAGACATCTCCATTTGCACATGCTACATTTTGCCTGTCACTATAAAAAGTTACATTTTTACTTTCCACCCTTGAACTTGACGACGTCCGCGACACATTTTTCATATCCTTAGATGCAAGATGCATTGCAATAATACGAGTATTATCCAGACAATTAAAGAAGAAGCCTCCATTTCCCACATGCTACATTTTGCCTGTGTCTATAAATAGTAAGCTTTCTACTTTCCACTCGCCTGGCTTGAACTTGAAGACGTCCGCGATACATTTCCCCTGTGCTGCACATGAGAATGTGTCGCATTGGGTCTCAATTACTTGATTCTACAGGAATATCGGGCAACGTCTTGACAGACAGACAGACGGACAACAAAGTGATCCTATAAGGGTTCCGTTTTTTCCGTTTAAAGTACGGAACTCTAAAAAAACTAAATAAAAGGGATACGAAAATATTTTATTATTACTATATCATATCATAGAAGTATGAGACGCAGCTTTTTTTTAAATCAACTCTTGATATCTAGAGCAACTACATATTGAATCAATTTGAGATCTTGGATCCGTATGGTCAAACCACAAAAAGTCTTCTCGAATGGAAATACATCTAGCTTTCCCATGGCTGGCCTATATGCGGCAAAGATACGCTTGCCATACTGGGTACCAATGGGCCTTCTGGTTTCCTTCATGTGGGCTCGGTACTTTCGTTTAGTTAGCTGTGTTAGTTTAATTTTATTTTGTAATTACAAGTGCAATGTATATTACTGTCTATGTATGTCAGTCTTCTTTTAAAATGTGGACTAATAAATAGTGTCCGCTCATAATATATTGACAGCAGAAAATGTTCATACTTTCAAGACATTTTTTATAACTGCGGGAAGATGAGCATACGAAACACATGATGGTAAGTGTCATCGTCGGGGATGGACATCTGCAATATCGTGAACAGAACGCTGCCGGCTTTTTAGGGGTGAAGGAGAAAAATGATAGCAGCAATTTTACTGACACTCGTCCAAGGCTATCGATACAAAGGATCACTGGATGGAAGAGGACGGGGTAAGGAAGGGAATAAGCTATCGGATTTCATCACTCATCTTACGATACACGGACACTGCCGATGTCACACTATGGTATTCTGTGAGAGCGTGGAGTGGTACTCATTTATGAGCTACTATCAAAATAGATAGCAGCTAGACTCTACTACCAAAAACTTGACTTCTATCGGGTTGTAAGGACAATAGTTTAAGAGGGTAGGCCTAACACATATTCTACCATATGCTAGTTTGCGGCGTAAAGTTTTGTGTCCACTTACCCGAGGGCCTGAACTTTGAGATGTCGGCGCCGCATTTCTCCCTGTTGAGAGATAGCTTCTTGCACATGTTCCATGGTCCGAAGTAGCCTTGCTCGTAAGTCGGGTTTACTACTGTGGACAAAATTACGTTTTTGATAAATTGTTACTTGAACATAATCAACATAAGAAAGGTCTTCATAGATTTTGTACCAAAATAAAAGCTAGTTTCCTGGGTCAAAATAATAACATTAAAATTAGTCCAACAGGTACATAATAAAAAAATATTGGTCACGTATTTCTTCTTTTGTCAATCAAACAATAAAAAAATTAAGATAAAGAGAATTAAGATGAAGACATGAGAGCTCGTGACCTCAAAGTTTGCTAAAGTGTAGCAAAGATGCAAATTATGACGTCACACGGAATTTCAATTATCATTTTTAACAAAAGAAAAAATACGTGTTAAGTATGTTTTTGATTATCTGACGAATATTTTTTTTTTGTAAACTAGTCTAGATCCTTCTCCTCACCTGACGGTTTTTCCGGTAGCTTCTCCAACTGTGTTGCGTCGGAGCTCAGGGTCAGTCAAAATAAATAAGATTATTCAGATACAAACGGTATTTCTACTTCCACATCACTCGCAATGAGGGTTTTCTGAAATCAGGTACGCATTTCTGAAAACTCTCATTGATATCTTACTTTTGCTGAGGAGCTGATTGAGCATGGGTTCCTCTCAGTAACATTTGTTTGTATACGTTCCGTGACCCTGATATACGCTCGTCAAGATAGCAGGAATAGCAACGCTTTTGTACGTATAATGTTCTTTTTATGATCGTATCCTCTTCATCTAAGCGGTTTTCTGGTTACTTCACCTGTGGTACGTCGTCAGCATTCATGCTGTTTGATGACAACCTATGCCAATTTCGAAATGGTCAATCATTATCGAAGGATATAGTACTATAACGGCTTATGTTACTAACGAGCTCGATCTACCCGGCACGGCGCCAGGCAGTGCCAGTTATGTAAGGAGCTCCATACAGGCCTATACACAAAACCGGCACCGGTGTGCAGGTCTGCCGGGCCGGCACCGTGTCGGGTAGAAACTGTGCTCGTTAACACAGACCTAAGGTAAATGTAAAACAAACTGTTTAGTCCCTCACCAAAGCAAAAATTACTTAGTCATCGGAAACTTTGTACCTTTAACCGTTGCTAGTACAGAACTCAGCAAAATGAAGTGCTGTTCAAATGGCCGTTTTGACGTGTCATCCAGACATGCCATTTTTTATGTAGGAAGTACTTTTAAGCGCACAATGCATTGCGTTAGACCAATCATGGCGACAAAGCGATTTAAGCGTGATTGTGTAACGGTGACAGATTCTTGTCAAGATGAAGATCTTAAGATGGAATATGACTATGTAGGTTTTATAACAAGAAGCTTTTGATGGTGGGCGGAAAAGTTACAAGTCAGAATAGTAAATTTAACTAAATAAAATGACGTATTTTGTAGCCCAAAAATTAAGTAATTATCACTGGCAGTGAATTGTTATGCTGTGGAGCAGTTTAAGTATACGTCAGAAAAATATCAGTTAATAGCTTTTGTCCGCGGCTCCGCCCGCGTTAGTGTCGATCCCTCGGGAACAGTAGAATTTCCCGAAATGAAAGGAATGTCCTCCCCCGGGCCTCAAACTACATCCATACCAAATTTCATCCAAATTGGTTCAATGGTCGAAGCGTGAAAAGAAGACAGAGACACATTTTCATTTTCAGCAAAAAAAAAAAGCTCTGCCCCCTCGCCCAGGTTGAAGTAAACATTGGTATAATTTTCACAAAAAAACCTGTTTATTTTGCAGAATGTTACTGACATCAAGCCTATACCTCCTTCACTCCCCCCCCCCCCCCCACCCCTTTTTTTGTTGCCTCATTTCCGAAATAAAATATATAGCTTGATATTGATTCTGACTAAAACTGAAAACTAGAAAGCTGCATCAGTCATATCGTTTCTCTCTCTCGATTTGCATCTTCGGGTGGTAGAGGTCATCTTTCCGGTTTTTATTCTCCACTAATCACTGTTGTCAGCATCCGGTTACAAGACCATTGGCACGCATACACTATCATTTCAAATGACAGATGATATTCAATTACCCATTGTCGTCATTATAAAACCTGTTTTATATTGAAGTACACGGCCTCGCAAAGTACAAGGTGAAATCATCAATGACTGTTTTGGTGTTGATGATTGATGATGACAAGAAAAAACTTACTTAGGCTGTGAAGATATGTATGCCATACGTGTATCTCGTCCTGCCATCCAAAGGCTTTTGCCATTGTTTCTCATATTGGCCCTTCAGGCTCATGCACGTATACGCGGCTACAGGCCGTTTGCTGTCTCTCCAAGCTTTGCTAACACAGGCAACGCCCAAAGCCGAAGTCCGTCCCTCCTGTGGTGCCTTTGGTGATGTTGTCTACATAGACTGAGGGCACTCTGCCCTCGCCTTAAACGCCCGGTGAAGTAGCGAAAGCTCACTTGAAGCTAGCAACATAGTCATTTAAAAAAAAAGTCCTGCCCGGAACAGACAGAACTGAACACTTTCAAGCAGGTGGAGGACGTACCCGTATTACGTGACCTGCCGGCCTATTTGCTAACTCAGTGATCAACGTTTTGATAGTCACTTCAAAATACATTGCGGGTTTCTTATGTTTGGCTATTTTATTAAAGTTATATAAAACGTAATGTATTTTGAAATGACTATCAAAACGTTGTACACTGAGTTAGCAAATAGGCCGGCTGTTCATGGGGTTCAAAATACCAAACTTTGTCACAGGGGAGAGGGGCGAAGGGCTTAGGTCTTCGACATCGATATTCTTTTAAAAGAATCGCAATTTTTTTTCGATCTATATTCGAATTAAACCTCGTAGCATTCACCGGTTTTTTTATGAGCGAAATTCTTCCTTTTTTTACATTTTGTATTGACAAAAATATATGAGAAAACAATCATTAATTACTACGTGGAAAGTAGTGGTGAGGTGGGTCTTGGTATATACTCCGGGTTGTCGCGATGGAGAGGGCTAGAAATTGTAAAAATTAGTACGTACCCTAAAAATTCATTTATAAAACGTTATTGTTCTTGTTTGTTCTTTTTTAGTGAGTGGATGGCCTTACAAAAGAAATCTGATATAGGTTTCAACTGTACAATAACCATCCAACGATCACTTCGTCCAAAGCACGAAATCTTTAGAAAACTTATTTGTAATGACACTTTTGGGCTAACCAAATATGGCCTATGCTTGTATAAGATGCGTACACAAAGCTATCAAATTCCTCAATATTTAAACTCATCATCATCATTTCGTGTAGGTGACACGGTCAATCGACCATGCACACCCTGGTGTCAGAGTTCTTTGGAACCGCCTCTTGGCCTCTGACATGGCTCCCTTAACGACTACCAGATGGCAGCCGGGACCAACGGCTTAACGTGCCTTCCGAAGCACGGAATCATCGTAATTATCAGACAATCAGGTGATTCAAGCCTGCAATTTCCTAAGCTAAACAAAGTATGCTTCTCGTGGGAATCATTCCACGACCCCCGGGTCTATAGGTAAACGCCTTAACCACTGGACCACGGAGGCAGTTATTTTAACTTACAGTTTACAAAGATATACGAGACAAATATAAGTATTCCTTCTAGGACACTTCAAACGATCTTTACGATACTAACAACCGTCCCGGCTTCGCACGGGTGCGATAAATTATACATATAAACCTTCCTCTTAAATAACTCTATATACAGCGTGTAAATTGACCCTCAACATTCCCTTTACGGTGTGACTCAGACCATCAATATGAACAACTTTTTCTTTGGGAACAATGCTGGGAACTCAAAAAAAAATTCGTCATTTCCATACAAAAGAGTCTCGCCGCCCGGCCAGTTTGTATGGGAATGTCGAATTTTTTGATTATAAAGTACCGTGCCCTTTTAATTTTCTGTTTTTTTTTTTACTAAGTTTTGAAGTAGGCATTTGTCTCCCATCTCACCTGATGGTAAGTGACGATGAAGGCGAGGATGTTACATTCCTATCCAAGCGATACAAAAAAAAACCAAGTTATCCCTTATTCAAACTTATATACCTATTATTATAACCTGTATCATTAAGGATCATGCCAGTATCATTAAGGAGTACTTTCATAAATAATGTCGTTTAGTTGTCCGTACACGGACACATTTCATATTGATTGTCTGCACGCTACTAAATACTGACCCAAATGCTACGCTCGTATAAGTAAGAAGACGCTGCAGTCTCAATGCACTGCCCATTTTTCTAACCATGGCTACGATGAAGTAAAATAACATTATTATTGTTTGTTTGTTTGTAATATCTTTATTGTACGAGAAAAAACACAGAACATAAAACAAAGTATAAACGAAAAGTAAACATACAATGGCGGCCTTATCCCATAAAGGGATCTCTACCAGTCAACCAGCCAAATGATTGAGAGGATGTTTACTAATTGGGCAGAAGAAAGTACAAAACAAAAAAAAAGAAGAAAATATATACTTAAATAAATAAATACATTACATTATATTATTACTACTTTTACTTCAATGGTCGAGGAATACGATGGCCCACAACAAAATTGTCTATGGATGGCCCAGTTGGCATACGCAGCACTCACGTTTCTTTAACAAATTGGGCGCACTAACCACTAGGATTAATAAAATAAAAAAATATATACGGACAAATCACACAGATTGAACTAGCCATAAAGTGAGTTCGAAACTTGTGTTACAGGTTACTAACTCAAATATACTATATTTTATAACAAATACATATATGGTTAAACCAACGGCCAGGCCAATCTAAAAAAAATAATTCTCCATTTGACCTGACCGGGGATCAAACCCGGGCACCTTCGTGTCGCAGGCTGGCGTGTTAACCACTGCGCCACGGAGCTCGCCAGGGATTGGAACCCACAAGTGGCATTAAAATATCTCAAGTTTTCATTTCCTTAAACCATTAGCTATTTTCATTAGAGGCGGACGCTAAAACGTCAGAAGCCGTGAAGCACCTAGAAAAATCTAACTCCAATGTTGGCCACTTGAACAAACGCAAAACAAAACAAACGCCTCAGTAAATCAATTCTACAAACAGAGTTACCTTCACTCCATAGATTAAAAAAAAATTGCGATGCTTCACTCGGAGTAATGTTATTATAATCGCGATTTTAACGATTTTTTTCCAGCTATTTTGTTTTTTACCTACTTACAGGATGGTCACAGGATGACACAGGCGCGGTCATGTATTTACACAGTCTGACTGCATATTTAGGGCACGACAGATACAAGCTGTTGCAACTCATAATGATGGGCAAAGCCGCAGGGAAAAGAAAAGTGGGTCGGAGAAAGAAGTCTTGGTTGCGTAACATCAGGGAGTGGACTGGTATCGCGAGTGCAGCCGAACTTTTTCGCCTCGCTGGAGACAAGCAGAAATATGCGGAGCTGACTGCCAACCTTCCGTAGTTGGAGAGCCACTGTTAGAAGAAGAAGACTGCCTCTGAATTCGAGATAAGTCAACGCTGACCCAAAAAAAACCCCAATGTAAATTAATTTCTTCAGAAGTCTGTAGAGCGGTGTTAAATCAGCGTGAACACAGGCACTACTCACTTATGAATTGGCCCCGTGTAAATCTTCCTTTATGAAAGATAACATTACCGCGAGGATGGCTTTGCTTCGAAATTTTTCGTGGAAATGCTCGTCAGTGACACAGATTGCCATCGAAAAGTTCGTCCTACAAAACTACTGCGTGACCAAACACAAACAAAACAGTTACATTACAATACATTTGAATACATCATTTACGTCGATGCGTAAGATAAGCGACCTTCGAAAGCATGAATATGAGTACGGCACATATTTGGGCATACGATATGTTAAGTAAATATACATGTTTGGTTGTAGGTGTCGCTGCCTTGGTATTATTTTAGTATGTAACCTTAAGACGAGGACTCAAATGTTTGGTACCTTCGCTCGGCAAAGGACTGATCAAGTGCGCGCAAGGGATAGCGCTTGGCGGTTTAGCCCGTGAATGATGAGATAGGAGATAGTCTCGAGTCGCTCAAAGAAAAAAACGTAAGCGCCAAATTCGTTATTTCTATTTTATATAAAATCAGACCGGTTAATTGTATTTTCATATTTACATTTTGATGAATTACTAATAACCTATCTTTTAGTCTAAAAATCATTATTTCATTCGTCGCATTTGAGCTACAATAACAAAAACTCTGCGAACGAAGACCATTTTTCAAAAAATATTTCTATCGAGAAAATTTTATCAAAACGTGTTTCCATCTTCAATTTTTGGAGATGAAATAGTCAAAAATCATATTACTTAGATTTGAAACTCCTAATTTAAGTATTTTGCGAGATAAATAAGGTTCAGAACGACCTTATTTACAGTGGTATCGCCTTAAAACTGTTTAAAGACATGATTTTCAAGCTTTAATATACGACTAGCTGTTGCCCGCGACTTCATACGCGGCAATTTCTGTTATTATGATTAATTAGGTTTTTTCTTAGTATAGGTGAATAATTTTCCCCCTTTCCAAAACATTTTTTATTGATGCTTCGCTCCTATTGGTCGCTGCGTGATGTTTTATAGCCTAAAGCCTTCCTCAATAAATGGACTATCCAACACAAAAAGAATTTTCCAATTTGAACCAGCAGTTCCTGAGATTAGCGCGTTCAAACAAACAAACAAACAAACAATCAAACAAACAAACTCTTCAGCTTTATAATATTAGTATAGATAGTATAGATTAAACTAATATTACAAACAGGAAAAACTTAATTGTGTTTTTATTTGTAATAGATAAACTTAAAACTGTTGAAACGAATTGAAAATCTATCTCCGATATATCATCACCAGGTCTTTTTAGTCTCCACTGCAGGAGCAGACAGAGGATTTTGCCTACACTCTCCTCGCTGGCCAGACGGATTGGAGAGGTCTCGTTGATGTTTATGAGCTTTGTTCAGCTTGTATTTCCTAAGTCGCCTCTTACGACATCCATGGGAAGACTAGGAGTGGTCCTATTCTACTCTGCCGGAAACCACACGGCTTTAGGGGGGAGTAAAGGGCTTTGAGCGCACGAAAACCAGTGAAGCAGCTAGATTACTAAACTTTACTGTGAATAAATATTTCGAAGTCAGTAAAAAAAAAGCGTATAGATTTTAAAAATAAAAAAAACCTTTATATCTCTCTATTTTACTAGTAGAGGTGTGTTAAGTAAGGCATTATTAACAGTTCGGTTGGCGCCAACGCAGTGATCTTATGTAAACCCAGTGACCCGGTTAACGGCACATTTAACCGACGTATGGAACTAAATACTTGTACCGAATGCGTTACTATTTGTACTACAAGAACATCAGCGCTGCAGCGTCTTGCGTTGCAGCATTATGCTGAGCTGGTCCCTTTTAGTAAATACTGCGACACGCAATATTTATAATCTTGTTGCAAAATGTTTGTATCTTTTAAATTAAAATTTTAATGCTTTGCATGTGTATCTATTGTTCTCGTTTTAATCATGTAATGTGTCGTTATCTTATTAACCAATAAAGCTATTCTATTTTATTCTATATTCTATTCTACAAAGTACAAACTATATACAAACAAACCAATATGGAAATGAGCGTGAATACGTTTTCACTTATTTTTTTATAATAGTAAGGCAACACCAAGAAAAAAATTAAGGAAGGCGTAAAGCGCAAAATACACAGAAGCGACGTAAGATCTGGATACGACGTGGATGGATGCGGCGCGGATTTATCGTTACAAGCGATTTACGACGCATCTCTTTCATACATTTTGTACGAACATGATTTGAAGGGACACAAATCCGATCCACATCGTATCCAAATCTTATATCGCTTCTGTGTATTTTGCGCTTAACGCTGAGCCTACCTTTTTGGAGTGCTGCAACGCCCACAAGCTATAATGATTGTTATATTGCTCAATTTGTCCTATTTGTTGTTTTGTGTGTGTTTAAGCATTTTTTAAATAAAATTCTATTCCATTCAAAGTCTCTTAATTATTAATTAGTTCCCCAACTTAGCATCCTAGGCGTGTATGCACAATTGCTTGAGCTGTAAGACAATACATTACATATAACAGTGACGTGCACAGACATTTATCATAGGGTAGACATAATTATAAAACTTACCTTACAAACATACCACCTATATACCTTACCTTACTATATGGCTAGTTATCTACAACTCGTTTAATATTATGATAGTCTTTCGATCTTCGACCGCAAAAGTATTCAAAACAAGCGAAAGATAAGACATATGATTACAACCTGCGAGCCACGTACACGTAAGGTTTAAGATTAAACGTGGATTAAACTTTAGAATAACTAACCATAACTAACCGGTTAGGTACTTGATTTGTTCTTTTGCGTGTTCACAAAACACTTAATATTTCGATTTCGGCATGCAAACACTAAGCGACACAACTTTCACATGAAAATATTTTTGTCACAAATGAAATTTAACTGATAAAGCATTTAATTTTTAAATAAAACTTTAATCTTGGATTGTTAGTAAACACGTTAATCAATGACATTTACATAAGTATGAATAATATCTATAATGACATTGACAGGTGACGTTGACATTAATATCGCGCGCGGCAGCCAATAGAAACCTCGGAGACAGTGTCTCAAATTCACACACACAGCGCCAATTTGCTTTGCATGTGTGAGCCGATGAAAGATGTTTACTTGTACTACTACAAAAGCGATTTCCTATCGGTGTATAATAATTTTCTACGTGTGCGTGAAAAGTCAGACCTTTGAAATTTTGCCTTACGCGGCTTACGCGTATAGATACTGCTTGGCGCGGGCACGCGCGGACCGCGACCGCAGCACCGTACTTGATCAAAATCGACTATAAAGTATTTGCTAGCAGAATTTTGCAGGCGCACCGAATATAATTATTTTTTTGTAAGAAAAAAAATTGTATTTATTTAGCGACTGCAGGGTAGACATTGTCTAATAGTCTATATGGACTGCACGTCACCGACATATAATTATTTAGGTATATTTCAAAATATCCTTATCCTTACTAATATTATAAATACGAAAGTGAGTTTGTTTGTTTGTTTATTTGTTTGTTTGTTTGTTTGTTACGCTTTCACGCCGTGACTACTGAACCGATCATCATGAAATTTTGCATACAAGTTCTCTGGAGTACGGAGAAGGACATAGGCTACCTTTTATCCCGGGAATAAGTATTATTCCCGAGGGATCGACATTGACGCGGGCGGAGCCGCGGGCGAAAGCTAGTATACTATACATTAGAGATTAACAATAGCATTTAACTTATTTCTCTGTACCAACGTATTTGGACAGCTCCGTGGCGCAGTGGTTAACACGCCAGCCTGCGACACGGAGTGCCCGGGTTCGATCCCCGGCCAGGTCAAGATGGAAAATGATCTTTTTCAGATTGGCCTGGGTCTTGGATATTTATCTATATATGTATTTGTTATAATATATAGTATCGTTGAGTTAGTATCCCATAACACAAGTCTCGAACTTACCATGGGGCTAGCTCAATCTGTGTGATTTGTCCGTATATATTTATTTATTTATTTAATTATTTCTCTGTTTTTGACATAAATTTCTTTTTTTTTTGTCTTTTACTGTCGATACAACATTCGTAAAACAAGGTGGGCTGATGATTTGACGGCATATGATAGAGACTGGCGATCTATCGCACCTAATATAGACCAATGGTATACAAGAGGGGAGGTCTTTACTAATAAAAAGAAATAAGATATCGGTACACCCAGATCTATCGTATCTTTTGCCCATGCGGGACAAACAGAACCTAGGTCATAAGACCTAAAGGCCACGCTTAGCATGTTGAGGCGCGAAATCAAAACAGTGATGGATTGCAACCTGCATCGTCTATTGACATGTTTCCTTATATTTTCGCCCATTCCTTTGATCGGCTTTGTGACTGTTCATTACTATTTGCGCAGGGATAGAAGCAACTTAGAAGCGTTTATTCTACTCTACGTTTTCTCTTTTCTCCCAGACCAGCATGGAAGTACACCAAAGACAACAAAAAATTGCTTTTCGCAGCTCCGACTTTACAGACAACCAATTATTTGTTGTATTTTTTTACAACAGCAACAAAAAATTGTTTGTCTGTAAAGTCGGTTTATGGACGATAATTTACGTGATAACGGTGGAAGAGAGATAGATGCGTCACAAGACGAATGCTTAGGCCGATCGTGCTCTCTATTGCTTGTTCCGCGCTCTCGCTTGCACGCGGAACGTAACACTTTTTCTTGCATGCGGCCGACGTTCATCGATTTATTATGACGTTATCACGTTAAAATCATGTATGTATTAATGCGAGCTGCGAAAAGCCAGTGAATTATAATTGCTAAAGTTCCCAAATTATAACTTTCGACGCTCACGCTCATTGTATGTGTCGTTTCCCATCACATTTAATTATACGCCGAAATATAATGGAGTGCTTTTACTGTTGGAAAAATGTCCAGTGTGAAATTATGTGATGAATATAACAATTATATTAGGGATAACGAGGTTATACGGTTAATGGACATGTTTTCGAAAAAAATCCTTTTCAAAATAATTAGTCCGTTTGGTAGATTATTTAACAATATTCGATACGTATTTTTTCTTTTGTCAATCAAAATATAAAAATTGGTAACGATCCGGTACACTTTTACCGGCCTGTTGCGTCATGAGCCCCCACTCCTGAACTTTGATGTGCTTTATCTTTAGCATCGTTTGTTTGATTAAAAAAAGCAAAAATATGTATGTAATATTTTTCGATAATCTGTAAGACTAACTAATTATTTTAAATGTTATTTTATCTTAAAAATAATGTAATAACATGGTAAGTATGCAGTTCCGTGGTCTATTTTTTTTTACTGAAGCACACTATTGTTTTAAATTAGAAGCTAATTATTTTTATTATAAATTATAAAGATATGACTGAAGATAATAATTTGATTACTAAAGTTTCATTGCAATACCAATTTTATTTTCTTAAACGTATGTTAAAGTACTATAAGTACCTATTCCTTACAGCTATGTGTTTTTGTGTTTACCTACGGATGCCTAGCCTACAAGGAGCTACATCAAGGCACAGATTACTATAAATATAAATAAATAAATAAATATATACGGACAAATCACACAGATTGAGCTAGCCCCAAAGTAAGTTCGAGACTTGTGTTATGGGATACTAACTCAACGATACTATATTTTATAACAAATACATATATAGATACACATCCAAGACCCAGGCCAATCTGAAAAAGATCATTTTCCATCTTGACCTGGCCGGGGATTGAACCCGGTCACTCCGTGTCGCAGGCAGGCGTGTTGACCGCTGCGCCATGGAGCTAGTCGAACGTATTAACTACGTATTAACTAAATAGTTAATACGTAAATCAAGGTAATCAATAATAAAAATAAATAATAAATATATATACTGACAAATCAACAGATTAAGCATGTCTCAAAGTATTTTTGAGACTTATGTTATGGGATACTAACTCAACGATACTATATTTTATAACAAATACATATACCGCGAGATTTTGAACCTCGTTTTTACCTTTTTTTTCTTACAATTCTGTATTCCATCAGGGATTCTGACTCCACGATTTCAATATAGTTCAGAGGTTCAAAATCACTCCGTTTAAATGATACCGACAAGACAAGATCCTAGAGATCTGAAATGTCAGAGGGAGATAAAGTACGATTGAATTCTGGATCTATTCATAAAATAATAACTTACGGGTATTCATAATATTGCATCGATGCACTTCCATTGTGGCATCCTGTCAATTGTGTTTCACAAAGGCTTTTCATCAAGGAAGGTCGCAGAGGGTAGAGCCTTCCTGGATATAGAGTTAGCTCATTGAATGTGAAGTCTATGGCTAATCAGAAGGCTGTTACAATGAGGTGCTGCTAAGGTAATAAAAAACTAAGCTATGAATCAATACTAATAATAAATCTGTAAGGGTTGGTCATGGAGTAAGTTACTTTGTTCTCAGAGATATCGTGTTGTATAAGCTCTATACATGAAACTGAAACGAAATTGACGATTTTTAGATTTTTTCTGTATGTATGTGTTTATGATGTATGTTTCTCCATAACTCTAAAACGATTGACAGAATTTTATAAAACTTGGTAGATAAACATTTAGAAGTAAAGATACAAGAGTAGAGATACAAGCAGGCAAAAGCACCAATACCAAAGACGACGTGTTTTTCAAATTTGGATTTTATGTATCTCTTTTTGACATATTATTATTTTTTAATATTGGCAATATCGATCAAACTACTAGCGTTATGGGACCACGGCCAAAAAGAATATCAATGGTTAAGTGTGTGTTTTTATTGTTCTGAGGTGTGGTGCGCGTATGTAAATACGATTGTGTCAAATAAAGTTCTTAAGTTGGATTTCGAGATTTTGTTGGACTCCGCACACTTAACCCCCACCTAAGTAGAGACACATACACTAGCAAGACACAACAAGCTGGTCTTAATGGATTATATAATGAGTACTAAAGGGCCGCTGCTTCCTACATGGCTACACGCATGTCAACTGAATTACCGTCTCCTCGTCAATATGATGCTAATTGCCATGAGCACGATGCAGTTTCTAACGACAGCTCTCGCCTACGTGTCCTACTTAGCTTCACTTTTTGTTACAACTACCTGTATTGATTGGCATCGATCAATACATAATTAAAACAAGATTTCCTCGTATGAAGGGGAATTCGCAAAATCAGGGTAATAAGGCTATTACAGGTTTATACCAAGCTTTGTGGCTTAGTAGTCATACCATATATGATCTTTTTCAGGATGGCCTGGGTCGTAGATTATTATCTATATAAATAAATATAAATAAAATATATACGGACAAATCACACAGATTGAGCTAGCCCCAAAGTAAGTTCAAGACTTGTGTTATGGGATACTAACTCAACGATACTATATTTTATAACAAATACATATATAGATAAACATCCAAGACCCAGGCCAATCTGAATTTGTTATATCTGTATTTGTTATAATATATAGTATCGTTTAGCCGGGTGGTTTTCGGCAGAGTAGAATAGGACCACTCCAAGTCTTACCATGGAGGTCGTAAGAGACGACTTAGGAAATACAAGCTAAACAAAGCTTAAAAACATCAATGAGACCTCTCCAACCCGTCTGGCCAGCGAGGAGAGTGTAGGCCAAATCCTCTGTCTGCTCTAGCCAAGTATGGCTCCGGTAGAACAGAGAGGGTCATGCTCCTGCAGTGGAGACTAAAAAGACCTATGATGATTATAGTATCGTTGAGTTAGTATCCCATAACACAAGTCTCGAACTTACTTTGGGGCTACCTTAATCTGTATAATATGTCCATATATATTTATTTCAATGATCATTTATTTAAGATTACAGTGATTAAAACAAACTATATACAATATAAACATAAAGTGATAGAAAAGAAAAAAAGGAGCAGTAGAAAAATTTTTCTTCGAAATCTTGCCCGTGTGGCATGGTGGCAAGAACGCTGGCTGCGTTCCCCCGTTGGATAGCTATGCTAATCCGTTGGGCGAAATAGCAGCCAGCCCTCTTATTATCGGCAGCCGACATGAGCCGTGGGGCAATCTCTATTTATTATTCTATATTTATTTAACCATCTAGATTTTTTGCAGCGTAAATTATAGCTAATACCATTCTGATGTCAACTTTAATCACAGATAACCTAAAATGTAGCTTTAACAGTGTAAAGTTTAATGTATGTCCTTTGGTTCATGCGGTACACATCCTTGCAAGCGTTACATTTATAACATTAAAAGAATAGTTGCAATGAAACAGAGATATACCGTAAAATATATCATGTTGTTTCCGAACTGTCATGGCAAGAATAAAGCGAGATTTTAAGTGAACAAGCGATAAGACGCTTGTAACGGGTAACAACAAAAAGCGCAATGGAAAACTGCAGTAATCCAAGTAAGGTTATCGTAAGAAATAAAGTTTTCAACGAGTCGTGACGAAAATATTATCAGTTGGATTCAGGTCGTCATAACTCGTGACAATATGTCCTGTAGTATACATTCTTGCAAATGTTCACATTTTTAATACGAGGAAGAATACGAGCAATGAAATAATGAAAAATATGGATTGATTTGCACCGCAATCACTAAGATTGTCACTGGCGAAACCCCACCTAGCTCGGTTTTCTCGACATCTCCCTAGACCAGGACCGATGATTCTTTCACCACGAAATGGTAAGAGAGAGGAAGTACCATTATAACGCATTGATTCCTAGCCATCATGACAAGAATGACGTGAAATTTTAAATGAAGCGAAATGACGCATGTTACAACTACAAAGTAATCCAAGGATGGTTTGGTTATCCTTAGAAATTATATACATTTTTACAAGTCGTGACGAAAATATTATCAGTTGGATTCAAGCCGTCATAACTCGTGACGTGACTCCTACCATTCCGCGAATATTTACAAGTCATATTCAACGCTAAAGAAAAAATAAATAGAGAATCAGTAAATCGTGACTGACTGGAAGAAATTCACAGATTGCGTTTTCAGTAACTCGTCGTATTATTAGTAGTTTGTCGATTAATTTCTTAAATGTTAAAGGTATATAATGCTACGGTAATTATCATTATTGGTCACCAAAATGTAGCCCGTTTCTATATCTTTATTTAAATAAACAGACGTACATATCCTATATACCCATCCTGTCAAAAATAGCCTATGACACACGGGATAATGTAAGGATCTAACGATACCTCATACATCTTAGGCATTCAGAAGTTCTGGTTATATAATTAGTCCTTATTATTCCTTCTCGGAGAGTGGTGTAAAAAAAAAAAATCCTTTTAGGTATAATCCTTCTTCACCCACATTTAAGAATTCCTGAGATACCAGAGACGCATCGAATACATCAACTTAATCTGGTGGTGACTGGTGACGCATAACGACAGCAAGGTCATCAAACTCAGGCAAGGCATTTAAAAGATTGTAACAATCCCACACAAGTCAACAAGGATAATAATTTTAAGGTTATACTCGTGACAAAATTTTGCTTTGAGGCATTTCTCAAGTTATACAGGGTGTAAATTAACCACATTCCCTTGAAGGGGCAATGCAGCCCGTCAAAATGAAGAACTTTTCCTTTGGGACCAATGCTGGGAAATCGAAAACAATCGACATTTCATGCTCACTTACAATATAAATGCGAAAGTTTTGTCATCGGATGGCCTGGCAACTTATACGACTGACGGGCTGAGTCACCCTTTTTAGGAATTTTTTTACACGGTATATGTAAAAAAAAATATAATACAGTGAGTATTATATTTTTTTTACATATACCGTGTAAAACAACCCGTCAGAAGAAAAATAGTTTTTTTTAGTAAGTTTTTTTTTCAGTATTGACTTTGATAATGCATAAAAAAAAACTCACTAGTTCCATGGGACTTTTGCAAATGGAGCTAATGAGGAAGATCCGAAGAATACAGAAAGCAGCGAAGCACCTATCTCCACCATCGACTGTCCGTTCTACCATCCCCATGCCAATCTTTCTGAAGCATCCAATAACAGCTCGATAATTACTCAAATTGTTTAACATCGTCTACAAAGAATGTCTTTAGCCCACACGGCGCCAGTACACAATGTCTTTTGTTGAGCCACATTTAATCAGTTCAATGGCTCAAGATTCGCCGGCCTTGAACCGGTATCGGCATGGAACGAATCGAATATGCTTAGTTTGTGTGGGAGTCGTGTATGGTAGGATTAGCTATAGACAAAATCGATTATAAAACTGAATACTGACAGCAATTAAAAAGTTCCTTAACGGTTTGGTCAGACGCAAAAGCATGCAGAACTAACATGGATGGTTATCTTGTTCTATTCGCACTACCAAACAGTAAATCCATGTAATGTAAATAAAAGCCGGCAGGCGAGTATGTATTGAGGTTCATATGGGACGGCTAACGATTAGACGAGTCACCTGATGGTGATGATCATCTCTGCCCATGGAAAACTGCTAAACCAGGACTTGACCTTTAAGGCGTAAGGTGGAGGACATGCGGGAGGTAATGGGGATGGGCCTCCCGCTCCTTACTCACAGAACGAAGCATAGAAGCGGTAAGTAAACTATTCAAACGTTGATTTTCTGTGAGAGTGTGGTACTTCTCCGGACGAGCCTACTGAATTTTTCCGGTAGCGTGACTCTAGCACAAATAAAACGGTGTCAGATATCGTTAACTTACATACATTATAGGAGATTCAACGGCAGGCAGCAGGCCGTAAAAACTTTCGCCAAATAATATCAGAGCATTAATGAATGCTGTCAATACATTACAGCTGAGCAAGTAACTGGGAAAAACGCTGATATGAAAAAGAATATAGGAGATTCAAGGACTACTCACTCACTGTCAAAACGGTGGTTATTAATGGTTTCTGGCTATCGGCATCTCGCTTTTCTCATTAGAATAAAGTCTCGTATTGCAAATAAGATAAGGAACAGGCGATACCTGACACCAGTTTTAAAGAAAAGTATAGATTCCTTATTCTCCCGTGATCAGCATATAATATAATAATAGTATTCAACCAAAGAAACTTGAAATGCATCTAGTCATACACAACCATGATGCAACCATCGAGGCGTCAACCCATAAGCCGTTCGACATGTGCACCACATTAATGACTTGACATATGACTCATGGCACAGGCCAATTGACTGCATGACCGGCGACATTCACCTAGACGTAATTGTATGCACCTATAGGCCAGTAAAGGGGTCGATCATTTGACCTCCATGGCCGAATTTAAGATGAGAAGAGAGAATTTCTCATCGTGACCAAAAACCTGTAATCATTACAATTAAATTTGTGAAACTCATGACTAAATCTCAATAAAGTGTGATATTTATAAAACAAGCAGTTCTTTTTACATTCGATAGGTCTCCATTTCTAAAACCATCACTTCGCCCAAAAAAGCCTTTGCATAAAAGCTGAAACTTGACTAAGAAGATTTTCCCTTTAATATAAATAAATATATACGGACAAATCACACAGATTGAGCTAGCCTTAAGGTAAGTTCGAGACTAGTGTTATGGAATACTAACTCAACGATACTAATAACAAATACATATTTTGATAAACATTCAAGACCCCGGCCAATTTAAAAAAAGATCATTTTCCATCTCGACCTGGCCGGAGACCCTGGCCCTCCGATCCGATGTGGCGGCCTGGCGTGATGACGACCAGGCCACGGAGCTCGTGTCGAATTTTCCTTTATTGCGGATACGATACTGACTGATATGAATACTGGGATGGACATTTGTTTTCGACAATTCATACATACATCCAAATGAGGGAGGGATCCAAGCTTTTAGAATCATGTATTTCGATTTAAACAAATAAACATTTATGTCTTTTGTTATTATAATGAAATATTTTATTATTATTAGTCACATCCAGATGTGAGAGCACTGGTGTACTGTTACACAGGCCTAGCCTTCAACAGACACCAGTCTCCAACAATTTCTTGTAAAAATATGCATGTGTTTTGTTGTCTTTTTGGAGAAAATAAAATACTTTTTTACTTACTTTTTTACTTTACATAGTATCACGTCTTTTTCCCTTGCGAGGTAGACAGAGCCCAGGTCTTTTTAAGACCTGAAAGCCAGGTTTAGCATATTGGTGGGCGTGATGGTGGAAAATCGAAATATTGATGGGTTGCTAGCCGTATCGGCTATTAACATTATTCCTGAATTTTGCCCATTAACTCGATCGGCTTTTACGATCTGCACGGAAAGAGAAGCAGCTGGTACATTCTACGTTTTTACTTTTCTCCCAGACCGGTATGGTAGCAAAAATCGTCACTTCAAACATCGTAATACAAACTATTATTGTTTCAAGACATCTACCATCATTAATCGATATTAAAATTGAAACAACAGATCTATCTATGCTTCTGAACAAAAATAACATCAAACAAATTGAGCAACAGTTTAAATATAATAGCGAAAACCGGCGCAGTGGAACGATTGCGTAATACACGGACAGTTGGAATATTAAAAGGCTTGCAATTCTCAATGGTCAGGGTTGGTAAATATAATATTTTCCCAATTTAAGAGGAAAATTATTGAGTAGAATGAAAATAAGTGAAATGGAAAGTAGGTTTTATTTAGTATCTATCTAGTGATAATCGGCAAGCGCAGCGTCGGACATCCACCGATCAGATGGTCGAATGACCTGACTAAGGTTGCAGGAAGACCACTGCTCAACCGAACCTTAAACCGCAAGAAGTCCACTGCTGGACATAGGTCCAGCAGTGGACTTCTTGCGGCTGCTATCATGATGATAGGGATAATACTAAAATTGGTTTTTAGATTAGTACTCTTAATAGCGTATTAAGAATCGCTATATCATTTGTTTGCTACAGTGATATATAAGACTGTATAAACTGTACAAAAATAAACTACGGTACTTAAGAGACCTTTGTCACTTGGTTAGCTGTCTCGCTCGCATAATCAAACATTTTTAAAGATTATTAAAAAAATGTGTCTCATTTTTACAAAAGTGCTTCATTATTATCCTAGATAACTAAATAGTAGATATTTTAGACATATTTTTGTATTGTGTAGACATGACTACACCGTAAATTTATTAATCAAAGATTAAAAGTTTTGATCAGCTAATTTACGATGCAGTCAAAAGTACGATATACTCAGTATAAAAACATGTCTACACTTTCCACGATATAGAGATCTAGGAAATAATGAAACAATTTTGTATAAATGAGACACGTTTTTTAATACCATATCTTTAAAATGTTTGATTGTGCGAGCAAGACAGCCAACCATGTGTCAAAGGCCTCTTATAAGAATGTTGAATGTATATGTAACAATAAATGAATTAGAAGTATCAGACGTTTTCAGATCTGTCCTTAAGACCATCTAGTTTCTGCAAATTTCACTGAAAAATTGAAGGGATATGTTGCATTATGTGGAAAAAATCTTTCAATTGGTGAAAACTCATTATCATCATCATTTCGTGTAGGTGACACGGTCAATCGACCATACAGATCCAGGTGTTAGTTCTTCGGAACCGCCTCTCGGCCTCTGACGTGGTTCCTTTAACGAGTACCAGATGGCAGCCGGGACCAACGGCTTAACGTGCCTTCCGAAGCACGGAATCATCATTATTATCAGACAATCAGGTGATTCAAGCCTGCAATGTCCAAAGCAAACGGGTAACAACTAAACAAAGTATGCTTCCCGTGGGAATCGAACCCACGACAACCGGGTTAACAGGCAAACGCCTTAACCACTGGTGCACGGAGGCAGTTTTTGGTAAAACTTATAAAATACTAGCTTTCGCCCGCAGCTCCGCCCGCGTCAATGTCGATCCCTCGGAAATAGTACTTTTTCCCGGGATAAAAGGTAGCCTATGTCCTTCTCCGTACTCCAGAAAACTTGTATGCAATATTTGATGATGATCGGTTCAGTAGTTACGGCTTGAAAGCGTAACAAACAAACAAACAAACTCACTTTCGCATTTATAATATTAGTAAGGATAGTTAGGATATGCAGCAACCCTATACGGTCGACTCAATGCAATTGCAAAGAACAATCAGTCATAAACAGTGTCGATAAATTTTACGATTGCCGTCGACCGCCTGAGCGATAGCCTAAATGTAGGGCACTGTTTCTATGGTGTAACAGCCAATGATGAAGGCTCCAGTCCACATATCATTAATACAAAAGTTTAATGACACAGATATCGGCATCATTAAACTTTTGTATATAAACAGAATTATTAAACAAACCACTTCGGCTTATACCGACCTCTAAACTATATTGAAATCCTGTAATCAGAATCTTTAATCGAATATAGAATTGCAAGAAGAAAAAATAAAAAACGAAAAAAAAAATTGACCTTCCATAGAGTTTCGTCCAGCTGATTGGGCGACTTTGTATGGAAAGTCAAATTTTTTTTTTCGATTTCCAGCTTTTTTCTTGTAGTTCTATATTTCATTAGGAATCTGATTCCGGAATTTCAATACAGAGGTTCAAAATCACGTGGTAGAATAGGTTACTTGGATATTTTAGCTGACTACGGCGAAATCAAAATGCGGGTTATGATTTCGGCCGCTATGTATGTATATGAGTATCTTCGTTTGTTCTCGTATCACCAAAACTAACCATCGTAACTTGAACTATGATACATCGTTAGATGCGTCTTGACCGCCAGCTATTTAAAGGATATGTGACGTTACACCATATTTAAAATGGCCGCCTATAGAACAGATACAAAAAGTCACGACGCGAATTTAAAAAGTTGGTGGTTTGTTAAGTCAGTTTACGGATGATGATTTTACGTGATAACGGTGGAAGAGACATAGATGCGTTACAAGACGAACGCTTAGGTCGTGCCTCTCTATCGCTTGTTCTGCGCTCTCGTTTGCACACGGACGGAACGTGTAATTTTTTTGTGCGTGCAGCCGGCGTTAATCGATTATCACGTCAAAAGTTATCTAAAATATATTGTGTATGGTAGCAAATCTAAACATCTATGAGACCTCTCCAACCCGTCTGGCCAGCGTGGAGAGTGTAGGCCAAGTCCTCTGGCTGCTTTGGCCAAAAATGGCTCTAGAAGTACAGAGAGGGTCGTGCTCCTGTAGTGGAGACTGGAAGGACCTGATGATGATGGTAGCAAATTAAAGTTATTTTTTAATGAAATTAAAAATTAATAATACATAAGCACATATTATACAAAAATCAAAAAAATAATTTACCTGAAACTTCTAAATATGAACTCTAAAACAACGGTTACTCACGTATTATAGTCGGTATCACCGACATGTTTCAGCCTATACGTATATACGTTGTTTTATAGTTTAACTAGCTTTCGCCCGCAGCTCCGCCCGCGTCAATGTCGATCCCTCGGGAATAGTACTTTTTCCCGGGATAAAAGGTAGCCTATGTCCTTCTCCGTACTCCAGAGAATTTGTATGCAAAATTTCATGATGATCGGTTCAGTAGTTACGGCATGAAAGCGTAACAAACAAACAAACAAACAAATAAACAAACAAACTCACTTTCGCATTTATAATATTAGTAAGGATTCTGTCTCGCATAAGTTTAAATAATATAACTTCTAAATATGCCTAGAAATGTTAGTAGACGGGTTGCATCCTTATCTGATTGGCCGGTGGTTTCAAGTATGTAACTGCTACTTTTTTTTTACTAAATATTGGATTAGGCATTTGTCTCCCATCTCACCTGTACGATGTAGACGAGGATGTTACATGCCTATCCAAGAGATACCCATGCTACTTACATTTTTGCCCATTGATCCGATTAAGTAGTATAATAATACCTTCATTACCTTTCCAAATCAAAAAAATTCAAAGCTTCTCCCAGCTTAAAAATGCTTCCTATAGGCAGCTGCGTCGGAAGCACAAGAAGGCAAAGACTGCGCTCGCCAACCCGTCTGCCAAGCGTGGTGAATGTGGCAATATCCTCCCATGGAACGAAGAATCCTTGGGAGAAGTTTTTGTCCAGCAGTGGACTCTTACGGCTGCAATGATAATGATGATTTACGGATATTTTATTCAAAAACTAACTTGAGTTTTTAAATTGAATGGAAAATCATCATCATCATCAGGTCCTTCCAGTCTCCACTGCAGGAGCATGAGCCTCTCTGTATTACCAGAGCCATGCTTGGCCAGAGCAGACGGAGTATTTGGCCTACACTCTCCTCGCTGGCCAGACGGGTTGGAGAGGTCTCATTGATGTTTATGAGCTTTGTTTACCTTGTATTTCCTAAGTCGCCTCTTACGACATCCATGAGAAGACTAGGAGTGGTCCTATTCTACTCTGCACGGCTATAATAAATCATCAGATAAGTAATAATAATATGTTTATTTTCCTAAAAGTTAAATCTAATCCAAATTAACTTAGGTAGTATTTATTCTACCGATAATACCAGCTTATCTCGAACAAATAACGGAAACATCAAAAACAAAATATTCAAGTTTGAAAGCCGGTAAAAGCAACAGGCTTCCTTGACACCTGTCATGTTCCACCCAAAAAAGTGGGTCTGCCAGTTTATCTCGATCACGAAACACGATTTTACCAGAAAATAAAAAATCTTTTAACCTTTCCAGGTTAATACGCTAAGAATTGGTGAAACGTTTAGAAAATGACGCGTTTGAATGCATTTCAGACATTTAATGATTGGGATTGAGCTCTTCGTATTTATTTTCTTTTAATTCAACGCTTTCACTTTTACCGAGTGTTTGAGGGTTTTCCTACTTTAATGATTTTATGTGCAAAAGAAATTGTATAGGTATGAATGAATTATAGGGTTCTTCTAAAAAGGAGCAAAAAAATTCTTCGTTTCTGCAATGTACGCGTGATACACGCGACACGCGTACATTGCTTTTATATGAGTAAAGCTCTAGTAGGTTGCCTATAAAAAATCGACAAAAGATAGCAATATTTCTTGTGGAAACAATAAAGATTTTAATCAGTTTATCAAGTGATTGCAAATTAAATCTTATAGAATTTAAACTGCCTGCCTTAAACATTTAATCCTGTAATTTTACGGGATTCTTTTTATAATAAATGACAATAGTCATTATGCCTCATAAAATGTCAACATTAAATACACAAGTTAAAATTAAAATAATTACAACTTAGCTTGGGTATAACAACTATAGAAATTTAAATAAATTTTTAGTTTTTTTTCAGTCATTAATATTGTTGATGTTTTTTAAAGACAATTTACACGTAGTTATTTTAATTATCGTTCAGATATGAACCTATTGAAGAAAATTATCCCGTAATTCTACGGGACTCTGAAATAAAAAGACCGCATATCCGTGACCAATCAATCAAGAGCCAGATGACTTCGCTACACAATAGCGTAACCGAATTAACTGTTAATGAATCTCCGAAGCCAGCACTTCATTTAGCATCAATGTCACGGACAATGAAGATATGGACAAAAAGACAAAACAAAAACACTCATTGAATACATTCCTAGGACATTTCGTTTGGCAGCCGCGAGGTCGATGCTCAGGTGAAAAAATGTGCAAAGTGCCTGTAGTTCTTATTTACGAATGGTTCCGTACATATAATTTTTGTACCAACCACTTGGTTAAGCATCAATGTCACGGGCAATGAAGATATGGACAAAAAGACAAAACAAAAACACTTATTGAATACATTCCTAGGACATTTCGTTTGGCAGCCGCGAGGTCGATGCTCAGGTGAAAAAAATTGCAAAGTGCCTGTAGTTCTTATTTATGAATGGTTCCGTATATACAATCTCCGAAGCCACCACTTACTTTAGTAGCATGTCACGGACAATGAAGATATGAACAAAAATACAAAACAAAAACACTCATTGAAAACATTCTTCAGGACAGGACCTTTAGTTTGGCAGCAGCGACATCGATGGTAAGTAGAATAATCTGCTAACTGGCAGAAATGCTCACTCCCTAATGATGTCATAAAATGGTCTCATACATACTCCACTCTCACTAGCTCCTACTAAACAACCAAAACCACAAATTAGAGATCTACCTTAAAACCTTTATTTTAGCAGCCGCGAGGTCGATTGTTATTTCCTCTTTTTTCGCTTAAATTGGACTCTGTTGGTTCGCTAGCGTCCATTCGTTGTCTATTGGACAAGGCTTTCGTTTATTTTAAAGGGATGCCTTAAATCGCTATTATTTTTAAGAACTTATGAATAAAATATGATATGTAAGTATTTATCTACAGCTTTAGAGCTCAGAACATACTCCGTATTATAAAAATACAAAGAAATTTAAAGTATAAACTATAATATAAAACAAAACAGACGTAGAAGCGTTATCGTTTATGTCGGTATCAACCGTAACAGACAGGTAGTAGAGATGAAGCGGTTTCATGCATTCGTTGGGGAACCCTATAAAACGGCATTGTCATGGCCACCATTGATGGCGATACGGATAGGCAAACCTCAAAAACAGTTATGCTTTGTGAGTGAGTATCAACCGGCATCTATGTTACATTTTTGTTACAGAATTTCTAACAAGTTAATGTTAACTTTTGGGTAGATGATTATTATTTCCACATCATAAAGTAGAATTCTATGTGTAGTCTAGTTGGACCATGTACCGTCCACGTATTTAAAGTGGATGGAATCAGGGAACGCTGGCAGGAAAAAATGTGAATAAGGAAAAATGACTGAAGACAAATACGTATTTTTTTTTTAATGTATATTTGACGGCAAACGAGCAGACGAGCCACCTGATGGGAAGTGGTCACCGTCGCCCATGGACATCTGCAACACCAGAGGAGGTGCTGATGCGTTGCCGTCTCTCAAGAATATGTATTTAAGAACAAGTATGTTTTTAAGAATATGTATGATTTGACGAATATGTATTGACATACAATTAGTTTTCTGCTTATGAAATACAGAGATAGAAATCGTGATATTATGGAACATTACCCTTTCAACGCCACAATCTGATATATGTGACAAATCAATTGACCAATGCATACACAATCTGTGGCGCTATCAGACTGCAAGGGGCGGGCACGAAATTGATTTGTCACATATTCATTTTCAACGCCACAGTCTTGCGGCGTTAAAAATGTTAAGTAATCTGTGTGGATAGTTTTATGGAAACAAAATACACAGGAAAAACTCCGTACAATTATTATTGTTATTCATAAATATAACCAAAGAAAAAAAGTAGGATTTCTTGAGACAGCCATGGATTCTCAGGAATTATTTTTGCATTATACTTCGAATAAACTTTGAATAAAACATGATTGCATTTATATTATACTAGCGGCCTGCCCCAGCTTCGCACAGGTAGATAAAGTTATTTAATCTATAGCCTATGTTCATCAGGGATAATGTTGGATATTAACGGAGAATTTTTTTTTCAAATTAGTCCAGTAGTTTCGCAGCCTATGCAATGACAAATAATCAAATCTTTCCTCTTTATAATTTAAACTGTAGATGAAGATAGGTATGTATATGTTACGGTAAATTTGATTAATCGAAAATTATTAATAATTTTATAACATTATTAATAATAACCTCGTGTTTTGGTAAATGTGAATAAAAAACTAAAATTAATTACTTTTGGTAGTTATTATTAATAATTCACTACACACATTGGTAAAAGTTATAAAAAAACCCAAAGTTATTAGTCCAGCAGGTATTTATTAAGAATATGATATGACGAAGATACTACTTATTCGTAAGATATGACACATATAACAGTGCTTGTCTCAGATCACACAAAAAAGGGTAAGTACTTGTTTTAAAAAAACTGACAACAATAATCACCTCTTAATCTGTACTCTTAATAAACAAAGTTAAAAGAGTGAGAGAACAGCCTCTCGGCAGCGAAAGGGAGTCGCTATTGCTGCCCTATCTTGAGCTACTGGAACAGAGTCCACGTTGACTCGAGACTTGCTCGTGTCAATGTAAAATAACTTTAGTTTTTATTATTTTTATTTGGCTCACTTTACTAACCCTAGTTAATAAGCTTATTTTTGGTACTAACCTATGTAATAGAAATGTATTTCTAAAATAAAACGTTATTAGTATTATTATTTGTATCTACTTTGGTTTCACGGGTGTTACCCCGGTCCTTTGGAGGCTTGCGTGGAGATATATATCCAACATGAAGAGGCCCTTTGGAGAAGTTGATGTAAAGTTGGTCTCCAGCCAGAACTTGTTTCTGGAAATACCAATGTATGATATGTCCTTGAACAGGTTTAGGCTGGAGCAGAAACTATTGCATTATGAAAGACAAATTTATGGGATTGAAATGTAGCTGGACTTGTGCTAGGTTTGCCTGGATTGGACACCTGCTATTATTATAAAATGGCAAAATTATAGAATCGTCATCACCATCAAGAAGGCCTCTTGTGATGAGGCCTTTTTAATACTTTGATTAAAAAGGCCTCGAGATTACAACCATGGGAACAGTAATGAAAATATGTAAGTGACTATTTTAGGGTAGAGATCTTGAAAATGATGTAATTTTTGGAATCCAAGATGGCGGACGCGACTTTTCATTAAAAACCTGCAACCTGCAAAGGGGTCGTTTTTTGGGTTTTTACCTTAGTTATGTAATCCAAGATGGCGGGCGCGACTTTTCATGATAAACCAACATGAGTGTCGTTTTCTAGGTTCTTGGGGTATAGAGGTGCATATCTCGAAAATGACGTCAGTTATATAATCTAAGATGTCGGACGTGACTTTTCATTATAAATCGACGTGAGTGTCAATTTCTAGGTTTTTTTCGGTGTAGTTTTGGAAAATTACATCAGTTTTAGTATCCAAGAAGGCAAATCTTCGCGTGGCCTCTCGCACATCCCGCATGCCGCCTCACCACCCCTGCCCGCAAATCTGTTGCCCGATCGAGAAAAAAATCGCCAGTGTACATTTATTTTTATCGATAGTTATTACATTTATCGGTACTAAGGTTACATTATTAATAATCACCGACAAATGTGATTAATTTCTCACTTTTACCTGTACTTTCGGTAATTATTAATAATGATAGACAATTATTAATAATTTTTAATTAATCACTCTAACCGTAACATATACATATAGTGGCTATCTATCCATAGCTCTGCCGGCCTATTTGCTAACTCAGTGTACAACGTTTTGATAGTCATTTCAAAGTACATTACGTTTTGTATATCTTTAATAAAAATAATCAACCATAGGAAACCCGCAATGTATTTTGAAGTGACTATCAAAACGTTGGTCACTGAGTTAGCAAATAGGCCGGCTGTTAATCCTCATTCTTTTCCAACACGCTGATCTTTATCGTTATTTATAGCTTACTACTCGACATCAAGTGTTTGCAAATCGTAATTGGGATTTTACGCTCATTAACCTAGAGTTACCTCGTCTAAATACATGTAATTGTTTGATTGAATAAGTTGCTCATTTAGTTTAAATTATTTGTACAATTGAACACATGTTTTGTAAAAGAATTATGGAGAACATTGCGCGTAAAACCGCGGCTGATGGGGCGAAAGGGTTCTCGAATAGCGACCATCGGACAGCAACCGGATCTGCCGGCCTATTTGCTAACTCAGTGTACAAAGTTTTGATAGTCATTTCAAAGTACATTACGTTTTTATATATCTTTAATTAACAATAGTCAATCATAGGAAACCCGCAATGTATTTTGAAGTGACTATCAAAACGTTGGTCACTGAGATAGCAAATAAGCCGGCTGGTCGGATGACCTGACTAAGGTCGCAGGAAGACGCTGGATGCAGGCCGCTTTGGTAGAGGCCTATGTCTAGCAGTGAGCTTCTTACGACTGAGATGATGATGATAAGAATTTTTGCTTTTACCCTGACCTTAACTAAGAATGCGAGGAATAAAACGACGATCAAATTCTTTTCGGACCACCCAAGACTGTATATATATGTAGGAGCCGGATCAATAGGAAATCCAAGTGTAAAGACTCCTTCTAAAGATTTTAATTAACTTGCCTGCCTGTTTCTTATTTATCCGTATCAATCCGAATCTTTAACACATTAATATACTATTAAAAAAAAAATCTCACCTTTTTTATCCCACTGCTGGTGCTGGGCAAAGGCCTCCCGCATTGCTATCCATATTTTCCCCTATTTTGCGCTACACAATTTTTTTTTCTAACCTACTTTGTCCCACTGCTGGGAAAAGGCCAACCCCATTGCTTTCGATATTTCCCTATTTTTGGTTACATCTGACCATTTGTTTTCAAATAAATTGAGTGATAATATAAAGATGGATGTGAATAGGCCTCCCTCATAGTCTACTTACTACTACTACTAGCCGTGTGGTATCCGGCAGAGTAAAATAGGACCACTCCAAGTGTTCCCGTGGATGTCGTAGAAGGCGACTTAGGAAATACAAGCTAAACAAAGCTTATAAACATCTAAGAGACCTCTTCAACCCGTCTGGCCAGCGTGGAGAGTGTAGGCCAAGTCCTCTGGCTGCTCTGGCCAAGTATGGTCCAAGTAGTCTGTACTACTTAAGAGGGTAATGATCCTGTAGTGGAGACTAAAAAGGACCTGATGAAGATGATGATAGTCTACTTCTTCATCCAGAGTCAAGACAGCATCATTACATTACTAACATAAGCGACCAACTACTCGCTAACTCTGACAACTCCGGTGTACAACGCTTTGATGGTCACTTCAACATCTATCACGGTTTATATATCTTAAATAAAATAGTCAACCATACGAAAGCCGCAATCTATTTATTTTAAGTGACGATCAAAACGTAATTGTCAAAAGTTTACGAGCCACGTAGCAGATTATAATCAATAGATTGTTCTTTATGATCTGATAACGTCTTATAAATCGATGATCGATGAATCGATGGCTGCATACTCGAAAGTGTCACGTCAAGCGTGCAAGCGAGAGCGCGGAAAAACCGATATGGAGGCACAAAGCAAGCGTTCGGCTTGTGACGCATCTATCTCTCTTCCACCGTTATCACATAAAATTATCGTCCGTAAACAGACTTATCAGAAAAATATTTTTTTATTTTTTATTTATATTGTGGCCAACCCTGCCGACAGATATTTAGGCTATGCCTAATGCGCCTTAATAGGTTGTGAATTTAGGATACTGTCGTTACTGAATTTAGGAGATAACATAATTGTTATCCTAAATTCAGTAACGACAGAGACGCCGCAATACGTGCGATACGATTGGAGATATCTCGTATCGTGTCTAACGTATATCGGGCCGGCGATCTCGTCAGTGACTGAATTCAGGATAGTTTAATAGGCGCCTAAGAAACTGATATAGCTTGATGATCCAATTTCGATGCGAGTGAAATATTTTTGGGCGACGATGACCACTTCCCATCTGGTGGCCCGTCCCGTCTGCCTGTTTGCCGTGAAATATACATTAAAAAAAAAAACACTTATTTGGCTTTACATTTATTTCCTGCCAGCGTCCCCTGATTACACCCACTTTAAATACGAGGACGGAACATGGTCCAACTAGACTACACATAGAATTCTACTTTTATTGGTTACTATTTGTAGTCTATCAAAGTTGCTTTAAGCTTTACTTATGTTTGCACTTGGAGACTAGCCCGAGGTTTCTTAACATGCCTTAACGCTAATAGTACTTCCGCTAAGCCATCGAGCTCAACAATCATCAATACAGCATCATTACGACCAACATTAGGGACCTGGTCACGTAGAGAGATAATAAATCGATTGAAACGCGATGTGAATTATTGTGAAGCACCATTTATTACGAATTTGTTGGGTACCGTTAGCCCCGTGAGAGTAATCTGTACTGTACTATTATTCAGTAGGCTTATTGTGATTCGGAGGTGTACGGTACTTGATAGTGTTTTTTGACAATTCAATCTTGAGTCGTAATTTACGTTGCGAATTATTTTTGTATGTTAGGAAGCGGTTCGTTGGATAATCGCTGTAATTCTCAGAATTGTTATTTACATGTAGGACAGCAAAGAAGCAAGCGGGTCCCATGGACAACTGCAACACTAGGGTGTGAGAGGAGCGTTGCCGGCCTTTCAAGTTGTTTGTTTTTGTAATTGCTAGAAATAGAAACAAGGGTCAAATATCCATGTAACCCAGCTCACAAACGAACCTAGGAAGCAGAAATGGCGAGAGCGGAGCACCTCTATGCTATGCTAACAACTTTTGTATAATTTACTTACAACCTCCGTGGTCCAGTGGTTAAGGCGTTTGCCTGTTGACCCGGGGGTCGTGGGTTCGATTCCCACCGGAAGCATACTTTGTTTAGTTGTTTCCAGTTTGGTTAGGACATTGCAGGCTTGAATCACCTGATTGTCTGATAATAAAGATGATTCCGTGCTTCGGAAGGCACGTTAAGCAGGTGGTCCCGGCTGCCATCTGGTAGTCGTTAAAGGAAACATGTCAGAGGCCGAGAGGCGGTTCCGAAGAACTCTGACACCAGGGTGTGCATGGTCGATTTACCGTGACACCTACTCGAAATGATGATGATAATTTACTTCAAAATTCTAACGTTTCTTGAATCTTGATAAGATTGTCCAGTACGTGATAAAAAACGCATTTGATATTCTAGCGAAAGAGCTGAATGCTAGAAATAGAAACAAGGGTCAAACGTTGGGGAATGAGCGAAATTCTGAGGAATCATGTTAGAAGGCAATGTGGCTAGCAACCCATCACTATTTTGATTCCGTTTTTCCACCTAATACCCACCAACATGCTAAACGCGACTTTTAGGTCTTAAGGACCTGGGATCTGTCTACCCCGTAAGGGTAAAAGACGTGATAGTATGTATTGTGTCTTGAATATTGATAAGATTGTCCACTACGTGATAAAAAACGCATTTGATATTCTAGCGAAAGAGTTGAATGCTCGAAACAAAAAAAAAGGTTCATAATCGACCACGAGTACATCTCCCACAAGTTTTGTCACAAAGGTCCCGGGTGAATGACCCGATTGGCGGGCGTGCCGCATTTTTAAATGCATCCGATTCGGGCTAAAGAAATGTTCTTTTACGGCCAGGTATATTATTGGAATATTGCAACTTTTAATCGTTCTTCTAGTACCTACAGTGTTATATTACAGTATAGGACGTATTTTATACTAGCTGTTGCCCGCGACTTCGTCCGGGGCAATTTCTGTTATTATGATGAATTAGTATAGATGTATAACTGCATCCGAGAGTGGTGTCAGAGTCGCCACATACTGGAGAGACAAAATCTAATCCCTTAAGCCATCGACACGAAAATAAGAAGAAGTATAGATGAATAATTTTCCTCCGTTTTTAAAACATTATTTATTGACGTTTCGCTCCTATTGGTCGCAGCGTGATGTTTTATAGCCTAAAGCCTTCCTCACAAAAGAACACTATCCAACACAAAAAGAATTTTCCTATTTGAACCAGTAGTTCCTGAGGTTAGCGCGTAGCAAACAAACAAACTCTTCAGCTTTGTAATATTCTTATACATTTGAAAAAGCACATATATCTAGACTACTATTATGAAGAATAAAGATTTGTGTGTGTTTGTTTGTAATGGATAAACTCAAAAACTGTTGGACCTATTTCAAATAATTATTTCACTAATAGAAGGCTACATTATTAGCGAATAACATAGGCTACAATTTTTTTTTTACAGCTCCGTGGCGCAGTTGTTAACACGCCAGCCTGCGACACGAGGGTGCCCGGGTTCGATCCCCGGTCAGGTCAAGATGGAAAATGATCTTTTTCAGATTGGCCTGGATCTTGGATGTTTATCTATATATGTATTTTTATAAAATATAGTATCGTTGAGTTAGCATCCCATAACACAAGTCTCAAACTTACTTTAGGGGTAGTAGCTCAATCTGTGTGATTTGTCCGTATATATTTATTTATTTTATATATTTATTATTTTCAAAAACATTAGAGATTCGTACTAAAATTGTATTTATGTAACCCAAGGTATTAATGATGGTGGTATGAGTCCGATGAGCGGCTGTCATTGCCCATTAACAGGTTACCGGACCCGACGCATCAGTGCTGCCGCCACTTATATCAGAAAATCCTCATTAGCAAGAAATAAACCATAAATGTAGAATAGGACCACTCCTAGTCTTCCCATGGTGGTCGTAAGAGGCTACTTAGGAAATACAAGCTAAACAAAGCTTATAAACATCAATGATACCTCTCCAACCCGTCTGGTTAGCGAGGAGAGTGTAGGCCAAATGTTCTGTCTGATCTGGCCAAGTATGGTATATCCGGTAGTACAGCGAGGGTCATGCTCCTGCAGTGGAGACTAAAACGACCTGATCATGAAACCTTATATGTCATTCACTTGGATTTATTGATTAAACAATTTAAAGATTGTTACTTTAAAATTTATAATTACTGTTGTTTCAATGTCTCTGTTGTGGAAATTTCTTTATCAGTAATCAATAGTTTATTTGCATGAATACTAGAACTTAATTAAATTTAAAATATAATGTAATAACAGGCAAGAAGCGGAAATTAATCCGCATCGAGAACTCCTGGAGGAGCTACTGGTCCTTGAAAGATTACATGAAGAGTGACCTTCCCTTACCACCTACGATGCTCAGACATGGTCTGTCACTGACTGAAGAGTTGAAGTCCAAGCTCAAGATTTGCCAGAGAGCAATGGAGCGAAGTGTGCTAGGACTGAGTAAAAAGGATAGATAGAATCCCGATCAATGCTACACTCCGCTCAAAAGCGGGAATCAAATCACTGATGTGGGCACCAAAGCCGCAGTACTGAAATGGAACTGGGCGGGGCATGTCAGCAGAATGCATCACGATAGATGGGCTAAGATAGCAACAGAGTGGTCGCCTGTGGGTAAATAATATAACATATAAACACAAAATATATATCATTTAAGATAAATATCAACGAAACATATAATTTTGGTCAGTATAATTATCAAGTAAGATAAAAATCGAAAGAAATAAATTTAAAAAAACTAAAATCTTTAATTATAACAATCATTCAACATATCAAACCTTTATTATACCGTTTTATTATTATAAACTTTAAAAAATCGATTAGTTGTTATGTATAATAAACTTTAATATACATATTAGTACGGATAATAATCATTGGTTATACGAATTAATTGGTAGAAGATTCTCAATACATACCTAATAATTAAATTAAAAAAAAAACCTTATTTTACGAGTTACTTCCATATCTCCAAAGTTCTTCATTATATCTTCACCAAATTAAAATGGTACTTACTAGGACGTAAAGGCTTTTAAATAAAAAAGAAATGTCAATATCGGTTCACAATTGGCGAAGATATCGTGTAATAAACATACATAATAAAAATAAAAGCATACAGTCGAATTGATAACCTCCTCTTTTTTTGAAGCCGGTTAATAAATTATCTTATTTCTTTTTATAGAACGCCTAACCAAAAATTAATAGCCACCTAACGATCTCGTAAACGCAAAAAATATTAATAAAACAAGAAGAAATATAACAATATATTAAAACGAAAATTGAATATTACGAGTGTGAATTTCTACGAGCGTTAATTTCTCTAATATAAGTTAAAAAAAATAAGGAAAATAGGTATAGTAAAAAATACTTAGAAAAATTGTGATACATACAAAATGCGCGCGCATTTTGTATGTATCACATTTCTTTTTTATTTATTTCTAACTTTGTCCTAATATTTACATACAATAAAATATTGTAAATAATTTTAAGTTATTTTCTACTTGAAAAAAAAATTGTAATACATACAAAATGCGCGCGCATTTTGTATGTATCACAATTTTTTTCCAATAAAGTATTGTAAAAGTTATTTTTTTACTTTGAAAAAAAATTGTGATACATACAAATGCGCGCGCATTTTGTATGTATCACATTTTTTTTATTTATTTTATACTTTTTCCTAATATTTACATACAATAAAATATTGTAAAAGTTATTTTACTACTTGAAAAAAAATTGTGATACATACAAAATGCGCGCGCATTTTGTATGTATCACAATGTTTAAATTTATTTTTTACTTTGTCCTAATATTTACATACAATACAATATTGTTAAAATTATCTATCTACTTTAAAAAAACATTGTGATACTTATTGTAATCCTATGAAGTTAATGACTTCTTGTATTACTTTCCGTTTCCTTTACTAATAAAATCGATTACCTATTATTAGTTATTCGATAATTTGTTTGAATGATGCACCTTTTGCTGGCTACTCCACATTTTTTACAAGAAAATGAAGTTTATGAACTTGCGCGAATTTGAATTATTTCGTAGGTATTATTGAAATAATTAAAATTCACAAAATAGACGTCTATACTAACTAGCTGGCATATTTTCTCTGTTATATATTTTTAATACGTATACATTTTGATTTCTATAGATTTTGATTCATATTAATTTTAAATACTATACTTTTTGAATGGTATACATTTTAGCATGTATACTGCACAAATTGTATAACAGGTGATATTTAGTATTCATAAACGTTGTAAAAAATGGGTTTATGCTTTTCGAATTGAAAATTTTATGAATGTTCTAGCTTTTAAGAATATAATCAGTAATGATTATGTCAAGTTAACATTATATCTTTTGAACTTTATTGAAATGAAAATATATAATTTGTTATTATGTCAATCAATACGCACCCGTCGCCTGTAGATGGTCATCCTCGCCGCGGTAGGCCGAGAAAGCGCTGGAAAGACGACCTAGATGCTTTTATGAGAAACTGGTCTAGAGTAACATCTGACAGAGATAAGTGGAAGAAGATGGGAGAGACCTTTGCCCAGCAGTGGGACAATATAGGTTATTAAAAAAAATGTATTCAAACCTTTTAGGGTGTGCACATTTTATTTTATGTCTTACTACAAACTTAGTATTATGGAATTAGTAATAAAATGTGCACATTGAAGATAAAAATTAATTTATTGGTACATAAATTTACATTTTTATGAGTGGGCAACCCAGAGGCCCTGGAAGACCCACTGTCACTTGGATGGGACTTATTAAAAGGGATATGAAGGATGTCCAAATACCACCGCTGACGACCCAGAATAGAAAATCCTGGAGACGCCATATTAAGAGAACCGATCCCAAGTAAATGGGATGAGGCTAGGCGAAAGAAGATAAAACATTTTCAAAACATACGAAAAGGATTTACATATAAAAATCATAGCATTTATTACAAAAATATATGTTAACTAGCTTTCGCCCGCGGCTCCGCCCGCGTCAATGTCGATCCCTCGGGAATAGTACTTTTTCCCGGGATAAAAGGTAGCCTATGTCCTTCTCCGTACTCCAGAGTACTTGTATGCAAAATTTCATGAAGATCGGTTCAGTAGTTACGGCGTGAAAGCGTAACAAACAAACAAACAAACAAACTCACTTTCGCATTTATAATATTAGTAAGGATCATTTCGAGTAGGTGTCACGGTAAATCGACCATGCACACCCTGGTGTCAGAGTACTTCGGAACCGCCTCTCGGCCTCTGACATGTTTCCTTTAACGACTACCAGATGGCAGCCGGGACCACCGGCTTTACGTGCCTTCCGAAGCACGGAATCATCTTTATTATCAGACAATCAGGTGATTCAAGCCTGCAATGTCCTAACCAAACTGGAAACAACTAAACAAAGTATGCTTCCGGTGGGAATCGAACCCACGACCCCCGGGTCAACAGGCAAACGCCTTAACCACTGGACCAGGAGGTTGTTATTACATATATATATCATAGCATTTATTGCAAAAACAGTGTCAATGCTATTTCTGGTTGAAATATTCTTGATCACTATAAATACCATCACTTGCACTTTGTTTAGTTTTTTATGGAAGCACGTACCGGAACGTGACCTTTAGCTGTTTAACGTAATACACAAGGTACGCGCTGTTAATTTCTGAATAAATCATGATAGAAATAGCGTTTAAATCAAATCTTTATTGTATTTCTTCCCTCTTACTTGATTCTATACCATGGGTTTTCGTTGAACTTAACTGTTAAGCGTATGAGGACCAAGAACCGGAGAAACATATATCAATACATACATCCACACTTAACCATCTACACTAATATTATAAACGTGGGTTCGATTCCCACGGGAAGCATACTTTGTTTAGTTGTTTCCAGTTTGGTTAGGACATTGCAGGCTTGAATCACCTGATTGTATGAAAATAAAGATGATTCCGTGCTTGGTCCCGGCTGCCATCTGGTAGTCGTTAAAGGAACCACGTCAGAGGCTGAGAGGCGGTCCTGAAGAACTCTGACACCAGGGTGTGCATGGTCGATTGACCGCGACACCTACTCGAAATGATGATGATGATTATAAAAGGTAATTATTTGTTTGTTTGCCATGCTCCGAATCTACTGGACCGATTTTAAAATTCTTTCACCATTAGAATCTTACATTATCGCTGATGAACATAGGCATGTGTAACAATCGCGGAAATATTAGAAAACTAAAACCGCGGAATAAAATTCATAGAAAAATAGACCTGTTATATGAGCTAATAGAGGTCTATATTAGTACTACATTAAATCGATACGTATGTATTCAAGTTTTTGTTCCCGTGTCTATTTTACGTCACATTAGCATACAAGGTGACCTATTTTCCTTGAGGCTACAGGCTCACGGGAGAGCGGTTCTAAATAAAATAAAATATATATAAATTACAGTTAAAATTAAGTTCAATTGTAAAATTGTTTAATAAAACGAAACATACAATTCATAGCAAATGAACAGCATAAAAATAAAAATTATAAATAACTAACAAATAAATTAATTAATGTAAATTGTAAAATTGTTTAATAAGTACAATTGTAAAATAGTACTAATATGTGGTACAGATTACTATAAAACTAGAATTCTTATTTACAAAGTATTGAAGTAGTCTCCCATCTCACCTGATGGTAAGTGACGATGAAGACGAGGATGTTACATGCCTATTTAAGAGATACCAATTTATTTTACATTTACTAAAATATTTAACACTAGTCTCTTCAGTCACTTAATTCTACAAATTAAATAGAAATGAAACGTGTGGTAGGTTACACCCAATTGCATACTTATTTCATAAAAAAATATCACTATTCCATCGGTTAGATAGTCAAAAAATATTGGACATGTATTTTTTCTTTTACAAATTAAACAAGAAATATAAAGATCTTTAAAATTTCATATTGACCTCATACGAAATTTTGAAGATCTTTATCATTTTACAAAACTTTTTGGCAAGCTTTGACGTGGTCTCAATATTGAATCTGGTAAACGGATTAAAGTAAGGCCGTTTCAAGCAATCAAATCAGATTTCTAGAACAAGGTTTTAGAACCCTAATTATCCCTATCTAATTGGGTTCGTGAGGAATTTCATATAAACACGCAGGTAAAGTCGCTAACAACTTTAACACTACTAATTGGCCAAGGACTACGTAATTTAAACCAATGGCGCCATATATCTTACTTCTCTTTCAACGCAGCCACAGAACTTGCTGAGTTAATGTTTGAAGGACGGCGGCAGCAGCGTCGTACATTTTGTATGAATTGACAGACACATTTTTTTTATGATATAGGACGGCAGACGAGCAAGCGAGATACCTAATGGTAAGCTATCGACGCTGCCCATGGATAAAAGTAAAACGTAGAATGTAGCAGCTGAACATCTTCCCGCGCAGATCGCAGTATCAGACCGAGGGAATGGGAGAAATGTAAGAAATTTTCATTGTCAGCGAAGAACTGAAACAAGACACAAAATCGGCCAAGTGCGAGTGGAACTTGCGCACGAAGGGTTCCGTACCGTTATCTATAAAAACGGGGAAAAATCATGTCTGTTGTATGGGTATCCCTTTAATATTAATTAGGTATATTTTTATTTAATTATTTATTTTAAAACTGTATATTTCAAGCGTCTACCTGTTGCCATTATCAATATCAAGCAAAATTATTTGTGTACTAGCTGTTGCCCGCGACTTCGTCCGCGGCAGTTTCTGTTATTATGATTATTTTTTTATTAGTTTAGATGAATAACTTTCCCCCGTTTTCAAAACATTTTTTATTGATGCTTCGCTTCTGTTGGTCGCAGCGTGATGTTTTATAGCCTTAAGTCTTCCTCAATAAATGGACTATCCAACACAAAGGATTTTCCAATTTGAACCAGTAGTTCCTGTGATTAGCGCGTTCAAACAAACAAACCTTTTCAGCTTTATAATATTAATATAGATTGATGCATTAATGTGGTAAAAAAACAACAATTTCATCTCATTATATGAATTTCAAATTGAACTTGCGATTGTAATTTAAAGATATGTTCTGCAAACTCAAAGCAGCACTACTTTCTACAACAGCAATCCCTCGATCAATTTAGTCGGTCGGGAAAAACACGATTTAAATTCGAGATATAGACTTAGAAAGGCAAAGGTAACAGTATACTTTGTTGCGCGGTTTGGCCCACTTTAGGGCTCCGACGGCACACAATAAAGATACTACGGAAGGATAGTGTCGCGACGCTCCCAGAATGGAATAATCTGGAATTTTTTCAGAGTATCGTCACTCACACACTACATATCTCGAATATTCTCGAATGTTCTGATTGTCGGCTTTTGGCTGAAAGTATAGTATGGAACTTTCTAGAGACTATTTTATGTGAGTGTAGTACTACCACACTCCCACAGAAAATCGACGTTTGCGTAGAAGCTTTACCGTTTATATGCTTCGTTCGGTGAATGAGATAGCCGGAGGCCCATCCGTCTTCCCTCCTCCCATTCCCTCCCCACCATGTTTCTCCCCCCCAACTCCTTGAAAGGCCGATAACGCTCCTGTCACACCCTGGTGTTGCAGTCGTCCATGGGCGGCGGCGATCGATGACTTACCATCAGCTGGCCTATTTGCTAACTCAGTGTACAACGTTTAGATGGTCACTTCATAATACATTACGTTTTATACATCTTAAATAAAAATAGACAATCATACGAAAGCCGCAATGTGTTTTGAAGAGACTATCAAAACGTTGTACACAAGTTACTATATAGTCCGGCAGGTGACAGCTAAAAAACACGTTACTAAAACCACGGAGTAGATACAGAGTGGAGACGGCGTTAGCTACTGTGCACTGTGATTCCAACTAGGTCCTGACGTCATCGAGTTAACATCGAGAATAGGCGTGGCCTATTAGTCTGCTGTTGTAGCTGTCAATGTTCATACGTGGTTCGTTCTGTGCACACAGTTAGATTTTCGGTCTTTTCTTGTTTTTTACGAAGAAAATCATGAAGTGTTGTATTATATCATGTAAAAACTACTCCGATAAACGTTCAGATGCTATGGAAGGAATCACATTTCATGTGTAAGTATATTAATTCGTAATTTACTTAAATTATTCTAGAAAAATCTTTTGGCGACGTTCCGTGCTACTCAACGTTAGATGGCACCACTTTGCGTAACGGGATGTAAGAACTATAAAAATATATTAATGCTAATTATCGTAATAACTTATAACCATAAGTACTGAAATTTGTTCTAAATTTATACCTAAAGACTTTTACCTTGACAAAAAGATTATGTTTATGTAGTTTCATAATTCTCTTTTTAGCAATACGCCACCTGTCGTCAACGTTGAATAATAGCCATAAACATGGCAAAATGTCTAGGGTTGCCAACCACCTAGTTTTCGCTAGTTAATACTTTTTACTGTTTTATCAAAAGACAGTATACAAAATACTGTTTTCTCAACCGCTGGTAAAACTACGATTGGATTTTGAAATTTTATAAAAAGTTACTTGGAAGATGAGAGAATAATGATGATTCTGAGCACCCCGAGAGCATTTTTCATCAAAGAAAACTACTTTCATTGAACTTATTGCATTTAAATGTATAATAAAACTGTAAATTATATGTAGAACACATATAATAAATATAGATTTCCATCCGACTTTATTCTTAAGAAGAGTCAATAGAAATAACTGGACTACAACTAAATATACAAAGATCTGTTCTGCCCATTTTAACAGTTTGTATATTTTTTTGACATGTGGGTCGAGCATGTGGGTCAAAAAAATATACAAACTGGTGGCGGCGTCGAAAGCAGGCTCAAGTCACCTCTAGGTTGGCTAAGTTTTGGGTGGCCCGTGCGTCAACTCGTATGCTGCCTGGATTTTAACTACTCTTTTACATGATATGGTCACTGACACTATCGTTTTATTATGGAATTTAATTAATTATCTATGACAAAAAAACAAAAAGGAAATAATTTACATAAAACATATTGATTCTTTGTTTTTGTGGCTGTGAAGGTGTAGTCTCCAAATAAACGATTGCTTTAATCAGGTACAGAACTATATTATATACTACAATATTATGTTATTAAAATTATTTTTGAAGAAATATGAATTTGTGCAAAATTTTAAATTTTTGTTATAATCATCTATGTGTTTCTAACCGTAGTTTTACCAGCGGTCGTGAAAACAGTGATTTGCAAACTCTCTTAAAATAGAACAGTAAAAAGCATTCACTAGCAAAAACAGTATTATACTGTTTTTAACAGTCTGGTTGGCAACCCTAATTACTCAGCTATCTGACAATAGATGTCAGTAGGTGTTAGGGACATCTAGTGACGGATAGATAAACTAAAAAGAAAGATCAACATCGAACTTATTAAGTAGTTGGGCTATTCGCCGCTAGATGGATATAAAGGATGAGTGAGACACAGAGCAAGTAGAGTGAGACAGATAATACTCCCCTCACCCCCTGTAAGTGCCACGCATTGTTTCATAGAAAATATTCCTTAGGGCAACTCCTCTCTGTATCTGCTCCGTGACTAAAACGGACTCTTCTGAACTGTCAATAGGCTAGTTTTCTGGGTCGTAATAATAACATAACAATTAGTCCGTCAGTTAGATAATCAAAAAATATTGGACACGTATTTTTTCTTTTGTCAAATAAACAATAAATAATAAAGATAAAGCGCGTCAAAGTTCAGGAGTGGGGGCTCGTGACGTCAAAGTTTGCTAAAAATTGTAGCAAACTATGACGTCACACGGTATTTCAAAGGGCTATATCTTTATAATTTTTTGTTTAATCGACAAAAGAAAAAATACGTGTCCAATATTTTTTGAATATCTAACTGACGGACTAATTATATTTTTTTAGGAAACTAGCCTATTCTGTACGCTCCTTATTTTCGCGGCGCGTGAACAAGATAAGGTCCGGTTTTTAATAAATCGGGATTTAATTAAAGGAGCTAACGGTGCAACATTTCGTTGTGAAATGTAATGAGTCACAAGTTCATTTAGTACGACAGCGTGGCTTGAAAAGTAATTATCTGCATGACATCAATGTAACGAGTACTTACAGATATGGAAAAAGAAATTATGTGTGATGAGCGGAGCTATTGAGAAGTATATGTCACTGTTTACGTTTATGTCTCGGAGGTTAATGTCAAATACCTGACAACAGCCTCCGTGGTCCAGTGGTTAAGGCGTTTGCCTGTTGACCCGGGGGTCGTGGGTTCGATTCCCACCGGAAGCATACTTTGTTTAGTTGTTTCCAGTTTGGTTAGGACATTGCAGGCTTGAATCACCTGATTGTCTGATAATAAAGATGATTCCGTGCTTCGGAAGGCACGTTAAGCTGGTGGCCCCAGCTGCCATCTGGTAGTCGTTAAAGGAACCACGTCAGAGGCCGAGAGGCGGTTCTGAAGAACTCTGACACCAGGGTGTGCATGGTCGATTGGCCATGTGCCATGACACCTACTCGAAATGATGATGACCTGACATTTTCTCTTAATTGACATTAAGAGGAAATAGGAGGGTATTTTTTTTTTTTTTTTTTTTACAAAATTTGAATTAGGCATTTGTCTCCCATCTCACCTGATGGTAAGTGACGATGAAGACGAGGATGTTACATGCCTATCCAAGAGATACCCATTTATTCTTTCTTTTCCCATTTATCTTATCTCTATGGTATTTCCATACAAGCGTAGTCCCTGATTCCTTGCCGGAAAGTACCAGTAGAGCAATGATTTTTACCAAAAGAATCTATGGATATATTAGCATGTCCGTATGTTTTATTTTTTTCATAATTGAATTATTTAAAGAGATATGAACCTTCAAAACCCAGCCTACAAAGCGTGGTGGGTGAGTATGGCAATATGCCATGGAACGAAGAATATTAGGAAGAGGCCTTTGCCCAGGAGTGGACTACCTACGGTTGTAATGATGAGGAATGTTGATCCGTGAAAGTTTTAAAAGCAATACATTTGTGTTTTTTTTTATTTGAAAAAAGAACTTGTTAGATACCAGTATCATTTCCATAGAGGTAAGATAATCCTGATTTCACAATGAAGGATTCATTAGAAGTAAACAAAAGCCAGAAATAATGAATAAATATCATCACAGCCGCGCATATGTATGTATGTATGTACACTCGACACGAATGTATTATGCAACATAACATGTTTGTCGTCAAGGCCATACATATTACCATCAATTGAATAGATGCTGTACCGGACAACAATGCACAATTATGTACAGGTGGACTATGAATTTGCTTTAAAATTACTTAAGTTAAAGCATAATAGGCTAGTTTCCTAAAAAAATATAATTAGTCCGTCAGTTAGATATTCAAAAAATATTGGACACGTATTTTTTCTTTTGTCAATTAAACAAAAAATGATAAAGATATAGCCCTTTGAAGTTCCGTGTGACGTCATAGTTTGCTACAATTTTTAGCAAACTTTGACGTCACAAGCCCCCACTCCTGAACTTTGACGCGCTTTTTCTTTATTATTTATTGTTTATTTGACAAAATAAAAAATACGTGTCCAATATTTTTTGATTATCTAACTGACGGACTAATTGTTTTGTTATTATTACGACCCAGGAAACTAGCCTATTATATATGTTATGATGATAAAATAGGGCTATTTAATACTAACATAACTAATAGGAACTAAAGGTCGCATTTTTCTCCGGCAAAGTGATGTGCCGGAGAAAAATGCGCTCTTCTCATGAATTCCTTCTCACGGTTTGCGGGAAATATCCAATAATTCTTAAGAATTTCTCAGGAATTCCCGCACTTGAGAGAACGAAGAAGAAATTCTCGGGAAAAAATTCCTAATCGTTCTCACCGTTCTCGAAACTTTCGAGCACGGCACAACACTAGTCGAATGTAGTCTTAGTATGCATTTAGCAATGTTGTCTACGCGAGGTTTAATAAGTCTACTAGTTTCGTTTCTCTGCACGCCTTATTTAATATGACGGTTTGATATACGGATATGATTATGTCGTAGTAGTTGTATGGGAAATTGATACTGTAGCTAAGAAAGTCAACCGGCTTCGTCCGTGTGAAATAACAAAGCTTTTGACCCCCGTTGTCACACGATGTCACACTTCGTTGACTCCATCCCGTCTCCTAAACGTGTAACGTGATATATGGACGGCCCATGATATGATAACCAATGATAGACACAGGTGTACTGATCAATGTAAAACTGGTAATAAAATTAAGCTTATGATGATTTCATAACTCATTCAAGTAATCTAGTATTAAGCATTTTTAAGCTAACTTTGAAACATAGTGAATTAAACAGTATTGTACCTCCACCATTAAGTATGTGCAATTTATGTGAATCCTACTATATTTTTTATGGAAATACATAATTTCAATAGTATCAAATGAACAAAGTGAAAATAATAACATAAATTCAATAGTAAGGCCAAGGGTCCTATACAATGTGCCAGTTACCTCGTGAATCAACGAACATTGACCCAACGATTTTTTCGATTGCTCGCTTATAATAATACTAGATACCCGGACCATAACTATTTAGTAATCTGTGCCCGGACCCCAGCACGGGTTTGCACGGGTGCAATGTACATATAAACCTTCCTCTTGAATCACTATCTTTTAAAACAAACCGCATCAAAATCCGTTGCGTTTTAAAGATCTAGGTATACATAGGGACAGACAGACAGCGGAAAGCGACTTTGTTTTATACTATATAGTAGCCTTACTCAAAATTACAGTTCATCCAAGAGGAATTAGTAAAAATTATACGTGATTTACGAGAAACATCTTTTTTGGTCATTGTCCGCTTTTGAATCGTCATCTGGCAACAACTCTACTGAAATTTGGTTTTCCATAAAAATAGTGAGATTCATTTGCCTTTTTTAAACTTTAAAAGTACTTACAATAGTAGGATGACAGCGTCGACAGTTGGAAGGGTAGGTCAGAGTTATCTGAAAGAATTTGTGCAAGGTATTGACACTATACATGTGCACAAGCCGCCAATTGGCCCAAATCAACTGCCTACAATGTCTGAAACCCTTTTTAAGGCGGGTGTAATGACATTTAATTTGGAACCTTATGACTATGACGTAAGGTTCAATACATTAACAGCCTTAGAAAGAGTTACAAAGTAACAGAATTGGTCAGTAAAAAATATTAAATTACTTCTAAAAATACAGGCCAGTAACAAAATAAAAAAAATTGTACAGAAATAATCATAATAATTGCAATTAATTCTCTACAAAGCAGTTATTAAATTTATTGGCACACCAAGTATTAATATGTTTCTTTGTGGTTAGAATTTATTTCTGCAAAATATCACTCAAATTCGTTTTAGAATTTATAGTTACTGTCTCTGTTGATTGGCTGACAGTACTTATCTGTGTACTCAACTGTACCAATTCACACCAAATGAGGTGCACTAAGAATACTTTTTATTAGTCTAACATCATATGTGGCAATCTAACCAAACAGACATACATTTACATCACAGAATATTCCTTCACTAAAACAAGGCAGTCATATGGGTATATTTTAAAAATTGTTATAGAATAAAAATTGTTTGACAATTCTATTCTTGTTTTTAAATCTATTTTAAATGCATGTTCTTTATTCGATATTATATCTTATTGATTTCCATTGCCACATGTTATTCGAAAACAGTAACAGGCTAATTAAATATAAAATGAAACATAAGTTTTACTTCTGAATAAAAATGACAATAATTCCAAACTGTTTTAGAAATAAAGGGTAATTGTTAAGGAAGTTAATCTAGGTCTCCTCTTGATACATCTTATTTCCTCCATTATAGAGGTATGGTCACTGGCAAAATTCCATAGATAAGCTTAAGGTGAAAATCAATTGCACTGATTAGTAAGGCATATATATACATATATGTATTTAGCAATATCGTGACCCTTATGCCACTAAATACAATAAGGTTGAAATTTCTGTTATTTTTAAATAGTATTATGTAGCTACTACACACGACTTTTTACGCAAATTCTATATCGACTTTTGCAGGTGACTGTACCTCTTGGAGATGTATCAAGGGAAGAATCGAGGGAGAGGAACATTTGTTTTATAGTTAATCAAATGTTTAAATAATGTTATAGAATAACAAGCCTAAAAATAATACTCACAGCTATAGAAGTAGCCCCAGGTCGGTAGCCCAACGGCTATCGCTCCAACTATGAAGCATATGAAACCGAGGACAACCACGGCTATGGAGTATAGAGCTTTTTTGTTGGCCATGGCTGCATGACTCAGCCCACTTCGTGCGATCTGCTACACGACATCAGGATCGCGTTAATGCACTTTGGAGAGGTAATCGGGACATCTGAGGACAAGGATTTTAATTATTTTACTGTGACTACTCACTAGCTTACACTATCGTGTACAATGTTTTGAATTCAACATCCATTACGGTCTATATATGTTTAATATAAGCTTTGGTGCAATAAAAATGCGTTACCGACTTCCAAACCACCCTTGCAGCTTATTACGCAAATGCACATTCCAGGCTTTCTTATAGCATAGTGCTTTGGGGAAACTGTTGTGAAGTTGACGATGTATACATCCTATAAAAGAAATGTCTTTAAATTCTAGAAAACCTGGATCAAATGACATCTTGTAGACCTTACATTGCGAAATATAAAATCCTAACTGTAACATATACATTCTTGAATCATGCAAATTGGTAAGGAAATTTGAGACCTTTAAAACACCTAGATATAACTTTAATAAAAGAAATAATAGAAACCTAAATAAACTAGAGATTCCCATTACAAAAATGAAATTAGTTTCTTCCAGCCCTCAACTCATGGTAACAAAAATATACCAAATTATCTAAAGAATATAAAGAAACCTTCTGTCTTCATTAACTCATCAATCGCGAGAAATGCAGACACAATTGATTTATCTATTGTTATGTTTCCCAATTACGGCGTACGGTAGTTGACCAATTAAAAATCTAATCTTTTCTCACTAATAAATGCTACTATAACTTATCTAAATTGTTTGAAGACAAAATGTGAATTGCTTTGATTTCTCTCACAGCCATATAAAACATTTTAATTAAATTAATTTATTGATTGATATTTTGCAAGTAAAACAGGCAACTAGTTGCCCTAAATGTTATCTGTGCCCTAGCAGGGTGTCACCTGTACATGTAGATATCCAACACCTATCAAACTTGTGACTTGCAATAGATATCTGAATCTAAATAAAAATAGTGTGAGCTCAGAATCTTGAAATTTGGTATGAAGCAACGTCTTGTAGCACAGATAAAGGCAAAATTGCGAAAAGCATTAATTTTGAGTTATGTCATATAATATAAATATTTTTATTAATTTAAAATTTAACGTTTAATTTATATATAACGTACAGAACCCTTAGTGCGCGAGTCCAACTGGCACTCGGCCGGTTTTTTAGTCATATCACTATGACTTCACTGTCTGTTATGAGTATGAGGCTAAACCTCATGAAACGCAATTTTTTTACTTATGATAAGAATATAAAAGAATAATGTAAGACACAATAATCCCACGTATAGAATGGCTGAGTTGTATAATGTCACCATGAGGAATGTAAATAGATTTATTGGCAAATAGTTTTTCAAAATTTAAAAACATTGTATCTAATAGAAATTATTTCTTGTTGGTTTTTCCTTTTTTTATTATTATTACATGTATCAAACATTGCTCTAGTGAAGTGTTGTGTTCAATCTTCATACGGTTACAGAATTGTAAGTGATATAATAATTATGTACTATAAGCTCTGTTTTTTTTTTTTACTAAATGTTGGATTAGGCATTTGTCTCCCATTAATCATTATGGATTAAGGCATCTGAATTCTGTAATCTGTGATTGTTCCTAATAAATAAAAATAAAAATATCTATGATATAAAAAGAATGATTACTGTTCCAAGATATTTAGGTGTTGCATCTGTTTGACCTTCTGCAAGTGCTTTATCTGGCAAATACCAAGGAAGGTGTGTTCATAATCATTTATTTAATGTTGTGACTAACACTTCCAGGACACCTCAATGATTTCTTAATGGGTTGACAGTATGTAAAAGTAATTTCAATGTAATGATATTCTAATGGCTACATCAATTAGGAAATAAGAAATTTCCAAACCAACAAGTTCATTTAATAACTGTTTTAAGTCAAAAGAGAACAAATAAAATGTGTGTGATGAAATTGCATACTACAACTTTTTGATTGTATGTTTTTTTTTTTACTAAATATTGGATTAGGCATGTCTCCCATCTCACCTTGTTTTGTTTGTTGAAATTTTTTGTTAACCATTTGTTTTTTCGTACTTGTATAGTTAACGCCGCGAATTGACTACCTACTCATTATAATGTTTTTAAACGGCTCAAAACCGGTCTCAGGTCAGCACGATGTTGCAAGCGCCTTGGAATGCCAAATCAAAACACTTGCATTGATGAAGCGACAAACTTTGTTTTCAAAATATTCCTATTGGAAACCATAACATACTTTTCTTATTGTAATCTCACTAGAAAACACCAACGCGACTCTTTTTGTCATGGTTATTGAAGCAGACAGCGTACAAAGGCCCAGAAACAGTTATTTAAACGTAACTTTTACTCACGTTTGCCTCGCAAAGTCGTCTTGAAGAAATCACACGGGGATCATTCAACTATGCAATGCAATTTGAGACCTGAGACAATCGATTTTATCAAATGTGCATTTGCAATATATCAACATCTCTTTTTTACACATTCAAACATAATGAAACAAAACACTTGTTTTCACGTGAATACACAAAAGTTCACTCGCGATTCAAAATTCGAACCACGGCACACCTATAATTTTTGTACTAACTAGATATTGCACAGGAATCTCATTCATACGATTGGAAAATTAGTCGGAAAAGTACATAACAGTAATGCAAAGTTCATAAGATCACTATCACCGTGAGAAAACACGACCAAAATTTACAGCAAAGCAAACTATGGCACGATTACGCTATAGCCGCGCGCGACGTGAACGTGTTCGGTAAATAAACTGGTTTTTTGATTTTAATTTTTGAGTTGAGCGGGCTGTCTTCTGCATGCAAACAAATTACGTTAAAAGACGAACAAGCGTAGTATAATGATCTCACTCTGACAATTCTAGATGACGCTTGGTGCGAGCAAGACAATCTGAGAACGCGAAATAATGACATTTATGAGTACAGTGTTACCAGCTCGAAATTTGGTCTTAGACATTTTGATGTTATTTTTGTTTCTGAACGAGTTGGCAAAACATTCTCTCGGATTCTCGCCCTGAGTAAAATAAGTAAACCTGCCTTACTCTTCGCCTTACTCTCTTATTAGTTAATCTGTAACTTATGTAAGATTTATGAATAATAAATGGACATTCGGCACTAGCTGTTTGTTGTTTACGTAGCTTAAGATAGGTAGCCTTATTGTCAGTTTATTTGTTTTATTTTTTCTTTATAATATTATTTTGCCGTTCAAAGTCGTTGATAGTGCAAAGTTGCCTTTTGAAAATTAAGCATCTTCATTCTTTAGTAGATATACTAGGGCACCGGGGCGGCATGAACTTACTATTGAGAAAGGCTTAGAGGAGTACTTAATGATTTAAGATACAACGTATGTATACGTCAAACAGAAATGTCTTGGGTTAGTATGATTATATATGTAGTTCAGTGTCGGGGAATCACAAGTCACTCTGTTTCAATTTTAGTTCAGCTAAGAATGGAGCCGACCGTATGTAGATGTTGCTACGAGTCGGCTTTTTCGTTCCACAGGTTTTGTCGACCCGAATGAACTTCCCAATCGGCACAACCCGAACAAGTGCAGTAATTACTTCGGATCAGCTTTGTTGTTTGACAAATACTGCCGAACCGACTATGCCGGCCCGCTTATATGTGTAGTTACACAAAGTCTTAACACGGGATGCAGGCTTCATTTTCACACCCAAGCAAGCACCCAATATGGTTGAGAAAGTCATCGCATGACGGCCTCCGAATCGTAGTGCAGTGGTTAGCACTCCAGCCTGGTACTTGGAGGGCACCGGGTTCGATCCTAGCTGGGACAAGTACTTACTTCATTTACACAGATATTTGTATGCCGTTCTGGAGTAAAGGAGAGGTGGCTTCAGGCAGGCAGGTGGCCGTAAACAAATTTCGCCACGTTCGATCATATTCGCTGACCTCAGGCTCCGTACCACAATAGAGATCGCAATCTGGTAAACGCTCAGACGAAAATAAACAGAGAGATCAGTTAAAACGCGCTCAACCATATGCTGTAGTTTCCTAGCCCGGTTCCAACGACCGTCGGCAAAGGTGGTACGAGCGGGATAAGCGTATACATATAATAGAACGAGAAACCATAAAAACTTATTTTTTACGTTGCTTACTTGGTTTGTCCTAATAGGACAGCCATCCACGATGGCGTCAAATTTGGAAGGAACCGAATGCTTTAGTGTAGCATAACTTCAGCTAGATTAAATAACTGACAGTGGTTACTTGTGGTGAGAATGCACAGATCAATTTTACTTCTTGTTAGATTGACATCTAGCCGTAAAGATCGAACTTAAATCAAATCTCATAACTTTTATCCTTACTAATATTATAAATGCGAAAGTGAGTTTGTTTGTTTGTTACGCTTTCACGCCGTAACTACTGAACCGATCATCATGAAATTTCGCATACAAGTTCTCTGGAGTACGGAGAAGGACATAGGCTATCTTTTATCCCGGGAAAAGGTACTATTCCCGAGGGATCGACATTGATGCGGGCGAAGCCGCGGGCGAAAGCTAGTAATTTCATAATTTGAAAATTTCGGGACGGAGAAGCACAGATTATAATACGTTGCCTGCCACACCACCCAGATGAGGAAAATTCCTGATGCTTGTAAGCCGAGCCTAAGATTCTGTCGAAAACTTTTCCCGCGACTTCGTGAGCATTATTTAAAGTTCAGCCTATAATAAATATCGGCCTAAAGCTGACTTTGTACAAGAGTAACCCGTAATTCGCATATCACAAATGTTATTAAAATCCTTTTTAATAAATGTCACTTATACCATGAAATTATAATATAACATAAACAAGTTGCATCAAAGTCCATTTAGTAGATTTTGCGTAGGGGGGTAAAAAACATCCTTACATCCATAAATACAACCTTTCAAATTTACTATAGTAGGTAATATGATACATGTGTAAGTATTGGGTATATTCATATTACACGCACAGAATATAGTGCAATACTTTGTGCGTAGTAGGGCTCCCTAAATATACGAAACATTTTCTAAGGATTAGCGGCCAGGTGTTATAGGTTGAACCATCTTGATAAACACGATTAGTTCTGTTCTATGCGCTCACCAGCAAACAAAATGTGAGCTTTATCTGCATATTTTCTTACTAGATAGATAGTGTCATTCATGAAAAGAGAAACATGAAAGCTCGCCTGAAATATTTATCTTTGCAGCCGACGAGGTCAATCTATTTTTGTAATACGTTTTAGCAGAGTAAAGCTAGTTCAATCACATTGCAAATGTGAAGCTAGACTCTTTATTTTATTGTCTTAGTTTTTTATTTGTTATTAACGTTGTATTCGTAGTAAATTACGAAACAGTTTATATGATAATAACTGTGCGGTTGTAGAAATGTTACGTTTATATAAGATGTCTTTGTCTGTGGAACAAAGTGTATTTATAATAATTTTCGGGTGTTTACTTTTGACGAATGGTGATATTTTAATGTGTATGATTTGTGAAAACATAAAAAACTGTATCTTTTATATTTTATAGTCGTCATAATTTTTCTATTTTTAGTTAATGCTGAGTATGAAGATAATAAACAAGAGACACAAAGTTTGGGATGTGGTTCCTTTGGAGATTGTTTATCAAGTCCAGTTGACTGTGACTCTAAATGCGGTTGTGATGAGTGAGTATGTTTTTTACCGAAAGAAAACGAAGCGACTTCTTTCGTATGACCAGTTTTTTTTTTTCGGTTGTTCCTCTGAACAGGTCACATTTCGCAGATGATTCTGGTAAAATTTTGTTACCAGGACCAGGTAAATTACATTTAAAAAATTAGTCTATTCAGTTTTTGGATTTTCTCGAAATGGACTTAACTTGGCGCAAGAAAGGATAAAAATGAGTCCATGATGCAAGACCATCGTAAATTTGCTGTGATAAGAAGTCACGAGGCCTGCAGCTCACATACTTTTTGTTTTGTGTTATTTGCCAACAAGAGAGACCTGCCTACCAGAGGTGGATTAGAAATCATCTTAGGCCGTGTTGTGCTATCTGCCCCTTCTCAGGTCATCTAGATTATGAATAAACCGTCCTACGCCCTTATTAAACAAAGATATTTGCTTATAACACCGATTCCTAACCCCATACTTTTGTAAATTACCAGTACTTCTTTTGTATGCTTTCTTGTTTAGTTGTTTGGTATAACACTTAATACGAATTAAGTATCAAAAGAGCTAATTTATAATACTTAGTGCTACAATTTACATAAATATTGATATATTTTGTATAATACTTTAATATTTCAGCGCCTATTTTTTCAATGAAACGACACAGCAATGTCAGCTTGATGTACAGCACTTGATGAAGGCATTACTTGTAATTTATGATCCTGTTGGTATGTTACGATTTTATTATATTTTTAAAGCGAGCTTTTTATTTTCAACTCATTTATAAATGTTGAACTTTGTGGGGTGCCGGCCTGTTTGGCTATCGACCTTCATATCAGGTAACAATGGCTAATCCGATTTTCTGCTAGATAGTTATTGGTAATAGTTTTTGGTGACTTCTGTGGTTCAGTGGTACCCCAAGTGCCTTTGAATCGCAGAGCCCCGGGTTCGCCCAGGTCTGGTCAAGATAGAAAACGATATTTTTCAGATTGGCCTGGGTCTTGGGTGTTTATCTATATACGTATTTACTAAAAAATATTGGATCGCTGAGTTAGTATTCTACGGCACAAGTTCACAACTTAGTATAGGCCTATCTCAATGTGTGTGATTTGTCTCTATATATTTATGTATTTTATACTAGCTAAGATAAAAACTAACCTATCCTTTAAGTTGGGTCAAATTACAGATAGTTACGAAGTTTATCGCTAACATTTATTTATATAGATTTATTTAAAACTGTTAGGCATTTTACCCCCAATATCCCTAGTAAAATTAAGAGTAATTTTCTTTTCCAGATACTAACACAGTCAATGATAGTGGTATGGCAGGTATGTTCATAAAGTGATTATCTAATTCAGTGAATGTTTGTATTAATTAAAAATTCAAAACCTTATTGCATTATATTTTCAGCAAATATTTTAAGACAAGCCAACAAGGTTTTCAGGGGAATAACGGTTGCAGTTATAATTTTCGGAGTATGTGCCTTGGTATGCGTCGTATCGGCGTGTTTCTACTGCTTTAGAATAAATTACTCGTAAGTATATATTTATTATTTTTAGTTAAGGTTATTATATAAAATAAATAATAAATAAAAACATCAAGCTATATTAATATTTGGTTAGCTTAATTAAGAATCATTCCTATATACAACTTTTATACTTCTCACTTTATTTAAAAAAGTTTTCGGAAATAGACTGTGGTTGTACCGTGCGTTCATGATTTATGTGTATCTACTTTAACAGCGAAATGAGAAATTATTACCAATTTCATTTTGTTTACAGGGACCGAACTTTAAAAAAAGGTGTAAAAAATTTAGCCAAAAAACTGCACAAAGATCAAAAGTTTAAGAAACCTGCGAAAATTCCTACTAAAGTTGAAGCGCAGAGCTGTAATGTCGTTGTAGAAGATGCAGGCGTCTTTGTTTGTTGATTTGTTATTTAGAATTATACATTGTGATGTTTTAAAAATGAAACTAATAAATTCTGACCCCAGTCAATATCCTAACATTATTCGGAATAAACATTTTTTCTTATTAACAACATACATTCGTAACTTTGTGTTTAAGGTTACTCGTTTCTCAATAGCGCAATACTACACAAACTATAAGTCATTTTCGCCTCAATCAATAATAAATTATGAAAATTTATTTTATATAGATTTTTATCATAAAGTACGAGCATAACACTAATTTGCTTTAAAATCATAGCATTTATGTTTAATTTAAATATACAATAAGTATGTATACAATATAATGCGATTCTACCGTAGTTTACCTGTAGTATGTAACGTGATCAAAAACGCGGACCGCTATGTTTTCTCGTGAGCTATGTCCGTGGAATTATACGACGTTTTATTATAAACTGCAGTGGAATATTAAACTAGCTTTATAACGTAAAGTGACCTTAAATTCTTTGCTTTAATTTTAAACACACATAAGTTTCTTAAGTTTAAGGTACATTAATAAAGGTACATTAGAAGTTTCTCTATTTTTTAATTCTTATTTCTTGTTAAAATTTAAAACAATATGTCTATAAAGAAAGTCATATTATTATGAGGTAATAAAAATACCAGTTGATTATCGATGGAGTCGAGTCCAGTTTATAATAATTTTTTACCCGACTACGGCGAAGCAAAAAGGAGGGTTATGATTTTGACCGTTATTAAGTTTTAACAGAAGTTTTAGTTCCTGCTTCTTCTCTGCAGTTAGATAGAATTTGACTTTTGAGGTAAATCAAGCCCAAGGATCAGGCAGTATTTTGAATGTGGCAACACTTGTTACTTGTTTTTCAACGAAATGATTCTCCACCAATCATGTGATTTGTTTTGAATTACCATGACATGACGTTGACAATGTTGACAATTGACATTGACATTATTGCTTTTGCGTTGCGTATAATGTTGAGATCAATTTATGTATGTTTTGCATATAAAATCGTGATTGTGAATTGAATTAAATGAATAAATCGAGTGGATTTGCCTTCTACCGCAGATTTTCTTATTTTCTGCCTATCAAATAAGCTGCGAAAAGTAAGTTTAGTTCTATTTTTCCTCGCAATCTTGTGATGTGACTGCGTATTATCTTCGATCGAACTTCATTTGTTTTTATTAAGTTTTTGTAATATTGATGTAAAACAACTATTGTTTGTGTTGTTTCAGGATTTAACGGTATTCAAAGCTCGAAGGATCATATTTAAAGCGAGAATATGATGGAGTTTACTCTCTTGGATTTGGTTTTGGCTACCACGGGTGTTCTCGTCACAATGGCTCTAATTTGCTGTTTATGCTGTCTTTCTATGAAGTTTAGGTAATTATTAACACTGAATTTACAAGAAAAGCTGTCAGTATTAATCCATTTCTTCTATTTTATATACACTAATAATTTTGATTGAGTTGAGGTTTAGAACTTAACTGGTTAAATGTAAAAATTCAATTCTTTTTCAGAAGAAACGAATTGGTACATTTGTAATATAATTTCCTAAAAAAAAAATAATTCGTCCGTCAGTTAGATATTCAAAAAATATTGGACATATATTTTTTTCTTTTGTAGATTAAACAAAAAATACTTAAAGATAGCCCTTTGAAGTTCCGTGTGACGTAATAGTTTGGTACAGTTTTTAGCAAACTTTGACGTCAAGAGCCCCCACTCCTGAACTTTGACGCGCTTTATCTTTATTATTTATTTGACAAAAGAAAAAATATGTGTCCAATATTTTTTGATTATCTTACTGAAGGACTAATTGTTATGTTATTATTACGACCCAGGAAACTAGCCTATTATATTGTAATTCTAATATTATTTTATGTATTGAAATAGTTGTATATGTTCAGATAGTTAACTATATTTCAGATATAATTGCGTTTCTTTACAAAATTTTGATATATTTATTCCAATCCAATTACACAAACAGATTTCGAAAAGAATATAGCCACCCTTTATTTACAAAGAAAAACACATTCTTGCACAAACATATCACATTTTTTTTTATAAGAACAAGATCACATTTCAATAAATAACCGAGTAATGTTTATTTATAAATTCAATTTCCGCTACTTGAACAAAAATCGTAATGGCGCGCGATCGCTCTGAAATGAAATACGACTTGACATTTTATTTTTTTTACAACTAAATGACTGCAGTTTTCCAGATTAAAAAATTCTGTCTGACAGCGGGATAATTTTGATTGGTTTATAGATTTTTTGCTGCGACAATTCTGTAATGATTTTGTAAAAGAATACCAAATAGAGCGGACTGTTTTGTCGATGACATGCCGGGTCAAATACACCGTGTAAATAGACCCTCGACATTCCCTTAACGGGGTAACTCAGCCCACCAATATGAACAACTTTTCCTAGGGGAACAATGCTGGGAACTCAAAAAAAAATTCGACCTTCCCATACAAACTGGCCGGGCGGCGGAACTCTTTTGTATAGTAATGACGAAATTTTTTTTGAGTTCCCTGCATTGTTGCCATAGAAAAAGTCGTTCATATTGATGGGCTGAGTCACCCCTTTAAGTAAATGTCGAGGGTACATTTACACGCTGTATAGATTAATAACAGCTTCAGTGTCTCAATTTATAGTAACTATTGACTCGTCATATTGATTGTGATTATCAAAAAAATTTACATGTATTTTATATAAGTTCACTTGGGGCCGTATTGAACCAGAGTAGCAACGAGAGTGCAGTGGAAACAGTTGGAGGAGGCCTATGTCAAAAGTCATACCGAACTGAGGGATATTTTATGACACAAATTAGTAATAAACCAAATTACAATATCAGTTCTGGAAATGAAAGGCTATTATTATTATATAAGTGTCACTTTGATTTAAGATACTGTCAAAAACAAAACTATTTTATTTTTTACTAGCTGTTCCAGCGAACTATCCTTACTAATATTATAAATGCGAAAGTGAGTTTGTTTGTTTGTTTATTTGTTTGTTTGTTACGCTTTCACGCCGTAACTACTGAACCGATCATCATGAAATTTTGCATACAAGTTCTCTGGAGTGCGGAGAAGGACATAGGCTACCTTTAATCCCGGAAACAAGTACTATTCCCGAGGGATCGAAATTGACGCGGGCGGAGCCGCGGGCGAAAGCTAGTTTCTTATATTTTAACAGTAATTCTGCTATTTGGGGTGATAATCAAAGATTATAAAGATTGGGTCACCCGTATTGGAGTTATAAGTGTTCAAACAAACCCTACTTATTTTATATTGAGATTTAAAACAAACACTCTTAAATAATACATCCGATTATTAATCCCAGAATTAATTAACAATTTTCTATTATGTGGGCTATTTATTTCATACTTGCTGTTGCCCGCGACTTCGTCCGCGGCAATTTCTTTTATTATGGTTAATTAGTATAGATGAATAATTTTCCCCCGTTTTCAAAACATTTTTTATTGATGCTTCGGTCCTATTGGTGTTGCAGCGTGATGTTTTATAGCTTAAAGCCTTCCTCAATAAATGGACTATCCAACGCAAAAAGAATTTTCCAATTTGAACCAGTAGTTCCTGAGATTAGCGCTTTCAAACAAACAAACTCTTCAGCTTTATAATATTAGTATATAGTATGATTGTATTGCAAAGGTCATGATGACGACCCTGCACAGCATTTGCCATATTAATCGTTTTTTTTAATAATTCCAGTGACTTCAGAATGAAGTGCTACATAATAGAAACAGCAAAGAAGAGAGGCATCAAAGTGGACCCTGACAAGTTGGACCCCAAGCGTTCTTGCCAGTCTCCTTTAGCCAACGAGAACTGTACCATCATGGTGCCAGACGTCGGTATTATTCTTTAGCTTTTAAAAAAAATATTTTAATGAAATGTGATTCTGTCATCTTGTGTCTCTGATTAGAGATTGATCGTTCTGTTTATTCAATATCAGAACTCTAATTTATCAATAGAGATACCTATTGATTTAAAAAAATGAGCAAGGAGGATGAGTCAGTTTTTACGTTAACCAAACGCAATTGCTGCCTCAATTTAATTGTGATTGTAAAATAGTATTGATCCAACTGTTGGGCCGTACCAGCTGGCGACACATAAATATGCTTGTGTTGACATATTTTCTAGCAAAAGCGGTGAATTTTCATACAACATCAGCAAAGGAAGTTGTAATATTATATTTTTTAATCATTATGATCTTAAGAATAGGTTCAATCAATATACCCTTAATGTAAGGTCCAAATAATGAAAGAAATGTATGCACAAGTAGTTGTATTCATGTATTATGTCGATAACATTTAATAAGGCACATAATGCAAATAGTTTTTATGCAAAATATAAGTCTTATCTCAGGGAGTAAAAGAAATAGGATATGAGATCTCTTTTCTTGTCATAAAATATTGGTGTGTGTATTACTTGTTGTGCAAATTGCCAAAAAGTTTCTAGTCGGATAATCTCACATTAGTATTATAAATTAATAGGTTAATGTTTTGAGGTTGTAGTCTTTAAGTCTGATATTTAGCGGTCTGATAGAGCAGAGTATATTACTTAAATTCTAAGCTAGTTTAAAAATCACAGAGTAATTATGATACCTACGCCACGCGAACCGTGCGCGCGCTTTTAGACAATGGTTTTCTTATTCAAATAATTAATGAAAAAAATATTCAAAATGATTTGATACTTGAATTTTCACTTATTAACAAGCGCACAACCAAATATAATAACAATAGAAATAATAGATTCTTGTCTATAGGCAGGAGTGTCACGTAAAGTGCTAAGTAATATGCTCCGCTGGTTTCGATCACTAATGATATAACAGCTGTATTACATAAAGTTCCTAACTTCTTAGATGTTTTTATAAATATAAATTACTCTCAATCCAAATTAGGGATAAGCAGTTTTTGCATTATACTACTTATTATTAGAAAACCTTAGGCTGGCTTAGGATCTCCTCTTTAAAAATTTATCAGATACTGAAATAGTTTTGGGAAACTTTTCACGTCACTAGTTCACAAAAGTCCACTGATGGCCTCTCCTAGGCTCTTTTATTCCACGGGAGGTTACAGCCATACTCGCCACGCTTGGCAGGCGAGTTGGCGCACGCAATTTCTTTTTTTTTTCTTGTTTCCGCTGCAACCCATGCAATTTTAAGCTGGCGAAATATAGGTATTAGTTAGATTTGGGAAGGTAATTAAGGAAAAGCAAGTAGCTGTGGAGGCCAGGCGCGTATACCTAATGCCATACCTACAACCATCGGTCAGATGAGGATTACAACTTACAAGAAGGTTTTAGCACAGAGCAAAAAAATAAGTGCTTAGTCCTGTCCTGACGCTGTGTCAGCTGCTACTTTTTCTCTCCATCTCTGTCCAGTCCAGTCTGAATCAACAAATTAAACTTCAAGAATACTTTTTTTCCATTTGTAGATTGCCATAATAAAATATTCGTATATTATTGTAGTACCTACATGTAAACGGCATTAAGAAAACTGAAGTGCTGAAGATGGCTCAAAGGTGTATTAAGCTCTGACAGCTAGTCTCTGAATGAAAGAATGGATGATCAGTAAAGATACTGATCATCAGGACAAAATTATATACGGCATATACTTTTATCTATACGCTATAATAAATATGAGGCTTCTAAGTTAAAGCCAATATGTGTAGAAAGGCGGCCTTATCGCAAAGTAACTTCTCCTAGAAAATCTCGATGTTTAATATAGAAGATGCCAGGTAGCATGTCAATATCGGACATTGAACTATGTAAACTTTTAATTTTGACTCGTATTTATTCATTTTCTATAATGGTTCCTAGCACGACCACGGAGGATTTTCTTAATTCTTCTATTAGGTACAGTCGCCTGCAAAAGTCCATATAGAAGTTGCGTAAAAAGTCGTGTAGCTACGGATACTATTTAAAAATAACAGCAATTTCAACCTCATACATGTGGCATAAGCCTTCTGATATTGTTATAGTACATTACTGCAGAGGCCGGAAAGTAAGGGATTGCCGGACGAGTAGAGTTTTCAAGGCCGAGCGTCAGCGAGGCCTTGGCAATAAATACGAGTCCGGCAATCCGAATCCGGCAAAGGCATGTATTGTGCTTATCTCAATAAATGCGAGGAAATAATGAAAGACGTACGACGGGAATAAATTAGTACTATAATATAAAAAAACGATAATAGTATGTATATTTTTATTTTCATATTTGTTTTAAGGCACTTGGCGTTCTACGCCTCTTAGCCCTTCATATTTTATTAAAGAAATGATGGTGTAATTCATCTCGTTGATTCAACGGAGCTCCTGGCGACAATTCCCACGAATCCTCTGGTTTGATTATAAGACGTAGTAACGCGAGCGACCACCATCCCGCTATGTAAATCTCTAAATCTGCACCACAGCCTTTCATGACACTTAATTTTAGTTATTCCATACATTGTTCATAAACATAGGCATTTATAACACCAAATTACACCGATTCTACATTATAAAGTCCACTAGAAGCAATCTGCAAAACAATCCAAAACAACAACCTTGCAGTCCAAAATTAATCTAATAGTATTATATTCCCGCTTTATTTTCTTTTTTAATTTCAATTGTCAGTTCGTGCTAAGGAAACATAGCCCATACTGCCCAGGCATATTTTACCCAAAAAATGTAATACCGTAAAAATCTGCTTTCCCGCGTTTTTTATTTTTATTATTGGCATATTATATATAATTTTGGTAAAATCATTTTACCAAAATTTTAATTTAATTATTTTCATATTCATATACTTATATGCGCGATGAGTGCATTCTTTTATAATGTGGTAGCCATTGGCTGTATGACAAGTTACATAGATTAATTAAAAAGTTTTGAGCAGCGGCCAGGAATGAATTTTCATACTTACTTTCCTGGCCTAGGCCAGTAAAGTATTGCTCTAGTAAAGAAATACAAACTTCGTGGCTTCATTTTACTACAATAATGTCTACATTTCCGAGCATGTTTGAGAAAAATATATTTGCCTCCCTAATAAGAGCAATCGATTTTCACCTTAGGGTTATGTGTGAACTTTTGCAGGTGACCGTACTTATTAATGAAAAACGATGTACTTTAATGTACTCTTTAACAAAAATTATGTACTAGCCATACCATACTTCAGATTATGCGTGATAAGCATAGCTGGTATAGATGAAAACATAAGTTTTTCTCGAGTTTTTTTCGTGTTTTGGAAAACAAACGATAGATATGCCCCAAAAATTTGATGTTATTGTAAGTCACTAACATAAATAAATTTAAGAGAATTTAATGAATGGGGTTTAACGAACATGAACTCTAACTCTAACTCTTGAAATGTCCCCTAAATCCAATGAAATTGAATTCATTAGCAAACATTTAAGAAGTGACTCAGACCACGAATCTGAACAACTTTCACTATGGGACCAACTTCGACATCGTGAAAAAATTATCTGCTCTTTCATATAAAAGTGGAATATCTACTTGCCAAAATCTATGGAACAGCTGAGTTTTTTTGCAGTTGGTCCTATAATGAAAGTTATTCAGATTCGTGGTCTGAGTCACTCCGTCCTTTGCTAATGAATTGAATTTCATCCTGTATGTTATTTTTTATAGTTAAGACAACGACTTGCATAGATCATTGTCCATTATAGTCATGCTATCTAGCAGCTGGCCTATTTTAAAAATAGTAATTTAGAGACCAATTTTTCCGCCATAAGTAGTTCTAGCCTTAGAGAGTCAAAACGGAAATATAAGCAATGTCATAGTACCTTACTAAATGTGTATTTTCTACTTTGGAGTATATATATGACTATATGTATTTAGGAAGTAACATTTTGTAGAAGTCACAGTACTTGAATTTCACTTTAAGGTGAACAATATTAAATCTGTATGTTTTAAGGCCTATATGTAACTAAATCCTTACCTTGTAATAAGTTTGATACCAGCTATATACATATTTTTTTTTATCCATTTAGGAAACTATACGAATTTTTGAAAATTCGTGTATTTTTAAGCATTTTCCTGAATATTCGCCTTATATCTTACTTGTAAACACCAAATAGACGTGCTATTGATGTTTTATAAAATAAATCCTTTAAGATGTTTGTGCCGATGAAGAGATTGAAACTGGCTCTAGAAGTTTATGGATATGTTAAACTTAGGTATGATAACGTATGCAGGTTGACTCTGAATACAATTGCATTGAAATATCGGAATCGGAATATCTCAAAGAATAAAAAAATCACAAAAAAATATATAACAAGGATAAATAGAGTTTCATAGAAGTTTGATCAGAAAGTTGGTGAATGAGGGTTTTAGAAATCGTTCTTTTCCCAACTGGCGATACTGTGACGATAGGTATTTTTTATCACAGCTGTCATAATCCATATAGATGGAATCATAGGATTGGAGGATTTTGACAGCTGTCAAAAATACCTCCCGTTACATTGCCGCTAACTGGGGAAAAATCAATTTCGTAAAACCTCATTGGTATGGAAGTTACAAATGATATCTGATTTTCTTTTTTACGAGTTAGTGTTGTATAAGTGATCCTGATTCCGAGATTACAATATTGCTAGGGTTCAGAATCCAGTTTGTAATTCGCCCGAGTTGAGACGCTAAGAAGAATGAAGAATCCTATGGTTCTTATTTAGACTATAGGCTTATTTATGGCGCTTCATACAAGCGGAGTAATATTTATGCCTATGTATTACTACTACAAACGAAACTTTACATCCGTGCACACGTCAATGTGTGAGTTAATTATCAGGGTCGCCACCGCAGAATTAATTCAAGTACTAACGTATGTATACATCACTACATAATATAAAATAAAGTTGCTGTCTATCTGTCCCTATGTATGCTTAGATAAAGTGATTCAAGAGTTTTATATGTATAATTTATCGCATACATGCAAAACGCGGGCGAGTCGCTAGTTATTATTATAATAGACATCGCGGAACGTGCGACTAGCAACAGTAGCAGCTAACCCTATTTTTCAAAGCAAACAAAAACACCCGAGAACAGGGGAGAGGTGCGGGGGACGCTGCGAGTTTCCATTCTGTGCGTTAGTACTTTTATTAATTCTGTGCCATAGGCGTAATCAAATTCTTGACTTAAGAGTGCTTTTATAGAACGGGCGTTTGAACAAAACCATATGTCTTATTAACATCGCACTTTGAGTGGGGCCCATTAAAAATGGGATACTAGTAATAATGTTATGTCAATGGATTAACCGACCATAATATTTTGGCCTTGCCTATGCCTACTTCAATACCCTTAGACCTAGTGTTCAAATTGTATGTATATGTAATCCGTAGTCGTAAGATATATGCCTGAAACATTCTTGTAAGTCATTCTATACTCTTAGTCATATAGGTAAGAAAACAATAGTATTCTAGACCCATAGTCTGAAGTCGCCTTCGAATTTTATAGCTTTATATCTTTATGTACAAACAATTTTATGATTTTTATTCTGTGATATTTTATTGTGTTAGACACAAAAATTGACAGATTTTTTCTGATGTGATGATGATTTTGTGAATATTTTTCTTCTACTTATTTGATTAACGTGAATCGAATTTGTCAAATTTATTGGAAATGTTATGAGGTATGATTTGAGTATTATCGTCCATACATAAATCTTTTTATTGATTTTATCCTGTGGTATTTTTATAGCACTTTAAATTTGTATGACTTTCATCAACGAATCATACAATGGTTAAGGTCACAGCACACTTATCAACTCGGAAAGGGATCGACACCGTATCGCCTCTCGCCGCGCTTTCCATCAGACGTCAACCTGACGTATACTCGGCTACGGCTAGGCGACGCCGCGCTTACCGCTCGCGGAAAGGTCTGATCTGGCTGGCACCAGCCGGCCTATTTGCTAACTTAGTATATTTTAATATGCCCAAATATCTCTTTTATAACATACTGCAGTCTATATAAGAATGTATTAGAAATCAGAATACAGCATTCAGAGAATCAATACAACCCCAAGACAGACGGACTTTACGGAGAGGTGTAAGCGCGTGGACGACGAGCCGTAAGCGCGGGGACTGTGAGTTGACCGCGAGCTGGTCCCGAGGTGAAGCGATTACGTTACGGCTTCGAATAGTGTGCGTTGCAGTAGGGAGTTTACAAAGAAAACTGAACCGCTCGGGTTGATACGTTTACGTTCCCTTTACGAGTTGATAAGCGTGCGGCTACCTTTAAAACGTTCTTAATTTTTTCGCACACTCATTTACATGACAAAGAAATGCAACTTCTTTAATCTACCTACTGTCTGATATTATCTTAATATGATGCGAGTGTTATAGCCTAATACATGTATGTTTATTTAGTTCTCAAAATAAGTATTACAGTAAACTTTAAATTTTTTATCCCACTATTATGTATCTTTACTAACATCGTATCTAGATGTCGGTAAGTGAGTTAATAGCGGACATTATACATGTTCAACTGTTCGGTTATACATGAATATAATGTATTATATACTCTTGCATACTGTCGTCACACTACCAAAGATCGGTTGAATGCCCGCTTTTGACGCGTTAACTGGCAACTATCTTAATTACTAAGTTTGCGGAAATTTATCTTAAAACTGCTAAATTCAATTACTTACATGGAGAAACCTTTACAGTTTTACATTAAAAAGTCAATTGTATTGTTCTTTTTTATACCAAATATTTTAATTTATATGATGTTAATTTTTTAAACATTATGACTGATTTTTATGCTTTTTATTAGAAATTGTCATGTAACTTGTATTTTATAAATTTTAAGTGGGTAGCGAGCGCACAACTGCGTATTATTTATCTAATCAAAGTTTGGATTGAATACATACGAACGATAAACGTTATTACCGTACGTTACTTCATAGCATAGCACTCGTGACAACTTTTATCGACTATTTCCATTTTGTTTTCCGTAATATGTAAGAGCAAGATATGGCAGCCGGGACCAACGGCTTAACGTGCTTTCTGAAGCACGGAATCATCTTTATTTTCAGACAATCAGGTGATTCAAGCCTGCAATGTCCTAACCAAACTGGAAACAACTAAACAAAGTATGCTTCCGGTGAGAATCTAACCCCCGACCTCCGGGTCTACAGGCAAACGCCTTAACCACTGGACCACGGAGGCAATAGTCAGAGGAATCTCACTATTCGACCCCGTCGCACTCGCCACCGGAATAGAGTGCGTAGAGTAAGATTAGCCCTGATTACTGGTGACCGCCCGGGGGTTCCGGGTGACTTGCACCCAGGATAGGCCCTTCAGGCAACGTAACTTTCGGCCCATAAGGCAAAAGATGAGAGTTGCTGCTTGCCAAAGGCTTTTGCCATTGTTTCTTAGATTGGCTCTTCAGGCTTGCATGCACGTATACGCGGCTCTTCATGCAATATGAGAGTTGGCTGTCTCTCCAAGACTTGCGCCCACAGGCAACGCCCAAAGCCGAGGTCCGTCCCTCCTGGGGGCCTTTGGTGATGTTGTCAATAAAGGCTGAGGGCACTCTGCCCTCGACTCAAACGTCCGATGAAGTAGCGAAAGCTCACTTGGAGCTAGCTACATAGTAATTAAAAGAAAAGCCATGCTACGGATACAGTAGCCTGTCTGGTGACAACCTTTCATTTTTTATCTATTCTGTAAAATTATCGAGCCTTAGTACAATTGCTAATTTTTTAATAGATTTAAAGCTATTCGCAAAGCAATAAATAATAAATAAATATATACGTACAAATCACACAGATTGAGCTGGCCCCAAAGTAAGTTCGAGACTTGTGTTAAGGGATACTAACTCAACGATACTATATTTTATAACAAATCCATATATAAATAAACATCCAAGACCCAGGGCAATCTGAAAAAGATAATTTTCCATCTTAACCTGACCGGGGATCGAACCCGGGGCCCTCATGTCGCAGGCTGGCGTGTTAACCACTGCGCCACGGAGCTCGCAATGCATACATAGTATCATAAAGTTGTGATTTTTATATTAATATGTAACAATAATTTCTTAATTCAAGTTGATATGAAAGTCGTTCGTGTGTAGATAGCCTTAGAACGGGTACTGCCACTATGCCAATTGTGTGACTGAATGAATATTAATATTCATATTATTAGAATATTTTATAGTGCTCTTATGAAATCTACTGATTTAAATAAAGTATTATATTTGAGGTTGTTTATTTTTCCGAAGTTCAGAAACTCTCTTCTGAGCGTTTTCCCGGTTGCATCCCTGTGATGCGTCAGGGCCCGGGGTCCGTTATCATCATTCATGCTGTGATATTATTTGATGAAAGTTGTGAAACCCAAAGGTTAAAAACGGGACCCTTTTAATATCGCTCCGCTGTCCGTCTGTCTGTCTGTGACTGTCCGTCTGTCACCAGGCTGTTACTCATGAACCGTGATAGATAGACAGTTGAAATTTTCACAGATGATGTATTTCTATTGCCGCTATAGGTAACAAGAAATACAAAAAAAGGGAATAAAATAATTTTTAAGGGGGCTCCCATACAACAGACATGATTTTTTTGCCGTTTTTATAGATAACGGTACGGAACCGTTCGTGCGCGAGTCCGACTCGCACTTGGCCGCATTTTTATGATATAGGACGGCAAACGAACAAGCTAGTTATGTGATGGTACCTAAGTGATCACCGCTGCCCATGGACAACAGACGCGCGGTGTAGATGAGAAATCGAATCAAAATAGTGATGGGTTGCTAGCCGCATCGCCTAATGACATGGTTCCGCAGATTGTAGCCCAATCCCTCGATCGGCTTTTACGATTTGCGCAGGAAGAGAAACAGCTGGCACATTTTACGTTTTTTCTTTTTTGAATCTTCCCATACCAGTATGGAAGACTTATATGTATATACAGCGTGTAAATTTACCCTCTACATTCTCTTAAAGGGGTGGCTCAGACCATCAATATGAACAACTTTTCCTAAGGGACCAATTGCTGGGATCTCAAAAAAAATATTGACATTCCCATACAAACTGGCCGAGCGGCAGAACTCTTTTGTATGGAAATGCCGAATTTTTTTTTGCGTTCCCAGCATTGGTCCTATAGGAAAAGTTGTTCATATTGATGGTCTGAGCCACCTCTTTAAGAGAATGTAGAGGGTAAATTTACACGCTGTATATACATATAAGTCTTCCATACTGGTATGGGAAGATTCAAAAAAGAAAAAACGTAAAATGTGCCAGCTGTTTCTCTTCCTGCGCAAATCGTAAAAGCCGATCGAGGGATTGGGCTACAATCTGCGCTACACGCTGTATAATAAAGGATAAGGCATGTTTATATTTTCCATTTAGTCAGTACATATATTTCAAATATCATTTTATAAATCATGTAGGTGACACAAGAGTGTCAAGGAGATATTCGTGTCGGCATCGTGACGAGAATATCCTTTGAGATTAGAGATGTGACGTGCGAAGTTGCTTTAAGTGGGTAAGTATATAAATAGCTTTGAAAATTAGGGGAACAGCCTTTAATTTAGCGTTAGGTAAGATTAAACGAATGTTCCTATTTAACGACCTCTGGCTCAGTGTATATCTATTTATAACATTTTTTTAACTAAATGTTGGATTAGGCATTTGTCTCCCATCTCACCTGATAGTGAGTGACGATGAAGACGAGGATTTTACATTTATAACATTTATTGGGGATTCATACAATAACAAAAACACAGTACTTTTATTTTTAAACCTACTTAAAAATAAAAGTACCTAATATTTACAACTTCTATAGCCTCTTGGGCCCGTACTACCTCACACTGCTTTGCATGATTGACTGTTATATCAATAATAATTAAATACTCAAGTTGAAATAAAAATGCAGCAAAGTTCAGGACTAACTCTGGTAACTATATGACTCAAAAACACTTACGCAAACGATTAGAAAGGCTAGAGCCCATGCTCTAGCCTTGAAAATCCTAAAATTTTCATGAAAGGTCCATGCTCTAGGTCCATACCTAGAGCATGGACCTAGGAATAATATGGCTAGAGTGAATAGATGTTATTTGCGTTTGTGTCCAGGGATCGGCAACCTGTGGCCCGCGAGCCTCATTTTGCTCTTTGGATGTGAAGCTGCGGCTCTTTAGTTCCATACGTACCTATTATTTACGTTATAAAAAAAGTTTACATATGTACTTGAATAACCTCCCATTGATTTCTTTGCTCAATTGTTTGTTATTGAAGTACAAGTTAGTGTTGTAAGTTAATGTTTAATTGTTCTAATATCTCAAAATAATAAGTAAGAATCTAATAATATCATATATAGGGTTAATTAATTTTCGTTTTGTAGCTAGTAAAGGTTATATATTTATATGTATCTTTTGTACTTAAATAATCAAATGCCTATATATTGTTATTGTTAATATTATTACCTAGTTAGTGTACAAGTTGGTATCCCATAAATGTTAATATATTTGATTAAAAACACATTGCGTAGACCGTCATCTTTTTTCTAACTCGGAAATGTCAACAATTTTGTTGGGAAAAGCTGAAAATCTCGTTATTTTCACGGGCCACGACTGCCGCGAGTATCGGGTGACAGCCGTATCGGGTTATATTGCTTTGTAAGTACTATCGAGATGGCACTTCTTGGTCCCCTTTACATAAAAATTGTTGGGTGTTGGTGAGAAGGGTAAGTACAAAATAACCCGGTTGATTTTGAATTTTATGCGGCGAGGTATCGAATTTACAAGAATAGATAAAGTATACATACATTGCCGAGCTCCGTGGCGTAGTGGTTAACACGCCAGCCTGCGACACGAGGGTGTCCGATCGAACCCGGACACCCTCGTGTCGCATCAGTCAGGTCAAGATGGAAAATGATCTTTGTCTGATTGGCCTGGGTCTATACTAGTAACTTTTGCCGTTTTCACTATGAAAACATATTAATCAAGTCTATCACATACAGTTCTACAGAGATAGACAAAGTCTAGTCCGATAAGAGCCAAAGACCTCGTTTGGCGTATTCACTAATATTAAAACCGGCCAATTGCGAGTCAGATTCGCGCACATAGGGTTCCGTATCATATCTATAAAAAAGGCAAAAAATCATGTCTGTTGTATGGGCCCCCTAAGCCTAGCCCCCTTTAATATTAATTTTATTTTATACCTATTAAGAATTTTTATTTTTTAATATATGATTAAATATTCCGTGAGTATTTCAAGCGTCTATATAATACTTGTTGCCGTTATCAATATCGAGCAAAAATTTTAACTGTCTAACTATCACAGTTAATGAGATAGATACAGAGAGAACCGCAAAAAGTGGGGCTTTTCTACTAATGATAGATGTAGCTGTGGCGCTGTGCAATCCATGCCACATATGTTATCAAGCCCCGGATGTCCACCTCTTGTACGAGACAGGATTTGGCGAAAGCCACGGATGCGGCTGTAAAGGTTGCATCATTCTGGGCAAGATTCATTTAATCGTTTGTTGACAGACGGACGGACAGACAGATGGACAGCGGAGCCATATTAATATGGTCCCGTTTATACCCTTTAGGTACGGAACCCAAAAAAAGCGCTCCAATATGGCGGCGAGGGCCGTGAGAGTTGAGTTTTGTATTCACGCAAGATTTCCAATTTCCGCACGATTCTGCCGCCGTTTTCATTCCAATCACGACGCCGTGTGATTGGAGATGAAAGCGGCTAACTAGACTGCAGTTATTAACATGTCGCCAAACGTGTTGTAATTTGATTGGTGTCTATATAAACGAAAGTAACGTATGTAGTTCTCTAACATCTCATCTTCCTGATATATTTATATACGTGTTACCAGTTGCTTCGTCAACTGAGATAATTTAATTTCAACTCGTTTTGAGACTAAAACGACCTGATGATATGTTTTATAGTGTAAAGTAAAATATAAAATATCCAAGCACGGCTTAACATCTAAAGGCGTCAGATAAGCGGGCACCAGTTCGTTATGGACCGGTAATTGAAAGCGGATGAGGAAATCGCTTGCTGAACAAGACATGTCTAGTGTTGTACCATAAATATACACAAGAAGGATAGTAGGTAAAAGGTAGGTCATGGGCATAATAACTCGAAAAGAAGAACTGGACGCCTAGACGCCCGACAGGGATCATATTATTATATGTATATATATATTTCAATTACAGTGCAGCGACAATATTGTAAAAGATAATGTACCTATTGTACAATATGAAATGTATATAAATAAATTGAAATTGAAATGGAGCCCTCTACATCTCCGACGTACTACAGCTGAGGGATATGCAAATTGAATGATAAGTTACCACTGATGATCGGTGGTGTTTCGTTTGGGAATGTTCGCCCAGGTGAGTCTATATCGTCCGAGAACTTAATTTTGTGCTCTCAGTGTTCCCAGCCACGGTTTTTCAAGGGGCAAAATTCATGTGGCTGGAGTACACAAGACCCATGCTAGTAACCTTTGCCCCACCGGCATACTTTCTAATCATACTTCATTAACACATAGTCTTGTTTCTCATTCCTATCATAATCTCCACGAACACCTGTCAGCTTTAAAACATTCAACTCCTGTAATAAAACGTATACCCAAAGGTGCTCGTCGGACTGTACCTATCACTAGCGCTTGCTAGTGACATAAGAAGGACAGTCCGCGAGAACTCAAAAGAGGCTTGGGAACATTTACTCACCTTCGCTTTTAGAATTCTACATGTATCAAACGAAAACCCATCTGGTATTCAAAATCTTACATCAAAAATAAAACAAAACTGTATTAACCCAAATTCCTTAACATTTCGGCATATTTCCAAATTAAAGCAAAAAAGTTTTTCACAGTATGTGGAATCAAAAATAAGCGAAGGTGACCTCAAAGATGCAGCAAGAATTCTTTTCTCGGACGATGCAATTGCCCCAAACACTCCGGACACTCTCTCTGCTTTACAGGAGAAGCATCCATCGTCAGCAGACGACCCCAACCTGCCTGACCCTCCCAATAACATCGATGAGGCCCTGCAACCACAGAGGAGCAGGTTTACGCGGCTGTGATGTCCTTCAGAAGTGGCTCAGCCGGCGGTTTAGATGGTTTGTCACCTCAACATTTAAAAGATCTTTTGAGCGGTGACAGCGTTGACGCCGGCGGTTCGCTCTTGAGGGATCTCACAGCTCTTGTCAACCTTATGTTATTGGGAAGGGTCAATGATAGCGTTACCAGCATTTTATACGGTGCTAACCTATGTGCCCTGAAAAAGAAGGACGGCGGCATCCGGCCTATCGCTGTAGGCTCAACATACCGCCGACTTACAGCCAAACTATGCTGTAGAGCTGTCGCTGCCACCCTTGGAGACTACTTTCAACCGATTCAGTTAGGCTTCGGTTCCAAGGGTGGCTGTGAGGCCGCTGTCCATTCTTTGCGCGCCTATTTAAATATTCAAAAGGGTGGGGTGTTGCTGAAGGTGGATATAAAAAACGCGTTCAATTCGGTTGATAGGGGCGCTATGCTGGCACAAGCAAAGATCAAAATTCCTTCGGTTTACAACTTCCTCTGGCAGTGTTATAGTCAAAATTCTAAATTGATGTACCAAAACAATCTCCTTTATTCGGCAGTAGGGTGCCAGCAGGGTGACCCCTTGGGTCCGGTTATTTTCAGTCTTGCAATCCACCCAGTCATTGAAAAAAATAATTCCAGTTTTAACACATGGTACCTTGACGATGGGAGTTTGGGAGACGTCCATCCTGACACCGTTTTAAAGGACCTAGAAGACCTTAAACGTGGCTTGACTTCTATTGGTCTTAGTTTAAATCATTCCAAATGTGAACTATTTATCGACCATGAAATGCCTCTTCTAACCAAAATTAAAACTGTTACCCAATTTAACGCCTTGGCCCCCAACATCAAAATTATTGACAAGTCTTCGCTTCGTCTCCTAGGCTCCCCGATTTTCGATGATTCTTTTCCCAGTTTTGTTGAGGAAAAAGTACAAAGTTTTCAGTTAGCTTCCGACCGACTTTCCAATATCCATAGCCATTTCGCTTTTTCTATTCTAAAACATTGTCTTTTTGTTCCAAATTTCACATATAATTTACGGTGCAGTCATCTGTGGAAATACCCGGATCTTCTTACAAAATTAGATAACGTCATTAAAAACACTTTGGCGTCTCTTTTAAACATTGAGTTTGATCACTTTATTTGGGAACAAGCCTCCTTACCTATAAGGCTAGGAGGACTTGGAATACGAAAAATTTCTAGTGTTGCTTTGCCAGCATTTTTGTCTTCTGTCCATAGCATACAAGACCTTTTTGAGAAAATTTTACAAAATCTCTCTTATGAAACTGCTTATATGACAGAAGCCAGAGACGCTTAGTCAGAGTTTTGTTTAAATTCGGAATTTCCAGATAACCCTTCTTCTCAGAGGCGTTGGGACGAGTCGCTCTGCAGACTTGTACAGAGTAACCTACTTGAATCTTCTTGTGGCAACTCTGCAGAACGAGCGCGTCTCCTTGCCGTTGCGGAGTGGGAGTCAGGACTTTGGTTACAGGCCTTACCTTCTTTCAGTTTGGGTACCTTTCTGGACGATAATACATTCCGTCTGGCGACATGTCTGCGTTTAGGAGCTAAAGCGAATGTCCCGCATCGTTGTCTTTGCGGCGATACCGTAGACCAGTTTGGGCGTCATGGACTTTCGTGTCTCAAAAGTGCAGGTCGCATGGCGCGCCATGCCACCATTAATAACATAATCCAAAGGGCTCTTGTCACCATTCACGTGCCAGCTGTTTTAGAACCAAATGGCCTGGTGCGTGAGGATGGCAAGAGGCCGGAAGGAATGACCCTTGTGCCGTGGTGGATGGGAAAGCCACTTGTTTGAGATGCCACGTGTGTCGACACATTCGCGCCTTCCCACCTCCCCAGCACTGGGTCTAAGGCAGGCATGGCTGCAGCCAATGCCGAGTCCCTCAAACGGCGCAAATATGCCTGCATCGGCAACGGTTTCATTTTTGAGCCGTTTGGGGTGGAGACACTTGGTCCATGGGGCCCGTCGGCTCATAATCTATTTAAGTCATTAAGCCGAAAGCTGGTTGAGGTGTCGGGTGACCAGAGGAATGGCAATTTTCTAGGACAAAGAATAAGCATTGCCATCCAACGTGGCAATGCTGTCAGCCTTCTAGGTACCCTTCCGCGTGACAACGAACTGCGGGACATTTTTTATTTATAATGATTATTTTTAATTAAGTAGGTTAGGCTATTTTATTTTTAGTTAGTTTTAATATTAAACTTTACCTACCTTATTGAAAGTAGTGTTATAGCAAAAGTCTATTTGAATAAATAAGAGATAGTCGTGAGAGTGTGAGTTACCACTTTATTAGAGAAATGAATACATTATTTAAAAAAATACTAAAATCATACATTCAAAGTAATTCCGCCTTGCTAAGATAGGCACTGACAACTTGCCGCATCTGTGTTCACTAGTTTGAACGAAATTATTTTATTTTCTACCCACCGCTAGTTTATAAGTAAGCGCACTTATGTTTCAACATACTTACGTTATTGTAATTTCTCATTATAAGTGAATGTAAAAGTTCTTAAACCAAAAATGATGTCTAAATAGCGAACCCTGAATACAAAACAACACAGCACTGGGCCTATTATATGAGGCAAACAGCAAAGATAATGCACTGAGCTTTGAATAAGAAAAACTATGGAAGCGTAACTCTCATACAACGAACGATTCAATATTAGTCCCATTTACGCAAACAAACTTCACTCAAATCACAACGAAATTTACACACTCATAGACGAAGCCAGCTTGCGTTTGGCCGTGTCAAGGTCACGGGGCGGTGTCAAGATCTCTAATGAACGCTATGATGTCAACATAGCGGAGGTAGGTGGGCACCGGTCGCGTCAGCAGCTCGCCTCGCTCGCTATGATTTACTCCAGTGTCACTTTTCCGTATTTTCTTGCGTTTCCTGCACCACTTTACTACACAAGAAGTTTATTTTTTCCTAATTCGTTAAGATTTCGCCGATGTTCACAAAAAATATGTCGTTAAATGCTTTTATCGACGCGTCCTTCCGCCACGGAGCGCGCGGCAGACTAGTTCGCGAAAAAATATACTTTTTAAGCCCCGCCCGCTTTGATCTACTTTGCGTGGTGTCAGTTTTTGAGCGCAATGCTGCTTAATAGTTTTTCTAATTCAATGGCACCGAGTCAGTCCATAAAGCCAGAAGGTAGGTAGACTTGGAAATGGTTCTATTCACTGATTAATTTACACTAAATCAAATTGCAGTTGAAAATGAAATAACATTACAGAATGTTATATTTAGACGATGCCAGTAATAGGTTAGCTTATTGAATTGTCTTGACTATTGGCCTAGTGTTAAACGCCCATAAAATATGCAGAAATGTTTCCCATTCCATACTTAGAACCGAGTTGATAGCCTATAATTATTCATACGAGTACAACAAAGGCAGGCCCGCACGGCTTTACATCGAGGCGTCAGATAAGCGGGCACCAGTGCTCGTTACGTACCGGTAATTGAAAAGGGACAAGGGAATCTCTGGCTGAAAAGACATACCTATTAAATTACGACAAAGTCGCAGGTTCAAATCCCGCCCGCTTAAAATTTTTTCACCGTATTTTATTTCTTAATTTAATAAGAGTATATCAAAATAGCATTGTGAATGCAAAATATGTATAAACTCTTAAAAAAATAAGACATACCTAACTAGTACATAGCTGTACTTAAGGCTGGCGCTGGCAGTATTTTTTTACAAATTGTTTTATAGCATAAAATAGAATACGAATTAAAAACAAACGCTTGGCTAATAATTCACAGTTTTTCCACCATAGAAGGAGAAAAAGCTGAAACGGTGTGTTTTCACGAGAATGGAGGAAAATGTAGCGCGATGCTGTAGGACGGTGTGTAGCGAGGATGAGTAGCTAGTTATTTGACTGATAATAAGTAGGTACAATTATTACTTATTCTGTGGTAGGTCTCACAAAACACATTTCTATAAACAAATGGTCTAACGGGTTACTATATGGATGACTAGCTTTCGCCCGCGGCTCCACCCGCGTCAATGTCGATCCCTCGGGATTCGTACTTTTTCCCGGGATAAAAGGTAGCCTATGTCCTTCTCCGTACTCCAGAGAACTTGTATGCAAAATTTCATGATGATCGGTGCAGTAGTTACGGCGAGAAAGCGTAACAAACAAACAAACAAACAAACAAACAAACTCACTTTCGCATTTATAATATTAAGATAAGATAAGATATAAGATAAGATTCATTCATGATGTGTAAGCATTAACTATAAAATTACCTATCTATATCCTGCTTCCGTTTCCCCATACATACTTCCTATTCGCCGTGACGGTCTGTGATTGGTCGCTCGGGGACTAGTAAAAATATGGCGTGCGAATCTAGTTGAACAACGCGCGTGCGCTGATATTATTTCCAATTATAACGACTTCTAAGGACTTTACTGGCCAAAACAACCCTAAATATTTATTGCGTATATGTGATGGTGTACCACTAGTGTAGGTAGTGAGAAAGAATACGGTTCAAGCAAGAAGATCGCTAGCCGGCCGGCACGAGGCCCCGTCGAAGGCGATTCCTTCCTCGATTCCTGTCCACCTTGGATCCAGGTTAGTGCTTACTGTTTTTCCTTGCTGTGATTCTGGGGTTGATCGGAGAATGCAGTAATCCTTCCAGAAGGTCGCAACATTAATTTATGGTGCCTCCTGTGAGGAAATTCCTCACGTACTTATTTCAAATTTACCCACTTAATTTCAATCTTTTCACTCAAAGTTATTTCCAAATACGGAAAACTCTAAAATTTATTCATAAATAGACTTATTTTAGATTCAAACTACCTAGGTACTTACCCACCTAGCATTTGTCTAACAATCCCGGACCAAACAGGGAATTCCATACCTGTTCCATACCATAGTAAATACCTATTACTTACGAGTACATACTTCTTATCTCGTTAATTCCCTTGTAATATTCCCTTAATCGTTCGATTTGTATGCCATAAGGTACTATCTAGTTTCTCAGGCTTTCGAACTAACTTAGATACCCTAGGTACCTACCTAGTGTTAATTAATAGCAGTGAGGTGTGTATTTATGATTATAAGTAATAATCCGTAGTTTTAAAACCTACGTGTTTTGTGAATATCTGTTCCATTACTGAGTTTCCAATTAAACTTTTGCTACTTACCTACATTACTCGTACCTTTCACAATTAGTGCTTAGCGTAAACATGGCGGAAGGAGAATTGATGTCCACCATTAAAAAACGTGAATATGAGTTTAAAAATATGCAGATACTTTATGATTTAGCAAAAATTACGAAAGAAAATAAAACCAAATTAGCATCCTTTCGAGCTAGGTATAAAAGGATTGATAAAATTCGTGATAATTTCTTGGAATGCAACGATCGTGTAAACCAGTTACAACTTAAACTAAATCCTCAGTTTGTTATCGATAATAATGCTTTGTTGTCATTTGACGAGTTATACTATTTTGTCATTGAGTTTGCCGATTCCCTCGACGTAAACGCCGTCGGTGCGAGTTCGCGCTTGGAACTGGGTCAAGGTCATGCGCATTCCAGCTCTCAACTGAAATTACCTAAATTGCAGATAGCTAAGTTTGATGGTAATATAGAAAACTGGCAGATGTTTAAAGACAGTTATATGTCACTTGTGCATAATAATGTTTCGTTGTCGGACACAGAGAAATTTTACTATTTGCTGTCATGTCTGCCTGGGTATCCTCTGACGCTAGCTAAGGGTATTCCTATAACATCAGCTAATTATTCTGTCGTTTATGCAGCGTTACTAGACAGGTATGATAATAAACGTATTTTAGCCACCGCTTATTTAGAAAAATAATAAAATTAAATCCGATACAACGGCCATTTTTATCAAGCTTATCACAATTAACCAACACACTTTATGAATGTGTTAGTGCATTGCGCGGGTTAAATATTGATGATTTAAGTGAATTTCTTTTATTTTACATAGCATCTCGGCCTCTTGATACAGAAACTAGGAAAAGGTTTGAATTACAAAATACCGAAGAAATTCCTAAATTTAATAACTTGGTTGTTTATTTACAGAATTATATAAAAGTATTAGAGGTTAGTCAACCTAGTAATTTACAGTCATTCAATTCTACAAATAAACAAAACCGCAACAACACAAATAAAGATAACTTTTCTCGGCAATCAAATTCTTCCTTAATTGCTTCTACGAACTCAAATAATAATAAACTTAATCAGGCTGTTTGTGTGTATTGTCATGAAAATCATTCGATATATCGCTGTGGTAAATTACATTCTATGAATATAGGACAGCGACAACAATTAGTTAAAGAGTTGCAATTATGTCAAAACTGCTTAAGGCCGGGTCACACTAGTGCAGACTGCAAGTCTAAGTCCACGTGTTTCATTTGCAACTCGAAACATAACACATTATTACATGAAGAACATAAAAGTTTATTATCTAATACCATTGAACTAAAGGCTTCTGAGAATTCCAATATGAGCACTGCCCTAACTTGTACAACTCAGCCAAACATGTCAAAGTCACCTATGAGTACCAAAATTATTGGTTCAGCAGTGGTTCGGTTGAGAAGAGTGGATGGTTCATTGCAGTATGCTCGTGTAATCATAGATAGTGGCTCGATGGACTCTTTCATTACAAGTAGCTGTGTGCGACAGTTTAGGTTTACATATAAAAAAGTGTAATTTAAATGTAACCGGTCTCGGTCAAAATTATGATTGTAATATCAAAGGTTATACTTTTGGCTCTATTGTGCCTAGGTCAAATGACTCGCCCCAATTTGATATACCATTAGTGATTTTGCCTAAAATCACTTCAATGATTCCTTCAACTTCGTTACCGTCGGTTGTCAAGGAAAAGTTTAAACATTTGGATCTCGCCGATCAAGATTTTGATAAATCTGGTCCGATCGATCTGTTGTTAGGAGTAGACTGTTTTGATCAGATATATACTGGTTCACCTTATAATCTAGGTCCTGGTTTTCCAAGTGCACTGTCTAGTGTATTCGGCTGGGTGATAAGTGGTCAGTTTCTTCAAAACGTGGTGGCTCAAACTCCAGCCACACCCGTTACGTCACTCATCGCGTCTTCTAGTGCGCTCGATGAGATCGTTCAACGTTTTTGGGAATCCGAAGAACCGCCGAAATGTAAAATTTCCGGTCCTGAGGATGAAATATGTGAACAAAAATATAAAAATGGCACATATCGTACCTCCGACGGTCGTTATGTTGTACCAATTATGCTTAAAGATGATACTCCAGCCTTAGGAGAATCATATCATCAGGCTCTTAACCGTTTTCTCAACTTGGAAAAGCGTCTTGCCAGCCAGACTGAGTTGAAAACGGAATATAAGGAATTTATGCAGCAGTACGAAGATCTAGGACATATGCAGCCTGCTGAATCTTCGTCTACTGATGTTATATTATTCCTCACCATTGTGTAATACGACCCGATAGTACAACGACACGTTTACGAGTAGTCTTCGATGCCAGTAGTCGGACCTCGAATAATCTGTCACTTAATAATATTGTTCATGTGGGTACTAAGCTGCAAGTGGATATTGTCGATTTAGTGACAAAATTTAGACTTCACAAAATAATTTTTACTGCCGACATCCGTCGTATGTATCGGCAAATATTGATAAGACCCGAGGAAAGGCATTACCAACACGTCCTTTGGCGTAATGATCCAACTGAGATCTTAAAGGAGTACGAACTTAAGACGGTCACGTACGGAGTTAGTAGTTCACCTTATTTAGCCACTCGAACACTTCATCAACTTGTTGAAGATCATGGTTCTGAATACTCAAATCGTGTAGCTCAGGTTATCACACAGGAGACATTTATGGACGATATCACAACTGGCGGCTCTTCCCTTGAAGAGGCGATCAAGCTGAAGGCGAATATCACATCTTTGTTGGCCAAGGCTCACTTTGAACTACGTAAATGGACTACCAACGATCCTCTTCTTCTTAAGGATGTTTTTCCTGAATTTTGTCAAAGTTCCAAATCCTTCGATGAATCGGGAAATGAGTTTGTCAAAATATTAGGGATACGATGGAATCCCATTAATGATTCTTTTTCATATGCCTTTTCAGACTCGTTCGAAGTCAAATTTACTAAAAGATCCATACTCTCTTTAGTAGCTCGCATTTTCGATCCACTCGGTTGGATATGCCCAGTAGTCTTTGCAGCAAAATCGCTGTTGCAAGAAATATGGCGGTTAAATTTATCGTGGGATGAGACTATTCCAAAACATTTAACCAAACAATGGCATTTAATAGCGGCCAATTTGTCTGATTTACAAAAAAAATCTCTTCCGCGGCTAGTTATACCTTCCAATCCGATGGAAGTACACTTGGTAGGTTTCTGTGATGGTTCTCTGAAAGGCTATGGTTGTTGTGTGTATATTTGTGTGGTTACTAATGAGCCCAGAATTTCTACTGCGACTAGTTTACTGATTGGAAAATCTAGAGTAGCTCCTTTAAAACCTACCACTGTAAATAGACTCGAGCTAAGCGCAGCGGTGCTTCTGGCAAAAGTTCTATCGCACATGTATAATTTGCTTAAAGACCATATAATTATTGATTCTATTCGAGCTTATTCAGACAGCAGTACTACCTTGTCATGGCTTAATACCGCCCCTCATTTGTTAAAAATGTATGTAGCCAATCGTGTCATTAAAGCAACTGATTTGATTAGTCCCGATCATTGGTATTTTTTTTTTTTTTTTTGTTTTAGATGTAGTTTTTGTATTAAGTTTATAATAGTAAAATTATGTTTTGCCAAGATTGTACATTGGTATTATGTTTCATCAAAGGATAACTCGGCCGACTGTTGTAGTCGCGGTTTGTCCTGTCCAGAGCTTATAGACATATTGGCTACAAGATTTGCCTAGTCAATGGCCTAACAAACGAGTACTACTTCCAAAAGAAGACTTACCCGAGCTTAAACCACTAGAAACTAAAAGTCTTCACGTGATTGATGTGAGAAACCCACTTCTGGACTTAATTGCCAGACATTCCTCTTTTACAGAAATTCTAAGAATTGTAGCATGGTGTATTCGATTTATTTCAAATTCGAGGGTTGCAAGGCAAAATCGAATTCTTTCATTTTTCAGTAGTACTGAACTCGAGAAGTCAACCAAAGTGTTAGTTAAATTGAGTCAGGATCATTATATGTCTTCCGAAGTCAGTCGAGTGCGAGATAATGAACCATGTGTAAAATCCATTCAAAAACTTTCACCTTTCCTGGACGATGATGGGATCGTGCGGGTGGGAGGACGCATCGATGAGGCTAATCTGTCGCCATCTGCGTTACACCCTTTTTTGTTACCTAAACAATGTCCAATATCTAAAATTATAATAGAACATTTTCATATAAAATATTTGCATTGTGGACCTAGAACCTTACAATCTCTTATGCAACGCAAGTTTTGGATAATTGGATTAAGACTTCTGATACGTACCGTGCTGTCGAAGTGTGTTAGATGTTTTAAAGTAAATCCAATCGCTTGTCAGCCAATGATGAGCAAGCTTCCGGCAGCCAGACTTCAACCTTCTCGTTGCTTCGATACCACTGGAATCGATCTAGGTGGCCCATTTTCCATTAAAGAGAGTCGCCGTCGTGGCGCAAAAACATATAAAGCTTATTTATGTCTATTCGTATGTTTAAGCTCAAAGGCTGTACACTTGGAAGCCGTAACCGAATCGAGTTCGGAATCTTTTCTTGCTGCTCTAGACCGTTTTGTCTCTCGACGTGGAATATGTCATACGAAAGTAACTGACTGTGGGACAAATTTTGTAGGCGCCAACAAGTATCTGAATGAAGTTTCTAACACGCTCCATAAGCATTATCCTGAAGTGTCAAATGGTCTAGCGAACCGCCATATCAAATGGAAATTTAATCCCCCCGGCGCCCCTCACTTCGGGGGCATATTTGAAAGTGGCATAAAATCCACAAAGTATCACCTTAAGCGTGTTGTCGGTTCTCAGGTTCTCACTCTTGAGGAATTCTTCACAATATTAGCTAAGGTAGAAGCTTTATTGAACTCTCGTCCACTCTGTACGTTATCAACAGATCCGTCGGAGTCTGACGTTTTAACCCCGGGACATTTTCTAACGGGAGGTCCTTTAGTCACCCTGCCCGAAGAACCAATAAGTGAAGATTCGTGTCCGCGCTCGCGTTGGGTGATGCTTAAGAAAATTACCCAGAGCTTTTGGCGCGTATGGCAGCGTGATTATCTTCATACATTACAACAAAAGAACAAATGGTTCGTACATGAACCAAATATTAAAAAAGATGACTTAGTCATAGTTAACGAACCTAATCTTCCGCCGATGTTCTGGAAGTTGGCACGTGTTGTGCAAGTGCATGCTGGTTCGGACCAAGTAGTCAGAGTAGTTACTCTCCGAACTGCTAACGGAAAGACCTTTCGTAGGCCGGTAGTAAAGGTTTGTCCCTTACCAATTAATTAAGATTTTTTTTTCATAAAATACTATTACAGAAATACACACTATCCTTAGGCTAGTTAAAACTTATTTATTACTTTATCTTTCGAAAATAATATTTCTAGGTATTCTTGCAATAGTGCGTAGCTGTTGCTTTTGTTTTTTTTTCTTTCAATTTGCATTCTCTGTGAAACCCTTGTGGATTTCAGGTGGGGGAAAATGTGGAAGCATTAACTATAAAATTACCTATCTATATCCTGCTTCCGTTTCCCCATACATACTTCCTATTCGCCGTGACGGTCTGTGATTGGTCGCTCGGGGACTAGTAAAAATATGGCGTGCGAATCTAGTTGAACAACGCGCGTGCGCTGATATTATTTCCAATTATAACGACTTCTAAGGACTTTACTGGCCAAAACAACCCTAAATCTTTATTGCGTATATGTGATGGTGTACCACTAGTGTAGGCAGTGAGAAAGAATACGGTTCAAGCAAGAAGATCGCTAGCCGGCCGGCACGAGGCCCCGTCGAAGGCGATTCCTTCCTCGATTCCTGTCCACCTTGGATACAGGTTAGTGCTTACTGTTTTTCCTTGCTGTGATTCTGGGATTGATCGGAGAATGCAGTAATCCTTCCAGAAGGTCACAACACATGATCATGATGATGATCGGTGCAGTAGTTACGGCGTTAAAACTTAACAAACAAACAAACAAATTAACAAACAAAAAAATAAACAAACAAACAAACAAACTCACTTTCGCATTTATAATATTAGTAAGGATAAGGATGATACAGTAGCTGTTTCCGTTGTCTAATTAGAAACGGGTGTTATTTAAACGGTTAGCAGAATATTCGTATTTTTGTTAGCAAAAAACTGTAATCGGTCAGCTAAAATAGCTAGTTGGGCAGCAACGATGGCCACCTAACTTCTTTTCTGCCCTCAGTCGTTCCGGGTGGTCATAAAAAAGAACTAACTTGAACCTAACTTCTTTTAAAGGAAAGCCAAAGCTTGTCCAAATGTTTTCTCTGCTGCCCCAATTGTACGTACATGATTTTGCAGCCCAACTATTTACTTTCCCTTAGAAACGGTACTTTATTCAGTAGGTTCGGTCACCTGCGAAAGTCCATACAGGATTCGCTTAAAAAGTCGTGTGTAGCATCAAATACTATTTAAAAGTACAGTAATTTCAACCTTATGTATAGGGCATGCATACCGGAATTCCGGAATATCGTAATACCGGTATCTCGGACAGATTTTTTCGTTATTTCAATACCGGAATTGAAGGCCCCAATACCGTAATACCGGTATTCATTAAAAAAATTATAAATACATATATAAGTACGTAACCATCGATAGCGAGTGTGTACGTATGCAGTTTAGTGTTGAGCGTCACTTGCACGACTGTTAATATATAATGAAAATAGTTTTACATCTTGTTGTATAACTGGAAAGCGAATATTTTATGTTATAAATCATTTTAATTTTGTATAAATATTTTTTGAGAGTTTCTGAAAAGTAAATAAACAGTTCGCCTATGGGCACCGCACCCCCGTCCGCGCTTCCATTCACTTGTTTCTTTCGCGTCTTTTATCGATAAAATGGCGGCCCGATTTTTTATTTATTGTTAAAACTAGCGGCCCGCCCCGGCTTCGCACGAGTGGTTATAAATTTTTAACAACAAAATTTTAATATTTATAATGTATAATTTTTTTTACTTTAGCACTCTCTTTATAGACTTTCTATGCTTAGAACAGTCGATGTAGTCTGCTTTTGACAAAACAAACAATCAAAATTATTTGCAACTATCCACAACCATATACACATGCAGACACTTAGATCTACACTTAAAACTTATACCAATCTCTTTGTGTCGGAGCTTAATTAAAAATAGTATATTATAAAGATAATTTAGATATTAGTATTACTATGATTTTATGTCTTATTTTTTTTATATATTTTTCTATCAAATGTATTGTATCTAAACCAACCACACATACACCCAAACCCACACCCATACAAACCCTACACAAAAGGAGTTTCTAAGATCTTTAACGGTTCCGTCCCAGGACTCTATTTGTGATCTATGGCTCATGGTGCATTCATCCTACATAATGTCACGTAAAGCCCGCGTGGCCCCGACGAATCACGGCGACACGAAATTAATTTCGTTGCTCATTATTTTGATATAACAAATTACATTTGCAAATTGAATGAATACTTTACTATATCTCCTAAAGTATTCATTTAATTTGCATGGTGTAAAGGGGAAAAATAATTTTAGCCAACTAATCTATTTCAAATGATAAGGATTAATACCGTATTTGTGTAAATAGGTTTCCCATTACCGCTTTATAATTGCCCATTTTTTAAAGCATTGAAATGGACATAGTACTTTATCTTTAAGATATAAACATTACATTTACAGTACTTTAGTACATTATTTTGATCTATGTCGTAGGGTTCAGTCAGCGTTTGCAATGTAAGCGCAAAAAAATGTGTATATTTACGACTTTACATTAGAAACCTCTAAAATTAGCAGTGTTCCTCTACTTTATTATGCATGTAAAAGTTCCCCTTGAATCACTCTTATCTATCAAAAGAAAAACCGCATCAAAATCCGTTGCGTAGTTCTAAAGATCTAAGCATATATTTACATAGGAACAAACAGACTACACAGCGGGAAGCGACTTTGTTTTATAATGTGTAGTGATAATAGCTTATTATTAAAGTTTTTTTTTTACGTATATTACGGTAAACTTAAAATGAAATAGATATAAAGCCAATTCCGGAACTAGTACCGGAATTCCGGTATTAGGTCTCTAGTACCGAAAATCAGTTCCGGTATTGATAACTTTCCGGTATTGCATGTCCTACTTATGTATGTAGCAGACTCTTCATTATATTGCTAAATATTTGTGCCGATATTGCCTTCCGATCAGCGCAATCGATTTTCACGTTTAGACTATGTAGGAGCTTTAATAAAGTATAAAATAAAGTCGCTTCCGCTGTCTTAATAAAGTATAAAACAAAGTCGCTTCCGCTGTCTTAATAAAGTATAAAATAAAGTCGCTTCCGCTGTCTTAATAAAGTATAAAACAAAGTCGCTTCCGCTGTCGCTTAGATCTTTTAAACTACTTATAGGATTTTAATGATTTTTTTAACAATAGATAGAGTGACTCAAAAGGAAGGTTTATATGTATAATTATTGTCCCATATAAGTATCTACATTGCACCCGTGCGAAGCCGGCGCGAATATAATATACATACATAGTATCACGTCTTTTTCCCTTCTTCTTTTCGTGTCGATTGGCTCAAATAACTTGAATTAAAATCAAATTTATAATATAAATTCCGTCACTGAATAAAGGTCGTGTATACTACAGCTAGTTGGGCACATTCGGCACGAAGGTTCTTTTGCCCTTACGGTGAAGACAGAGCCCAGGTCTACGAGTATAATACCTTATGGCCACATTTAGCGTGGTAGAAGGGTTTATATATAATATAGTTGTTCTAATATAAAGAAGGCAAGCCAGCACATCTTCACATCTCGAGGCGTCAGATAAGCGGGCACCGGTGCTCGTTACGGAACGGTAATTGAAAACGGATGAGCGAATCTCTCGCTGAATTAATAATTGGAGGAAAAAATGTGGAATATAATTATTTATCAGATATAAATATAATATGATCACAGAATTCAAATTAGGCATTTTGAATACTTAAATTTATGTTCGGTGCGCAATGAAAATAATACTTTTTAAATTTTTGTTATTTTGCATTTGATAAATTAAGAGAATAGGTTGTAGTCTATACTAATATTATAGGAAAGATTTAATTGTTTGTTTGTTTGCATCGAATAGGCTCTGAAAATCTATTGACCGCGTAAGTGGTGTGTAAACATTTTCTGTGCTCCTTCTGACTATCATTTGCTTCTTGGACAATAAAAACTTTCGTGTGTGTGCACTATCATTGGATTTCATTCTTCCATCTACCTGCTTGCAACACTGCTTGTGCCGCTGAAGCCTGGAGACGTAAGGTAGGCTACACAGCTTATTGCCTGCTTCATCTACACACGAAACACAAAACCACAGACACACAGTCAAACACAATGCGTATTAAAAGAAAATAAAATACAAGAAATCATGAAAACATTTAATACTTGTAGATACATCACATACATAATATTGAAGAGCGCAGTACGCGCACATTATCTTAATTAAATATCGAAGAATATTTGAAATATTATTTATATTATATGTCTATATTTATATCTATATTTGGTATTTATGTATTTTGGTATTAAGTATATTATGATTTTATTTAACTACAGATTATTTAACTATAGCTTTGGTTTTTGCATTTTGTTCTCGGCATCACCTGTTGGTTGACTGGTTGATAAAGCAATTGCTTGTTTGTAATGAAGTTTTTAAATAAATAATAACAGCTGGGATGTTTTTTTACCACAAATATTTTTGTTGAAAATACTATAAATATTTCGTAATATTATCTTTGAAGTTTTATGAAATATAATTGTAAGATAAAGACCGATATTTAGTAGCTATTTTCAAATATGTCAAAAACGGTATGATAATTTTGCAAACAAGAAGGTTGATTAACGAAAACTAAGTATTGAATCCTAATTATATACGCAATTTTAAATGTTTCAAGTTGGCAACTTTATTATTTTAATTACTATAACCATAAATACACACAACGCATTGGATCGCATTATGCATTCTTTAATTCTGGAAGATATGAAATTCTGCTCTTTTTATAGAGATAGGATTATTGGGAATTATTTAACTCTGCGTTTACAATACACTAAAGAACGTTGCATCCCAACCCGTCCCCCCGTTATTCCTGGAGGTCACGGATACTATCTTCACATAGTTGTCTATACTAGTATAATGAGCGGGGGTTTCCGAGCAGTAACTTGACAGCACTGTCCCGGCCCTATCGACCAACTGGACGTAGTTGTGATCGCAGTCGCTCCCCAAATCAAAAGTCTCAAAGTGCAAGGATACTCTTGTACCATGAGGTGTCTCTAATTCCCATTCGCAAGTTTTCGCAAACCGATACACGGCAGGATACAGAGGACTGGTTACCGTACCTTCTGCACCGTAAAAATATCCTCCACAACCACGCTCCTTGTCTGTTGCCATATATGTAAAATCGTACGTCACCAAATGTTGTATTCCAGGTACATGATTGTGTAATAAAATATTTTGATTTGTAGAGAAAATGGGATTGATATTGTAATTGCCGTCTCCTTTACCCAACGATAGTAATTTTGTTGATGTCGTTGTATTTCCATCATATATTATTAAATAAGCGCCTGATGATGGTAAAACGTAAATTTGTATGTTAAAATATATAGAGATTGTGTAGTTTTCAGGAACACTAATGAGAGTATAGCAGTCATATACGGTTCTGTTAGAATCAAAGTCGTAACTGTTTGTTACTCTGGCGTACAACTCTGTAAAATTTCGGCCACAAAATCCAACCGTTGATACTTCTACGTCTACACCTTTATATCGACCGGATACTTCTTGCGGAGAAGTGATTATATTCATGTCAAATGACCCGGTTGCATAGATATCAACAGATTTCTTAAAGCCACATATAATGTATTTTTCTGGTGTAGTGGCGTTACTTGTCGTACTGTAATACATAAATACTGATGAGCTTAATGTTGACTGACCACTGTGCCCTTGTATGTAATCTTTCCCGAGTGTTACGCCAATTGGCTGAGAGGTGCTAGTAATGAATATTTTATCTTTATCACAAACCGTATTTGTAGTTCCAGACAGTAAATCGAAAACATTAAAATGTATGTGGATAAGTTGGTACGGGTTAGGGGCAATAAAATGATAAACACAATGGATACCTCGAGGTATAGACTCAGTGTCATATCCAGGCGACTTAATTCTTTGGACGATGCCATGCGATAAATCGAACAAAGACGAACCGCAACCTGATTCTTGAACGATTAGTGTCACCCTGAAACCAGAACTGGTGATTTCACCATCTGTCGATAATCTTATACTCAATATATTTCCAGATGATACTACTTCTGGAGGAAGAGTATGTCCACAGTAAGTGCCAATAATCAAACTTTCCGGGTTAATTCCATCCTTAATTTCTACGAAATCGCAATCACATTGGGTGTCGCCTACAGCAGTTTGGTTGACAACATGACAAGGAGCTATGTGAAATGTTGAGAAAGAAACTTTAATAACATGATCTAATGGAGCTAGTATATTCCAATGACAATCAAGGAAGTTTTCATATGAATTTTGCGAGTTTATGTGCGGAGATGTTAATGTGTAAGATGACGTCGTTATATTTATGTCTCCACCGCATCCAACTGATTCGGAATAAGTGAACGCAATATCAATTTGGAAACCTTTGTTTTGCATATATGCATCGCTTATAAATTGTATAGTCATGGTATTTCCTTTACTACGTATTGCCATGGAAGGAATTATGTCACCACATAAAAGTGCCAGTCGCTTTTTAATATCGATTCTGGACCCTTCATAAACAGCTAGATAATCATTCATACATTCATAAGATTTTTCAAGGTGAAAAGAGATTAATTTAAGCACAATTATTTTATTCTTTGGAGCCTCTATGATGCAACTACAGTTTAAATTATTGTGGTAATTATTATGAGAACCTGAAACAATCGTAATAGGTTGTGTAATGTGGCTATCGCAAGATAAAAGCGAATACGCCAATTTGAACCCTTTTCGTTGAATAGTACTATCGGCGTTAAACACAATTTCGACCTCACTGAACATGGTAGTTATCTCTGGAATTTCATTTCCGCAAAACATTTCGAAATAAAACATATTATTAGTAGTTGAACTTATCGTCAAGTTGTCATTTTCACACGATCCTGGATAACCTTCTAAATCAAAATCTATAAATTTAAGTTCAAACTTTTTTTCTGGGGCTATTATCTTGTAAGTGCAGGTCTTTGATGGCCAATAATAAGGGTATCCAGGACTGTATAAGTATTGTTCAGTGTCGGTAGCGTAGTATGTTCCACCACAGATCAGCGTCCATCTTGCTTGGAAGCCATCTAAATTTGTCTCATTATCAGTTCGCATGACAATTTTAAGCTTGTCGTATGTAGAGTTGAAAACCTGTGGTATATTACGACCACAAAGTTTTGCAATTTCAATATAATTATCATCTTTCCAGTCGTAGATTATGACAGCGTCTTTGGTGCAATTGGGTGTCTTCTCGATAGCAAATCGAGTAATAAACTGAAGAGAAACTCTGAATCCAAGACCTTCGGATTGGATTTCCCACTCACACTCCATATTACTGTCATAGCCTTTAGGGAAGTTTGGCGATGAAAATTGGCTAGGACGAGTTATGCTCCCACCACATTGTCCAGTCACCGTCCTGACAAAGATTTTGATATTGCTAGAACTTTGTGCCTTCAAATGATATTCTATAACTGCATCTTTAAACGAAACAACATCGGGCGAATTTTGTGTTTTATCTTTACAGTAATCAAATAAGTAATGCCGGTCTGACCTATATGACATCCTTCCGATTTTTATAAATTCTTCATCGCAGTTCAAATGAAATTTTCCTTCGAGTGTTATCTCTATTGGTTCAAATGAATTACGAGATAACGCCCAGGCACAATCTAATGAAAAATTGTATGACTGCGGTATATTTAAAATATTCACTGTATTTTCTTCAACGTTTACAATACCTCCACATGGCTGTAACCGCCATTGTAAATCAAAAGTAACATTTTGACTGGGCCTCTTTCTGGCCTCGAAATTCACATTCTTACTCGGAATTCTGTAAGAAATTTCCTCGTTACAAAAATGATTTATAACTCTCGAATATTGTATTGATAATATGCTGCGAAGGAAACGACAACTACTCGTATTAAAAGAAACTGACGAGTGAACTATGCCTCTAACAAATAATGATTGATATATGTTGATATTCTCTTGTAGATCGATACTCGTATGTCCGTCGTAACTCCATTTGCAATAATAACTGGTATATTCGGGGGCCTTCAGTTGCCCTGTGACTCCGCTTAAGGAACCGCCACAAATAGCATGTTCGTAAGCGGTATATCTAGCCTTAAATCGGAACGGACCTACACGAGGACGCCATAGAATTATATCTATTATATTACCAGAAGACTTAAAAGTAGTGTTATGAGTGCGTATGTCGTATTCACGCCATCTTCCTAAGATATATTCAAAGCCCCCTTCGGTTATTAATATGCCATTTTTCTGGGAATCCAGGATTTCCAGTGTAATTCTCCGATCCTGATCGGGAACTTTAATATTCCATTGACAGGAACTTGTTTTTGCATTCTTGGGATAACTGGGAGTCGTAATATAGCCTTCAGTAGACGTAAATGATTCCTCACATAAAAGTATAGATGATTTAAACGTTATCCGAAATCCTGTAGGTATTACTCTCGAATTGTATTCGGAGGGTGTACCAATATGAAGTCTAATCTTAGCACTGTTATCAGATGTTTGGACAACAGATTGATCAAAAACTCCTTCATCCTCTTTCTGATTGCAGTATAATTTTAATAAATCATTTGTATTAGAAACCGGATCAAACTCTTCAATTGTAACTTTCGTAGCGCAATCTGGCTCAGATACTGGCAAGTTCATTTCTTGTGGTGTTATGGATATTGTATGTTCATCAAGGCCTCTAATATGCCATTCGCAAATCGTTCCTGGAGGCAAGTGTATCGTGTTGGGGTAACCAGGAGAAGATATTTCCCCTTCAGAGGCTGTTATTATCCCGCCACATACATCAACAGATATGTTAGCTTTGAATCCATTGTTAGGCTCTGCTCTATCGGTTACATATGTTATGAAAACTGAATTACCACTAGATTTTACTGTTCCGGGATTTTGACCACAATAATGTCCCTTTGTTGGTGAGAAAGCTGATGAACCATCGTGTATTTCTACAAATTCTGAAATGCAGTCTTGTTCTTTATGAACATCGAACCTTTCTATAAAATCTACTCGTAATATTTCACCTATGGGTCCAGTAAAAAGCCAACTGCATTCAATATAGGGATCAGGAACATTTGGATAGTTTGGAGTGCTTATTATTTCCCAAGCGTGGTCGGGATTTAGTATCGATGTCCCTCCACAGTTCGCTTGAATTTCTTCATAATGTAGTTTAAATTGCTGGGGACTTTTATAACTGCCTCTAATATAACTAACAAATAAATTGTTACCTGAGGTAATCATAGCACTCCTGTTCTCGTGTAAATAACCACAATATTTACCATCTGAAAGTATAGGTGATTCCAGAGATTCACCGTTATGAAAAACTATGTATGTTTGACAGTCATCATCATTATTCATAATATGAAAATTTATAAATTCTAATTTAATTCGACGCCCGGCACGTACCGTTACTTTCCAATTGCATCTGTAAGGTAAACTTATTAATTCAGTTGTAGTTGACTCAATGACTCCCGATGGATCAGTCAAATTAGCACCACATATAGACTTAACTACAGCGCCAAATCCCTTTTTAGTGTAAGAGGTATCACTACGGAATGTAATTTTCATAAAAGTACTGCCACTAAAACCTTTTTGAGCATCCGTATTTAGGCACATATTTTCCTTAACAATTTTCCATCTCGCAGGAACATCTGATTCGTATATAGACACAAAATCTCCATAAGTACATGGTTCGCGTTCTTCAATATCAAAATCAATAAAATTCAGTGCTAAATGTCGACCCGCTGTAGCCTTAAATATCCATTCACAATTATGTTCATCGTCATAACGGCGAGGATAGTTGGGCGAGGAAAAGGTTTCCAACTGCCCGGCCATTACTGTTAACGTTTCGTTATTGCCACAGTTAGGTTTGTCAATAGTTTGATCTATATCTCTATCACCTTGAGACCATCGTAGATGAAACAGGGTTCCTATCCTTGCCTCATTCAATGTCAGTTTTATATAAGCTGCATTGGACGAGGTGCGTATTACTTCAACTTCACCGTGCAGTGCTCCACAAAGCTTTTTGAGAAGTGGTGCTTCTTCATCGTGACCATCGTAGATACTCAAGTTATCATCACTGCAAAATTCGCTGTCTGTATTAATTTGCAGTTTGTCTACTTCTAAATTAATAGCTTGATTTCCACTAGTGACGCGCCACCAGAATTCACCTGAGCTGTCATACGGGCGCGGGTACAGGGGCGATGAGATCTCACCATAATTCGTGCCAATAATATTATTTCCATAGACAAAGCTGTAATGTATTAAGAATCCTCGTCCACGGCTTTGGTTGTCACTGCGAAATTTGATGTATAAGTTTGATGCTGCAGTTGTATTTGTTGGAAGGGTAATGCCACAATAAATGCCAAGTATTCGACCAGCTCCATCATTTTCACGAACTTCTAGATAATCTTCATTACATTCTTCAGAATAACTAATATCCAACATGACGATGCTAACAGAGACACTATTTCCAGGTGAAGTTTTGAGTATCCATTCGCAAGCAACGTTAACAGGATAAGGAGCAGGATAGTTTGGAGAAGCAATGACACCACTTTCAGAAGTAAAAGTTCCTCCACATGCCGTTTCGACTGTTGAGTAGTATGCTGAGAAAAATCCGTTAATTTCATCGTCGTGAGTACCGAGTATGACTGTAAGTGCGCTACCGCGGCTGACAATGGTTGCCGGTACTGTGCGACCGCAATACTCATTGATCAAGGGCGCATTTTCGTCATCCCCATCAAGAATCTTCAGGTAAGAATTTGGGCACGTTTGGTTTGATATATGGTCGTATGCAATGGGTAATGATAAGTGTGTTAATGTTAAGGATACTTTTTCTTCCGGGGTTGAAGCCAAAATTGTCCAAAGGCAACTAGAGTTTGAATGGCTTTTGAAGTTTTCATTAGTAATTACACCATTAACAGAAAATTCTGTCAATGCTATTACACCTCCACAAGTCATAGCAAAGCTTGCTTTGAAACCTTTAGCGGTTCCAGCTTCATTTGTAATAAATTGAACCACTAAAACATTGCTTTTTGAGATATAAAATTTGCTGGATAATTTATCACAAATAATATGCGTATAGTTACTGGTTGAAATATCTGTTGTGTCATACAATTTTATAGAATCAGGGCAGTCATCATCCTCATTGTTCAAATCGATGTCATTGAACTCTAGTGCAACGCGATGACCTGAAGGTACAATTATAGTCCAAGTGCAATCTAAAATATGGTCATAATTTTTGGGATAATTTTTAGAACATATAAAACCAGAGTGAATTTTCAAATAGCCGCCACAAATGAGTGGGGCACCTATAAAGGTTGCTGCCAAATGCACGTCTTTTAAAGAAGAATTTCTTATCAATTTAATGAGAAGATAGTTTGATGTAGACGTTACTGATGTGGCGTCATTACTTATATGACACAATTTCGTGAGAAGAGGCGAGTCTTTAGTTGGACCGTTATATATTTCTATAGCATCAATAGTACAGTTGCTCATTTCCAACATGTACACTTTAACAAAAGTAAATTTGATACTACTACCTACAGGTACTTCTATTAGCCACTCGCATTCCATTGCATCATTGGATGAAATTGTTTTATTTAAGTAACCACTAGCTTTTTTTATATGTCCGCGGCAGCCATAGCTCAACCATTCTAGCCTAAAGCCTGAGTGTTCTCGTGGTACATTTATATCTGTTGTGAAAAAAGATATATTTAATAGGTTACTAACTGTACTAAATTTTGTAGGACCTTGTAATCCACAATGACGAGTTATGCTGTCTCTACTGCCAGGCTCGCCAATCAAAAGGAAATCGACATTACAAGGAAAGATTGGGCGCCGTATTGGACTCAATACATCGCTATTTGCAGTTCCCCAGTACCACAATATGTTGTATCTAACATCAAAATTAGTGAATGTTACGTTAATTTTGCTCCCTTTCGGAACGTTTATCATCCATGTACAATTTAAGTTAGTAGGATAGTTATTAGGATAATTGAGACTTTCAATCACGTGTAATATCCAGTTAAAGTGTTATTGCATACAGCATTATAACTGAGTAAGAATCCCTTGCCGCCATTCATGAAATCAGATTTAAATTTAATAAACGCATAGTTACTTGAAGTTTCGATAACTTGCTTCGGCGGCGTTTTGCAGTACTGACCTAAACGATGTGACTCGGTGTCTCGACCGTCGAATATTTCGACGAGATCGTCCCATAAGTCGTTTCCTTCCAAATCAAATTCTATAAATTTAATAGTGATCCTCGATCCCTGATTTGTAGCAATTCTGTAGAAGCATTCTGAATTTTTTTCATAATTGTGTGGATAATTCGGAGATGATATAGATCCTTCATAGCCTGTAAACGTCCCCCCACACCCCGTGACTGTACTGTCCCATTCAATCCTAAATCCCTTTCCACCAAGTAAGTAATCAGAATGAAAATGTAAATACAAAGTGTTGGCCGTGGAAGTAACAGATTTCCAACTGAATTCTCCGCAGTATTCGCCTATCAATGGTGACGATGATGATGGACCATTTGTAATTCGTAGAAAGTCGTCACAGTTTTTAGTTCTGTAATTTGCATCTTCTAACTCAAAATGGGAAATATTTAATTTAATTTGTTGTCCTGTTGAAACGTCGATTGTCCAAACGCAGTCCAGATTCTTACTATATCTGTTTGGCCAGCCTGGTGAATATATAATTCCATGATTTTGTATTAAGTGGAAAAGGGGGCGAACTCGCTCGATCCTAGACCATATCTTTGCCTTTGGCCTAGATTATGGTCAAGAGTAAACTCATTTAATATAAAAAAAAAAAAAAAAATTAAGTGACCTCCACAGTAACCCTTATCATCTATCAAAGTATACGTCACGGAGAATCCACTAGACTGTATGGACATATCTGACTCGAATTTCATCATAATATTGTTAGTGGGCATGGTTGTAGTTGGAGGTAATGTATGTCCACAAAGTTTTCTTGGTGTATTGTTGTTATCATCTATCATACTTATTTCTAAATAGTCTGCGGTACAAAGTTCTGAGTCTTCGATTTCAAATCTGCTCCAAATTAACCGTATGTATTTACCTGCCGGCGCTACAATTATCCACGTACATGTTTGGGTTCTTTTGTATTTATCACCTCCTGAAGGGTGAGTTATGGTTCCTGTGGGATCTTTATAAATACCTCCACATTCAATATTAATGGTAGTAAAGTTGGCATAGAATCCGCTACCCGATTGGCTCATGTCTGAATTAAATCTTATGTACATAATGTTTTGGGAAGACGTCTGGGTAGGAGGGACACTGTTGCCACAGTATTTCCCTAAAAGTGTGGAATTGGCATTCAACCCATCTCTAATCTCTACGTTGTCAAAATTGCACACCGTATCGCCCTCGATGTCGAAGTTTTGAAAGAACAGCTGTATGGCTTTACTGGGAGTCGTCTCGATTACGTACTCACAAACTTTGTTATCAGGGTAAGTGAAGGGATATCCAGGAGACTTGATGACACCGCTGTCTCCACGCACAAAGTAGTTGCATATTACTTTATAAGTTATTTTAAATCCTTCTCCACCGCGAGACCTATCAGACCTGAATACCATAAATATATTATTTGAAGTTGAATTCAGTGTTATTATCCGATCTAATTCTCCGCAAAATGTACCAATAATAGGAGATTCCGATGAGGAACCATCGAAAATCTTCAAATAGTCACGTTTGCAATTTCTTGAACGTTCTAGTTTGAACAATTTGAAGTCTAATCGAATTTGAGTGTCCTGACCTGTTCTTATATTATATTCACACATCAAATTACTCATGTATGAACCGTCGTAGGATGGTGAAAATACCTCCCCTCTGTCCCCGCTAAAGATACCCCCGCATCCTGGAACACCTTCCACAGGCGCGTATGTTATTTGAAAACCTTTACCTGAACTGTGTGAGTCAGAATGAAAATGTAATAGTATTTCCGGGCCCGATGATTGCAAGGGGGCAGGTTGGGTTGCACTACAATACTTCTCGAGAAGATGATCTGTAGTTTGATAACCATCGTAAATTGCTAAATAATCAAAGCTACAATTGTTATGGGACTCTATATCTAGTTGAAAGAAATGCAATTGTATTCTTTTACCTAAAGTAGTCTTTAAATGCCAATAGCAATCTCGGTTTGGTGGATACTTACCGGGTGAACCGGGAGAGCTGATGGCACCATGGACTGTTGCGTTCACTTCGCCCCCACAGACTGGCGACACGCTGTTCCAATGCAACGCGAAGCCATTGTGATCGCCCGCCGTGCCGTGACAAGAACCATAAATACAAATTATGTTGGCTTGATATTATGTGACCATCCATTGGTGGTTGATCGCCACAAAATCTACCCACCAAAGGATCGGCTGTGCTGCGGCCATCGTGTATTTGTAAGAAAACGAAATTACATTCAGGTGATCGCTCCAAATTGAATCGACTAAATGTTACGTTGATCACTTTTTCAGGAATAGTCCGGATAATCCAAGCGCACTTGGAATTAGACCCGTAGGTTGTGTTACTTAACGGGTACACGAGGCTGCCTTCTTCTGCGCGCAGTATGCTTCCACAACGAGATCGTTCCTGGCACAGAGTTCCCGTGTATTGTGTAGTACATTCACATCTGAAACCTAGTGCGATAGTACTATCAGGCCGACAAAGGCCTCCGTTTTTGCATGGATTTATAGCACATTTCTGTGTTCTAACATCACAATGAGCACCACTGTAGCCTCTTAGGCAAATGCATGTGTAACCACTGCGAACTGTATGGCATCGCCCATTAGAGCCACACGGACGACTTTCACAACTCTTTGTACTACTGTTACTCGTCGCTACGTAGCATCCATGGATACCAACTCCACCACCTTCCATGCCTTGCGGGCACTCGCACTGAACTGCTCCTCCGAGCCCTGAGTTCTCAAAACATGTAGCGGATGGGTGACAACCTCCATGATCAACACCACATGAACCCCTCCAGCTGCATGTTACACCGTCACCCACGTATCCTAATGGACAAGCCCCACATATGCGTGACCCGATGGTATTGTAACATGATACCATTGAGCTACAACCGCCATTAAGAGTCGCGCATTCGTCTATATCATAGCAAACGTATCCATCTCCTTGAAACCCTGGAGGGCATTGCCCACATCTAAACGATCCGGGAAGATTTATGCACTCCACCCTCGGATTTGTTGAACATCGCGGACCCAAGCTAGTGTCACATTCATTAACATCGGTCATACATGCAAAGCTACCATTCGTAGTCCATCCTTGATCACAAATGCATTTGATGCCATCTCCCGAAGTTACAGGCACACACGTGCCATGTCCACATATTTCGAAATTACCTGCAGAGCAGTCCATGTTTCTTTTGGTACAGTGTGTTCCAAACCATCCCGATCTACATTGACATTCGTAACTCCCTGGCCTGTTAATGCAGTCCGCACCGTTCTGACAACCCAAATCTGTTCCAGCAAAGTTACGGCATTCATTCACGTCAATCTCACAGTTTCTTCCTGCCCAATTTGATGGACACAGGCAGTGGAAATCACCAATCAAGTTCAGGCAGATGCCTCCGTTTTGGCAAGTGTGAAGCTGGCAGTGGTCTTCTGTCCAGCTTTCGATTTGGCGTTGCAATAGGGTGAGTCTAACATGTATACTTGAAATTCTTGTCTGCAGAACTGAAACATTTGACATGAATTCATCATGCGACATAGAATTTAAACTTTCCAATGCCTGTAAACGTCGCAACACGTCGTTCGAAGCGTAAGAGAGTGTTTCTACCTCATAACTATGCGCATGCGGAAGGCTTGTTCCTGAAGTCACATTGATAAGATTGTTATCCCCAATAAATACATTGGATTGCGGCCCGTTGGTACGTAAGTAAATATGTTTGCCTATCGCCGGTTCAAAATAGAGGTTCCCATTGGAAGTCCTGATCCTGGCTAGGTCGTCATAGTTGCAGTCGGCGTCCATGATCCACACGGTCAAGAATACAAAAAGTTTTTTGGACATGGTCCATGTGTTACTTACTTGGATTCAGCTTGTAAATTGGAGTGTTGTACTGGCTGTCGTATTCCGCGCAGGGGGCGTTTACGCAACGCCCCCCTCAATCTGGTTGACGATTCTGGCAAAGTATCATATTTCGGTATCGGATAGTTCAGGATTACACTTATGTTGTACTAGTTGTCGCCCGCGGCTTCGCTGACGTTAATGTACCTAAGCGGCCATTCGGATATTCACCCTTTTTCAAGCACCATATAGTAATAGCTGTATTTACGAAAATATGGTTTTAAATTAAATATGTCAAGAGGTAGGATAGACCTTGGATTTCATACTAAATTGATAATTAACTAAAAACCAATATTTATCGGTTTTTATTCCGATGAATTTATGATTTTCAACGTTTCTTGTTAGTGCCCGTGGCTCGGTGGTTAAGACTCCAGCCTGCGCCTTATAAGGTTCGTATCCCGGCACGGTCAGGTAGTTCAACTTAATTTTCAGAGGCATTTACCGCGGTTTTGGGGATACCCAAGAAGAGTTGTCGTAAGGCAGGTAGCAGGGATGGGCCGTAAAAATCTTTCGCCAAAGCATCACAGCTTGTACATCTGATAGCAGACCTTGGGCTCCGATGCTTCCCAGGTAAGGACGCAGCCGGAAAAAACGCACGTAAAACAGGTTTCTTAATAACTTCACTTAAATATCATAAACGTATGTATAATGGAATCTTAAAACTCTATTTCTACCTACTATGCATATTGTATCTACCAAAAAAATAGTCTATTTCAAAAATTTTACTTCTTTTAGCTTCTTTTTAAGTATCAGACTTAAAAAGAAGCTAAAAGATCTTAATCTTAAATCGTTAATTCTTATCCTTATCCTTACTAATATTATAAATGAGAAAGTGAGTTTGTTTGTTTATTTGTTTGTTTGTTACGCTTTCACGCCGTAACTACTGAACCGATCATCATGAAATTTTGCATACAAGTTCTCTGGAGTACAGAGAAGGACATAGGCTACCTTTTTATCCCGGGAAAAAGTACTATTCCCGAAGGATCGATATTGACGCGGGCGGAGCCGTGGGCGAAAGCTAGTAATATATAATGATGATTATGAAATCGTTTCTTTGGACGGACTGCACGGTTTTTGTTTTAGATTGTTTTCCAAATTGATTCTTGTGAACTTTGTAATGTGAAATCAGTGTAATTTGGTGTTATCAGCCCATGTTTATGAACAACTAGCTTTCGCCCTCGGCTCCGCCCGCGTCAATATCGATCCCTCGGGATTGGTACTTTTTCCCGGGATAAAAGGTAGCCTATAGCCTTCTCCGTACTCCAGAGAACTTGTATACAAAATTTCATGATGATCGGTTTAGTAGTTACGGCGTGAAAGCGTAACAAACAAGCAAATAAACAAACAAACAAACTCACCTTCGCATTTATAATATTAGTAAGGATGCGTGCTGGCAGGTCAGTATCTTTTGATTGCGTTGGCTTAGAAGTTTGATTTGTTGACCGCTCCAAGGGACAGTAGACCTGATTATTTGATACTAGCATTCGCCCGCGGCTCCGCCCGCGTCAATGTCGATCCCTCGGGAATAGTACTTTTTTCCGGGATAAAAGGTAGCCTATGTCCTTCTCCGTACTCAATGAACTTGTATGCAAAATTTCATGATGATCGGTTCAGTAGTTACGGCGTGAAAGCGTAACAAACAAACTCACTTTCGGATTTATAATATTAGTAAGGATGAATTTCAGCATGATACTTCCACGCGTTCCTGTGAAAAAGGGTCTTGTCTTGACAGACGGACAACAAAGTGATCCTATAAGGGCTCCGTTTTATTAGATATATTAGATATATTGTTTTTAGAAGATATATAGAATGTTGGTGACATATACAACGCGAGATATTATAAGAGTAAAAAAAAATAGAATCATAAACATACAGCAATTGTGTGTTTATGATTCCAATATTGAACTCTTGAACGTGACTATTCACGTCTTTTTACCTCTCGGGGCAGAGAGAGCTTAGCGCCATAATAAATAAATAAATAAAATAAATATATACGGACAAATCACACAGATTGAGCTAGCCCCAAAGTAAGTTCGAGACTTGTGTTATGGGATACTAACTTAGCGATACTATATTTTATAACAAATACATATATAGATACACATCCAAGACCCAGGACAATCTGAAAAAGATCATTTTCCATCTTGACCTGGCCGGGGATCGAACCCGGTCACTCCGTGTCGCAGGCTGGCGTGTTGACCGCTGCGCCACGGAGCTAGTCAAATAATACTCAAAGACCACGTTGAGTGTGATGGTGGAACACGGGAAGAAATGAAATTATTCCATACATTTTCACCCATTCCCTCGGCTGGCTACTCAGTTATTAATGAGGGACAGAGAGGCAGAAAGTAACGACGATCATGCGGGTAGAAGCTAGTACAAAAAATCCGATTTTGATGCGGTTTTTTTAATAGAGAAAGTGTATTTTTTTTTTAATTTTTTTATTTTTAGGCATTCTGTTTCCAGGATTAGTTTATAGTACAAAATCACGCTGTATATGATGGAATTATAACTTTATCTTCCAGATTTGAACTATATTAAACTTTACTCTTGTTTTCAAAGGTCATCGTAAAAAAACAAATTATTACTTCCAACTCGTCCCACTGAGACACTGTGCCTGTGCCCAAAATACTGGCAGCAATAGAAAATGCTATCCAGGCTATATCCAGGTAAGTAAATATTGGCAGGACATCGTTTATTAACGTAAGAGTAAAAAAGAATGTGAACGAAGGAGCTACAAATATTTTTATGTCCCTTGTGGTCGCAAGGCTCTAAACACACTATGCCCGAAAAAAGGGCCGAAGTTTCATTTAATCATATTAATCCTTATCCTTTTATTACTAATATTATAAATGCGAAAGTGAGTTTGTTTGTTTGTTACGCTTTCACGCCGTAATTACTGAACCGATCATCATGAAATTTTGCATACAAGTTTTCTGGAGTACGGAGGAGGACATAGGCTAACTTTTATCCCTGGAAAAAGTACCAATCCCGAGGGATCGACATTGACGCGGACGGAGCCGCGGGCGAAAGCTAGTATTAATTATAAATATATTGACTTCATCTCCGTTTAGACCCTTCCACCCATTTTGTGATCAAACATAAAACAATAAGCCTAGCCCAGACCCCCCCACTCCCCATTCGCTGATTACGTAATATTCAAATGACCTAACCAGAACCAACGGCTACCGCTCTTTTTTAACGTGTTATCCAAAGTAAGGAGGAGTTTGGAATATTGAAAGCCCACGGTTGCTCAATATGCATACGCCCTAATAATGCATACATCGCATTTCCTGGTACGCTCTAGTTTTTAGTCGTGGTAAAACCCAGGTAAAACCACGCTACCGGCGAAATCCCAGCACACACATTTGACAGCTCCGTGGCGCAGTGGTTAACACACCAGCCTGCGACGCGAGGGTGCCCGGGTTCGATCCCCGGTCAGGTCAAGATAGAAAATGATCTTTTTCAGATTGGCCTGGGTCTTGGATGTTTATCTATATATGTATTTGTAATAAAATATAGTATCGTTGAGTTAGTATCGCATAACACAAGTCTCGAACTTACCTTGGGGCTAGCTCGATCTGTGTGATTTGTCCGTATATATTTATATTATTTATAATCTATTTTTGCTAGTAGCATGAATAGGTCTGCTCGTCCGTCCGGGGAAGTACCACACTCTCACAGAAAACCGACGTTTGTTTAGAAGCTTTACCGCTTTTATGCTTCCTTCGGCGAGTGAGAAAGCCGGATGTCCTCCCCCAACTCCTTGAATGAAGGCCGGAAATGCTCCTGTCATATCCTGTGTGTGGCAGTTTTAATGGGCAGCGGTGGTCACTTATCCGGTGACTCGGCTGCTCTTTTACAGTCTTATCATAAAAAAAAACCGGCCAACTGCGAGTCGGGCTCGAGAACCAAGGGTTCCGTTCATTATATATAATAAATTCAAAATTATTAAATATAATTTTATTATATGATGAAACTTAAAATGAATGCTTTTCGCTTTATCTGTGCTATAAAACGTTGCTTCGTACCAAATTTCAAGATTCTGAGTTGATCGGAAGTATCCTGTAGGTTTTGAATCCCTTGCGAATGTCAAAAAAACACGAAAATTTGGGGCATAACCAGCTGTATCTTTTGATTGCGTTGGCTTAGAAGTTATATTTTTTCACAGCTCCAAAGACCCGAGTATTCTCATATTTTATATAAGAATTTCTACGAGAAAAAGGGTCTTGACAGACAGACGACAGACGGACAGACAGACGGACAGACGGACAGACGGACAGACGGACAGACGGACAGACGGACAGACGGACAGACGGACAGACGGACAGACGGACAGACGGACAGACGGACAGACGGACAGACAGACAGACATCCGAGTGATCCTATAAGCGTTCTGTTTTTTCCTTTAGTAAGTATTCTCATATTTTATATAAGAATTTCTACGAGAAAAAGGGTCTTGACAGACAGACGACAGACGGACAGACAGACGGACAGACGGACAGACGGACAGACGGACAGACAGACAGACAACCGAGTGATATAAGGGTTCTGTTTTTTCCTTTTGAGGTAAGGAACCCTAAAAAGCAGGCTAAGCAGAAATTTTCTCCAAACCGATGCTAACCAATGCGGTCGGCATTTATGGTAACACTAGCTGTTGCCCGCGACTTCGTCCGCGGAAATTTCTGTTATAAGGTATAGATGAATAATTTTCCCCGTTTTCAAAACATTTTTTATTGATGCTTCGCTCCTATTAGTCGCATTGTGATGTTTTATAGCCTAAAGCCTTCCTCAATAAATGGACTATCCAACACAAAAATATTTTTTTCAATTTGAACCAGTAGTTCCTGAGATAAGCGCGTTCAAACAAACAAACAAACTCTTCAGCTTTATAATCTTAATATATATAAATCTCGTGTCACAATGTTTGTACGAGCTTACCTCGCACATTTGGGCGACCCGTGGCCTACATCATGTAGGTCACGTGTCAGCTCTTTTTATACTATAATTGGAATCAAATCTAATAACAAATTGAGATACTATCGAGCAGTAGCCAAGTTACTATCCAGCGGCGGTCGAGGTACTGCTGGGCTGCCATCGAGAAAGGATCCGTCACACCCAGTGATCAACATGTAACATCGAGAGAAATAAACTACTTTCTACGTGACGTGATCTTGTATCTCCCCACACCAACATCTACAACCTACAATCTACATCCCGTCATGTACGGTGTATGGCGAACACCATGGCCTGCATTGTGTACAATGCAACATTGTAATGTTTGTCCTCAATGGACTCCTAAACCACTTAACCGATTATAATAAAATTCGCACACCATGTGCAGTTCGATCCAACTTGAGAGATAGGATAGTTTTTAACTTATGGCGAAACGAAGTTCGCCGGGGCATCTAGTATTAGTATAGATTTGACATACAGCCTCAATAGGAACCACATCAGTCCTAACAAGCACTATGTATTCAAGCTGCGAGCCACACAGCTGCGACTAACAAATGTTTTTATCATCGCCCTCCGTTCACGAAAAATCTTCGTTTCCAATTCTCTGAAGATTCTTTTCCATAAGGTTTTTTATGACGGAAATATATTTGAAATCGCTTTTATGTTAAGGTCCATGTCACGTTTGTTACCAAACACATCATTTCATCATTCCAGCTGCAAGAAGTCCACTGCTGGACAAAGGCCTTTCCCAAGGATTCCTCGTTCTAAGAAGGATATTGTCATACTCAGCACGCTTGGCAGACGGGTTGGCGAGCGCAGTTTCTTAGTGTAACGGAACACTTATGTTCTCGTTCACGATTCTCAAATATTAACTGGAAAACTGAAATTCAATCATAAATACAGTCTTTTGTAAATTGTTTTACAATAATTCATTATATCCATCTTATTTTGTTTGTTATGAAGCAGAATGACATTGACAGTTTGTTTTGTCAATAATTGACGCGAGGAAGAAAATTGATCTATGATCTATGAAAAGTAGAACTTAGAACGAAGGCAGGGAAATGTAAATTAAAAATATGAAATTAAAAGTATAGTTTGACTGACTTTATATCTTTAAGTAAGAACAAGGAAATAAATAATCATGATGATAACAAAATTTGATCAAAAAAATTGATAATTAGTTTATTCTTTTGTCTAGTTGAAAAAAGTAAGCATTTTACGGATAATCGAGAGAATCGATTCAATCAAAATTAAATAAATATTAAAATAAATTAATACTCAGCGTAAAAGGAATTTAAATTGTAAAATTTATTATAATATCTCGTGATACCAGATTATGCTAATAGGTCGATTCAAGGGATCCTATAGATAGCACAGGGAACACTAATAATTAAAAGAAAGCTATGAAATTGTCTATGGAATTGAATTTGTTACAAGGCACGCTGACCTTTATTTCATTACGAGTAGGGGTGAGCATTCAATGAGGGTGAAAGGGAGAAAGAGACAGGTAGCCTTAGAACGGTCTAGAAAGTTTTGAACCTAACCAATGGGAAAACTTTATTCAATTGAGAATTAAATGAAAAAGGTCTTATCGACAGGAAAGAGCAAGGCAATTAGTTATTAAATGTAGGGATATTAGTTAGATATTTGCATGAGGTTTTTAGAAAAAATATTGGCCAACGGTTTTTCAGTCAAAGTGGCCTGATTTCTGAGAACCGCACGGTAGCGAGTATAAAAGGCTACGGCGCCATTAGTCTGGGTCATTACGCATCGGGGAATTTGAAGAGTCAAGAGGAATTGCTGCCAGAACGCCACTGCAAGTTTTATTTTAAATCAAGAAAGAAGTAGTTAAAAGTGTGGGTTATCGCGTTATCTTGGCAAATTAGGATCGAAAAGTCCCGCGAAGTCCCTTGCAAAAATATTTTAGCTAAGAAGCACATTGGTATCGTGTTCTGAAGTTAAAATATTGTAGATTCTTTTGAAATATATGAATATTAGCTTGTCCAGAGTAAATTCTCTATAATAGTTTCATATACTGTAAAGTTTTGAATGATATTGAGGAAATGATGTTGGGGAGATCTTTGATGTCTTCGAAATCTTCTCCGTGTCAAATCTGAGATATCTAGTTTCAATTTGTTGGATTTTAATGTAAGTTTAATAGAGTTTTGTGTCGAATTGGGGAATACATGGCCAAGATCAACGCTGGACCTCTATTCCTTATGAGAGCGATTGTTCTTTATGAGGGTAGCGGCCAAGTAGGAGTAAAAATAGTTCGACAATGTAGCTGGTCGAATGGGCTGAAATTTCCAGCCTGGCTATGCTACTTGGGGACTCCAGACGGCCTCTGTGCCTACGGTAACCTACGGTCCGAACGGTGAGCTAGTTTTCAGCACCCTAGCCACTTGGGGACACGTCTGGGACCTCAAACCTTTGTTAGGGCGTGGAAGTCTCGATCCTGACCACAAGAGATGACCACAACCCAAGAGTGATAGGAATAATAGGTTCGTGGGCCCAAACTCTGGCTCCCTTTTACAGCTTAGAGATGACGGTTCCTTGCTAGGAACCTAATGTATTTACCAGAGTAGGAAATCTGATTTTAGGAGCAGTCAGGCAGGTAGAATCATTAAAATAGGGCGAGGGAAGCTTCCTCAAATCTTTTTAGATAGATTAGGGAGCGATCTCTTACACCGGAGTTCGTTCTACACACACACACACTTTGGGGATGGGGGGGACAGTAACTTAACACCTTTAGACTAGAAATTAGGGACTGATAGGGACTAGATTAGGCCCATTAACGGTTGCGTCAGGTTAAGGAAAAGAGGGGTATAGGAGATAAAATTCCATTCGTTTTCACGGTAAATCCGGTGGTAGCAATATAACCAACCAAGCTGCTGGTGGTTAGGACGTTATTCAAACAATTAATCTTCGACAGTAATTTTAAGGCAGAAAGTCGTATCTAATATAAAAGTGAACTTAAATGTGAAAATATGATAACAAAATGGCATAAGCTGGTTCTGTGATTGTGACAAGTGATAATGCTGAAGAAATGTGCGTATTCTGATTGTGAGAGATTCAGGAAATCTGTTTCTAACAAAGGTATGAAATTCCTAACCTTAATTTTTATGTACAAGGCCCTGAGACTATAATAGTGTGTAGAGTATCTACCTGAATTATTTGGGGATTTTCATATTGTAAAATCACATAGATTGGCCATGAACAATTAATATCATAACTTGTGGCATAATCTCATAGTTATTTGACAATGGATTGAGTCTGAGTTGTCTATTTAATTACGAAATAAATACCTTCTTGATCTACCTATTTTGTTGGAAAATTCAGATTTGTTTAGTCCAGTGAGATCTAATAACTCTCTGACAATATATTATCATGATAATCATTCTCTGAAGGAGATGGTCTGTTGGTTCCATGGAAGTCATGTAAATTCTGTAAGGTTGAGATATTGACAATCCACTTATATACCATATGATTCATCTAATTCTGGAATAAATAATGAATTCTGGGAGAGTAATGTTCCTTATATACTACCAAGGGCGAGTGTAAGTTTGACTCAAACCCCTATATATTGAAATCTAGGAATATTACAATCCTCACACTTAAATTTATTGAATCACTGAGACAAATAAGTCTGATGTAATGTACTTAAATACTAATAGACATTTCATCTCAATCTATCTCTAAGACCTAGAGTTAGTGCAAAATAGTGCTTATACATAACAGCATGTTATAACATTTACATGCTTACATACATTACTACATAATTCCTGAAAATAATAGGATAATCAGTAACAATTGATACAGGGAGTATTATCATGTAAGGATGCCTTTTCTACAGTGAAGGTTGAGGTATATTTTGACTGACAAACAAACCCTTGCTATAAAACTCCATCTGAGTACCTAGTACTACCTGCTTGTTGTAAATTCATAATTTGAGTTCTTTGCTTTTACACCTCCGTGGTGTTAATTCAAAGTAAATAAGTCTGAACTCATCCCAGCGAACACAATGAGAGCATAATGCTTGTGTAGCAGGTAATACGCTTGAAGACATTTAGTCTACCCTCTTGTCCCTGAATTTAATAGTCAGACATAATTTTACTGACAAATTGCCTATCCTACTACTAGGTGGGAGCAGGTACTATTTACTCTTTAATGAGTATCCCTTTTGATTTCCAAAAGAAATTAGCATACGGAGGAATCACGTCCAAGTCTGGATGACGAGTGGTACTCTGGTGGGCGGATGGCGGGGCTCGACCAGTAAACCGTAACACCAAACGCTGGGAATATTCACTATATGGTATATTTACCACCACTGACTAACACATACAATGACAATATTAAACTATTACCTTAAACTTCTATCCAATACCTACAGTTGTAGTCATCTATGACTCATTATAGATCAATATGGCTACTTACATTTTAATACTTACTATACATATCCAGAATTCAATACTATAAGAACAAACCGCTGGTAGAGAAACAAGTTGCTGTAGAATGCACCATGCTAGATAAGCAACATGCTCCTTTATGAAAAATAATTAACCAACTCTTCATAAAATAAGGCAATTATATTAATGTGAAATAGCAGGCAACATAAAATAACACAAAGTGCAATTTAAACAATATTTATTAGGAGAAACGTAAGCGCACCTTAGGATAAAGTCATTCTTATTTATAGGTAGAAGTTAGTCATACACGGGTCCGATGGCAGCCTTGGGCATGGCATGGGATGGGGCTGGGCTTTGTCACCATAGGTTAAGTTCAAAGTCACTTCATTTGGGAAGGTCCAGGGGTTGCTATGATAAAACAGGGGTTGCTACTGCTAGATATGATCACGCCATATAGAATTGAGCAGGGAAACGGGACATTAATAGGGTGTGTAGGTTGATAAAGTGGATTGGGAGTAATGCAGCTAGTATTTGGTGCAGTTAGGAAGTCGTAGTAAGGGTAGGCTAGTAAGAAAAATAAATATATACTTAGAACGGGACACAAATTTTAGTGTCCCGTGACCAGGATATCTGGTGTGATAGCTGTATTACAAGTAATAGTAGCTTGATTGATTACGGCCCTAATAGGGTAACATATTAGGTGCGTTTTAATCCAAAGTGTTAGCATGGCAGTGTATACATACATAGGTTAATTTGATGGTAGAAATGTTCGATTTATTGTTTTGTTTCACTGTTCAAACCCGCTTAGTGACTGGGCGGGCTGATTCTCCATGAGGATGCCTTCGTTTGGTCGCATTAGTCTTCTTGTGCTTCCGACGCTACTGACCATTTAAAGCATTCATGCGAAGTAAACAGCATTTATTTGGATTCATCATAATCATCATCATTTCGAGTAGGTGTCACGGTCAATCGACCATGCACACCCTGGTGTCAGAGTTCTTCGAAACCGCCTCTCGGCCTCTGACGTGAAACTACCTCCATACCAAATTTCATTCAAATTGGTTTAATGGTTGAAGCTTGAAAAGAAGACAGACAGAGTTACTTTCTCATCCTATCCTAACTAATATTATAAATGCGAAAGTGAGTTTGTTTATTTGTTTGTTTGTTACGCTTTCACGTTGTAACTACTGAACAGATCATCATGAAATTTTGCATACACGTTATCTGGGGTACGGAAAAGGACATAGGGTACATTTTATGCCGGGAAAAAGTTCCCGAGGGATCGACATTCACGCGGGCGGAGCCGCGGGCGAAAGCTAGTTTATAATATTAATAATATGGAGTATGGATTTGGTTAATGACCAGTGGTCGGAATAGGTAGATTGATTTTATGTACTTGCATCATGAAGTGCCAATGTCATACATAACATGGATAAGCATTTTCCCTGGGATTCGTTTCAGTATTTATAGGATTGAATTAAATATATTTAATGTATGATTTTTTACAGCAGTATATTTGAAATGTATAGAAAGCTAGTAAGACATTTTTAATTGATTTACATACATAGTGTTTTTTTAGTAATGTAGGGAATGTGACTTTTTATCCAATCGCAAGTTACCATATGACTAGTGTAGTAGATTTTTTGTTATATGTTAGCTATCTACTACTACTAGTAACTGTAGAAGCAGCTACTGTGGGTCTGCCTGGGTTTGGACTGTATAAATTAGAAGGCGCTGTGTTTGATACCAGATGTATTAGAATTTACAAAATATGATAGACAAAATGGTGTCTTGCCGTGTCGATGGCTAGGTTCAAAAGTCCTTTTGTGTTGTAGTAAATCCGCGGCCCCGCGCCGCATCGCCTCGCCACTTCCGGTGTTGCCAGTGGCCGCAACAGTAACTTTTATTAATTTAATAAATAAATTAATAAAAGTTACTATTTATATCAATATTTTTTGAAGAAGATCCAGAAATTAGTACATAAGCCAGAGTTAAATCACGTTTTCACAACACAAAAAGTAACAAGTGCACTCTATGACGATGCGAAAAGCTAGTAATAATATATTTTTCATCTTACACGTAACGATTTTAAAATCTCGAAAAAATTAAAATCTCGGAATCCCGGAGGCATGTCCATATTCATATATACGTGTCAGTTTATTGACCTCAAATCAATGTACCTATTCCGATCACTGTTAATGACTTTCAATGAAACACGCGCGTACCCGATTACGCGTTAACCACGTGCCAATCAGCTAAGGATAACACTACTGACCTCATTAAAACTATATTCATTCAAAATTCTTCATCTAATTGTCTGATATTAAGATCATCATTTCGAGTAGGTGTCACGGTCAATCGACCATGCACACCCTGGTGTCAGAGTTCTTCGGAACCGCCTCTCGGCCTCTGACGTGGTTCCTTTAACGACTACCAGATGGCAGCCGGGTGTCAGACTCTTGACAACATCATCATCATCATCTCAGCCGCAAGAAGTCCACTGCTGGACATAGGCCTCCCCCAAGGATTTCCAATATGACCGGTTGGAAGCGGCTTGCATCCAGCGTCTTCCTGCGACCTTGGTTAGGTCGTCCGACCACCTGGTCGGTGGGTGTCGCCATTCGAGCACCTTTCTGCCCCATCGGCCATCGGTTCTTCGAGCTATGTGCCCCGCCCACTGCCACTTCAAAGAGCTAATCCGCTGAGCTATGTCGTCGTGACCTTTGTTCTTCTCTCTTGACAACACTGCTAACTCAAAAGTTCTTCCTGGTATTGAACTTAGAACTCAGGTTTTTCAACTTTTTCAAGATTCGTTACAATCTTGTTCCTGACCGTTTCTGAATAAACTAGCTTTTGCCCGCGGTTCCGCCCACGTCAATGTCGATCCCTCGGGAACAGTACTTTTTCCCGGGATAAAATGTACCCTATGTCCTTCTACGTACCCCAGATAACGTGTATGCAAAACTTCATGATGATCGGTTCAGTAGTTACAACGTGAAAGCGTTACAAACAAACAAACAAACAAACAAACAAACAAACAAACAAACAAACAAACAAACAAACAAAAAAACAAACAAACAAACAAACAAACAAACAAACAAACAAACAAACAAACAAACAAACAAACAAACAAACAAACAAATAAACAAACAAACTCACTTTCGCATTTATAATATTAGTTAGGATAGTTAGGATTAGGATAGCTAGGATTAGGATAGTTAGGATAATTAATGGAACCTTTAGTCAGTACTAAAATTTAAAGATCAGCTAAAACTGAATTACTAAACATTTGACACTAACAAAACTACCTAAATAACGACCGTTCCAGTGTAACCGAGGTAACTGACAAGATTATAAAATATAAGCACTTCTAACTTCTATTATTAAAACTTTTAGTTAACCCATCCAAATAAGACAGTTAACCCAAATATGTCGGCGGCCACAAACGGGCCATTTGAATGTCGCGGCCTGAGGATATTGTACATTTTATGAGGCCATAACTTGACGCGAGCACAAACTAAATATAATCTAGATAGGAAGTACCGGAGCCGTGTGGCTTGTTACGTCATCAGTATCCGAACGCAACCGTAACGATAAAAAAAAAACAAAATTAAAAAAATAATATAAAAAGCCAAATTTTACATTAACATCATTCACAATGTATGATGATTACTAATCCTAACTAATATTATAAATGCGAAAGTGAGTTTGTTTGTTTGTTTGTTATGCTTTCACGCCGTAACTACTGAACCGATCATCTTGAAATTTTGCATACAAGTTCTTTGGAGTACGGAGTAGGACATAGACTACCTTTTATTACGGGAAAAACTACTATTCCCGAGGGATCGACATTGACGCGGGCGGAGCCGCGGGCGAAAGCTAGTATTTTATAAGTTTCTTTTAGGTATTTTTTTCATGTACAGACAATGACACCAAGTTACATTTTTGTACGTTAAGTGTTTTGTGGCGCAAGACCCTTGACGCGTATCCGTATTTGCGCCCCTTGATCGCCATCTGTTTTATAGATGAGATAAATAGATGAAACATCGTAAATACAGATGTTGATAGCAGATAGTATTTGTGATGAGAGAGAACAATAGTGGATTGTATTTGTTTCCGTAAATTTAGTATGCTTTTAAAAAACCGGCCAAGTGCGAGTCGGACTCGCGCACGAAGGGTTCCGTACCATTATCTATAATAACTTTAAAATTATCTTTACATATAATAAAACAGTAAAAATATTTTGTCTGTACATTTAGAATTTTTGACTGAAATGGATAGAGGGACACTTAAAAGGAATAATAGAAAGCAAAAAAAATTTTTTGGAATTTTTTGTCTGTCTGTCTGTCTGTCTGTCTGTATGTATGATCACGATTATCTCCGAAAATACTGAACCGATTTACTTCAAACTTTCACCAATTGCTTTGTTTCAACCCAGCAAAACATTTAAAGTTTGTTTCATCAAAATCGGTTCATTAAAAAAAAAGTTATTGTCATTTAAATGAACTCAAGGCATGAGTTTGCCTACAAATATAAAGCAAAAAAAAAATTAAAATAATAAGTGACATAAGAAAATTAAAATCCAAAGTCAATTCATCATCATTATACGACAACATTATTATACCTAGCCATACTATCCATAGTAATCCATACTAATAAAAAAGGAGAAGCTGACTGACTGACTGACATATCAACGCAGGGCCTAAACTATAAGGGTTAGAAACTTGAAATTTTGCACAGAGGTTCCTTTTATAACGTAGGGGAACACCAGGAAAGGATTTTTGGAAATTCATCTCCTAAGGGGGTAAAACGGGTTGCAAAGTTAGTATGAAACTTTGCCGTTTTTGAAGTTATTCGAATGAAATTCAGCATGAAGATTCTTTACTGAAAGGTATGAAACACGAATAAAATATTTTACTCAAAAATCATCCCTTAAGGGGGTAAAATAGGGGTGCAAAGTAAGCATAAAACTTTGTCATTTTTGAAGTTAGTCGAATGAAATTCAGCATGAAGATTCTTTACTGAAAGGCATGAATCACGAGTAAAATACTTTTCTCATCATCCCTTAAGGGGGTATAACGGGGATGCAAAGTCAGTATGAAACTTTCCGTTTTAGAAGTTATTCAATTGAAATTCAATATTAAGGTGTTTCATTGAAAGTCATGAACTAATGTATTCCGGGTTCAACTAATAATTCTACTGTTCCTGAGAAATCGACACTTATGCGGGCGGAGCTGCGGGCCAAAGGCAAACCTGACTTATATATCAACGCACAGCCGAAACTACTGTGCCCCGAAAATTGAAATTTGGCACAGGTATTCTTTTTATGGTGTAAATGAGAACTAAGAAAGGATTTTTAGAAAATTAAGGGGGGTGGAGTTTATATGGAATTTTCTAATTTCTGGACTTAGAAGTTTGAAAGTAGGTACACAAGTTCTCAATTAAAATTAAAAAAGATCTGTTTAGGTAAACCAGAAAACATTCTCCCTTGAAGGGGCAAATAGAGGGTAAACTTTGTATGGAATTTTTCTATTTCTAGACTTAGAATATAAAAATAGGTATGTAAGTTCTCGATTACAATTAAAAAGATCTGTGTAGTTAAAATGGACGAAATTTCCCCTTGAAGGGGTAAAATAGGTGGGGTAAAATTTGTATGGATTTTTTTATTTTTAGACTTAGAAATATGACAATCCTAATCCTAACTAATATTATAAATGCGAAAGTGAGTTTGTTTGTTTGTTTGTTACGCTTTCACGCCGTAACTACTGAGCCGATCATCATGAAATTTTGCATACAAGTTCTCTGGAGTGCGAAGAAGGACATAGGCTACCTTTTATCCCGGGAAAAAATACTATTCCCGAGGGATCGACATTAACGCGGGCGGAGCCGCGGGCGAAAGCTAGTTAAAAATATTTTTATTATGATGTAACTAAAATTAATGCTTTTCGTAATTTTTTATCTGCGCTATGTATATGACGTTGCTTCGTACCAAATTTCAAGATTCTGAGTTTGCGGGAAGTACACGTACTGCCATACGTGCGGCATAAGCGGCTGTATCTTTTGATTGCGTTGGCTTACAATTTAATTTTTTTCATAGCTCTAAAGGACAGTAGACCTTAGTATTTGATATGAATGTCAGCTTGATACCTCCCACGCGTTCCTGTGAAAGAGTCTTGTTAGACGGACAAAGAGGTAATCCTATAAGGGTTCCCTATTTTCCTTTTAAGGTATGAAACCCTAAAAATAAGTAGTTACTGCGTGCAGTCTTCTTCTTTTCGTGTGAGAAGTAGTTGGTGAACATACTCATACTTCTTGACCCACGCCATAGAAGATTGGTATCAGAAAAAATCAACCATCCTCTGGTATGCTTTTTAAAATGTAAGTAGTCACTACATGCTACACAAAGAAATTGAGTTGTTTGTTTGATTTTCGCATCTGTAAGGCACCAAACACGAGCAGCACTTTGCTGTCGACCACCCAACAGCAAGCTGTTGACGCAGCAAACTGCAGCTGTCGACACAGCAAACTCCAGCTGTCGACGGCTGCAGTCCATCAAAGTCGACAGCTTTGTTATAGTACGGGAAACAGTCACTATTATATAGACCAACACTGGTGTCACATACTTCAAGCTGCCTAAAGGCATCTGACATGTATTAACGACTGCCATCAATGGTATAAGCCAGACCAACGTTATAAAGATACAGATAAACGTGCTTTCCGGAGCACAGATAAGCTTGAGATATTTTTATACCATTTACGGACACCTATCCCAGTGGAACCATGCTTGAGGTTGCTTAACTTGCGTAAGCGCTAATAATGTATACGCCGCACTTGGCCTCCTCAAAGGTAAACTCACGGTTAGATATCATTTAAAAGTTACCTGAAACGCAACAGAAGTGTATTTGGCGTACAGACACGGGCGTTGATATATATAGAAATACAATTGTATTCCAATATAGACCGTATTACATTGACTTAAGGACCGATGTGTATACTATCAATGCTCTTAACCGTACATACATTATCACGTAAAAGGCCGTCCATTGAGATTTAAAAGTTCTGTTATTTTGATACAGAGCTAGATTGTCTAGATGTTGCTTTCCAATAATTTTCCATTTCACCTTCCAGGTTTTCTTTCAAGAAGAGGTTAGTTTAACTTAAACATTACTTATCGGCGCGTAGTAATAATACACGTGCACGTGTTGTACACATTTTGCGAAAAGGACATTTTACGTAAGGGGTATTTTGCGCTAGAGGACATTTTGCGAAAATTGCATTCTGCGACGAAGCCTTCCGACTTCCGAGGGCGTGGGCTCGAGGATTTGATATAAATAACTGACGTAAGTCACTCCGAGGAATGGCTGTTTGTCTTGCAACCGGCGAAGTAAAAGAGATTTTATTTTGTACACTGACTATTTATATGTTTGGTAATTTAGACATGATAAAGTATAAGACTTTAGAAAAACCAATGAACACCGGCAGCATGCCCGAAAAATGACACGTTCCGTAGCAGCAGCATCAGCAGCAGTAATAGCATCTATCACGCATCTATCTCTCACCGTTATCTAATTATCCGCCGTAAACCGACTTTACAGACAACAGTCTTTTTTTTGATTCATAGAAAATTTTTGGGTAGAATTTTAAAGGTTGATTTGTAAATTGTTTGAGCTTATACTTATTAATGAAGTTAAGAATAAGTGGTAAGCTCGAATAGTTTTAATGATTAAATCCTTCCTTTGCATACTTAACTAATAATTTAAATGTGTAAGGTTGTGTTTAAGTAATAAATAGTAATAGTATAAATAGTAATAAATAGCTCGCAAATCTATTCAGCCAGAATAGATTTGGGTAAAAATTAAAACTCAGTTCACTTTAGTCAACTCAGGCCATTGCTATTTATCCGAAATTCGTCCCTTGGCAACCTTGGAAAATATAAAAATAACTAAACTAAAGGACCTTTAAGGTAATTACTTAAGAAAAGAAGTCGTATTAGATATTTAAAATATACTTAAGTACAGAATTTAGATAAATTGCCACCCCGTAGGCCTATCCTCTCGACCATGTCCTCACCCAACTCCTTGAAAGGCTGGTAATGCTTCTGTCACATCCTGGTGTTGCAATTGTCCATGGGCAGCGGTGATCACTTACCATCTGGTGATTGGTTTGCTCGCTAGCCGTCGTATCATCATTAGGTCTTTTTAGTCTCCACTACAGGAGCACGATCCTCTGTACTACTAGAGCCATACATTGTCAGAGCAGTCAGAACTTGGCCTACACTCTCCACGCTGGCCAGACGGGTTGGAGAGGTCTCACAGATGTTTATAAGCTTTGTTAAGCTTGTATTTCCTAAGTCGCCTTCTACGATATCCACGGGAAGACTTGGAGTGGTCCTTTTCTACTCTGTCGGGTACCAGCCGTAAATACAATTTGATTAAAATTCGCAAATTTTCATTTTCTCAATAAATAAACGCGTTCGAATTCGAAAACTTGTAGAACATACAATTCTTGTAAATATATTCGTCTATTCTAGTTTATCGATATCTTTGTCGCACTAGGGCGACATAAATCGAATTATCGAGTAGTGGTGGCGGCGTTTTGTCGCAGCGGATAAAAGGTCCTTTATAGACACATGTTTAGATTTCCTGCCGAAATCGTGAGTGGAATGATCACACTCTTACATTTTTCATTATATATTGCTCGTAAATAGTTTCTTACGCAGAGAAATCGGGTTTACGCTCTTCGGGTTTATAAAAGAAAATCCTGCTGTGATAAAATGCTTGGGAGGGAAATACTAAACTAGTTTAACTAGTTGGTGTATCTTTTTCTGCGCACAAGCAGATGTGTACTTTATGTACGGCTTTTTTTTCCAAAATAGGCATATTGCATATAATTTTTCAACCGACTTCTAAAAAGGAGGAGGTTCTATGTTCGACTGTATATATTTTTTTTATTTATGTATGTTAAAGGAACCAAGTCAGAGGCCGAGAGGCGGTTCCGAAAAACTAACACCAGGGTGTGCATGGTCGATTGACCGTGACACCTACACGAAATGATGATAATGATTTATGTATGTTCACCGATTTCTCCGTCAATTATGGACCGATTTTCTAATTAGTTCCATTGGAACCAAGTCAGGATTTGATGGTGGAATCCGGAGAAATCGAGGGAAACCCCAAATCTCAAAGGCATGTACATTGTTTTTCACATATTTTTTACAAAAACAACCGACTTCTGCGATGAGATCCTGATTTCCGTATCTTAGTACCACCCTTGGGATTTAACCAAATTCAAAAAAGGAGGAGGTTCTATGTTTGACTGTTTTTTTGGTTACGTGTGTTCACCGATTTCTCCGTCAATAGCAACATCATCATCATCATTTCGAGTAGGTGACACGATCAACCGACCATGCACACCCTAGTGTCAGTGTTCTTCGGAACCGCCTCTCGGCCTCTGACGTGGATCCTTAAACGACTACCAAATGGCAGCCGGGACCAAAGGCTTAACGTGCCTTCCGAAGCACGGAATCATCTTTATTATCAGACAATCAGGTGATTCAAGCGTGCAATGTCCTAACCAAACTGGAAACAACTAAACAAAGTAGGCTTCCCGTGGGAATCGAACCCACGACCCCCAGGTCTACAGGCAAACGCCTTAACCACTGGACCACGGAGGCAGTTAGCTGCTACTTGCTGTCCCCCATGCATCTGAGTGAGTAGTATCTCAATATTTTCATACCCCTCCCAAATCTAATAAATTGCTATCCTTCCCCAGCTTAGTATGGATATGGATGTTCACCAGATAGAAGCGAGAGCGGGTCATCATCATCATCATCTGGTCTTTTTTCACTGCAGGAGCATGACACTCTCTGTACTACCGCAGCCATCTTGGCCAGAGCAGATAGAGGATTTGGCCTACACTTCTCCTCGCTGGCCAGACGGGTTGGAGAGGTCTCATTGATGTTTGTGAGCTTTGTGCTTGTATTTCCTAAGTCTCCTCTTACGACCTTCATGGGAAGACTTGGAGTGGTCCTATTCTACTCTGCCGGAAACCACACGACTAGAAAGCGCAGCACACCTCTCGACACCCCTGAGTCAGCCACACCGGTGTTGCCCCTTTTGCCGGCAATAATCGTCGGCTAGTTTGAGGGGGCCATCTAGTGGGCAGCAAGCCACCACCTGCCAATTATAGGCAGTAATCATAATAATGGCAGGTGTCCGACCCTTTGCAATAAACCAGCACAAGTCCAGTGCATTGCCACCGCAATTGCCCGCTCGTTTGCCTCATTCAGATCTTGTTGAGAGCAAGAAATTGGGCTTTCTGGGCACTTCAAGAGGTGGCTCATAGATTGGATAGCACCACAGTAGCACTCACTATTTTTGGAGAAACCCAATCTACTTTATTTTCGTAGCATCTGCGGTGGCAATGCACTGGTCGAAAGTTATTTAATTAAACGCAAAGCCATTTTACGACTCGATAGAAGAAGCAAAGTCCACCGACATTTCAATCCCATAACCATCATATTTTTCGTTTATAATAGAATAGTTCCTCTTCCAGCCAAGACCTGTTCAAGGGCATATCATGTTTTGATACTTTCAGGCAGAGCGGTTCACTGGTATATAATTTTGATACTATATTTTGTAACAAATACATATTATATAGATAAACATCCAAGACCCAGGCCGATCTGAAAAAGATCATTTTCCATCTTGACCTGACCGGGGATCGAACCCGAGGGTGCCCTCGTATCGCAGGATGGCGTGTAGCCTATATACAACACATGTTAAGATTTCTTCCTAAAATAAGTGGAAAGATCACTCTATTTATTTTTATTACGGGATTTTATGGCTCTAAACATAAAGGCTCTTTTTTGTTTATGCCCCGGAGACTATAAAGTTGGGGTGAGAGCGGTGTGTTTAAAAGTTGCAAACGTGTGTCGTAAAATCTACTTAGCCTTTAAGAGCCCGCCATATGCCAGGCGGCGTGGCGATACAAACGCGGATGGTCTAAACGCGTTGGCTACTTTGGATATTTTCGTTTTTTAGGAATATTCAAGGGTTATTCGAAAAAGCAAAACATATGATGGCTGCCTTATCTGTAATGCAATAATAATCAAAAGTTTCAAGGTTAATTTTAATGTATTTGGTGAATAATGCTATATACCGAGTAAATTTGACGTGATTTGGAGGCAACCTTGCAATTTTTTTCTATCGAGAAAATTTTACGCAATCGTGTTTTTGAGTCATATAGTTACCAGAGTTAGTCCTGAACTTTGCTGCATTTTTATTTCAACTTGAGTATTTAATTATTATTGATATAACAGTCAATCATGCAAAGCAGTGTGAGGTAGTATGGACCCTTAAGGTTGAGTTTCCCGTGAATGTACGCGAGAAGATCGGACTTTGACGCGTCACAACTGAGGACGGAACCGGGTACAGTGGTCGAATGAGGAGATGGATATAATTTTTTTTATATTTATTTGTTTTCCGTTTTACACAAGTTACATGCAAATACACGAGATTAAACAATGTCATATAAAATGATGGCTAAGATGCCATTAACTGCCTCCGTGGTCCAGTGGTTAGGCACGGCAAGGCTTCGGAAGGCACGTTAAGCCGTTGGTCCAGTGGTTAGGCACGGCAAGGCTTCGGAAGGCACGTTAAGCCGTTGGTCCCGGCTGTCATCTGGTAGTCGTTAAAGGAACCACGTCAGAGGCCGAGAGGCGTTTCCTAAGACTGTGACACCAGGGTGTGCATGATTGATTAACCGTGACACCTACACGAAATGATGATGATGTCACAGTGCCACAAAAGGACCACAGCTCAGCCAAAGTATTACTACATTTGGCTGTCGTGATTCTGTATTTATAAATATATTAAATATCGTGTTAAGGAAAATGATGCCGGTTTTAATTTTGGATCAAAGGCCCGAGGACAAAGCGGGAGGGTCATGCATAAAATTGGCCCCTGAACTTGTCAAGAAAATTTCATAACCTTTTTATAGCATTGATATGTTAATTATAATTTACATACAGAGTTATTTAGATATTTTATATTATTTTATTGATTTGTATATTATCCTTACTAATATTATAAATGCGAAAGTGAGTTTGTTTATTACGCTTTCACGCCGTAACTACCGAACCGATCATCATGAAATTATAGTATACAAGTTCTTTGGAGTACGGAGAAGGACAAAGGCTACCTTTTATCCCGGGAAAAAGTACTGTTCTCGAGGGATCGACATTGACGCGGGCGGAGCCGCGGGCGAAAGCTAGTAGGTTATGTTTGTGAGATTATATCTAAACAGAAGAGAGATAAACGTTTTGAATCTTTAGATGGAAAACAGATCCTACGACTGAACTGATATTGATGAAATTTAAAGAAGATCAATCTTGAGTTGGGGAAAACCTGAAGATGCCTCGTGTAGAGGCGAAACAAGTGTTGCGAGGACGACGGCCGATATTGCTGCAGCCTCAAATGATGCAGCAGTATCGACCAGGGTTGCATGCATCAGTTATTGGTGGCGGGCATGAAGGGACTATCAGTAGTGAGTGGGCGCTGGCCACCAATAGTCTATATGAACCAACTGGTTGCGTAAGCAAGCAAAGCAAATTAACTCAAAGTAGTTTCAATCTGTCTTAGTCTGCCTGAGGCACTGTAGCCTCTAAACCCACGACCCCTGGGTCTACAGGCAAACGCCTTAACCACTGGACTACGGAGGCAGGTATGTAGGTAAGGCTCAGGTACCTTCATTCTTAAGGTAAGTTAAGATCGATAATTAATGCGAGCGTACCCGCGTGCAAAATTTACTGTGAAAATAAACCTCCAATATCAACATAGTAACTTCAACAGTTTCGCGTCAACATTTACCTTTTGTGCTGTCATAACTCGTGTGTAGTACGGTTGGAAGGATCCTTTATAACACACCGTGCCAGAACTGATGAGTCCGATTAGCAGTAGCTTTTCTAATGGGTAGCAGCGTCGTAAACACAAGAAGTCCAAAAACCAGCGCTCGTTAACCCTGCCAAGCGAGGTGAGTATGGCAATATCCTCTCATCGTTTTATCATATCTGTTGTTGTTGCACGCTCGATCGCTAACATAACGTGTTCCACAAAAATATGTAAATTGTAATTGTATATAACATGATATCAGAAAAAAAAGAAAAGATAAAAATATAAAATATCATACAAAGCCCTTCAGGCAAGTAGGCGACCAATACTGTTGAAAAGAGTTTCTTTCGGCGTCTTCTTCTCTGCAGTGGTCGGTTACGAAACGCTAGTAGTTTGTAGCTTTTGAACAATAATTCATAATTGGAATATAATATAATAAGTGTTATTTAAAATGTGAATTGACGTGAAAATGTGGTAAAAACAAGGCGTATTTTCTGAATAAATCTTTGAATCGAACAAGGAATAATTGGGAGAGGCCCTAGTCCAGCTGTGGACTTTTTGTGACCGATGATGTTTTTGGGAATTGTTCACAGTATGTCGAGTTCCACCACGTTGACGCGATATATAGGGACATCACGACGCGCCTCGTGGAGGCAACGGGAGACTTGAGAGCTGGCAGTTTTTTTGCTCAACGTATAAGTCTCACGATACAGCGAGAAAACGCTGCCAGTGTTTTGGGCACGTTGCCTCCCTGTGGCGCGTTGGAAGATTATTTTTATTTATAATTTTTACTTGTTTTATGGCAATTATTGTACAAGTTGCATTATTAGAATAATAAATATGAAGGCCCAATATGATGACTTCCCATAACGTTGAAAGTAGTCGAAACCCATCACGCCATCATCTAATGACGTAGATTCAATGTGTACACTCGCATTCAAAAATATTATTATTTTCTATACTTACAGCAACATCTATTCCATCTGTAACGAAGACAGCAAAGCAGTGCTTCGAGGAAAGCGAAACCGCCGTGTCCTCAGAGCACTGCTTAAAGGGAAGCGAAACCGTCGCGTTGCCACCCCTAACACGGCGAGTGTTATGATGGTCATCGTAATAGACCGAACTAGTAGGCGATTCCGACTAAATAAACATTTTTTTTTGAAGGACTATGTAGCTAGCTCCAAGTGAGCTTTCGCTATTTCACCGGGCGTTTGAGGCGAGGGCAGATTGCTCTCAGCCTATATATACAAAATTACCAAAGGACCCCCAGAAGGGACGGACCTCGGCTTAGGGCGTTGCCTGTGTGCGCAAGGCTTGGAGAGACAGCAAACTCTCATATTGGCTGATGGGCCGAGTATACGTGCATGCAAGCCTCAAGGGTCAATCTGAGATGATTTATTGACTGAATCGCGACCGGGGTGATCAAATCTAAAAAAATCTTGATAGCGCTTTTCAGCCTTTTACATATTTGTACAATGCCATCTATGGAAGCCAGAACTAACTAAAAGTTACACATTCCATGCAAAACAAAACAACGAAATTCAAATACTCAAATCTCATTAAGCGAGTGCCGCGCGAACGATAAACGTCGCTACTGCGCAAGCCATTAGGCTGCGCAGAACCATTCGGCGATTAAGAAAAAAGATGAAGTCTTAATATTTTCATATTTATATCTTTATAAAAAAAAACAAGAATTGGGGAGACTTCCGAGACGTACATATAAATATTGTTATGTGAGAATTATTGTTTTAGACGTAAAAATTACAAAGTTTTTGAAGAAAAATGCTTTTAGATATCATTTTTAAATTTGATATGTATCTGTTTCAAATTCCAACAGGGGGGCGATCTTGTTCAAAGTGTGATATAAATTATACAAATAATTTTGATGTATTTAATTAATTCAGCGCATAGTACTAGTGATTTGAAAAACACGTCAATTTTTACAATTTCGTGCAGTACCGCCTTAAACACTCATCTTTTACCCTATGGGTTTACTTATATTAAGGCGATACCACTGTAAATAAGGTCGTTCTGACCCTTATTTATCTCGCAAAATACTTAAATTAGGAGTTTCGAATCTAAGTAATATGATTTTTGACTATTTCATCTCCAAAAATTGAAGATGAAAACACGTTTTGATAAAATTTTCTCGATAGAAATATTTTTTGAAAAATGGTCTTCGTTCGCAGAGTTTTTGTTATTGTAGCTCAAATGCAACGAATGAAATAATGATTTTTAGACTAAAAGATAGGTTATTAGTAATTCATCAAAATGTAAATATGAAAATAAAATTAACCGGTCTGATTTTATATAAAATAGAAATAACGAATTTGGCGCTTACGTTTTTTTCTTTGAGCGACTCGAGACTATCTCCTATCTCATCATTCACGGGCTAAACCGCCAAGCGCTATCCCTTGCGCGCACTTGATCAGTCCTTTGCCGAGCGAAGGTACCAAACATTTGAGTCCTCGTCTTAATTCTGTGCTATGGGCCTGGATAACCATGAGTAAAACGGTGTTTTTATTATGATACTACTATGAGTCGTGTAGTGTAAAGAATCCTTAGAGCAGCCTTCAAACGAAATTGTTGCTTCACAAAGAGCTGCGAGCACTGGTGTAATTAACAACAACCACTACATGGTGTCCTGCCCAGATTGCTCAGTATTTTTTATTACCTACCAGCTCAATTATTTGTCTTTTGCAATTTGCGGTATTCAGTAACAGCCACCGTGGTCCAGTGGTTAAGGCGTTTGCCTGTTGACCCGGGTCGTGGGTTCGATTCCCACCGGAAGCATACTTTGTTTAGTTGTTCCCAGTTTGGTTAGGACATTGCAGGCTTGAATCACCTGATTGTCTGATAATAAAGATGATTCCGTGCTTCGGAAGGCACGTTAAGCCGGTGGTCCTGGTTGTCATCTGGTAGTCGTTAAAAGAACCACATCAGAGGCCGAGTGGCGGTTCCGAAGAACTCTGACACCAGGGTGGGCATGATCGATCGACTGGCCAATTGACACCTACTCGAAATGATAATGAGTATTCAGTGTGTATGTTAGTTCATAAACTTTTATGTATATGCTGTATTAATGTCTATATGTTTGCTCGGGTCAAATGTGGCTGAATTTTGAAGCAGTTATCCTCAACCAAGTAAGCTGAAAATTTGTACACTTATGTAGTTTAAATTAAATGCAATATTTATTTATTTATTTATTGTGTTGTTATTGAGCTAATTTGATATTAAAGAACTTCTCGATACCGAATACGACCATTTAATCCAGAGCATATAGAAAAATGCTATGCTTGCTATGCTTATTTTGTGTTCTAAGGCCAGGACCAAGTTATGACATATATAAATACTAATAATAAATCTGTAGCCGTGTGGTATCCGGCAGAGTAGAATAGGACCACTCCAAGTCTTCCCGTGGATGTCGTAGAAGGCGACTTAGGAAATACAAGCTAAACAAAGCTTATAAACATCTAAGAGACCTCTCCAACCCGTCTGGCCAGCGTGGAGAGTGTAGGTCGAGTCCTCTGGCTGCTCTGGCCAAGTATGGCCCTAGTAGTACAGAGAGGGTCGTGCTCCTGTAGTGGAGACTAAAAAGGACATTATGATGATGATGATGATGATACATCAATAGGCATGTTCATTGTTTATGATTCTAATTTTGAACTTTTTAACGTCCCTATTCCCGCCTTTATCTCTTACGTGGTAGAGAGTGACATATGACATACTTAAAGGCGACGTTGAGCGTGGTTGGAGGTCGTGTAGGTGGAAAACGGAAATAATATTGATGGGTCGCTAGCCACATCGCCTATTGAAATGATTCCTTACATTTTCAGTAATTCTTTCGACCTCTCTTTCTCTTTCTGCCTCTCTTTCTCGCATTAATATTTGAGTAGCCGCTCAAATATTAATGCGAGAAAGAGAGGCAGAAAATAACGACGATGTCGCAGGTAAAAACTAGACCCACGACCCACGACGCCTTAACCACTGGACCACGGAGGCTGACTTACGCTTGGTGGATTAATATCTCGCGTTGTATGTTACCAATATTATATCTATCTATCTAAAAACAGTCTATGTTATGTGAATATCTTAAAGACTATATATTACACACAGTAAGATAAACTGCTTTGTAAGGTTTTCATGTGATCTTTACAAAACCTTTTTCATATCTTGGTTATTTTTGGTTTGTTTTATGAGGGTTATAGAAACGAGTTATTTAGAACCATTCTATAATTATATCGCCAGTTGGCGAGTTAATCTTGTTTATCAACGAAATTATGGTGTAGTTCCATCCGTCGATTCGACGGAGGCCCTGGCGACAATTCTTCACGGATCCACTGGTTTGATCACAGACGACGTAGCAAGGCAGATAATCACTAGCCCGCTAAGTAAATCTCACTACAGCTACACTATGACAGATTTTTTTAGTTATTCCACACATTGTTCATAATCATGGGCATTTATAACACCAAGTGATATTGATTTCACATTATTAAGTCCACTAAAATCAATTTGCAAAACAATCCAAAACTAAAACCGTCGAAATTCCCGCCAACTGCATCTCTTGGTTAGGTAGTTTATTAATATAAAAAAAATATATATTATAAAATCGCCTAATAATTTAAAAAAATATATACTTTTATTTTGATAGATACTAAGTGCATAGTGGGTAGAAATTGAGTTTTAAGATTCCGTTACATACGTATATGTATATTTAAGTGAAGTTATTAAGAAACCTGTTTTCCGTGCGTTTTTTCCCGGCTGCATCCTTACCTTGGAAGCGTCGGAACCCAAGGTCTGCAATAAGATAATCAAGCTGTGATATGTTTTGGCGAAAGATTTTTACGGCCCATCCCTGCTACCTGCCTTACGACAGCTCTTCTTGGGTATCTCCAGAACCGCGGTAAATACCTCTAAAATATGACCGCGCCGGGAATCGAACCCGCTACCATTTATGTCGCAGGCTGGAGAGTTAACCACCGAGCCACGGGCACTAACAAGAAACGTTTAAAATCATTAATTTTTTACACAATTATCAATTTAGAATAAAATCCAAGGTCTTTTTCCTTTTAACATATTTAATTTACAACTATATTTTCGTAAATACAGCTATACGATGCTTGAAAAAGGGTAAATATCCGACGGAGCCGCGAGCGACAACTAGTATAACGTAAGTGAAATCACTATCATGACCTATCCGATCACGAAATATGATACTTTGCCAAAATTGTCAACCAGATTGAGGGGGCGTTGCGTAAACGCCCCTTGTGCAGGATACGATACCCAGTACCAAACACTCTCTAATTTACAAGCTGAATCCAACTCAGTAACACATGGACCATGTCCAAAAAACTTTTTGTATTGTTGACCGTGTGGATCTTGGACGCCGACTGCAACTATGACGACCGAGCCAGGATCAGGACTTCTGATGGGAACCTCTACTTTGAACCAGCGAGAGGCAAAAATATTTATTTCCGCACCAACGGGCCGCAGTCCAGTGTATTTATCGGGGATAACAATCTTATCAATGTGACCTCTCGAAGAAGCCCTTCACAGGCGCATAGTTATGAGGTAGAAACACTCTCTTATTCTTCGAACGACGTGTTGCGACGTCTACAGGCATTGGAAAGTTTAAATTTTGTGTTGCATGATGAATTCATGTCAAATGTTTCAGTTCTACAGACAAGAATTTCAAGTATACATGTAAGACTCGCCCTATTGCAACACCAAATCGATAGCTGGACAGTAAACCAGTGCCAGCTTCACACTTGCCAAAACGGAGGCATTTGTCTAAACTTGATCGGTGATTTCCACTGCCTGTGTCCATCAAATTGGGAAGGAAGAAACTGCGAAATTGATGTAAATGAATGCCGTAACTTTGCTGAAACAGATTTGGGTTGTCAGAACGGTGCGGACTGCATTAACAGGCCAGGGAGTTACGAATGTCAATGTAGATCGGGATGGTTTGGAACACACTGTACCAAAAGAAACATGGACTGCTCTGCAGGTAATTTCGAAATGTGTGGACATGGTACGTGTGTGCCTGTAACTTCGGGAGATGGCATCAAGTGCATTTGTGATCAAGGATGGACTACGAATGGTAGCGTTGCATGTATGACCGATGTTAATGAATGCGACACTAGCTTGGGTTCCCGATGTTCAACAAATCCGAGGGTGGAGTGCATAAATCTTCCCGGATCGTTTAGATGTGGGCAATGTCCTCCAGGGTTTCAAGGAGATGGATACGTTTGCTATGATATAGACGAATGCGCGACTCTTAACGGCGGTTGTAGCTCAATGGTATCATGTTACAATACCATCGGGTCTCGCATATGTGGGGCATGTCCATTAGGATACGTGGGTGACGGTGTAACATGCAGCTGGAGGGGTTCATGTGGTGTTGATCATGGAGGTTGTCACCCATCCGCTACATGTTTTGAGAACTCAGGGCTCGGAGGAGCAGTTCAGTGCGAGTGCCCGCAAGGCATGGAAGGTGGTGGAGTTGGTATACATGGATGCTACGTAGCGACTAGTAACAGTACAAGGAGTTGTGAAAGTCGTCCGTGTGGCCCTAACGGACGATGCCATACACTTCGCGGTGGTTACTCATGCATTTGCTTAAGAGGCTACAGTGGTGCTCATTGTAATATAAGAACACAGAAATGTGCTATAAATCCATGCAAAAACGGAGGCCTTTGTCGGCCTGATAGTACTATAGCACTAGGAATCAGATGTGAATGTACTACACAATACACGGGAACTCTGTGCCAGGAACGATCTCGTTGTGGAAGCATACTGCGCGCAGAAGAAGGCAGCCTCGTGTACCCGTTAAGTAACACAACCTACGGGTCTAATTCCAAGTGCGCTTGGATTATTCGGACTATTCCTGAAAAAGTGATTAACGTAACATTTAGTCGATTCAATTTGGATCGCTCGCCCGAATGTAATTTCGTTTTCTTACAAATACACGATGGCCGCAGCACAGCCGATCCTTTGGTGGGTAGATTTTGTGGCGATGAACCACCAATAGATGGTCATATAATATCAAGCCAACATAATTTGTATTTATGGTTCTTGTCAAACATGGCGGGCAATCACAATGGCTTCGCGCTGCATTGGAATAGCGTGTCGCCAGTCTGTGGGGGCGAAGTGAACGCGACGGTGCATGGTGCCATCAGCTCTCCCGGTACACCCGGTAAGTATCCACCAAACCGAGATTGCTATTGGCATTTAAAGACTACTTTAGGTAAAAGAATACAATTGCATTTCTTTCAACTAGATATAGAGTCCCATAACAATTGTAGCTTTGATTATTTAGCAATTTACGATGGTTATCAAACCACAGATCATCTTCTCGAGAAGTATTGTAGTGCAACCCAACCTGCCCCCCTGCAATCATCGGGCCCGGAAATACTATTACATTTTCATTCTGACTCTCACAGTTCGGGTAAAGGTTTTCAAATAACATACGCGCCTGTTGAAGGCGTTCCAGGTTGCGGGGGTATCTTCAGCGGGGACAGAGGGGAGGTTTCTTCACCATCCTACGACGGTTTATACATGAGTAATTTGATGTGCGAATATAATATAAGAACAGGTCAGGACACTCAAATTCGATTAGACTTCAAATTGTTCAAACTAGAACGTTCGAGAAATTGCAAACGTGACTATTTAAAGATTTACGATGGTTCCTCATCGGAATCTCCTATTATTGGTACATTTTGCGGAGAATTAGATCGGATAATAACACTGAATTCAACTTCAAATACTATATTTATAGTATTCAGGTCAGATAGGTCTCGCGGTGGAGAAGGATTTAAAATAACTTATAAAGTTATGTGCAACTACTTTGTACGTGGAGACAGCGGTGTCATCAAGTCTCCTGGATATCCCTTCACTTACCCTGATAACAGAGTTTGTGAGTACGTAATCGAGACGACTCCCGGTAAAGCCATACAGCTATTCTTTCAAGATTTTGACATCGAGGGCGATACAGCCTGCAATTTTGACAACGTAGAGGTTAGAGATGGGTTTCATGCTAATTCCACACTTTTAGGAAAATACTGTGGCAACAATGTCCCTCCTTCCCAAACGTCTTCCCAAAACATTATGTACATAAGGTTTAATTCAGATATGAGCCAAACTGGTAGTGGATTCTATGCCAACTTTACTACCATTGATATTGAATGTGGAGGTATTTATAAAGATCCCACAGGAACCATAACTCACCCTTCAGAAGGTGATAAATACAAAAGAACCCAAACATGTACGTGGATAATTGTAGCGCCGGCAGGTAAATACATACGGTTAATTTGGAGCAGATTTGAAATCGAAGACTCAGAACTTTGTACCGCAGACTATTTAGAAATTAGTATGATAGATGATAACAACATTACACCAAGAAAATTTTGCGGTCATACTTTACCTCCAACTATAATCATACCAACAAACAATGTTATGATGATATTCGAGTCAGATGTAGCCATACAGTCTAGTGGATTCTCCGTAACGTATACTTTGATAGATGATAAGGGCTACTGTGGAGGTCAATTAATACAAAATCATGGCATTATATATTCACCAGGCTGGCCAAACAGATATAGTAAGAATCTGGACTGCGTTTGGACCATTGGCGTTCCAATTGGACATCAAATAAAATTGAATATTTCTGATTTTGAGTTAGAAGATCCTTATTACAGAACTAAAAAATGTGACGATTATCTACGAGTAACAAACGGTCCATCATCGTCGTCACCATTGATAGGCGAATACTGCGGGAAATTTAGTTGGAAATCTGTTACTTCCACGGCCAACACTTTATATTTACATTTTCATTCTGATTACTTACTTGGTGGAAAGGGATTTAGGATTGAATGGGACAGTACAGTCACGGGGTGCGGGGGGACGTTTACAGGCTATGAAGGATCCATATCATCTCCGAATTATCCACACAGTTATGAAAAAAGTTCAGAATGCTTCTACAGAATTGCTACAAATCAAGGATCGAGGATTACTATTAAATTTATAGAATTGGATTTAGAAAAAAACGACTTATGCGATGACTACGTCGAAATATTTGACGGTCGAAATCCCGAATCACGTAGTTTAGGTCAGTACTGCAATACGCCGCCGAAGCAAGTCATCGAAACTTCAAGTAACTATGCGTTTATTAAATTCAAATCTGATTTCATGATTGGCGGCAAGGGATTCTTACTCAGTTATAATGCTGTATGCAATAACACTTTAACAGGATATTACGGCGTAATTGAAAGTGTCAATTATCCTAATAACTATCCCATTAACTTAAATTGTACATGGATGATAAGTGTTCCGAAAGGGAGCAAAATTAACGTAACATTCACTAATTTTGATGTTAGATATAACATATTGTGGTACTGGGGAACTGCAAATAGCGTAGTATTCAGTCCAATGCGGCGCCCAATCTTTCCTTGTAATGTCGATTTCCTTTTGATTGGCGAGCCTGGCAATAGAGACAGCATAACTCGTCATTGTGGATTACAAGTTCCTACAAAATTTAGTACAGTTAGTAACCTATTAAATATATCTTTTTTCACAAAAGATATAAATGTACCGCAAGAACACTCAGGCTTTAGGCTAGAATGGTTGAGCTATGGCTGCCGCGGACATATAAAAAAAGTTAGTGGTTACTTAAATAAAACAATTTCATCGAATGATGTAGTGGAATGCGAGTGGCTATTAGAAGTACCTATAGGCAGAAGTATCAAATTTACTTTTGTTAAAGTGTACATGTTCGAAACGAGTAACTGTACTACTGATGCTATAGAAATATATAACGGACCGACTAAAGACTCGCCTCTTCTTACGAAATTGTGTCATATAAGTGATGACCCTACATCAGTAACATCTACATCAAACTACCTTCTCGTTAGATTAATAAAAGATTCTTCTTTAAAAGACGTGCATTTGGCAGCAGCTTTTGCAGTTGCCCCACTCACTTGTGGTGGCTATTTGAAAATTCACTCTGGTTTTATAAGTTCCAAAAATTATCCCAAAAATTATGACCATAATTTAGATTGCACTTGGATTATAATTGTACCCTCAGGTCATCGCGTTGCACTAGAGTTCAACGATATCGATTTGAACAATAAGGTTGATGACTGCTATGATTGTGTAAAATTGTATGACACAACAGATATTTTAACCAGTAACTATACTCATATTATTTGTGATAAATTATCCAGCAAATTTTATATCTCAAAAAGCAATGTTTTAGTGGTTCAATTTATTACAAATGAAGCTGGAACCGCTAAAGGTTTCAAAGCAAGCTTTGCTATGACTTGTGGAGGTGTAATAGCATTGACAGAATTTTCTGTTAATGGTGTAATTACTAATGAAAACTTCAAAAGCCATTCAAACTCTAGTTGCCTTTGGACAATTTTGGCTTCAACCCTGGAAGAAAAAGTATCCTTAACATTAACACACTTATCATTACCCATTGCATACGACCATATATCAAACCAAACGTGCCCAAATTCTTACCTGAAGATTCTTGATGGGGATGACGAAAATGCGCCCTTGATCAATGAGTATTGCGGTCGCACAGTACCGGCAACCATTGTCAGCCGCGGTAGCGCACTTACAGTCATACTCGGTACTCATGATAATGAAATTAACGGAGTTTTCTCAGCATACTACTCAACAGTCGAAACGGCATGTGGAGGAACTTTTACTTCTGAAAGTGGTGTCATTGCTTCTCCAAACTATCCTAATCCTTATCCTGTAAACGTTGCTTGCGAATGGATACTCAAAACTTCACCTGGAAATAGTGTCTCTATTAGCATCGACATGTTGGATATTGGTTATTCTGAAGAATGTAATGAAGATTATCTAGAAGTTCGTGAGAATGATGGAGCTGGTCGAATACTTGGCATTTATTGTGGCAGTACCCTTCCAACCAACACAACTGCAGCATCAAACTTGTACATCAAATTTCGCAGTGACAACCAAAGCCCTGGACGAGGATTCTTAATTCATTACAGCTTAGTCTATGGAAATAATATTGTTGGCACGAATTATGGCGAGATCTCATCGCCCCTGTACCCGCGTCCGTACGACAGCTCAGGTGAATTCTGGTGGCGCGTCACTAGTGGAAATCAAGCTATTAATTTAGAAGTAGACAAACTACAAATTAATACAGACAACGAATTTTGTGGTGATGATAACTTGAGTATCTACGATGGTCACGATGAAGAAGCACCACTTCTCAAAAAGCTTTGTGGAGCACTGCACGGTGAAGTTGAAGTAATACGCACCTCGTCCAATGCAGCTTATATAAAACTGACATTGAATGAGGCAAGCACAAGAGCCCTGTTTCATCTACGATGGTCTCAAGGTGATAGAGATATAGATCAAACTATTGACAAACCTAAGTGTGGCAATAACGAAACGTTAACAGTAATGGCTGGGCAGTTGGAAACCTTTTCCTCGCCCAACTATCCTCGCCATTATGACGATGAACAGAATTGTGAATGGATATTTAAGGCTACAGCGGGTCGACATTTAGCACTGAATTTTATTGATTTTAATATTGAAGAACGCGAACCATGTACTTATGGAGATTTTGTGTCTATATATGAATCAGAAGTTCCTGCGAGATGGAAAATTGTTAAAGAAAATATGTGCCTGAACACGGATGCTCAAAAAGGTTTTAGTGGCAGTACTTTTATGAAAATTACATTCCGTAGTGATACCTCTTACACTAAAAAGGGATTTAGCGCTGTAGTTAAGTCTATATGTGGTGCTAATTTGACTGATCAATCGGGAGTCATTGAGTCAACTACAACTGAATTAATAAGTTTACCTTACAGATGCGATTGGAAAGTAACGGTACGTGCCGGGCGTCGAATTAAATTAGAATTTATAAATTTTCATATTATGAATAAAGATGATGACTGTCAAACATACATAGTTTTTCATAACGGTGAATCTCTGGAATCATCTATACTTTCAGATGGTAAATATTGTGGTTATTTACACGAGAACAGGAGTGCTATGATTACCTCAGGTAACAACTTATTTGTTAGTTATATTAGAGGCAGTTATAAAAGTCCCCAGCAATTTAAACTGCATTATGAAGAAATTCAAGCGAACTGTGGAGGGACATCGATACTAAATGCCGACCACGCTTGGGAAATAATAAGCACTCCAAACTATCCAAATGTTCCTGATCCCTATATTGAATGCAGTTGGCTTTTTACTGGACCCAAAGGTGAAATATTACGAGTAGATTTTATAGAAAGATTCGATGTTCATAAAGAACAAGACTGCATTTCAGAATTTGTAGAAATACACGATGGTTCATCAGCTTTGTCACCAACAAAGGGACATTATTGTGGTCAAAATCCCGGAACAGTAAAATCTAGTGGTAATTCAGTATTCATAACATATGTAACCGATAGAGCAGAGCCTAACAATGGATTCAAAGCTAACATATCTATTGATGTATGTGGCGGGATAATAACAGCCTCTGAAGGGGAAATATCTTCTCCTGGTTACCCCAACACGATACACTTGCCTCCAGGAACGATTTGCGAATGGCATATTAAAGGCCTTGATGAACATACAATATCCATAACACCACAAGAAATGAAATTGCCAGTATCTGAGCCAGATTGCGCTACAAAAGTTACAATCGAAGAGTTTGATCCGGTTGCTAATACAAATGATTTATTAAAATTATACTGCCCATATGAAGGAGTTTTTGGTCAATCTGTAGTTCAAACGTCTGATAACAGTGCTATAATTAAACTTCATATTGGTACATCCTCGGAATACAATTCGGCAATACGTACAGGTTTTCGGCTGACGTTTAAATCCTCTAAACATTCTTGTCGTGGAATATTAACAACTTTTGAAGGCTATATTACAACTCCCAATTTTCCTAGGAATGTAAACACAAATTTCTGTCATTGGAGTATTAAAGTTCCTGATCAGAAACGGAGAATAAAACTGGAAATCCTGGATTCTTTCCGGAATGAAGTAATTATAAGCGAAGGGGGCTTTGAACGTATTTTAGGATACAAACCTGAATTCAATGTAAGTACGTATAATACTACATTTAAATCTTCTGGTAATACAATGGATATTTACGTAAAGAGTTCTCGTGAAGCTTCGTTCCGATTTAAGGCTAGATTTACCTCGCACGAACGTGCTATTTGTGGAGGTTCCTTGAGCGGGGTCACAGGGCAACTGAAGTCGCCCGACAAAAATGCCGCTTATTATTGCAAATGGAGTTACGATGGACATACGAGTACCGACCTAGAAAACAGTATAAATTTTTATAAATCATTATTTGTTACAGGCATTGTTAATTCATCTGATTCTGTTGGTAGGAGTGCTTGTCATTATTCTAATAGTAGATTTTCAATCGAAAATTTGAGAGAAAGATATGATTTTTGTAACGAGGAAGTATCTTACAGAATTCCGAGTAAGGATGTGAATTTCATAGCCGAAAAGAGCCTCAGTGATAATTTTACTTTTGATTTACAATGGCGGTTACAACCATGTGGAGGTATTGTACACGTTGATGAAAATACGGGGAATATTTTAAATATACCACAGTCATGTAATTATTCATTAGACTGTGCCTGGGCGTTATCTCGTAATTCATTTGAACCAATAGAGATAAGACTCGAAGGAAAATTTCATTCGAACTGCGATGAAGAATTTATAAAAATCGGAAGGATGTCATACTGGACAGACCGGCATTACTTATTTGATTACTGTAAAGATAAAACACAAAATTCGCCCGATGTTGTTTCGTTTAAAAATGCATTTATAGAATATCATTTGAAGGCACAAAGTTCTAGCGATATCAAAATCTTTGTCAGGACGGTGACTGGACAATGTGGTGGGAGCATAACTCGTCCTAGCCAATTTTCATCGCCAAACTTCCCTAAAGGCTATGACAGTAACATGGAGTGTGAGTGGGAAATCCAATCCGAAGGTCTTGGATTCAGAGTTTCTCTTCAGTTTATTACTCGATTTGCTATCGAGAAGACTCCCAATTGCACCAAAGACGCTGTCATAATCTATGACTGGAAAGATGATAATTACATTGAAATTGCAAAACTTTGTGGGCGTAATATACCACAAGTTTTCAACTCTACATACGACAAGCTTAAAATTGTCATGCGAACTGATAATGATACTAATTTGGATGGCTTTCAAGCTAGATGGTCACCGATCTGTGGTGGAACGTATTACGCTACCGACGCTCAACAGTACTTATATAGTCCTGGATATCCTTTTTATTGGCAATCAATGACCTGCACTTACAAAATAATAGCCCCTGATAAAAAGTTTGAACTTAAATTTCTAGATTTTAATTTAGAAGGATATCCAGGATCGTGTGAAAATGATAATTTGACGATAAGTTCAACTACTAATAATATGTTTTATGTTGAAATATTTTGCGGCAATGAAATTCCGAAGATAAATACCATGTTCAGCGAGGTCGAAATTGTTTTTAATGTCGATAGATCTATTCTACAAAAAGGATTCAAATTGACGTATTCCCTTTCCTCTTGCGACAGCCATATCACACAACCTACTACGATTGTTTCTGGTCCTCATGAAAATTACCATAATAATTTGAACTGTACTTGCATCATAGAAGCTCCAAAGAATAAAATAATTGTGCTTAAATTAATCTATTTTTACCTTGAAAAATCTTATGGATGTATGAATGATTACCTAGCTGTTTATGAAGGGTCGAGAACCGATATTGAAATGCGACTGGCACTTTTATGTGGTGACATAATTCCTTCCATGGCAATACGTAGTAAAGGAAATATCATGACTGTACAATTTATAAGCGATGCATATATGCAAGGTAAAGGTTTCAAATTTGATGTTGCTTTCACTTATTCCGAATCAGTTGGATGCGGTGGAGACATAAATATAACGACGTCATCTTACACATTAACATCTCCACACATAAACTCGCAAAATTCATATGAAAACTTTCTTGATTGTCATTGGAATATACTAGTTCCATTAGATCATGTTATTAAAGTTTCTTTCTCAACATTTCACATAGCTCCTTGTCATGTTGACAACCAAACTGCTACGGCCGACACCCAATGTGATTGCGATTTCGTAGAAATTAAGGATGGAATTAACCCGGACAGTTTGGTTATTGGCACTTACTGTGGACATACTCTTCCTCCAGAAGTAGTTTCATCCGGAAATATATTGAGTATAAGATTATCGACAGATGGTGAAGTCACCAGTTCTGGTTTCACGTTGACACTGATCGTTCAAGAATCAGTTTGCGGTTCGTCTTTGTTCGATTTGTCGCATGGCATCGTCCAAAAAATTAAGTCGCCTGGATATGACACTGAGTCTATACCTCGAGGTATCCATTGTGTTTATCATTTTATTGCCCCTAATCCGTATCAACTCATCCACATACATTTTAATGTTTTTGATTTACTGTCTGGAACTACGATTACGATTTGTGATAAAGATAGAATATTCATTACTAGCACCTCCCGGCCACTTGGCGTGTCACTCGGGAAAGATTACATGCAAGGGCACAGTGGTCAGTCAACATTAAGCTCATCAGTATTTATGTATTACAGTACGACAAGTAACGCCACTACGCCAGAAAAATACATTATATGTGGCTTTAAGGAATCTGTTGATATCTATGCAACCGGGTCATTTAAAATGAATATAATCACTTCTCCGCAAGAAGTATCCGGTCGATATAAAGGTGTAGACGTAGAAGTGTCAACGGTCGGATTCTGTGGCCGAAATTTTACAGAACTGTATGCCAGAGTACTAAACAGTTACGACTTTGATTCTAATATAACCATTGATGACTGCTATACTCTAATTAGTGTTCCCGAAAACTACACAATCTCTATATATTTTAACATACAAATTTACGTCTTATCATCATCAGGCGCTTATTTAGTATTATATGATGGAAATACAACAACATCAACAAAATTACTATCGTTGGGTAAAGGAGACGGCAATTACAATATTAACCCCATTTTCTCTACAAATAAAGATATTTTATTACACAATCATATACCTGGAATACAACATTTGGTGATGTACGATTTCACTTATATGGCAACAGACAAGGGTCGTGGTTGTGGAGGATATTTTTACGGTGCAGAAGGTACGGTAACCAGTCCTTTGTATCCTGCCGTGTATCGGTTTGCGAAATCTTGCGAATGGGAATTAGAGACACCTCATGGTACAAGAGTATCCTTGCATTTTGAGACTTTTGATTTGGGGAGCGACTGCGATCACAACTACGTCCAGTTGGTCGATAGGGCCGGGACAGTGCTGTCAAGTTACTGTTCGGAAACCCCCGCTCATTATACTAGTGTAGACAACTATGTGAAGATAATATCCGTGACCTCCAGGAATAACGGGGGGACGGGTTGGGATGCTACGTTCTTTAGTGTATTGTAAACGCAGAGTTTAATAATATAAATGCGAAAATGAGTTTGTTTGTTACGCTTTCACGCCATGACTACTGAGCCGATCATCATGAAATTTTGCATACAAGTTCTCTGGAGTACGGAAAAGGACATAGGCTACCCTTCATCCCGGTATTGTTCCCGAGTGAACGACGATGACGCGAGCGAAGCTGCGGGCGAAAGCTAGTTCCCTATAATTTAGAATCAAATTGTAGATAGAGCTATCCAATAGGATAATCTTATCTATATGGAAGGAGCTCTCTTTGCTCATGCCATCTAATTTTTCTAAGAGTTCGTGTGATGACTAAGAATAATTACTGAAGACCGAATGCGATGTGTGTTTATAATATGGTTATGGTAATTAGAAAAATAACGTAGCTAGCTTGAAATATTTTGATTCGGAGTGAATACCCAGTTTTACGTTTATCAAGTTGTTTAAAAAAATATCATATAATTTTTAACAGATTTAAAATTAAAATAAAATAATTTATTTAGATAAATAGTTTACAATTCATACTTTTAAGATTTAAAAATCCTTATCCTTACTAATATTATAAATGCGAAAGTGAGTTTGTTTGTTTGTTTATTTGTTTGTTTGTTTGTTACGCTTTCACGTCGTAACTACTGAACCGATCATCATGAAATTTTGCATACAAGTTCTCTTGAGGGGAAGGATTTAGGCTACCTTTTATCCCGGGAAAAAGTACTGCTCCCAAGGGATCGACATTGACGGGGGCGGAGGCGCGGGCGAAAGCTAGTACCTATATAATTTTATTCTTTATCTTGTAATTTTTATGTCATAAAAATTCTAAGATAATTTTACGAAATAGGTACTAGCTGTCCCTTCGGACTGCCTTTCACTATAAGAAAGAAACTATCCTATCTTTTAAGTTGGACCAAATTACAGATAGATACGAAGTTTGATTCATGTTACAAGCAATAATTTAGTAGTTTCAGAGTTTATCCCGAACATACATTGTGACACGAGATTTTTATATATAGGCATAGATTTATAGTTTTAAATATATTTGTGATAATAGATACCTCAACTATTATGTATGTGATGTATCAAGTATTAAATCTTTCTATGATTGTTTGTGTTTTATTTCCTTTCAATACGTATTGTGTTTGTTATTGCGTGTAGGTAAATCAAAGTACAGTGACCGGTACCAGGACTAGAATGGCTTCTTTATCCTAACTAATATTATAAATGCGAAAGTGAGTTTGTTTACTTGTTTGTTACGCTTTCACGTCGTAACTACTGAACCGATCATCATGAAATTTTGTATACACGTTATCTGGGGTACGGACAAGGACATAGGGTACATGTTATCCCGGGAAAAGTACTGTTCCCGAGGGATCGACATTGACGCGGGCCGCGGGCAAAAGCTAGTTTATTATAATTCTAGCTTATATACTAAGATAAATGTACAGTAGTGGGGTAGTTTGCTGATTTAGAAATACGTGTTCTGGTGTACGTGCAATAATTAACAATATTATTTACTTCCTAACAGCCTCCGTGGTCTAGTGGTTAAGGCGTTTGCCTGTTGACCCGGGGGTCGTGGGTTCGATTCCCACCGGAAGCATACTTTGTTTAGTTGTTTCCAGTTTGGTAAGGACATTGCAGGCTTCATCATCATCATCATCATATCAGCCACAAGAAGTCCACTGCTGGACATAGGCCTCCCCCAAGGATTTCCAATACGACCGGTTGGAAGCGGCCTGCATCCAGCGTCTTCCTGCTACCTTAGTCAGGTCGTCCGACCATCTGGTCGGTGGATGTCCGACGCTGCGCTTGCCGGTACGTGGTCGCCATTCGAGAACCCTTCTGCCTCATCGGCCATCGGTTCTACGCGCTATGTGCCCCGCCCACTGCCACTTCAAAGAGCTAATCCGCTGAGCTATGTCGGTGACCTTCGTTCTCTTACGAATCTCCTCGTTTCTGATTCGATCTCGCAGAGAAACACCGAGCATAGCCCTCTCCATAGCTCTTTGAGCGACTTTGAGCTTTCTTATGAGGCCCATAGTAAGGGACCACGTCTCGGACCCGTAAGTCATCACTGGTAACACACATTGATTATAGACTTTTGTCTTGAGGCACTGAGGTATTTTGGACGAGAAGACACTGCGGAGCTTCCCGAACGCTGCCCAGCCGAGTCGGATTCGTCGAAAGACCTCGTCCTCAAAGCTGGAACTTCCAACCTGGATCAACTGACCCAAGTAGACATATTGGTCCACAGCTTCAAGGATGGAGCTCCCAACAGATACCGGTGCAGGCACGACATGGACATTCGACATTATTTTTGTCTTGTCCATGTTCATTTTAAGGCCCACTTGTTGGAAACATTGCAGGCTTGAATCACCTGATTGTCTGACAAGAAAGATGATTTCGTGCTTCGGAAGGCACGGTGGCCGGTAGTCCCAGCTGCCATCTGGTAGTCGTTAAAGGAACCACGTCAGAGGCCGAGAGGCGGTTGCGAAGAACTCTGACACCAGGGTGTGCATGGTCGATTGACCGTGACACCTACTTGAAATGATGATGATGATGATTTACTTCCTTCAGGCACGTCACGTTCATATTCCTAAAGATGCAATATTTGTGACTATTTATCTGGCTTCTGTAGTTTTGTTTCGTGTGTTTACACACCATCTACGTGATCAATAGTTTTTTCAAGCTGCTTTTAGACATCTGACTTTTATCGACTGTTGACAGCCGGGACTACCGATTCTACGTAACTTCCGAAGCATGGAGGAGCTCGATATATGGTGCCGGTACTTAGCAGTGGACAGATCAACTGCCAAGTAGAGGCACCATCGTTCACGCCATCCACCTAGGTCATGTGTCTTTCTCGTCCAATCAAAATAGTTTTATTTTTATAGAACAGTACACGAATCGTCAAAAATTGTCACGAGGAAATAAAAAAGGCGACACTCACAGCTAAACTGCGCATTGAAATTCTAACTTATCAAAACAAACATGGCGGCTTGACCGAGTTGACTTTCATTGATGTGCATTCACATGAATTCGAGGTTTTATCGCGGTTAGAGTTTTTTGAAATATTTTCCTGTATATTTGTATTTTTTGTCGTTATAATATTGAACCTTGGGCGCGGCCGCGGACACACTACAGCTGAGAATGTGCCCGGGAAACTCGGACGAGGATAAGGAAGGTATATTTATGTTTTGTAGTAGGTTTTTTTCTAGTCGTGTCGTGGTAGAGCCACGCTACCGGCAAAATGAATTGCTAGTAGCATGAATGGGCCAGCTCGTCCGGGGAAGTACCACACTCTCACAGGAAATCGACGTCTGAGTAGAAGCTTTACCGCTTATATGCTTCATTCAGTGAGTGAGAGAGCCGGAGTCCCATCCTTCCATCTCCCCTCCCCATTTCCTTCCCCCAACTCCTTGAAAGGCCGACAACACACCTGTCACACCTCGGTGTTGCAGTTGGCCATGGGCAGCGGGGATCACTTACCATCAGGTGACCCGCTTGCTCGTTTGACGTCCTATATCATAAAATATAAATAAAAAAAAACACACTGGAGCAGGCCTGTCTCACTTCCCATGTCAGAATCGAAAACATATCTACCTATACATAATACATACCCGCGGCAACTACTTCGAAGTTGAAACGACTCGCGTCTGGTCACATGTGTGTTCACCGACTTCATCGATCACAGAATTAGGAATCGTTTGTTCAGAGCTATAAGAATGAAATTGGCTTGTAATGGTTTCTGTCGGTATCTAAAAAGCGTTGCGTTCTGACACGAGCTAAATTAAACCGTATTGCTAACTACACTGAGTTTAAATTTGTTTAAATACCTTTGCAGAGTGCAACTTCTGAAAGTATTAGTACTTATTCCATGGTCGGGCGTTTAAACACAACTTATAATGCGTGTAGACAAACTCGCCCTTTGCTCTCGTTATAAAGTTACAGTTTAAACTTTCTGAATGAATAGTGCCAACACGGGAAAGGTAGGATAATTGGGTGAAATAACACCAGAATTTCCGGGAATACAACAGGAATAACCGCGGGCAGGGTGTTAATCAAATAACGACGTCCGGACGTCCGCCTGGCTGGACACAGTTATAACATGTTACTGAATGATTGTTATTTACTTTTCACACAATCCTAACCATTTTTTTCTCCAGAGACATAAAAAATATTTTTTTTCGCTTTGTTTTGGCAATTACTTTGCTTATTAAATAAATAGACATTAAGTGGCGAAAAATACAATTCTATAAAAGTAATTATTAAATCATGGTGCAGATTCGTCACATAATTTAAAATATTATAATAAAAATTAAATAAATAAATTTACATTTAACCCTTTGACCGCGAACGTCGAATAAATCCGACAAACATTTTCATACAAAATGAATGTCGGATAAACGTTCGCGGTCAAAGGGTTCATAAATTATTTAGATTATATTGAAATTAGTAGCATAACAATATCTCGAGCTCGTCGTGCTTCGGAAGGCACGTTAAGCCGTTAGTCCTGGCTGTCATCGATCGATGTCAACGGTCTGCGCGGGAAGAGAAACAGCCGGAACACGTTTTTTTTTTTCTCCCAGATCTACATGGAAGGTACGGTCGCCTGCAAAAGTCCATATAGAAGTTGCGTAAAAAGTCGTGTGTAGCTACGGATACTATTTAAAAATAATATCAATTTCATCCTTATAATACGTGGCATAAGGTTCATGATATCGTAAAATATATGTCCCTTACTAATCAGTGCACTCGATATTGACCTTAAGGCTATGTATGGACTTTTGCAGGTGACCATATCACCGTACCTTTGTACCTTTCATCCCGGAAATATCTACTGTTGCCTAGGAATCTACATTAACGTGGGCGGAGTCGCGGGCAAAAGATAGTTATTTTATATTTTAGCTCTCACCCGCGGTTTTCTATAAAATGAAATATATGTTTGCTCGTAACTCTGTTATTTAAGAACTATTTTTTTTATTTCGAAGGGCTTTTACTTTCCCTTTTGTTCAATTTCACCGAAATCGGTCTAGCGCTTTGGCTGAGGTGGTTTACCTATATCTGAAATAAAAAGCTTTATTCATAATAAAGATTTTTTTTAAATCGGACGACAGTGTTGTCTAAAAGTAAATCAACTAAATCAAATAAAAAATGTATAGGTTTTATAAACTATTAGGAGGAGCTCGCTGGCTCAGTTGGCGTAAGCATTATAAGCGCGTATGCACTTTAAGCAACCCTGGGTGTGGACTCTACTGGGATGAGTGACCGCAAGTGGCATAAAAATATTTAGAGCTCCACCGTGCTTCGGAAGGCACGTTAACTGGCATCACCTATTGACATGATAGCAGCTTAAAAAATCTGACACCAGTGTTGGCCACTTAAATACAACAAACAAATAAACAATGTATTGTTTCTATTTACTACTAAACGCATGATACCATCATGCTTTTGTCTCGTATACCATTGTCCATTCAAGTTCCATGCTAAATTTAGCCACTAATTGTGCCGTGACGTGATGTGGGCTGACGTGACGCGTTCACGTGTCATGCATGTCACACACAATTCATGTCAGCAACGCTTGTTCTGTGAATGCCGTTCAAAACTCTTCTATGCTGGTCTGGGAGAAAATAAAAAACGTAGAATGTGCCAGCTGCTTCTCTTCCCGCGCAGATAAGATAAGTTAAGATTTACTTTTATTTGGAGAAACCAGTTACAGAGTAACATACAAAGACATCAAAAATAATCAGTAAATAATATAGGTAATTTGGAGTAATTAAACAATAAAGTTCTCCACACATGGACCCAACTCAGCATTTGTTGGATGTTTAAGTCCAGCGCTGGTCTTCCTTTGGGACCATATACGGTGCTATCTCGGACGCTCGCACAGAGTGCATACGCCCTATACTTAAACATTAATCCATATGAATAAATAAAATATTTGTAAAAATAAGTAACAAATATGAGATATAGATAATATACTAGTACACACCTAAAGTGAGTGAACATGAAACAACAAATAAATAAAATATATTAAGAGCCCGACATATGCCAGGCGGCGTGGCGATACAAACGCGGATGGTCTAAACGCGTTGGCTACTTTGAATATTTTCGTTTTTTAGGAATATTCAAGGATTATTCGAAAAAGCAAAACATATGATGGCTGCCTTATCTGTAATGCAATAATAATCAAAAGTTTCAAGGTTAATTTTAATGTATTTGGTGAATAATGCTATATACCGAGTAAATTAGACGTGATTTGGAGGCAACTTTGCAATTTTTTTCTTTCGAGAAAATTTAACGCAATCGTGTTTTTGAGTCATATAGTTACCAGAGTTAGTCCTGAACTTTGCTGCATTTTTATTTCAACTTGAGTATTTAATTATTATTGATATAACAGTCAATCATGCAAAGCAGTGTGAGGTAGTACGGACCCTTAAGAAAAAAAATGAGTTTATAAAATAAAAAAAACACACTGGTTGAAAGATCGTGAATCCGATCAAGGGATTGGGTTAAAATCTGCGGAATCATGTCAATAGGTGATGCGGCTAGCAATCCATCACTATTCGATTCCGTTTACCATCTACACGCCTTCCATCGTGCTAAATGTGGTCATAAGGTCTTATAGACCTCGGCTCTATCTACCTCGCAAGGGGAAAAGACGTGATACTATGTATGTATGTAAATGCCGTGTAGTTTGCGGCCTAGAAAATCAAAATAGTGAGATTGATCGGCGATTGCGATCTGCGTTGCATGACAACCAGCTGATATGAATAATATAATTTTAAATAAGACAACAAACGAATATAATGTATATTATATTAAAACATCAGAAATTATGTGAACACAACAGAAATATATTTTTGACATTAAATTATTTAAAAAAAAAAGGCAGTATGTGCGTTTTGCCAGGGTCACGTGGATCTATCCTAAAACAAAACTGCCTTCGTGGTCCAATGGTTTTAAGACGTTTGCCTGTTGACCCGGGGTCGTGGGTTCGATTCCCACAGGAAGCATACTTTGTTAAGTGTACACTTGAATGTATTATTAAAGCATAATGTACATATTGTACTATGCTGCGTGTCACGGAGATGAATATGTTGTGCTGGATGTGTGGAGTTTCGCAGAAGGACCGTATTAGGAAATCCCGCACTCGCGGCAGCTTCCATGTCCGTGACATAGCAGACAAGCTGCAGGAGAGCCGCCTACGCTGGTACGGTCACGTTCAGATAAAACCGGAAAATTACAAGAAACAAATGTCTTTCGTTATGCCGCCTCCGCCGGGCCCCGGCAGAAGGGGGAAACCCAAGAAGTCCTGGCTTGATGTCGTTGGGGAGGATATGCGTGCCAGTGGTCTCATAACGAAGGATGCCGAAGATCGTGCAAAGTGAGAAGAAGCCGAAAAGCGGACCCCGGGCTCCGTAGCACCCCAGCTGAGGATGCAACCGGGAACACGCTCACATGAGAGAGAGATGTACATAATATACTATAATGTACATTCATATGTATGTATATATTTATAAGTATGCTATCTAAATAGTGGGTACCGGCTTCGAAGCCACAACCGAGCGATATGGAATGAGGGCCACTCTTTGTGATATGAGGGCTACTTTTTTGTGCTCACTATTTGGCGCCATTGCAATATTGAGTAAGATTCCGAAAAACTTGTGTTTTATTTAACAGCCGAGAAGGTTCTGAAAAAGTTTTACTTGTAAATTAGAGAAAATATGTGATGTAATTTTTTTTATTTATTTCAGGCAACAAAAAAGAGGTTTACATAAAATAAACAATTAGCTCGTTGAAGTGGCAGTGGGCGGGGCACATAGCTCGTAGAACCGATGGCCGATGGGGCAGAAGGGTTCTCGAATGGCGACCACGTATCGGCAAGCGCAGCGTCGGACATCTACCAACCAGATGGTCGGATGACCTGACTAAGGTCGCAGGAAGACGCTGGATGCAGGCCGCTTCCAACCGGTCGTATTGGAAATCCTTGGGGGAGGCCTATGTCCAGCAGTGGACTTCTTGCGGCTGATATGATGATGATGATGATGAAACAATTATGGCCCATATGAATATATACCTTAACCTACGAATGTATAGAAATATAAAAACTTAAATCTATTGCACACGTTGAATCTGCGGGGTGCTGCGCGTCATCGGGGTGTCGGGTATCCGGCCGCGAAAACGGCGAAATATTAAACCTTTTGGCCAGAAGTTCGTCTCCATGAAGGTTGCCATCTTCTCCCTCGAGACTCGCACCACAAACGACGCGAAGTTCACATTATGGTGCGACTCCAACTTGACAGCCCTCAGCGTGATGTTGGTTTTCACGCGGACGTACTCCACTACTTCCTCTGCCTTAATGGAGTGGAAGAGCCGGGATACATACAACTGCGTCGTCGGAATGGCAGGACGCAGCAGATGATTCGAACCTGTCAGTGCGGTTCCACATAGATTACGGGAAGGGGACCTCTTCCTTCTTCGTTCCACTTTTATGAAGCCCTCTTCATCCACTGCTCTCTTGTCATCTTCCGAAGAAGATGTCCTGTAAACCATGTTAAGCTGGTTCCTATCTCCTTCGTCTGGTTTCTGCGGCTTTCTCCTCTTTTGTTTTCCTCGGCGTGGTAACGCTGGGGCCGTATTAGCGGTAGCAGCAGTAGATGTAAAAGGACTAGCATGCTTAGAATACGTATATCCTACGGGCAGAGTAGTGAGCGGATTCGACTCTGTGATTTAAAGACACGGTAGTGTAGTTGGTAGCACATTTAGGGCATAAACCTAAGGGTCGAAGTTCAAATCTTATCTGACTTCTTTTTTTAACATACTTTCAACTGAATAATTTACCGAGCATTATACTGCCATATTTAGCGAACTCCATGGCGCAGTGTCAACACGTCAGACTGCGACACGAGGGCGCCCGGGTTCGATTTCCAGTCAGGTCATGATGGAAATCGATATGTTCAGATTGGGATGATTATCTATATAAGTATCTATTATAAAATATAGTATCGTTGAGTTAATATCCTACAACACAAGTTTAAAACTTACTGTGGGGCTAGCTCAGTCTGTGTGATATGTCCCTATATACTTATCTATTTATATAATTTATGTAAGTCTCATATCTAGAAAATCACGCATAAATCTCTGTTACCCAGGTATTTGTCCTACTAAATGCCATTTTGGTATTTGTCCTACTAAATGTCATTTTGGTGACCTCACGCTACATTAGCACCACTAGTGATATATTCATAAGTCATATGCCTTAGGGACATACTTAAATCGGAAAAGCAGTGAATCTTATAATATTTGAATTATTAAAAAACTAGCCGATGAGAGAAACCTTTGTTCCATACAAAAAGAAAATAATAATGAATCATTCCACTTTGAATATTGGATTTTTCCAGTGGTACGTCTCCACCGCATTGTCTCCGAAATCTTTTCGTAGAATCGTGGAGCGTCAGCACGGATCTCCGAAATGAAATGTAACCACAGTATTTAATAAAGCAAAAGTACCTATTCGCTAGATATTTAATGTAAGCGAAAAAAAGGTTTTCGCGAATTATTATTTGTGTTGCTATTCTGATCCATCTTACGGTTTGTATTTTATTGCCTTATCCCATCCCATCCAATTTATTAACCGATTGCGGCGATGTCAAGGGGGGGTTTTTAGTAATATAATATTTGAGATTGAGCTCCATGGCACAGTGGTTAACACGTCAGCCTGCGACACGGAGTGCCCGGGTTCAATCCCCGGCCAGGTCAAGATGGAAAATGATCTTTTTCAGATTTGCCTGGGTCTTGGATGTTTACCTTGGAGCTAGCTCAATTTGTGTGATTTGTCCGTATATATTTATTGAATGCAGGTATTTAGGTAGTTTTAATTATTTATTTACTATACTTGTTTCTTCTCTTCTTATTATTGTATGCGTTTAATTGATATCTTTCTTTTTGTGTACACTTGTTTTGTATATATTATATTTTTATGTGCGTGTCGTATCGTGATTTAGCTCGTGATGCCTCAGAACCTTTTGTAACACTGATGGCACCGATCTTTAATTTTTTGTACTTTTCAATAATTTTATTTTATATTGTTTTGTGTGTGTGTGTGTTAAAATAAAAGTTATTATTCTATTCTATCCCCGCAATATTTTACTGCAAATCTTAATATATATAAATCTCGTGTCACAATGTTTGTCCTCAATGGACACCTAAACCACTTAACAGATTATAATAAAATTCGCACACCATGTGCAGTTCGATCCAACTTGAAAGATAGGATAGCTTTCGCGGACGAAGTCGCTGGCAACAGCTAGTTTTTTATATATTGTTTTGAAATTGATTTGATTTGAATAGTTTTGAATGGCCAGGGGTGTCATCCTCAACTGCTTGACCGGTGGTTGCAGGCATGGCATCGGGTACGCGCGCTACGCGTACTTACTTTTCCCCCATTCATCCGAGTAAGTAGTATCCCAATACCTTCATTCCCTTCCTAAATCCCATTTATTTCTATCCTTTCCTAGCTTAAGACGAGGACTCAAATGTTTGGTACCATCGCTCGGCAAAGGCGTACGCAGACTGATCAAGTGCGCGCAAGGGATAGCGCTTGGCGGTTTAGCCCGTGAATGATGAGATAGGAGATAGTCTCGAGTCGCTCAAAGAAAAAAACGTAAGCGCCAAATTCGTTATTTCTATGTTATATAAAATCAGACCGGTTAATTGTATTTTCATATTTACATTTTGATGAATTACTAATAACCTATATTTTAGTCTAAAAATCATTATTTCATTCGTCGCATTTGAGCTACAATAACAAAAACTCTGCGAACGAAGACCATTTTTCAAAAAATATTTCTATCGAGAAAATTTTATCAAAACGTGTTTTCATCTTCAATTTTTGGAGATGAAATAGTCAAAAATCATATTACTTAGATTTGAAACTCCTAATTTAAGTATTTTGCGAGATAAATAAGGTTCAGAACGACCTTATTTACAGTGGTATCGCCTTAAAAAGCTTCCGATGGGCAGTAGCGTTGAAGTGCAAAAAGCTAAAGAAACTGCGCTCGCCAACCCGCCTGCCAAGGTGAGATGAGTGATCATCATGATGGTGAGTGATCATTTAAATTTCATTAAAATCGGTTCAGTAGTTTAATGGAAGTATTTTTTTATATGAAAGAAAATTGTAGATAGCTTTGTTTCTTCCATGCTGGTCTAGGAGAAAAGAAAAAGCGTAGAATGTACCGGCTGCTACTCTTCCCGCATAGGTCGTAAAAGCCGATCGAGGAAATGGGCCAAAATATGAATAAATAATATAAATAAATAAATAAATATTACGGACAAATCACACAGATTGAGCTAGCCCCAAAGTAAGTTCGAGACTTGTGTTATATATACTAACTCAACGATACTATATTTTATAACAAATACATATATAGATACACATCCAAGACACAGGCCAATTTGGAAAAGATCATTTTCCATCTTGACCTGGCCGGGGATCGAACCCGGTCACTCCGTGTCGCAGGCTGGCGTGTTGACCGCTGCGCTACGGAGCTAGTCGAAGAAGAATGAAGAATCATATAAGTAGGCCATGCGGCTAACAACCCATCACTATTTTGATTTCGTATTCCACCTTATGCCTACCAATATGTTGAACGTGGCTTTTAGGTCTTAAAAACCTGAGTTCTGTCTACCCTGCAAGGAAAAAAGATGTGATAGTGTGAACATATGTTAAATGGGACTTATTAGAAAACATACTCTTTCAAATTAAAAAGGAAGTTTTCAAATCCTTACTAATATTATAAATGCGAAAGTGAGTTTGTTTGTTTGTTTGTTTGTTTATTTGTTTGTAACGCTTTCACGCCGTAACTACTGAACCGATCATCATGAAATTTTGCATACAAGTTCTCTGGAATACGGAGAAGGACATAGGCTACCATTTATCCCGGGAAAAGGTACTATTCCCGAGGGATCGACATTGACGCGGGCGGAGCCGCGGACGAAAGCTAGTAGGTTCATAAGTGACGCGCACTTATGAAATAACAAACATAAAAGAAACATTATTTTTTAAACTTTCGCGCTTTAAACACGTAATTATATAAACGGGACTTAGATGGAACCTTTTTCATCCATCGCAACGAGTCTCGTTGCGATGGATGTAACTCTATTGAAACGTCAACAGAAACAAATAATAAAAAGGTTCGTGCTAAGTCCCGAACCCTTCGTAGGCCTATCCTATAGCGTGGTAATTACTGCAATCAATGCGTATGTCGACAGTAAACACCAAGCTGAATGGAGGAATATGAGTGGACATATACACTCGAAAGAAACACTTGGCTTGGACAGCGCCAGGTGGCACAAAGTGATCTGCAAATTCAGCAGGAAACAGACAAGAATTCTAGTGGGAGCCCTGACTGGACACTTTGAAAATAACAGTCATCTCTTTAAACTAAAAATTGTCGAAAGCCCACTATGTAGGGCATGTGAGGAATCGGAGGAGACATGAGACACATTTTGTGTATCTGTGACTCGTTAGCTGGTAAGCGTTTGGACCTCTTAAGATCACCTTATCCTGAGCTGGAGGACTACAGGCACTAAGCACTGGGCGATGTTCTGAAGCTCATGCAGTCCTTCTTCAGAATAAACCGTGCGGGTGAGTAAGGCATGGGGTAAGTACAAAATAACCCAAAGGTTAGACGTGCTACTGACTTTGAGTCGGCCCCATCGAAGATAAGAAGATAAGATAAGAAGTCCCGTTTATATACATAATTATAAAAGAAAAATACGACCGAATTGATAAGCTCCTCCGGTTAAAAAGGAAGGAAATCTCCTTACTACCACTGATGCGTGCGTTGGTTGCTAAACTTAGAAAAAGTTACTCAAAGTGTAAAGAACGAATACCATAAATCAGATCCGTCGGCAACAATGTAAAGAACCAAACTGTAGAAATCCCTGTAAGTTTAGTCCATAGACACAAATACAAATAGATAGCAAACAGAAGCGTAATTTCAAAATTGTATATTGTCAGACAGTAATAATCTTTCTTCTATTCGAACCTAAATCTATTTTTTACACTCACATGTGTATCATATGCGACAAGATAAAGTTTAAGTTCTGGGAATATTTTGTTTACGGGAGAATGGTATAATATTTTATTTACAAATAAATCCTAATCCTCACATATATTATAAATGCGAAAGTGAGTTTGTTTGTTACGCTTTCACGTTGTAACTACTGGACAGATTATCATGAAATTTTGCTTACACGTTATCTGGGGTACGTGGAAAGACAGGGTGCATTTTATCCCGGAAAAAGGACTGTTCCCGAGGAATCGACATTCCCCCATAAAATAATACAAAATAATAAATTACTAAATTACAGTCGCCCGAAGAATAAATTAAATACAACTCGCTTATATATACACCCAAAAAATAATTCAATGAAATACACAAGACAACTTACAATAAATTTTAAATGTCAACACATATATTTTTTCATAAATGCCTTTCAAAAGGGTGGCATGGCAGCCTGTTATTGCAGTGTCGCGTGTAGGGACAATCCTGTCTCTCAGCTATCGCCGCCAAGACTGTATTGGAGCTGGCTTATTTAACTACTATAGCACTCATTAACTTTCTTATATTTAGACTAGCTTTCGCCCGCGGCTCCGCCCGTGTCAATGTCGATTACTCGGGACTAGTACTTTTTCCCGGGATAAAAGGTAGCCTATGTCCTTCTCCGTACTCCAGAGAACTGGTATGCAAAATTTCATGATGATCGGTTCAGTAGTTACGGCGTGAAAGCGTAACAAACAAACAAACAAACAAACCAACAAACAAACTCACTTTCGCATTTATAATATTAGTTAGGATAATGATACCTCTAAAAAAGCGAGTTCTTTAATAATTGCATGTTGGAGCGTCTTGTCTATTTACACAGTTGGTCTGTGGTGTCTCTATCCCCGGATCTATTGCGTTCCGGTACAGGATTTTATCGGCCATTTTATTAGAGAAAAATAACAGTTTACTGCTTTTATATTTACATCATTAATTTTATTTATCTATTTATCTTTACTTATATTAACTTATATCACCTTCAAACTTCCTTGGCGCAGTGGGTAACACGATGAACTGACACAAGAGGGTCTGAGTTCGATACCCAGTGAGAGCAAATGTTTGTACTTACTACTTTTTCAAAGGCTCAGTGGTTCTGGAGCTGCCTAAGGAAGGTTGGTATCAAGCAGGCGGCTTAATTTTTATTTATGGTCCATTTTAATCAAGCGTAAATATTTTTTAGGGTTTGCACCCTGACTTACTTTGACTTAAGTTCCTATGGCCCCCAGGTGGGGCAGAGGGCTTCCACAGTATTTCGCCATTGTGATCTATCTTTGGCTACGCGTCTTCGGGCCAGGTTAGCCCGATTGACTTCATCTCCGCCGCCACAGGGCCCACCTTCCGCTTTCCCTGGGGGGTCCACTCCAGAGCCTGCCTCTGGATATGTTTGGGCTCTCTTCTGAGCGTATGGCCTATCCATGTCCACTTGCGGCGCATGATCTGCTTGTCAATTGGCATTTCCCGGCACGCCTCCCACAGGCGTTCGTTGGAGATATTTCAGGCCAGAAAATGCCAAGTATTTGCCGCAAGCAGCGGTTGATGAAGACTTTTTTTGCACCCTAGCTAGAACAATACTTTAGAAGGAAATGTAAAAAACACGCGCTAGTTTTACAGATTTTTAAATATACAGGGTGAAATTGAATTCATAATGAAAGTTGTTTAGATTCGTGGTCTGAGTCACTCCTTAAACCTAATGAAGTCAATTTCACCCTCTGGACTAATTAAATAAATTTTCATTAAAAAGATATTTTATTTGGAAAAGACAAAAATAAAAATACCGTGTCAATTTCCAAAAATTTGCTACTAAAGCATTTCTTGGACCCATGGGTGCCAGCCCTTTAGATACTCGTATTTGCGCATTTGTTATTTTTTTAAGTATGTGTCATACACACACAAAATAATTACGATTTTTACATCTGTCAACCGTTCCGCGACAGCTAACAATTTTTATTTTATTGTTAACCGACTTCAAGAAAAGGAGGAGGCTATCAATTCGGTTGCGTTATTCTTCTTTTTTCGGTTTATTACCTCTGAACTCCGTCAGTTATGAACCTTTTTCTTTTTTGTTTCAAAGGGAATGCTATCGAGTTCGTCCCATTTAATTTTATCAAAATCGGTCTAGTAGTTTCATTGAAGTCGGTTGAAATACATTACACATTAACTTCCTCTTGAACTGAAAAAAACTATATCTATTAAAACATCCGCATCAAAATCTGTTGCGTAGTTTTAAAGATTGCTTAGACCTTACATAGGGACAGACAGTGGGAAGCGACTTTGTTTTATACTATGAGCTAGCTTTGTCCCGCGGCTCTGTCCGCGTCAATATCGATCCCTCGCGAATTGTACTTTCGGGATAAAAGGTAGCCTATGTCATTCTCCGTACTCCAAAGAATTTGTATGCAAAATTTCATCATGATCGGTTCAGTAGTGACGGCGTGAAAGCGTAACAAACAAACTCACTTTCGCAGTTATAATATCAGTAAGGATACATTACACATTAACTTTCCTCTTGAATTGGAAAAACTCTATCTATTTAAAAAACCGCATCAAAATCCATTGCGTAGTTTTAAAGGTTGCATAGACCTTACATAGGGACAGACAGACAGCGGGAAGCGACTTTGTTATGTACTATGATGTGATTATCTTACACCGCTTTGTCGGCGGTACCCTAAAAATGTTTCGCGTTAATTACTCCGAATTCGAAGCCACCGCGTGACGACTTTGAAGTTTCAAAAAATATTTCTTTGAACTTTCTTTCATCATCATCAGGTCCTTTTTAGTCTCCACTACAGGAGCACGACCCTCTCTGTACTACCGGAGCCATACTTGGCCAGAGCAGCCAGAGGACTTGGCCTACACTCTCCACGCTGGCCAGACGGGTTGGAGAGGTGTCTTAGATGTTTATAAGCTTTGTTTAGCTTGTATTTCCTATGTCGCCTTCTACGACATCCACGGGAAGACTTGGAGTGGTCCTATTCTACTCTGCCGGATACCACACGGCTAGAACCTTCAACTTCTTTAGCCAATTACAATTACCTACGTTGTATCTCTGATAAATTTGGGTATGATTATTATTTTTTAATTAATTTTTCATTCATTTCATTTATTTATCATTCTATCATATTACATTTACAGTTTTGACACCACTACATAATATAGGATTATTGCATTTGTTATTAATTATATAAATCATCAAAATAATTAAATAAATAATCTAATTCACATACATTTTCTAATTTTAACATTATTACTTTCGCTTATTGTTCGTCATGTCCTAAATTAAAAATTTAAATACATTGAAGAGTAGGAAGTATAAAATAATCACGTCTTTATCCCTTACGAGGTAGACAGAGCCTAGGGCCTTAACACTTAAAGGCCACGAAGAACATAATGTTGGGCGTGTATGTGGAAAACGGAATCGAAAATAGTGAAGGGTTGCTAGCAGCATCGCCAATTGACATAATTTCAGATGTACGCCCATTCCCTCAGCCGGCTTCTACGGCATGCGGTGGGAAAGAAGCAGCTGTTACATTCTGTTTCCTTCTTTCTTCCAGACCAGCATGGAGAGAGAAAAACGAGAAAATAAAAAAAGTCCGTATAACATTGACAGGTCCATTTCGTATCTAAGATATTCGATCATCATTCATTCATTTTGTGTAGGTGACACGGTCAATCGACTACGCACACCCTGGTGTCAGAGTTCTTCGGAACCACCTCTTGGCCTCTGACGTGGTTCCTTTAACGACTACCAGATGGCAGCCGAGACCAACGGCTTAACATGCCATCCGAAGCACGGAATAATCTAACCAAACTGGAAACAACTAAACAAAGTATGCTTGCCGTGGGAATCCAACCCACGACCCCCGGGTCTACAGGCAAACGCCTTAACCACTAGACCACTGAGTGAGTTCTATCATGTTAATAGGCAATGCGGCTAGCAATCTATTACTATTTTGATTCCGTTTTCCACCTAATGCCCACAAAAATGCTAAATGTGGCCTTCGGGTCTTATAGACCTAGGCTGTCTACCCATCAATGGAAAAAGAAGAGATACTATGTATGTATGTATATAAGTAGAATATTCCGTCCATTGAACTGATCACGAATACCGTTCGTATGATAATTAATTATTTCACCTAATTAAATTGGACATTTATTTCATTGTAACGTTCTAATCTAATTGTATTGTTCAGACAGGCGGAATTGGTAATGTCCAGTGCCGGCGTCAGCATTACTGGCGCCCTGGACGAGATTTCTACGAGCGCCCCCGCTTATTGGGGAGAGGAGGGTGCAAAGCGATTGAATCACACTGCCCTGCGTCCTCTGCCCATGCTTGATTGTTTGTTTTTCGCGTGTGTTAATGGCCAACATTGGTGTCAGAATTTTCAAGCTGCCTAAAGTCATCTGTCATAGCTTAACGACTGCCATCAATGATGACAGCCGGGAATCTTTCTGCCGCATCGGCCTAACGGCTTAACGTGCCTTCCTTGCTTGGTGGGGGCGCCCCTTCCGTATACAGCGCCCTGGGCAAACGCCCAAGCGCGCCCTGCCCTAACGCCGCTACTGGTAATGTCCACCTACAATTCTCTATTTTGTTTAAGTATGTGGCATATTAAGGGTTAGTTCTGATGACCCCATCATTGATTACTCTTCATCATCAAATCTTTTTAGTCTCTACTGCAGGCGCATGACCCTCTCTGTACTACTGGAGTCATACTTGGCCAGAGCAGACAGAGGATTTGGCCAACACTCTCCTCGCTGGCCAGACGGGTTGGAGAGGTCGCATTGATGTTTATGAGCTTTGTTTAGCTTGTATTTCCTAAGACGCCACTTACGACATCCATGGGAAGACTTGGATAGGTCCTATTCTAATCTGCCGGAAACTCTTCAGTCTTTGTTTTCATCTATATGGAATAATTAAATAAATTCCTTTGTCGTTCGAACAAAAATGTTAGGCCGCCTGGTCAATTTGTATGGGAACGTCAAAAAAATGTAGGTAATAATTTCATATCTAATCTTAACAGTTCAGCTTTCAATAATACTTGCTCAAGTTTATTTGCAAAAAAAAATGGGTTCCTCGTGGCCGGGGGTGTCGCGGACAACACATTTTGAAATTCCGGTGCCTCGCGGCCGAAGGCCACGCGAATCGGGGGCTATCTATACTTCTATACTAATATTATAAACCTGAAGAGTTTGTTGTTTGTTTGTTTGTTTGAACGCGCTAATCTCAGGAACTACTGGTTCAAATTGGAAAATTCTTTTTGTGTTGGATAGTCCATTTATTGAGGAAGGCTTTAGGCTATAAAACATCACGCTGCAACCAATAGGAGCGAAGCATCAATAAAAAATGTTCCAAAAACAGGGGAAAATGATTCACATCTATACTAAATAATCATAATAACAGAATTTGCCGCTGACGAAGTCGCGGGCAACAGCTAGTACTCTATAATCTAACATTGCAAATGAATAATAATAATAAATAAATATATAGGGATATATCACACAAATATCATTATCCATTACTAGCTGTTGCCCGCGACTTCGTCCGCGGTAATTACTGTTTTTATGATTAATTCGGTTTTTCTTAGTATAGATGAATAATTTTCTATTCATCGCGAGATATTTGTAGTTCCAAAATAAACGAAATGCTTTATACCCGAGAGGTACGATCAAAAGAATGCAATAAACGGTCCCAGTGAAAGATAAAGAGAGAAACAAGACCCGCAGTAGGATAAGCTATGTTTGTTTATTTGAACACGCTAATCTCAGACTCTACTGGTTCAAATTGGAAAAATCTTTTTGTGTTGGATTGTCCATTTATTGAGGAAGGCTTTAGGCTATAAAACGTCACGCTGCGACCAATAGGAGCTGAGCATCAATAAAAAATGTTTTGAAAACGGGGAAAAATTATTCATCTATACTAAGAGGACCACGTCAGAGACCGAGAGGCGGTTCCGAATAACTCTGACACCAGGGTGTGCATGGTCGATTGACCGTGCACCTACACAAAATGATAATGATGATCTATACTAAGAAAAAACTAATTTGTCATAATAACAGAAATTGCCGCGGACGAATTCGCGGGCAACAGCTAGTAATGGATAATGATATTTGTAGTTCTTAAACAAACGAAATGCTTTATACGCGAGAGTAGTGATATGCCTGAACTCCTTCTCACGGAAATTTGCGGGAAATTTCCAATAATTCTCGAGAATTACTCAATTCCCGCACTTGAGAGAAAGAAGAAGAAATTCTCGGGAAAAATTTCCGACCTGTTCTCACCGTTCTCGAAAATTTCGAGCACGTCACAACACTACCCGAGAGGTACGATTAAAATAATGCAATGCCGCAAAAGCCGTGTGGTATCCGGCAAAGCCGTGTGGTATCCGGCTAAGCCGTGTGGTATCCGGCAGAGTAGAATAGGACCACTTCAAGTCTTCCCGTGGATGTCGTAGAAGGCGACTTAGGAAATACAAGCTAAACAAAGCTTATAAACATCTAAGAGACCTCTCCAACCCGTCTGGCCAGCGTGGAGAGTGTAGGCCAAGTCCTCTGGCTGCTCTGGCCAAGTATGGCTCTAGTAGTACAGAGAGGGTCGTGCTCCTGTAGTGGAGACTAAAAAGGACCTGATGATGATGATGATGAAACGGTCCAGTCAAAGATAAAGGAAGAAACAAGACCCGCAATCGGATAAGCTATCGATAACGAGGTACAACATTTGGAAATGTAGGACCGGATCCGGATAAATCTCCAATCGTGACAATTTATATCTTATCGCCTTTTACTCTATTTACATTTTTTTATATTAATAACTTTGGCATGGTCCATCTTCAGGGGTTTTGCCAATTTCACCACGCTTGGCAAATGGGTTGGTGAGTGCCACATTTCGAAGTAGACTTACTTCGCTTATATCAACCAGATGGTAAGATGACCTGATTGGAAGATGCTGGATGCAGGCCAATAACAATACTATATTTCATAATAGATACTTATATAGATAAACATCCAAAACCCAGGTCAATCTGAAAAGGATCGTTTTCCATCATCACCAGAATATAATTAACATTATTCAATATTTCAAAGCTTTGATATATCAAAATGTTTAAAATAGATAGAAACTGGTATAAATACTTACTTTAATGTGAATTGTAAAGCTTAAAGATAGTAAAGGAATGCAATAAACGTCCCGGTGAAAGCTGAAGGGAGAAACAAGAGCCGCAATCGGATAAGCCATCGATAACGAGGTTAAATATTCGGAAATGTAGGACCGGATCCGGATAACTCTCCAGTGGGGACGATTTATATTAGATTTTCTGTCGAAGCGTTGTTTAATACAGTTTCTTAAAATGTTTTTTTGTTGGATTTGGATTGGACTTTATTAGTCTCCGCTGTAGGCTTGTCCATCAAAACAGCTTAAGGATGTTAAGCAACCTCGGGCACGGTCCCCATTTAGAATGGCGACCGCAAGTGGCATAAAAATGTCTAAGGCTCCTTCGTGCTTCGGAAAGCACGTTAAGCCGTAGGTCCCGGCTGTATATTTCGGACTCGTCAGGAGCTCATTTTCAGGGTTCAAATTACTTGTTTTTATTCATTATCATCTGATGATGATGCCAGTCGTTAGAAGTCCACTGCTAGATGAAGTCCTCTCCCAAGGATTTTTCGTTCCATGGGAGGATATTGCCATACTCATCACGCTTGGCAGGCGGGTTGGCGAGCGCAGTTTCTTTGTCTTCTTTTGACGAGCTCCGTGGCGCAGTGGTTAACACGCCAGCCTGCGACACGAGGGCCCTGGGTTCGATCCCCGGTCGGGTCAAGATGGAAAATTATCTTTTTCAGATTGGCCTGGGTCTTGGATGTTTATCTATATATGTATTTGTTATAAAATATAGTATCGTTGAGTTAGTATCCCATGACACAAGTCTCGAACTTACTATGGGGCCAGCTCAATCTGTGTGATTTGCCCGTATATATTTATTTATTTTTATTCTTATTCCGACGCTGCAGTCCATCGGAAGCATTTATAAGCTGGGAAAGGAAAGGTATTTGTTGGATTTTGGAATGGAATAAACGTATTGGGATACTAATCACTCGGATGAAATGAAAAAGCATGTAGCAACTCGGGAGACCGGGCGCATACCAGATGCCGTATCTCAAGCCACCGAAACGGCAGCTGAGAATGACACCCTGACCGTTGTTTATTCATAATGTCTTTAGCTGATGTTAATTTCATTTTTTTTTTATTTTAGAGGACGGCAAACGAGCAAGCTCCTCTCCAACCCGTCTGGCCAGCGTGGAGAGTGTAGGCCAAGTCCTCTCGCTGCTCTGGCCAAGTATGACCCTAGTAGTACAGAGAGGGTCGTGCTCCTGTAGTGGAGACTAAAAAAGGACCTGATGATGATGAAACGAGCAAGCGGGTCACCTGATGGTAAGTGATCACCGCCGCCCATGGACAACTGCAACACCAGGGTGTGACAGGAGTGCTTTTTTTTTTTACTAATTATTGAAGTAGGCATTTGTCTTTTATCTCACGATGGTAAGTGACGGTGAAGACGAGGATGTTACATGCCTATTCAAGAGATACCCATTTATTCTAATTTTGAATGTCCCGGGATTGTACTTGTGTGGGAATATAAACGCAGGCAATTAATTCCACACCTTAGCTACTCCAACCAAAAAGGAACTGTTAAAGCGTTTAGTTCGACTCTTTGGTATTCCAACGATAAAAGGGTGAAATTTCTGTCTGCGTCTTGTAGTCCGTTGTCGGTCTTTCAAGGAGTTTGGGAGAAGGAAATGGGAAGGGGGAAGGATGGGCCTCCGGCTTTCTCACATACCGAACGAAGCATAAAAGCGGTAAAGCTTCTACTCAGACGTCGATTTTCTGTGAGAGTGTGGTACTTCCCCGGGCGAGCCGGCCCATTCATGCTACGAGCAATTAATTTTGCCGGTAGGGTGGTTCTACCACGACTGAATAATGAATCAATGATACAAAAGTATACTGTTTAATTGTTTAATTATTTATTGTGATGGTGAACTGTTGCAGTTTCACCAATTACAGTTATCACACATCACAATCTGATAATAGCACGCAAAATATGAAATAAGCGAAAGCTACTGTTAAACATTATGAAATTAAATAGAAATATAAAACAAAGCAAGCTAGCTCCGTGGCGCAGCGGTCAACACGCCAGCCTGCGACACGAGAGTGCCCGGGTTCGATCCCCGGCCAGGTCAAGGTGGAAAATGATCTTTTTCAGTTTGCCCTGGGTCTTGGATGTGTATCTATATATGTATGATATAAAATATAGTATCGTTGAGTTAGTATCCCATATTACAAGTCTAGAACTTACTTTGGGGCTAGCTCAATCTGTGTGATTTGTCCGTATATATTTATTTATATATATATTTAAAATGCAAAATATATGAAATACACACGATACCAACAATAAAAATAATATGTCAAAAATGTTGTCCGTCCGTTCTACATTAAATATATTAGTTATTTACATACGTCAGTTACAGTGCTGTTAGTATTAAACCACTGGTCATTTAACTTTTCACATCATCATCATCATCAGGTCCTTTTTAGTCTCCACTACAGGAGCACGACCCTCTCTGTTCTAGAGCCATATTTGGCCAGAGCAGCCAGAGGACTTGGCCTACACTCTCCACGCTGGCCAGACGGGTTGGAGAGGTCTCACAGATGTTTATAAGCTTTGTTTAGCTTGTATTTCCTAAGTCGCCTTCTACGACATCCACGGGATGACTTGGAGTGATCCTATTCTACTCTGCCGGATACCACATGGCGCGTTTTCGGCACCTTTTCACAATATATCAGTAACGCCTGTACAATGGTTGACCAGTCAAAACAAAAATCAAAATCAGTGTTGGCGCTACGAAGTGCATTGAGGTGGTTCAGCGGTCAGACTGTGTTAACTAGAGTCGTAGTTCTTCAGCTGAGGACGCAACCAGGATGCCTAGATGGAAAAAAATGCGTTTCAAAAGCGTAAGGAGACCCTGTGAAGCTCGTTAGAAATAATAAGTGGATAAGCAGAAGATTATAAATAACGTATAGTAAAGGCTCGGGTTACATCTGAGTCATGATTTATGTTCTTGTGGGAATATTCCGCTGCTACTTCTAGGATTGGTGCAGAGCGGAAGATATGGCGGTTTTTGTTGTAACACTTGGCCACTTACTTTGGAATACTGCTTTGGTGTGGCCACTACACAAAAAAGCGATTTTTTAATGGTATACGACGGTAAACGAGCTAGCGTATGAGTGCGACCGGATGATAACCCGATCAGCGTTGCCCATGGACAACTGCAACACTAGCCTTTCAAGGAGTTGGGGAAGTACATAGGGGGAAGCAATGGGGGAAAGGATGGGCCTTTGGCTCTCTCATTCACCGAACGAAGCATAAAAGCGGTAAAGCTTCTACTCAAACGTCGATTTTCTGTGAGAGTGTGGTACTTCCCCCGAGCCAGCCCATTCATGCTATTAGCAAAAAATAATTATGGTGTGGCTCTACCACAACAAGAACATACTGGAATACCACAGCTACCGAGACATTTTTCTGCTTAATCATCATTTTAGCACCAAGAAGTCCATTGATATACAAAGGCATAAGCCTCCCCCAAGTATAATAAATCTATTTCTGATGTCATGCTGGAGGTTCGCCAACTTCGTGTGGATGTTTCTGTCGACTATTCGCCTACAAGAGGCTGTAAAGTTTTGCCATATAAAGATGGAGGAACGCGAAAAACGGTTATTACTTGTGGACTCGTCTATGCATTTACCTCGTTCTGTTTCTCCTATGAATCCAGCGGGACTCCTCGATAAAGCTGGTTCAGTGGGTGCTGAATCTTGTGCTGTGCCAATGTCAATTGTGACTAAAACCAGTAATGATGAAGTTAAGATTACTGGACCGCGTACCGCCAAAGTGTCCAATAAATCGTCAAAGAAAAAGCGCAACTTTGATACCCAGCGTGCTAGCACTAGTCACGGAAAAGTGCACGCTCGAGCTCAGGAAACGGTGAGTGAACAATTCACAAAGTTGCTGCCACTATTATTTCTGCCCCTATTTTGGAGGATGAAGGTGACGAAAACTTGACTGACAAAAATGTGGAGGGCCAGGGGCAGCATCACTGGAATGTTGTAAGTCGAAGAACACGGCGTTCACTCACAGGTACCGCGGATCCAAGTGTGACTACATTGAAGGCTGTAGAAAGTACCTTCACTTGTGGAACATGGCATCAGCCATTGATGATGTTCGTGATTACATTAATCAGATCTGTCCTAAGGGAGCCTGTACTGTACAGGAGCTTACCGCGAAGGGCGATTATAAGTCATACAAGATTGGAGTACTGGAGGCTTACTACGATGATTGTTTCTCTCCGAAACTTTGGCCTGTAAATGCTAAGTTTAAACCTTGGGTTAACTTTCGTGCCACTCGGGAGCAGAGGCCCGGTGTCCAAGCCCAGAGGCAGTCTTCCTAGCACCTGTACGGGCTCGGGATCCCTTTCTTCTCAAGTCTCAATCCAAATGATTTACCAAAATGTTCGTGGCCTTAAAACAAAGTTGCGGTTTTGGCGAGAAAATCTACATCTCCTGGAACATGACTTCGTGACAGTCACAGAGACAAACCTTGATTCTACGGTGTACGACGCAGAACTTCAGTCTGGCGGTTGGAGTGTCATGCGACGTGATCGCCTTGAGTGCGGCGGTGGGGTCTTGGTTGCAGCTCGGCCAGGAATTACCTTGTATCGAAGAGTTGAACTTGAGACTAAAAGTGGAGAGGACCTATGGGTTTCATTGAAAGTGTGTGATGTCAATTTGTTTTTATGTGTATTCTATATTCCTCCTAGTTCTAAAGATGATGTATATATGTCATTTTTTTGTAATGTTGAAAGTAAGATCAATGATCTGAAAGGTCTTATTCTTATTACTGGTGACCTTAATCTGAACAGTTCCTCAGACAACATTAAGAATTACTATTGTTATTTCCTAAGTGTTTGTTGTATGAAAGATATGAATGATGTATTTAATTCGCATGGAGGGAAATTAGATGTCGTATTGGTGCCGGAATTCTTTGAAACTTCAGCCTCTGTTAAATTATCGGATGAGGGATTGGTGGCTCTCCAGGATGCATATCATCCCCCCCTATCGTTAACAGTTTCTATTAAAAAGAATGTCACTATCTATAAACTACCGCCTAGCAATATAGGAGCTAGCCGTGATTGGAACTTCCCTAAAGGTAACTATGATATGCTCTATACCTGTATCTCTGAAGTATCGTGGCTGTCTGTTTATCAAGCTCAAACCACTGACGAAGCTGTAGATAGTTTCTATAAAATAATTTACAGTATTTTCGACCTGTGTATACCTAGGAAAGTTAGATCATCGGCAGGAGATAGGCGGTATCCAGTTTGGTTTACCGCTGATATTATTAAGGATCTTAAACTGAAATCTTTCCTTCATCGAAAGTGGAAAACTACCAACAACCGTGCTGATTATAAGGCGTTTAGTGATCTCCGATCGAGCATAAAATCGCGTATCACCGTAGCGTATGACGTATATAGACATAGTGTCGAATATAGTTTAAATTGCAATCCCAAATTATTTTGGCAGCACATGTCTAATTTGAAGTCGAAAGGGGGTTTTGAACCGTGTATTAGCTATGGTGGAATTGACCATGTAGGTCAGGGGGCCGCGAATGCCTTTGCACAATTTTTCTCCAATGTTTTCCTACCTGATGCACCTTTGTTGGACGCAAATTTAGCTCAAACACACGAAGGCACTTCATCGGCTGCGTACATAAACGTAACCAGTGTGTCCCATGATGACATCCTGAATGGTTTAAAACACCTTAAACCTGTTGGAATCGGTCCTGACAGCGTCCCGGCATTTGTGTTAAAAGCATGCAAAGATTTTTCAATTGAACCTATTTCTTTCTTGTTCAATATGTGTTTAAATACGAGTACTTATCCGTCTCTCTGGAAATTGAGTCGTGTTACCCCGATCCCAAAAACTAGTAATGTTCTTGCAGTTGAATTCCACCGCCCCATAGCTAACTTATCAGCACTCCCAAAGCTTAAGGAAACCATTCTTCATAGCAAAATTAGCCAGCAAGTTAAACCATACCTTCATGACGCTCAGCACGGTTTTAGGAGCAATCGCTCAGTCGATACCAATTTGCTGACTCTTGTCGACATTATCTCGTCTTGTATGGATAGGGGTGCGCAGGTGGATGTCATTTATTTCGATTTCGAAAAAGCCTTCGATCGTGTTGATAACGACATTCTTTTGGAGAAACTGTCTTTACTTGGCTTTTCTCCGAAGCTGGTGAAATTTTTTGCTGACTATTTACGAAACCGTAAACAGTTTGTTCGCCATGGTTGCTTTGAATCCGAATCATATAATACTCGTTCTGGAGTCAGCCAGGGTTCGGTGCTTGGCCCTCTTTTGTTCCTGCTTATGATTAATGATCTTCCACAAGTCCTAAGGCATGCTAAATGTCTCCTCTTTGCTGATGATCTGAAGATTATTTTGGACATCAATGATGCTTCGGATCATCATCGGCTACAGACTGATATCGATGCGGTTTTTAGTTGGAGTATAAGGAATAAGCTGCTGTTCAATAATGTCAAATGTTGTGTCATGTCTTTTACCCGAGCGAGAAATCCTTCTTATTCTCAGTATACTTTAGGCTCTAATGAAATAACTCGTGTTTTTTCAGTTAAAGACTTGGGAGTTATTTTTGATCCGAAGCTGAACTTCCGTGATCACGTACAAAAGTTAGCATCAAGTTGCTTTAAACAGCTTGGCTTTGTGGTACTTTACTAATGTACATGTAATAAAATTATTATACTCAGCTCTTGTACGAAGCAAACTAGAAACTAGTTCCAAAATTTGGAGCCCTTATGAAGCTTCATATATTCTCAGTGTCGAGAAGGTACAGAAAGCATTTTTGAGATTCTTTTACAAGAAATTTTATTGTTATTATCCATTTCTTTATCCAACCCAATTTCTGTTGGGCAGTTTGGGTTATAATTCGTTGCAGGTACGTCGCAATTGGCAGTTACTTATGTATGTCAGTCGGTGTCTCCGAGGTGAATCGGATTGTCCGGAGCTTGTATCGCGCCTTTTTAGACTATTTGTACGAAACAATTACTTGCGTGCTCGCCGACACAGACTGCTTGCAATTCCCCCCTCAAACACAATTGCTCATGCGAAGTCCCCCCTTTTGCGAGGTCTTTCTGAACTCAACGAATTCCTGGCATCAATAAAAGGAAGGGAATGTGATGTTTTTGCTGACAGGTTTGTACGTTTGACGAATTAATACTTAATATTTTGTGAAAAGGATGGATGAATCCGTAGTCCTAAGTTAAGTTGTGCAGTGCTTTGGTATTACTGTAATGCTGTGCAATCTCTTTTTATTAATAAATAAATAAATAAATATATACGGACAAATCACACAGATTGAGCTAGCCCCAAGGTAAGTTCGAGACTTGTGTTATGGGATACTAACTCAACGATACTATATTTTATAACAAATACATATATAGATAAACATCCAAGACTCAGGCCAATCTGAAAAAGATCATTTTCCATCTTGACCTGGCCGGGGATCGAACCCGGGCACTCCGTGTCGCAGGCAGGCGTGTTAACCACTGCGCCACGGAGCTGTCAAATCTCCAGATATTCTCCTTAAGACAATTTTTGGAAGAAGAAGAACCCACTACATTATTACTATCTCAGCCCAGTGGTTATCATCCCAGAATTCAGATGATTCCTTGCTTCGGAAGGCACGTTAAGCCGTTGGTCCCGGCTGCCATCTGGTAGTCGTTAAGAAACCACGTCAGAGGCTGAGAGGCGGTTCCAAAGAACTCTGACACCAGGGTGTGCATGGTCGACTGACCGTGTAACCTACATGAAAAAAAAAAAAACATCCCAGGATGTCACACCGGAGTTCCCGGATCCCGGTCAGGTCAAGATGGAAAATGATCTTTGTCAGATTTAGCTGGGTCTTGGATGCTTATCTATCTATGTCTGTTATAAAATATAGTGTGAGTTAGTATCCCACAACAGAAGTCTAAATCTGTGTGATTTGACCGTATATGTATTTATATTGTGCTACGAGTATTTTGCTGTTATTCCCAAGATTTTCCTTCAGCCAACACAATAAGTAAAGCCACAGACTGTTTCCATGAAGCGTTCATAAAGAAAACGCCGGTTCCTGTTTTCTTACGCCTGGTCGTAACTCTCCCCTTTTTATTTTTAGTAGTTAACTCGGGTTAGAAGGCTATAAAAATCCAACGAGACACGATTCTCGTGAGTTATCCTAGTTTATGACGTCAGACGTTTAAAATACACGGCCTGTATCACGTAGTAAGTAAATGAAAAAGAGTGTAGGCTAAAATAGGCGCTAGAAAGGGGTAAGGCCTTTGTAGGATTCCGTACCCAAAGGGTAAAAACGGGGCCCTTTCCATATGGCTTCGCTGTCCGTCTGTCTGTCCGTCCGTCTGTCTGTCTATCCGTCCGTCTGTCACTAGGCTGTATCTCATAAACCGTGATAGTTAGACAGTTGAAATTTTCATAGGTTATGTATTTCTATTGCCGTTATAACAACAAATACTTAATACATATCCCATATAAAAACCTGACTTTTTGCTCGTTTTTTTGCTCGAAAATGAAAAAAATTAAAAAGAATAATTTTTATTCAAAATAGGATACATGTATCGCTTTTTGAACGTTATATATTTCTGTTGTTTAATTTTCTTTCTTTTATGTTTCCAAAATCGAAAAACTACTAACGTTTCGGAATGACCACTACTGAGAAGAATACGCCGAAAAAAACTCAGTCCAGTCATGGTCACTATGTGCCTGAAGGGCTCGGATAAAACAATATATTTTACAATAATTAAATTAAATTACTTACATCCTTATCCTAACTAATATTATAAATGCGAAAGTGAGTTTCTTTATTTGTTTGTTACGCTTTCACGCCGTAACTTCTGAACCGATCATCATAAAATTTTGCATACAAGTTCTCTGGAGTACGGAGAAGGACATAGGCCTTTTTTCCCGGGAAAAGTTACTATTCCCATATGCAAATTTTATGATGATCGGTTCAGTAGTTACGGCGTGAAAGCGTAACAAACAAACAAACAAACAAATAAATAAACAAACAAACAATATCACTTTCGCATTTATAATATTAGTAAGGATAAGCCTTTTTTAGTAAATGTATAGCCAGCTATTTTATTAGGAACTATAGAGGCCCTAGGATAGAGCCCTGAGGTACGCCCATCCTAACACATGATCCGAAAGATTGTACCCCAGTGGTAAATTCTTCGTTTTTCATTAACTAATTATAAAATCTGTAATCCCAAACAAAGGACTTACAACCCGTACAGTCAACAGCAAACATCGAATTAATTACTCCCCCGATTCCCTGACGACTGCATCCCTGTATTTGATATGTAAATACGAGCGCGACTGTACATAACCCGTATTGGTGATGTGAGAAGTATCTACAAGCTTAACAGATCTGAATCTGTTAAGCTCGTAGATAAGTCCCGAGGGACTTATCAAAGGAATTTGTAGAGTCAAAAAGTAACTGGTCGTGGAACGAATGATGGGATTATTTCTAAAATGTATATTTAAGGGTCCATACTACCTCACACTGCTTTGCAAGATTGACTGTTATATCAATAATAAATAAATACTCAAGTTGAAATAAAAATGCAGCAAAGTTCAGGACTAACTCTGGTAACTATATGACTCAAAAACACGATTGCGTTAAATTTTCTCGATAGAAAAAAATTGCAAAGTTGCCTCCAAATCACGTCTAATTTACTCGGTATATAGCATTATTCACCAAATACATTGAAATTAACCTTGAAACTTTTGATTATTATTGCATTACAGATAAGGCAGCCATCATATGTTTTGCTTTTTCGAATAACCCTTGAATATTCCTAAAAAACGAAAATATCCAAAGTAGCCAACGCGTTTAGACCATCCGCGTTTGTATGGCCACGCCGCCTGGCATATGTCGGGCTCTTAAGCGGGTACCGCGCGAACGAAAATTCGTCGCTACTGCGCAAGCAATTAGGATGCGCAGAACCATTCGGCGATTATGAAAAAAGATGGTCTTATTATTTTCATATTTATATTTTTACTAGCTTTCGCCCGCGGCTCCGCCCGCATCAATGTCGATCCCTCGGGAACAGTACTTTTTCCCGGGTTAAAAGTAGCCTATGTCCTTCTCCGTACTCCAGAGAACTTGTATTCGCTGTTTTTTTGTTACGCTTGTTTTATTGTTACGCTTTCACGTTGTAACTACTGAACCGATCATCATGAAATTTTACATACATGTTACCTGTGGTACGGAGAAGGACATAGGGTACATTTTATCCCGGGAAAAGTAATATTCCCGAGGGATCGACATTGACGCGGGCGGAGCCACGGGCGAAAGATAGTTTCTAAAATATATTATTTTCTCAGGAATAATTTTATCTCTTTGAGAAATCTCACCCTACAAACTACAGTACAGTACAATATGATATCCTTTTGTTACTCAACTATGAATTAAACTGCACTCAGTTTGATTTACGAGCGAACTAAAACTGCTATGAAAACCTTTGCGCCGCTGTGGGAAGATATATTTCTTTAAATTTCTTCTGGATCCAAGCACGAAATATTGCAAGCTTTGTAAAAACCTCTCCGGTGTCTTCGGAACCTGCTATGATTTATATTTGACTGATCAAATTATTTTTTATGATATGGTACGGCAAACTAACAAGCCAGTCACTTGATCGTAAGCGATCAACGCTGCCCATGGACAACTGTAATAACAGGGTGTGACAGGAGCGTTGACTGCCTGTCGAGGAGTTGGGGAAAGGACATTGGGGGAGGACATGGGTGGGGGGAATGGAGAGATGACGGGCCTCCTGCTCACTCACTCACCGAACAAAGCATACGTAAAGCTTCTACTCAAACGCCGATTTTCTGTGAGAGTGTGGTACTTCCCCGGACGAACCGGCCCATTCATGCTACCAGCAAAAATGAAGTTGCCAGTAGCGTGGCTCTAGCACAACAGAATTGAAAGATTTATTTACTTGTTGAATACTTTTACTGTATAGACTCTTAGACTCAATATGATATAACAACCTCAAAATGAATATGACGACTTCTGAGGTCATCATGCCAGGCCCCACCGCAGGCTCCAGTTTCTATACCTCATCAGTTCAGGATGTGATGATGGCATGTGTTTTGGACGTTGATATGTGTATTTCTATTGGTCGCCACGACGCAGGAAATCATAGTATGGCGGTCAGTAGCACTGTTGTTTGATAATCTTGTATTTTCTGTACTACTCTAACTCGAACTGGATTGGACCTAATTATCCGATGTTCATGATTTGGCTTTAAAGGCAGACAAAGCAAGCGGAAAAACAAACGCTAGAGTAATATACTTTTCTAGAAAATTCCGAAAAACTTTTTCCTACAACGTTTTCTCAACATAGCAAATGGTAACTCAGTAATGTAAGTTTACGACAACCGACGAACGTCTACTATGGGCCACATTGTAGTTTGGGAGCTAGATGATAAATCGTCTACATCAAATGACCGTATTTTACATGGATTGGAGCAGAAGTTAAAACCTGTAGCACATATTTTTGATATAAATTACCTGATATAAATTCTCTCTCTTGTCTTTTAAAATAGAAAATATCAACTTGGTCTTCTTCTTTTATCGAGTCGTATAGTAACTCGGTAAAGTAAGTCTACGCAACCAAACTAACTTATTCGAATCGAAGTACCAGTTTACTTATAACCAGTGAACGGAAAATGAATGGGAGCTGCCTCGAACTACCAATATAGTCCCACGAAAGTCACCTTCTAGAAAAGTCGGCAGACTTTTCTTAATGGGTGACACGTAGGGAATTAACACTCTGAAGTTTATTATCCTGCATACAGAAATGTAATTAAGGTTTGCTACATCAATAGCTGTCATTTTGAATGGAGTTAAAAATGATAGAAATTTTGTATAGAAGGCGGCTTCTATGTTTTCTCGTTCCCTGCTTATGACAGTATGGAACACATATAGGGTGCTGCAGAATTTTTGGACATGCGGTATAAAAAGTCTCCCTCCAGTTGATAGAAAAATGAGATTATACACCAAAATTTTGAGAAAAGGAAAGCTGTATTTATAGATTTTAATTAACACCTGATTACAAAAACCGAACTTTGACAACTTCGAATAAAAATTATTTCTAAAGAAATGAAAGTAATATGAGAGCGTTGCTGGAAAATAAAAGATATTTAGTTACTTTGAAAAAAAATTGAGGAACTTTTAAAAACAAATTTCCGCATTTTCTCTCATTTATATTAACGTAACGCAGTATGCGTTACACACAACAGCAGTCAGTACCATCATTGGCCATTTCAACAAATTTTTTTAAGGGAAACTAATAAATGACAACTAGGTACAAACGTGGCTTATTTTTTACAAATTTTTGTTACATTACATATGACATTTGATCAATTAATTTTGCAGCTGCTTCACATACTATAAGTACGGTCCAGAGTTTCAAATCCCGCGGGATTACGTCATCACGAGGTCACAGGAGTGGGTTGCCTTGTGAGGAGGTTTTGTGTTATTACATTTTCGACTCGTGAATGTTCCTTCTATGTATGGATGACAGAAAGCATCTACCGTTGCATAACGGAATACAACTATTTTAATGGATGTACAGCCATAAGCATTGATATGTAACACATTGCGTCTTGAGTCAATGTAATAAGGTCTAAAATAGAATACAATTGTTACTAAATTCGTGCTCGTGACTGTAATGTAAAAGTATTTTTATGTAAGTAATTATGTAATCCCTGTTGGATGTTAACATCGACCAGTCTTTTTGAAAAGTATCTAAATCATCTGTCCAGCGGTTTCTCGACCTACCTCGGCGGCGACAACCATCTTCAGGTAACCATCATCATCAGGTCTTTTTAGTCGCCACTGCAGGAACATGACCCTCTCTGTACTACTAGAGCCATACTTGGCCAGACCAGACAGAGGTTTTGGCCTACACTCTCCTCGCTGGCCAGAAGGGTTGGAGAGGTCTTATTGATGTTTATAAGGTTTATTTAGCTTTTATTTCCTAAGTCGCCTTTTACGACCTTCGTGGGAAGACTAGGAGTGCTCCTATTCTACTCTGCGGGAAACCACACGGCGCCTTCAGGTAACCATTCTGTTGCTATTCTAGCCTGGGATGCATTCTACCGACATGCCCCGCCCAATACCATTTTAGCACAGCAGTTTTACTGCCCACATCAGTGATGCCCGTTTTCGAGCGGAGTGTACTGGGTTCCCAGCATTGGTCCCATAGGAAAAGTTGTTCATATCGAAGGGCTGAATCACCCCTTTAAGGGTCCAGGACGATCAAAATTTCACTGTGTATAGATAAACATCTAAGACCCAGGCCAATCTGAAAAAGATCATTTTCCATCTAGTGTCTAGCATGATGACTACATGATGGCAGTCTAGCATGATGACCACAGGGCATATAGTTATGCCTTGTGATTCTAAGGAAATCTTTAGTACTATAATATGCCACAGGGTATATTATAGTACTAAAGATTTCCTTAATGACAATAATATTGGGCTTGAGCTTGGCGCAGACACCTCGTAGTTTTGTAATATGACTATATATTTGGTACTTTCGGTACAAAATATTTTTAAAGATGACATTTATAAAATTTCAATATTGTGACATATTTTTTTATATTAATATATTATTTTCTTAAACATCATTTTTTTAAATTTAATTTACAATGACTTTAATTAGGACAATGTATACTCAGTCCACATACCTAGTTTTTAAGATAAACTAAAATTGTAAGTTGACGTCGATTGGAGAAAATGCGCTGTGCAGTTTGTTGCCGCTTCTTCTGCACTCCGCTTTGGAAGCGGCATTAAACTTACCAATAAGTAAATTACTAACGTCAACAATTTTCAGTTGAAAATATATAACAATTAATAAGTGTCCAAATGACCTAAATTAAATAAACGTTTTTGAATTTTTGAATTTGAATTTTTGGGCACTCGTCTATTCAGAGCATCTGAGCGTCACCCTAAAGTTTATAACAGCTGGACGCATGTCGTTACAGTTTAAACTACTCATACGAGTAAAGCTGTTAACAAGAGAACTCACCAAAACACGAAAACTACATTTGCGGCGCACGAAGTTCGTGGGGAGACTACAGATGGTCATTTGAGTTTACGATTGTTGTAGTCTAGTAGTAGATCGGTTCCCGGCCGAAATTAGTTCCGAGTACCGATCTCTTATTTCTCGCCTTTTCCCTATTTGGGGTCGGCTCTGTATGTCGAGTCTCTCCACAATTTTCTATCCTTAACCATATAAATATTTACCCCCCATTCCCTCATATCCCCTCTGACACATTCAATCCACGTCTTTCTTGGCTTCCCTCGTCCTCTACGTCCTTCTACTTCTAAATGGGACATTCTTTTTGCCAGATGTTCGGCATCTCTCCTTTCTATATGTCCATACCATGTTAGACGTTGGCTTTTTAATTTGTCAACTACCGGTGCGACTTTCAGGCTCCCTCTTATGTACTGGTTCCGAATCTTATCCATCCTTGTAATTCCACACATCCACCTAAGCATACGCATTTCTGCCACATGAATACGATGCTCCTCTTTCTTCTTCGTCGCCCAGCACTCCGCTCCGTAAAGTAAGGCAGGTCTTATAACGGTTTTACATATTTTGCCTTTTAGTTTAAGTGGAAGCCGTTTGTCACACGTCATTCCTGTTACCTGTCTCCACTTAAGCCATCCGGTGGTTATTAGTTTGGTGACGTCACGATCGACATTTCCGTCGTTCTGAATGAGTGAGCCAAGGATGTCTCCAGTTAAATATCTTTCAAGTTTTTCTCCAATATGCTTTATGAACTTGGATGTTTATCTATATATGTATTTGTTATAAAATATAGTATCGTTGAGTTAGTTATCATAACACAAGACTCGAACTTACCTTGGGGCTAGCTCAATCTATGTGATTTGTCCGTATTTATTTATTTATTATCTACTGATTAACAAATTATTAAATGTATTACTTCCACGCAGTTTTATCTGTTAGATAGTCATTAATAGAATGGTAGGTAATTTTAAGTAACTGATTTTAACAGCAGTCTTAAACTTAACTAATGACACTTAACGAATGGGTGAGAAAGCTAAAAAAAAAATCAACGATCATGTCTTACCCGGATGGGATCAAATGTATTATATCTTTTAGTTGAGTATGGTTTATGACTATTTTCTCAAGTCAAGTCAAACTCAAAAAATCAAGAATGTATTTTATAAGTAGTCTAGTAATATTATGTAGAATTGGAAATAAATGGCTTTATTATCATTATTATTATTTTATAATAATAGCTGGTAGCCAGTCCGAAGAGCTTAAAGCTTAAGCTGTAAATAAGCGAACTCACCAAAACACGGAAACTACATTTGCGATGCACGAAGTTCGTAAGGGGACTACAGACGGTCATTTGAGTTTACGAGAGCTCTCCTAGTAGTTGTCCCTCACGAAAGAGTGTGTAATTGAAGTGCGGAAGACGAAGGTGCGATTAACGGGACATATGGTAATCTAGGTAAGTTATTACCTTCATAATTACACAGAAAAAAAATGCTTCGTATGGACATTAGCCAAGTGGTCGATGTTGGAACGAAGTCTGCTAGGCTGAAGTGGGACTGGGCGGGCCATGTTTGCCGAATGGTGCCGGAAAGATGGGCTTATAGAACAACATCATGGGTACCTACTGATGGGAAACGGTCAAGAGGCAAACCAAAAACAAGATGGACAGACGACTTCACTGTATTCGATGAAACTTGGAGAGAGATGGCAAGAGATAGAGCAAAGTGGAAAAATAAAGGGGAGACTTTTGCCCAGCAGTGGGACATAAATAGCTAGTAAAAAAAAATGGACATTAGCAGATAAAGGATATATTAAAAGATAAAGGAAAAAGTGCGTAACCTGGTACGAAACCCTTTCGGTTTCGTACCAGGAAGTAAAAAGACTGGCAGAAAATAGAGTAAGATGGAGGGAGCTCCATCGACAAGAGCGTTGCTCTTAAATTTTGATGATGGTGGACATCAGCGTCGGAAGTACAAGAAGCTAAAAAAACCTGCGCTCGCTAATCGGCCTGCCTAGCGTGGTGAGTATGGCAATATCCTCCCACTCCTTCATCAAGAATCCTTGGGATAGGCGTTTGTTCCGCAGTAGACTTTTAACACTTGCAATGATGATGAGACCAAACACGATACATTTATTAATATGCGAATCACGGGTTATACATACGAAGTATATAGGCCAACATACTCGTATATTTAGTTTATTTATACAAAAAATACAAATACATTTATTCACATGAAACATGGTACAAATAGGTGTGAAAATATAGGTAGGTAACTTTACATGCAATTTCTCTGGCGAAACATGTAAAGTTACCTAAACTTTGCATGTTTCGCCAGAGATATGGCATGTAAATATTATTTGGGATAACTATATTAGCATTCAATTATATTACATTTAAATGAGCTATAAGATATCAAGAATCCAAAATTAAGTTATATACATTGATTATAGTAAATTAAGGTAAATTGTCATTATAAAATTAGTCAAATATAATTTTAACGTTAATGGTAATAATTATCTCTTGGTCCAAAATTCGTTCATGTCATAAAAGCAATGATATAACAGCCATTATATTAATGCCGATATAAATAATTTATTAATGTTTATTTTGCATTAACAATGCTATTTTGATATACTCTTATTTAACTAAGAAATAAAATATGGTGAAAAAATTTTGGACCAGTGACCTTCGGTCTCTGTACGATCTATGTTTATATATATGGTTAGTTTTGATTGTTTTTAACACGTTTAAAAAAATTACATTTACTTTGAGACAATTTACTTTGCGTGCTTCCGCCCCCAATTAGTTCATGCAAACTATTGCTGGCCAGCGCCTACCCACTACTGTTAGTCCCTTCATGCCCGCCACCAATAGTTGATGCATGCAGCCCTGGTCGATACTGCTGCATCCGTTGAGGCTGCAGCAATATCGGCCGTCGTCCTTGCGACACGTGTTTCGCCTCTACATCTTCAGACAGTGAAACCTAGATTGTAGTCGTTCGAATGACAAGGAACAAATGACATGTCATTCGAACGACCAACAATTGGAATTTGTTGAATTTGGGGATAGGCGCCGTGTGGTACCCGGCATAGTAGAATAGGACCTCTCCAAGTCTTCCCGTGGATGTCGTAGAAGGCGACTTAGGAAATACAAGCTAAACACAGCTTATAAATATCAATGAGACCTCTCCAACCCGTCTGGCCACCGAGGAGAGTGTAGGTCAAGTCCTCTGGCTGCTCTGGCCAAGTATGGCTCTAGTAGTACAGAGGGTCGTCCTATAGTGGAGACTAAAAAGACCCGATGTTGATGATGGATTTGGGAAGGAAATGAAGGCATTGGGATATTGCTAGTTAAAGTAAAGGCAAGTAGCTGCTTGGGTACCTCGTATCCGATGCCATACCTGGAACCACCGGCCATGCAGTTGAGGAGGCACACCTGCAGGCCTATTTGCTAACTCAGTGTACAACGATTTGATAGTCATTTCAAAGTACATTACGTTTTATATATCTTTAATAAAAATAGTCAATCATAGGAAACCCGCAATGTATTTTGAAGTGACTATAAAAACGTTGGTCACTGAGTTAGCAAATAGGCCGGCTGACCTTCTTTACGCACGTGTTTCTGATTTTGATGTTTCTTAATAACGTTTGATATAGTTATCTATACATTAAAAACACGTTATTTACCAGCATTCTGACCCAGTTACTCGCCCCTTCTCCGTGAAGAGCATCCAACTTATCTGTTTACTTACCAATTTGCATAAATAAGTGGCTACTTAGAAACAGAGACAGGATGAGAGAGTTCCCTCGGGGAAGGAAAATCCATTCAACTTAATGTAAAAGGAAATGTAAAAATAGAGTACTTCTAGCAAAAAATCGGCCAATGCGAGTCGGACCAAAATGGCGATATTCTTAGGCTAGCTCCGTGGCGCAGTGTTAACCACTGCGCCACGGAGCTAGCCTAAAAATATCGCCATTTTGTTACACCCTGTATAATAGAGCAAAATAAACACAAAGTTGGTACATTAGAGCAGCATGATATTTACGCCGGTAGGGCGGCGGGCTTTTAGTTTTACGGCCAAAGCTTTATATTAAGTTAAGTCTTCTATATAAGAAGATATAGTTAACAAAGAAAGCGAACAAACTGGACATAATTTGTTGCAAAAAAAATTAGATATCTATTCATCATCATCATCATTTCGAGTAGGTCTCACGGTCAAATCGACCATGCACACCCTGGTGTCAGAGTTCTTCGGAACCGCCTCTCGGCCTCTGACGTGGTTCTTTTGGCAGCCGGGCTACCAGATGGCAGCCGGCACCAACGGCTTAACGTGCCTTCCGAAGCACGGAAATATCTTCATTATCAGACAATCAAATGACTCAAGCCTGCAATGTCCTAGCCAAATTGGAAACAACTAAACAAAGTATGCTTCCTGTGGGAATCGAACCCACGACCTCCGGGTCTACAGGCCAACGCCTTAACCACTGGACCACGGAGGCAGATGGGATCCTGTCATCAATTTAATAAAATCTCAAGCTCATCATAAGACTGCAAGACCTTCAGACACCGTAAGCCAATACTGCGTAGGGGAGAAAGGGGTAATGGGAGTCGCTTAAGCGAGCTATGAAATAAAAGCTTATTTCGAAATAATATCATTATTTAAATTGTTTAATACTAGACTTTACTTATTTATCTACTAGTTGATATCACTTTTCACCACTTTGGAAATCAACTTTGGATATATTTCCGCGTTTTAAAAAAAAACAAGTTTGACTCCCATTGCACTAACCTCAGTACAATGGGAATCAGACATGTGGGAAATCAGAGTCAAACAAACGCAGACATTACATTCGGCAGTATGCCATCCAGTGCAATCACCAGTTGATCAGCTAGCCTATTTGATTTTTTTGACTTGTAAAATCGGCATCTATAAGCAAAAAAAAACAAGAATATTTTTTGCGGGTAATGGTAATCACTAGCGAGCTCTTTGGCTCCCATTACCCAAAATCTATACTGCATGTTAACTGTAAAATTTAAAAACACAAAATAAATTTCATCGCAATCTAATATGCTTTTTTAATTTTTGAATATCAAGGATAAATCTATCCATAGTCATTAATTTGGTACAGCTACAACGTCTATACTCACCGTTAATGTTGTTTTGACAAAAATTTACACCGGCGAGGCGTGAAAACGAAACATAATTGTCACTCAAAAACGCGTGGTGCTATTAGCGCGAGTCATTCGTACAATGGGCATCGGGTACAGAGCAAGCTAAACATGTCATCTACCTAGGTATCGAACGTTTAGTTTTGCCTAGAGGCACCTGACCCCAATTACCCGCTGACTCCCATTACCCCATTCTCCCCTACATCCGGAATGTTATCGATAAATATTGTAGGCGGTAGTTTTGTTTAGTTCTTATAACACAAAATGTCAACTTAGTCTACCTGCGACCATGAAAACTGTAAAGTTTTTGAAACGTTAGGTGTAAAAATAATGTAATATACGCGATAATACCGTATTAAAGTGATTTTATTTAAATATGTAACAATCGCGAAAACATCAGAAACCAGTTTTGATTTATATCATTATATACTCTATTTTTACTTAAGTTAAGACAACGCTAACACATATGAACAACTTTTTCTGTGGTAGCATCCATTGGTGGACCTAATATATAAATAAATATTCCTAGAATGTTTCCGCGGACTAAAAATGAGGTTATCTCCAATTACTCGGCAGTTGGTGAAAGCACGTACCGGCGATAGAACTTGTGAACTTAGTTACGAGTTCTTGATTGATTATTCAGACGTTCAATACGGGATGATGAATGCCTAGTTACTTAGTCTCTGAAAGTTCCAGGTAGAAACATGATGATTTCTAGCTACCTCATTAGTTTTTATTCAGTTTCAACTATCGGTCACTGGGACCTGGCTTTTACAATTTTTTACCCAGGAGTTTCCAAGGCAGTCTGAAAAGCACAAAGGAAGAATCAAAAGTGCCAAAATTTGGATAAAAATTGATCTTTCAGATAAAAAAATTATGCCAACTAAACTACTGAACTGATTTAAATAAAATCACTTTTATACGGTATTATCGCGTATATTACATTATGTTTACACCTAACGTTTCGAAAACTTTACAGTTATCAACAAGACAAATGTCAAGTTAGTCTACCTGCAATCATGAAAACTGTAAAGTTTTCGAAACGTTAGGTGTAAAAATAATGTAATATACGCGATAATACCGTATTAAAGTGATTTTTTTTAAATGTGTAGCAATAGCGCAAACATCAGAAACCATTACTGAACTGATTTTGATAAAATCCATATGGAAGCAATTCGAAAATAAAAAAATGTGGAAAACGGAATCAAAATAGTGATGGTTTGCGAGCCGCATCGCCAATTGTCATGATTCTTTAGATTTTCGCCCATTCCCTTGATCGGCTTCTACGATCTGCGCGAGAAGAAAAGCAGCTACTACATTCTAGGTTTTTTCTTTTCGCCTAGACCAGCATGGACGAGTCATAAATATTTTTTTAATATTTCATTTTATTAGCCGCAGTTTGTAGCGACAAAGTAGCTTAGTTAATGAGAGTAAAAAACTTGAGTCCTAACTGGCACTATACCGATTCCTGCTTATCATTCAACCTTATAGGCCATTACCTGTGTAAAGGGTAAAGTTCGCCTACAGCACGGGAAGTTTTGACTTCGTGAGTAGCTCCCAGGTGTAGTTTGCATTCAGCCTCATTCATGAGGCTCAGCTCTGAATAATTTTGCGTCTTTTTATAATAACAAGCTTTTGTTGAACTTTCCGTGTAAAAATGCCAAGCCAAGTTTTATTTACCGCAAGTGCCTTTCAATCGTAAGTTTCTGGGTTCGATCCCCGGTCAGGTTAAGATGGAAAACGATTTTTTTAGTTAACACAACACCAGCTTTCGTCCGCAGCTCCGCCCGCATCAATGTCGATCCCTCGGGAATAGTACTTTTTCCCGGGATTAAAGGTAGCCTATGTCCTTCTCCGTACTCCAGAGAACTTGTATGCAAATTTCATGATGATCGGTTCAGTAGTTACGGCGTGAAAGCGTAACAAACAAACAAACAAACTCACTTTCGCATTTATGGCTGATATGATGATGATGATGATGAAGCCTGCAATGTCCTAACCAAACTGGAAACAACTAAACAAAGTATGCTTCCGGTGGGAATCGAACCCACGACCCCCGGGTCAACAGGCAAACGCCTTAACCACTAGACCACGGAGGCTGTTAGGAAGTAAATAATATTGTTAATTATTGCACGTACACCAGAACACGTATTTCTAAATCAGCAAACTACCCCACTACTGTACATTTATCTTAGTATATAAGCTAGAATTATAATAAACTAGCTTTTGCCCGCGGCCCGCGTCAATGTCGATCCCTCGGGAACAGTACTTTTTCCCGGGATTAAAGGTAGCCTATGTCCTTCTCCGTAATCCAGAGAACTTGTATGCAAAATTTCATGATGATCGGTTCAGTAGTTACGGCGTGAAAGCGTAACAAACAAACAAACAAACTCACTTTCGCATTTATAATATTAGTAAGGATAAGGATTCGACTTTTTTTGCCGTTTTTATAGATAACGGTTCGGAATCCTTCGTGGGTGAGTCCGACTCGCACTTGGCCGGTTTTTGGTACATAATGTCTTTATCTCACGTTATGTACACATTAATATAGTATCGTTGAGTTAGTATCCCATAACACAAGTCTTGAACTTACTTTGGGGCTAGCTCAATCTTTGTAATTGGTCCATATAATTTTAAACAGAAGTACAAAAATATATTTTTTAAAAATTTTTAATGCTTTAAACTGGTTTATACTATATAAACCAGTGCCATTTCGATTCGCTCTTGACCGTTTTATATCAACGTTCGGTTATACAGGCATCTTAATTGGAACCTCCAATGTATCGATCGTTTGCTCACCAAACAGAAGTGTTTGTCCATGAAATTGATGTGTTATGACTCAAACTAAAATCAGTAGCAAATGCGACCCGCGATGTTTTATAAAAAATGCGCTTTCACCTCCCTCTGTTTCCTCCCCCAATTCCTTGAAATTCCAGCAACGCTCCCGTCACACCCTGGTGTTGCAGTTGTCCATTGACAGTGATATGACTTACCATCAAGACTCATTTGTTCGTTTGCCGATCTAAATTATAAAAAAAGGCAAAAAAGTGGTAATATAAAATCATGAAAAAAATTGACTCTCACGTTATTTGTATGGGAGCAAGGGAGGTATCATGACAAAAAAGTAGTAAAATAAAGTCTTAAAAAAATACGGTTGTATTTTTTTTACTACTTTTTGTCGTGATTAATTTACATACCGAATTACAGTTTTCTAGTACTTATAGTCTCTGAATAAAACCGCGGACGGACAGACGGACAGACATGGCGAAACTATAAGAGTTCCCTGTTTACTACGGAACCCTAAAAAATAATCCTCAAGCGTTCCTACGGGACAACACAGGAAACAGGAGCGCTCTTGTGTTATGACCATTTCCTTTTCGGACATAGGTTATCCTTCTGTAACCTCAGTATTTATGGTTACGTAACTTGCGTTTCTTTTTCACTCACCATACTGCGCCCTGTTCGGAGCCATGAAGAAAATTGAATGGACATGTTTTGTAAACAAGCAAGAAGTGAGTGGAAAAATATGCGTCGGTGTTCGTACTTACATCTTATTTTTTTCCTCTGTGCTAATATTTTCGGTAAAAACTTCTACAAGTTATGAGACTCGATACGTTTCCAACCGTGTGGTTTCCAGCAGAGTAGATAGGACCACTCGTAGTCTTCCCATTTATATATACATATATATCTATATATCTATTTGTTACAAAATATAGTATCGTTGAGTTAGTATCCCATAACACAAATCTCGAACTACTTTGGGGCTAGCTCAATCTGTGTGATTTGTCCGTATATATTTATTTATTTATTATTATTATATATACCTCCAAGGGAGGTCGTAAGAGGGTAACGAAATTAGGAAATACAAGCTAAACAAAGCTCATAAACATCAATGTGATCTCTCCAACCCGTCTGGCCAGCGAGGAGAGTGTAGGCCAAATCCTCTGCTCTGGCCAAGTATGGCTCCGGTAGTACAGAGAGGGTCATGCTCCTGCAGTGGAGACTAAAAGAGACCTGATGATGATGACGTTTCCAATAAAATGGGGGTTATAGTCTACTGGCCGATTTATCGATGGAAATGATGCCGACTAATTGGCTTACTAGACGGCGCGGCGCTGCAATGTCTTGCAGCGCCGTCTAGTAAGTCTAGAAGAGTAGTCTAGAGGCCATGATCGATCATGGCTTCGGAGGAATTCGGCAATTATCGTGATGCTCGTTTCACATAACCTTTCAGTCTGGTATCAAGGATTGCAACTTTTTTTTTATGAATAATTTGTGTGCGTTTGACCTCTATCTTGCCTGATGGGAAGCAACGATGAGGCCTAGGGTGGTACACGTAAACTCATATAATGCCTATTCACTCTTGCCTTGAAAATCCCTAAATTGTACGAGTCGGGAAACAGTGACGCGGGGAGGGAATTCCATTCCTTTGCGGTTCGCCCAATGAAGGAGGAGGCGAATCTAGATGTACGATGTACAGGAATATCGGCAACTTGTCGTATGATATAGTATACAGTTCGCCATACACGAAATGACTAACTCTGCTTATCCGATATCGCGGATGATATAATCTATAATATTTACCTTGGGTTAAGGGTCTTTGAATTATATCACTTATAATTTTAAACGTCGAAACATTTTCCATGCATACATTCTATTTTTAAATGTATACTAAAATCTGCGGAATTATGTCATTAGGCGATGCGGTTAGCAACTCATCACTATTTGATTATGTTTCTCATCTACACGCCATCCAACATGCTAAATGTGGCCATAAGGTCTTATAGACTTAGGCTCTGTTTACCCCGCTTGGAAAAAAGACGTGATACTATGTATGTATGTAAACTGTAAGATTACAGTTGGAATATTTGTTTTGTTACCTATATATTGATAATTACATATATTAAACTTTACACTATCTTTTAAAGTGGTAAATATATAAATATACAGAAATGCAGAAAATATTTCATCACGAAAATTTAAGAAGTAATTGATGTGTGCATAGTTTTAATGATGTGTTCTTACAATGGAGATAATGTATATGTCAAATTCACATATCAAAAAAGCGACATACCGGCCGTGGGTGTATAAATTTATAAAACCATTTCGATTTAAATAGTCAAAACACTTACTTCATCTTAATCAAAACGAAATATTTATCTACATACTATATTATTTTTTGTCCCAATTCAATATATATAGAAATTAAATCAGTCTCATTCAAAGGTGTTATTAGAAAGTACTGAGATAAGATCAATATACAAATAGGTAATTTTTGCTAAGTGAAATTTAGTAAAGTATGATGATGAATTTCGTTTCTAATCTAGGGGTAATAGAGTAAGCATGCTGATAAACGCAGTTTCTATTGGTTGTATTGAGTTGCGTTTGTGGGTCTGATGATACTGTACTGTAGGATTATTGCGAATGTAGTGTAAGGTTTTTTTTTTTTTATTTTGACTAACTTTAACGCATAGACTTATTTTAATTTTGACATTCCAATTACTATTTTATTTAATAACTAGCTCCGCGAGATTTCGTCCGCGGCAAGTTCTGTTATTATGATTAATTAGTTTTTTTATTAGTTACTAGCTGTTGCCCGCGGCTCCGCCCGCGTTAGTGTCGATCCCTCGGGAACAGTAGAATTTCCCGGAATCAAACATACACTATGTCCTTCCTCGGGCCTCACACCTCCATACCAAATTTCATCCAAATCAGTTCAATGGTTGAAGCGTAAAAAAACGACAGACAGAGTTACTTTCGCATTTATAATATTAGTATTAGTATGGAAGTATGGATATTATTTATACTTCTAAGTCCAGAAATGAGAAAATTTCCATAAAACCTTTACCCTCCCATTTTACCCCTTTAGGAGTGAATTTTGTCCATTTCACCTACATATAATGTTTTTTAGTTGTAATCGAGAACTTACTATACCTATTTATTTTCATACTTCATAGACCTGAAATGAGAAAATTTCCAAAAAAACTTTACCCCCCTTCTGGGGGATTTTTTTCCAGTTGACTTACACAGATCTTTTTCAATTGTAATCGTGAATTTATTTACCTATTTTCATACTTCTAAGTCTAGAAATAAGTAAATTCCTATACAATCTTTACCCCGCTATTTTACCCCTTCAGGGGAAAATGTCGTCTATTTTACCTACACAGATATTTTTAATTGTAACCTAAAACTTATATACTTATTTTCATACGTCTAAGTCCAGAAATGAGAAAATTTCCGTACAAAGTTTATACCACCCACCCACCCCCATTTTACCCCTTAAGGGGGGAATTTTGCAAATTTCATCTACCTACACACATCTTTTTTAATTTTAATCGAGAACTTATATACCTACTTTCATACTTCTAAGTCCAGAAATGAGAAAATTCCATATAAATTTTACCCCTTTAAAAGTAAAATTTCTTAAAAATCCTTTCTTACCGCTCACTTACATCATTAAAAGAACCCCTGTACCAAATTTCAAGTTTCTAGGCGCAGCAGTTTCGGTTGGTTTGCCGTTTGCCCGCGGCTACGCCGCCGCCGTTAGTGTCCATCCCTCAGGAACAGTTTGGACCCTCAAAGGGGTGACTCAGGTCATCAATATGAACAACTTTTTCTATGGGACCAATGCTGGGAACTCAAAACAAAAATTCGTCATTTCCATAAAAAAGAGTCCCGCCGCCCGGCCAGTTTGTATGGGAATGTCGAATTTTTTTTGAGTTCCCAGCATTGTTCCCATAGGAAAAGTTGTTCATTTTGATGGTCTGAGTCACTCCTTTAAGGGTCCAAAACGATAAAAAATTCACTGTGTATATTTGCAGGCAAACTAATGCCTTGAGTTCATTCAAATGACGATAACTTTTTTTTAATGAACCGATTTTGATGAAACAAACTTTAGATGTTTTGCTGAGTTAAAACAAAACAATAGGTGAAAGTTTGAAGTAAATCGGTTCAGTATTTTCGGAGATAATCGTGATCATACATACAGACAGACAGACAGAAAAAAAGACAAAAAATTCGAAAAAAAATTTTTTGCTTTCTATTATTCTTTTTAAGTGTCCCTCTATCCATTTCAGTCAAAAATTCTAAATGTACAGACAAAATATTTTTACTGTTTTATTATACCTATGTAATATAGAATATAGATAAGAAGAATAACTTTCCCCCGTTTTTAAAACATTTTTTATTGATGCTTCGCTCCTATTGGTCGCAGCGCGATGTTTTATAGCCTTCCTTAATAAAGGACTATCCAACACAAAAATAATTTTCCAATTTGAACCAGTCGTTCCTGAGATTAGCGCGTTCAAAAAAACAAACTCTTCAGCTTTATAATATTAGAATAGATGTGTTGTAACTTTATATCGCGACTCCCTGACAGGGTACATGTACATGACATACTATCGGTGCTTTATATCATCTTTACATTATGTATTACATGGTAGCAATGAATATGAATATTGGAACATGTTTAAAACTGTGAATAAATGACTGACTTCTTGTGAGTCGGTAAGCCAAGATGGGCTAGGGAGAACAACTTTTGAAGGCTGTATTCTTATAGGTGCCTACGAGGCGGGAACCGCACCTTATCTCACAAATCCATTTTAGTGAACTTAGTTAAAAAAAAGTAGAAAAAACTGTTTCTTCTTAGTTTTAATGTGTATTCATAGTGGTTGACCATTGATTCCTGATACACTCTGAACATTACGTTCCTATAAACATTTTATATGTGTTTTATGAATGCTATCCAGACCAGCTCCTGATGGTACTTTAAATCGAGTTTAAAAGGCTTTCTGTGTTCCAGCCAGTATTCTAGGTTATGAAATATGCATACGCCTTGAATAGAAATTTTATGTAAATGTAAAAAAGAATATGTTTTGTGAGACGACCTTTTAAGAACTGCAAGAAAAACTAATGTGGCAAGTTTATTTTTAAAAACTTGATATGGTTTCAAAAATCTTGTATAATCAGAAGAGAGATAAGGAGATAAACACGAAAGGCCATGGCCAGGCAACAAAATCAAATTAACCACAAATGTTAGGTTTAGTTCGTTGGGTAACTTGTACCCAAAACAGGAATGAGCCAGCTTCTTCTCAGATTGGCCCTTCAGGCTTGTATGCACGTATACACGGCCCATCAGGCAATATGAGAGTTTGCTGTTTCTCCACGCCTTGCGCACACAGGCAACGCCCAAAGCCGAGGTCCCTCCTGGGGGCCCTTTGGTGATGTTGTATATAAAGGTTGAGGGCACTATGCCCTCGCCTCAAACGCCCGGTGAAGTAGCGAAAGCTCACTTGGAGCTAGCTACATAGTCAGTTAAAAAAAAAAAAGGGGCGAGTTTCATCAACTTAGGCCAAATCCCCTGTTGGTGGACTGTAGGTAGATGATTTAAAAGGCTTGAATATTCAATCAAAAAAAATACTTTTCAAAATAATTAGTCCGTCTAGTAGATTATTGAAAAATATTGTATACGTATTTTTTCTTTTGTCAATCAAACAAATATTGATAAAGATGGTCAGTGACGTCACGCGGAACTTTAACGGGCTAGTTAAAGTTCCGAGTGACATCACTGACCGGTACACTTTTTACCAGCCTATTGCGTTATGAGCCCCCACTCCTGAACTTTTATGCGTTTTATCTTTTTGAGTTGGTATCCTACGACACAAGCTCACAACCTACAGTAGGTGTCTCGTAGTGGACACAATGGAATTTAAGTAAAAACTCAAACTCAGGTTTTAAAGTTGGATTTAATTAAAATTTAGGAAACTAGTACAGTACGTGTGTGTATGATCAAATGAGAAAATGCAAGTGTCACCATGTAGGTAACAAAATAATAATATGGTACAAAAATACGAGCAAGACAATTGAGATGGTGAAATAGCTCAGGTCGTTATAGACGGATTATGCTCCGATATCATGCCCATCAATGCTGGCGTCCCCCAAGGATCTGTTTTATCACCTACGCTGTTTCTTCTGCACATCAACGACATGCTTAACACTAGTAGCATCCATTGCTATGCAGACGACAGTACGGGTGATGCATATTATGCAGGTCGTGCAAATATCCCTCAAACACAGGTGGAGGAGAACAGAAAGAGACTTGTGTCTGACATTGAGACCTCTCTGGAGCAGGTCTCTGAATGGGGTAAACTAAACCTAGTTCAATTCAACCCTACTAAGACACAAGTCTGCGTGTTTTCCGCTAAGAAGACCCCATTTAACATAGCACCGAAGTTTCGGGACACCTCTCTTACCATTTCTAAGAGTATTGGGATCCTTGGCGTCGATATTACGAAGGAGGTCCAATTCCGGAGTCATCTGGAAGGTAAAGCCAAAATGGCTTCTAAAAAACTTGGGGTGCTCAATAGAGCGAGGCAGTACTTCACTCCGGGTCATAGACTTTTATTATATAAAGCTCAAGTCCGGCCCCACATGGAGTACTGCTCTCATATCTGGTCTGGTGCACCTCAATACCAACTCCTTCCTCTTGATTCCATCCAACGCCGGGCAATTCGTATTATCGACGATCCCACACTCACAGACGATTTAGACACCCTCGGTCTACGGAGAGACGTTGGCTCTCTGTGTGTATTTTACCGTCTATACTATGGGGAGTGTTCTGAAGAACTTTTTGAATTGGTGCCACCGTCACCTTTCTACCACCGCACCGCTCGCCACAGGAGTAAAGTCCATCCCCACATCCTTGACACTTGGGTCTCCAAAAATGTCAGAGCGTCACGTGGTTTTTTTCCTCGTACAGCAAGATTGTGGAATGGACTCCCTCTCGAGGTTTTCCCTGTGTGCTATGACTTGAGGTCCTTCAAAAGGCGTGTTTACAGGTATCTTAAGAGTCGGCAACGCATCAGCAGCTCCTCTGGTGTTGCAGATGTCCATGGGCGACGGTGACCACTTTCCATCAGGTGGCTCGTCTGCTCGTTTGCCGTCGGATATACATAAAAACAAAAAAAAAAAAGCTCTTCATATTCATCAGGCGTTTAGTAGGCATTGGCGTAGTCCTTGACATATTCCCCCCCGTTGAAGACTTCCGTTCTTCAACCCTTTAGATCTTCTTCGTCGAGAAGTGGACATAAACGAACTAAGGGCCGTCGATAGCATCCTGTAGTCGTTTTGACGTCGGCGACTCGTACAATTCCGTCCGGTCCAGGAAACAGCTTAACTACCCGTCCGGTGCGCCAACATAATGGAGGAAGAGAGTCTTCACACAATAGCACCAAGTCTCCAATTTTTAGCTTTGTCTTGTCTTGTTTCCATTTTGTTCGCATCTGGAGCTCAGAGATATATTCCCTTTGCCACCTTCTCCAAAAGTGTTGCCTGATTTGTTCGAGTCGTGCATATCGTTGAAGCCGATTCCGTGGCAGGTCTTCGAGATTTGGTGATGGCAGCGCATTAAGGGGTCTTCCAATCAAGAAGTGCCCTGGTGATAGGTACAGGAAATCATCTGGAGATGGGGATAAAGGGCACAAAGGACGACTGTTCAAAATAGCCTCAATTTGTGCAAATAATGTGGTGATCTCTTCAAAGGTTAAATGCGAGTTACCCATAACCCGTTTTACATGAAATTTAGCCGATTTTATGTTACTGTCCCATATACCACCGAAATGAGGAGCCAAAGATGGGGTTGTAAGAAATTTAAGGCCTTCTTGAGACGCAAACTCAGCCAGAATATTGTTTTGTTCAAAAAAATTGTTTGATATCGTTTGCCGCTCCTACAAAATTTCAACCAATATCGGAAAATATTCCACTTGCCGACCTCGACGTGAAATAAATCTCCGCAATGTCATAATGAACGCGTCTTTTGTTAAATCACTCACAGCTTCTAAATGTACACATTTTTCTCGGAGGCAAATGAATATACATAAATACGTTTTCGTTATTTTTGCCCCTCTGCCTTTACGATTTATGGTGTAAAAAGGACCTGACATATCGATTCCACAAGAAATAAAAGGGAAATCGGCGTTGATGCGTTGCCTAGGTAGGTCGCCCATTTTAGGAACTAAAGTGTTACCTTGCACTCGTCGACACCGCACGCAACTGCGAGCGACATTCCTTGCCAATCGTCTACCATTTATAGCCCAGACTGTTTGTCTAATAGTTGCCAGAAGCAATTGAGGGCCGGCGTGCATATTTCGTATGTGTTCGTGTCTAAATAATAATTTACACAAATGATGAGCAGAGTCTAGGAGAATCGGATGCCTTTGATCAAAGGGACAGTCGGAGGCATCTATGCGTCCACCAACACGTACTAAATTATCCTCATCTATATATGGAGATAGACATAGAATTTTAGATTTTGGACTTAAAGGTTTTTTATCATTTAAAGTTTTATAATCAATCGGAAATGATTCTTGTTGAGACATAAAATACAGCAGTTTAAGAGCGTTGTTCAATTCATCGGTACTAAAATTACCTAACAATTAATTTTTTGGATTTTTTGCATTATGAATGAACCTTTTTACATATGCTATTGTTCTTTTCAATCTATTAAATTGCGAGAATCTATTGAAATCCATTATAGGTTCTACAAGAATTGTGGTAGCTACATATTTAATTTCAGGCAATTCAATTAATTTGTTTTGTTGTAGAACTGGCCAATCGTATTCAGGCCTTAAAAGAAAAGATGGTCCATGCCACCAAATATTTGAATTTCGCAGTTGCCCCATAGTAACACCACGTGAAATTAAATCAGCCGGGTTATCAGCCGTGGGAACGTAACGCCAAAAAGAAGGTTGTGTATTTTCCTTGATTTCTCCTACTCTGTTGGCTACAAACGTTTTAAGTTTAATCATCGATTGAATCAAATAGAGTCGGAGTTCCACAAGGAAGTATACTAGGTCCTTTATTATTCCTGTTATATATAAATGACTTGCCAGATGTAACAAATCTTGACTGCATTCTTTTTGCTGACGATGTATCTGTTATTATACCATGTAATGACATTGACACATATAATGATGACATTAATAATACAATTGCTAAAATAATAAAATGGTTAAATGATAATAAACTAAAAGTAAACCTATCAAAGACAACATACATGCAATTTATAAATAGAAATGGTAAAAAACGTAATCTCAATATTACATACGATACAGAAACAATTCAAGAATCTAATCAAACGGAATTTTTAGGGATCACACTCGACGATAAATGTACATGGGAGGCACATATAACGAAAATTTGTAAGAAAGTCAACTCGTTTTCATATGCTTTATGGCGATTAACTAAGATAAGTAGTATAGAAGTTGCAATTCAGGCGTATCATGGCTACGTGGGTTCCGTGCTTCGCTATGGTATCCTCCTTTGGGGAAACTCTTGTTATATAGAACATGCCCTTAAGGCCCAGAAACAATGCATCAGAGCTTTAAGTAACGCCGACCCATTAACATCTTGTAGACCTCTATACGAAAAATTTAACATTTTGACTGTCCCTTGTTTGTACATTTTTGAAATATGCGTGTTTGTCAAAAATAATTTGAACTTATTTAAAAAAAGAAGCGACACAAACAAGTATAGCTGTAGGCACCCTAACAGACTAAATCTACTATCAATGACGACAGCAGTATATAGCAACAACAGCTATCAAATGGCTGTTAAGATATATAATAGACTCGGTGAAGATATGAAGTCTCTGCCTTTGAACCAATTTAAATCAAAATTAAAACGCTGGCTCATAAGTAATTGTTTTTACTCTATTGATGAATTTTTTGACTGTTGTAATAGAATGTATTGACTTATATTGTGCACAATTTACCTATCCTAATCTTATTTTGACATATGATATTGTGAAATTTATTATTTTTGACATTTGTATTGGTAATATTATAAAAGACATAAACAATAACCATTGCCCGTTAGAATTATGTAAATTTAGTAACTTCACGTTTTTTAATAATTTTTGCATGCCAGGGCCTGGTGAAATGTGTGATGATATCTTATAATTTATAATAACACCTGTCTGTGTACCACATTTTTAGCAAAATAAAAGAATTTGAATTTGAATTTGAATTTGAATTTAGACATGTCAGAATTTAGCCAACCTAGTACAGTGCTGGAGTCACACCAGTAAACTACACGGTCAGGGACATACCGAAGTGATTCCACGACCGTCTTACACAAACGACTTGCAAGTAAAGCAGCACACAGCTCTAATCGAGGAATTGTAACAGGCTTCAATAGGGCAGCCCTGGATTTCGAACATAGAAGATTAACTGAGACATCACCACTAAGAGATATTGTCCGAGTGTAGATACATGCTCCATAACCTACCTGAGATGCGTCGCTGAAGCAATGAATTTCGATAGTTTTGGGGATGTCACTAAGCACAAACCTTGGAATGTTAATATTACGAAGAATTAAGAGATCGTTCAGAAATTCATCCCAAGAAAGTTTGATTTCGGGTGGAACGGGTTGATCCCAGTCGACCTTTAGTTGCCATAATTTTTGCAAAAGTAATTTAGATTTCATGATAAATAGGCTCAAAAGTCCGAGGGGATCAAACACCTTGAAGGCGCCAGACATAATTACCCTTTTCGTTATAGTGTCATTTTGAGAGATATCATTTACGGGAAAATGTAAGGTGTCATTATTGGGATTCCATCCCAAACCAAGAGTACTAGAGGAATCACTAATTGTTAAATTGTCTTGAACAGAAGCAGATGAAGTTTGTTCAAGAATACTGGCTAAATTACTTTTATATTTGCGTAATTCAAAACAACCTTTCGTTAATTGAGCAGCAACGGCATTTTGGATAAAATGTAATTCATTAGGATCATTTGAACCAGTAATGACGTCATCAACGTAAAAATCCCGCTGAATGATGGTTTTAATCAATGTGTCCTCGCACTCTTCCCCTAACTGCCACAAACAACGCGTGCTCAAATAGCTGCCACTTGCCATACCGTAAGTGACTGTATTTAGTTGCATGGTTTTGATAGGCAAAGACTCATCATCTCTCCATAAAATCAATTGCAAGTTTCTGTCTTTAGGATTAACTTCAACTTGCCTGTACATTTTAGCAACATCACCACTTAGAATATATTTATACTGGCGAGCGCGTACTAGTATGGAGAAAAGAGAATCCTGTACGTTTGGGCCTACCATCTGTAAGTCGTTAATAGAAAAGCCAGAAGAAGAAGGCGCGGAGCCATCAAAGACGACTCTGAGTTTTGTCGATTTACTATTCATTTTAAAAACAGGATGATGGCATAGAAAGTACGATGGATTTGGGATTTGTATGGGTGATTCTGAAAGATGACCTAAATTTTCATATTCTTTAATAAATTCAGTATAGTGTAATTTTAAATTTTGGTTTTTTCTAAGACGTTTTTCCAAAAGTAATAATCGTTTTTTTGCAAGTGTGTAGGAAACGCCTAGACAATCCGGAGAATCTAAAAGTGGAAGACGAACGCTAAATCTACCACTTGGTAAGCGCACCGTATTGTTTTCAAAATGCTCTTCGTAAGCTCTTTCAGTATCACTGAGAATACGCTGGGCTGGTAGATCCTCAAGCTCCCAGAATTTTGTGAGTAATTTGTCAACTTGAGATTCTTCGGTTGTATCTTCCTGGATTGCTAATTTATTACACAGTATTTGGTGTTTTTTGTCACAAATCGGTCCACCGATCAGCTAGCCCAAAACAGAATTTTGTAATTTTGTTTTTTGCAAACCTAAAGAGAGCTGCTCGAATAGTAGACGATCCCAAAATAGATCGGCTCCTATTAGCACATCAATCGGGGCTGGCTCAGCGAAATAAGGATCGGCTAACTTAATGTGTGATGGTATATTTAGCTGACGTATGTCTATGGGTACCTTTGGAATGTGCCCTGTAAGTTTTTCCAAAACAAAAACATTTAAATTTGTATTGAAATTGCTATTTAGCGAGTGCAGTTGCAAAATGCAACTTTCACTGACAGCAAGTGAAGAATTATCTCCAATGCCAATGACGTTAAATGATATGGGGTTTGAATTTAGCGATAACTTTTGCTGTATGAATTTTGACACAAAAGAAGACTGAGAGCCAGAGTCCAATAAAGCACGCACGGTGGCTCCCTCTTTAGTAATAGGATTGCAAACACGAATCAAAGCAGTAGACAACACTGCCTGATGTGTATATTTGTATGAAAAATTAACTAATGTAGTTTCTTGTTCACATGAATTTTGTGCATTGTTGGCTTTAGCTGCTTCAATTGAATGCAAAAGTGTGTTGTGTCGTTTTTTGCATAATTTACAAGGCCCCATACGACATTCACTTAAAGGGTGACCTTGACGTAAACAATTCGCGCATAATTTGTATTTTGACACATCATTAAATTTTTCCTTTATAGATTTTGATTTAAAAAATGGGCAATCATAAATACGATGGTCTTTATTACAAATGATACATCTGAATGAACCATTATAATTATTTGAATGCGTATTCATTGAAGAAGAAGGAGAAGAAGATGAAGTAAAAGTTTTGACAAATGGCTGCTTATTATTTTTAGAAATATTTGTATTTTGAAATCTAGGATTATATTCCGATTTATTATGACGTGTAGATTCTAAAATATAGGCTCGATCAATCAAAAACTTCTTAAAGTCCTCCAAACTAGGCATGTCACTCAAGTTGTTGCGATGTTCTTCCCATTTTGTAATAGTCTGGGAGTCCAGTTTAGATGAAACCAGATAGATAATCAAAGTGTCCCAGTGCTCGGTGGGCTGCCCTAAACTAGACAACGCACGCAGGTTTTTAGTGACATGGTCAACCAAAAATCGTAAAGATGCATCGGTTTCTCGAGTACTCTGAATATTAAATAATGATTTCAAGTGATGGTTGATCAGTAACCTTTTGTTGTTAAAACGATCATAAAGTAATTGCCATGCAGTATTGTAATTGGCCGCAGATACCTCTAAGTTCGAAATAACACGAGCCGCATCACCCTCTAGGTAGGAAAGCAAGTAGTGATATTTTTGTATTTACGACAAACGTTCATTATTATGGATTAAATTCATAAATGAATCGCGAAATTGAAGCCAGTGAAAATATGAACCGTTAAATTTAGCTATTTCTAATTTCGGCAAGTGAACGCTCATTTCGTTGTTGTGATCAAGATTGCATTGAGCTTCTTGGAACACAGACTCGCGACGAATTTTATCTTGTTCAATTGATTTTAACTGGTTTTGTTCGTCTATGATGACCTTGGCCTTTGCAGCGTAAACAATAAAGTCCTGCTCAATGCATTCCCTTTCGTCAAGGTCTGCATCTAAAAAAAAAAGTTTAAAGTTTCAGAATTTAACAATTCTATCTGGGTTTGCAGCTCGTCAAACTTGCTTGACAGACTCTCGAACTTGCTTGCTTTCAAAGATAATTCGGCAATTTCGATAGTTGTCAATTTGGGTTGCCTTACGAATTTTTCTAAGTAATTTTTGAATTTGGTTATTTGGCCCTTAACTGAACTACGTTTCGTACTTAAATCTTTCAATTTAGCACAAGAGCCGGTCGTTTTTGCCTCAGACATACTTTAAAGTTTGTATTTTAAATTATTATTATTTTTTTTTAAATATATACGGACAAATCACACAGATTGAGCTAGCCCCAAAGTAAGTTCGAGACTTGTGTTATGGGATACTAACTCAACGATACTATATTTTATAACAAATACATATATAGATAAACATCCAAGACCCAGGCCAATCTGAAAAAGATCATTTTCTATCTTGACCTGGCCGGGGATCGAACCCGGTCACTCCGTGTCGCAGGCTGGCGTGTTGACCGCTGCGCCACGGAGCTAGTCATTTTTATAGTCACATTTAGTATGTAAAAAACAGTTATTTATTGCAGAAGTACTTAGTTGACGAGACAAAAACGTTACCAATTGATAAGGCAACTCAAGCTTATGAAAGCGTTAAATTTTGCAAAATATAAATAAATTTAAGCTCACGTCCCTCCTACGGTGGCAGATGGTTGAATAGCTGGCTCCAAAACTGCTCGCTGACGACTGCTAAAAGGCAGCTAACCGACAGCAGTGCGGCGTTTACAGCGACCCTGGAATAGTCGGCAAATTCGGCTGAATTACACGTAAAAAACTGGTGCGAAATATAAGAAATTACTATATTTATGTAATAGAATGCCAGCTGTGTACCGTAGGCTTGCTAACAGCTTGAAAATATAGCTTGTAGAACCAAAATCAGAATTATAAGTAGGTACCACAAAATGAAATCTAAAATAGTATTTTATTAATGGAAATCACGTTTTGACAATAACTATATATGTAAATTATCGTTTGTTTTATCTAGTAGATTGTTTAAAAATAGTTTTTTATTAATATTTGTACAGAATTATTCAAAATTGCACTTAGAATTTTGTACTGCAGGTACGCATGTACCGTACTAATTGAATGCTATTTTGCACAGTTTTTATGGGATTTTGGTAGGAAAATAGGGTTAGGGATGATAGATAGGGAGATTAGAGTGGATAACCAAGGCACTTATCTGGTGAACTATGCTGCGAGGTGATGCTTTAGCTGCGTCACTGCCCGGCTTTGTTCTCGGCAAACTCTGGTAATTTCTCCAAACTCCAAGGCCCGTCTCCGCTGTTCCGCACAATTGCCGCCTCGTACACGATGTCAGGGATGGCTGCAGACGTCTTCACAGGTCCTCGATTACGTGGACAAGAATTCTGGATCTAGTAGTACGTGGACTTTGAACGCGAACAAAGGCAGACCTTTAATTCAACCGTTTAGAACGGTCCTGACACGGTCGCCAAAATTATGTCTCGTAGTAGACACAATGGAATTTAAGTAAAAACTCAAACTCAGGTTTTAACGTTGGATTTAATTAAAATTTAGGAAACTAGTACAGTACGTGTGTGTATGATCAAATGAGAAAATGCAAGTGTCACCATGTAGGTAACAAAATAATAATATGGTACAAAAATACGAGCAAGACAATGAGGATCAGTAAAGTTGTAGCAAATTCAATAGGACTAATATCCACATTATTCTTCATGACATTACAATGATATATCTTTTTGAATTATCCAAATCGGACCATTACTTACGAAGATAGTAATAATAAACATTATGGCGTTCCTGCCGCGAAAAGGCATTGCACGCCGGTGCGTGTGACGTCACTGTGACGGACCGAGCGCGGTCGGCAGTCGGCACTCATAGAGCGATCATTCGACTGAGCGACGACGACGCGGTTCATCGCTATATTTAACAATTTATTGAAATAAAGTCTTGTTAGAGTGCAATTTTTATAATATTTACGTATAAAACGTACTTATTATGTGGCAGGGGGACTAATAAAAAAAAACAAAGCAAAGAAAGAATTTTTATTTTTACTCTTGATTGCTATATAGACAATCTTGTAAATTAACTAAATCACATGCTATTTTTACAATATTATCAAAAAAAAAGTATAAAATATGGACATATGCGTGAGTCCGATCATTTTATAGTCTTTCAACTTCCATATGCTTCTTTCAACGAGAACTCTTATCGCTTATATCAGCGATCGTTTTTGTAACAAAACTTCTTCTGCTGTAGGTTTTGGGTTGGAACTGTCCGTACTTAAAACTCTTTAAAACTGTTTTATTTCTTATCTTTTCTCAAAATCAGGTCTATAATTTTTAGGGTTCCGTACCTCAAAAGGGAAAAACGGAACCCTATAAGGGTTCCATTTCATCACTTGGTTACCCGTCTGTCTATGTGTCAAGACCCTTTTTCTCAGGAACGTAGGAGCGTAGAGGTATCAAGCTGAAATTCATATCAAATATTCAGTTTATGCCGCAAATTTTCGAAGCCAACGCAATCTAAAGATACATCAGGTTGTGCCGTAAATTTTCGTGTTTTTTCGATTTCGCAAGGGAATCAATACCTACCAGGGATCTTCCCATGAACTCAGAATCTTAAAATTTGGTACGAAGAAACGTCTTTTAGCACAGATAATGGAAAAATTGCTAAATTGCTAAAAACTGTCCTGAATATTCCATCTCAGCCCCGAGGTAGAGGAAGACCGGTTTCGACGTGGTGGTCCACGGTAGAACGTGACATAAAAGCCCTTAATCTTACATCTAGGACAACCCAGGATCGTGTATCCTGGCGCAGGAGTACAAGGAGGCCCGACCCCAAATAAAATGGGAACATGGGCAGGACAAAGAAGAAAGAAGAAGAATGGAAAAATTGCTAAAAACATACATTTTAAGCTACATCATATAAGAAAAATATTTTAATAATCTTTCGACATTCGCAAGGGAATCAAAACTTCAGGGTACTTCCCGTAAAATCATAATCTTAGATTTTGGTACGAAGCAACGTCTTATAACACAGATAATGAAAAAATTGCGAAATGCATACATTTTTAGTTACATCATATAATAAAGATATTTATAATAACTTCAAACTTATACGTGCGCAAGGCCAACTCGCAACTTCGCCGGTTTTTTTTGAAAGCTTTTGACATTCAAACTAATGAGGCAAAACTCCCTTGAGTTAAACTTAACGTAATTTTCCATGTCTTTTTCCACCTGAAATATATAAATATAAAATAATACCATATTTTAATCGGCCTCACATTTTTGTATGAAAATGTCAATATTGTTTTCTAGTCCAATCCTGGGTCCCATACGTTGTTCATTTAGACGGGTTGATTTAATGGTTTTAGGTACAACGGTGTTCACCCTTACATCCTGTATTAATTTATTTGCTTACAACAATCAGGCATAGCTGGGGCAGATACATATTATATCATTCACTATTTGCTTTTTACTCCAGTACGTCCCTGTGTCATTGTTTTGACCTTGGAATATTACATAGAAATGAAAAGGGAAGTATTGGAAGGTAAGTAGGTATGTCCACCAAACTAGAAAGAAATAAGTAGGTATGTTTTTATTAATACATCCGCCTTATAAAAAGAGAATACATAGGTACTAACTTATTTCCATATCAACTTAATAAAAGGTAAGAATAGTTATGTAGGATTGTAGGTACTTACATCGAAATGATATTCACAACAATGTCTACTAGCCTGGGTAGAGGGTGGAGTCATATAATCATCCCTTTTTACAACGGAATATAATTTTAAATGGTTTTCCGTTGTAAAAAGAGATGATATAAAATTCACACAAAACTTCGTGAAAAATTATTAATTTTTCCAGAAGTTTTGTGTCTTTCGGCACGTTAAAAGATAGTTTTTCTGGCGTTTTAAAAGAAGTGTTTGTATAGTTCGGCACTATACAATATTTGTACATAGTTAAAAAGATAAATTAGACATAAATAATTTGTTTTAAAGTCGCAATTACCACGAAAACACTGCGCGCCTTGTCGCTGCCAACGGGCAAGTAGCGGCGTCCGTCACAGTGACGTCACAGCCACCGCGCCGGCCGGTCAGTGAATTTTGATAGTAAATTGGTCATAACTTCGTCAATTTTTATCGTAGAACAATAATTTTTGCACTGTATGTTATGGATTTCTTAGCTCTATAATCCTGCATTCTTAACTAAAAACGTTACGGATCCTCATTGAGATGGTGAAATAGGTCTTCATATTCATCAGGCGTTTAGTAGGCATTGGCGTAGTCCTTGACAGTAGGGCTAGCTCAATTTTTGTGTTATATTTATATTTTTATTTATTGTTATAAAACTTATATTTGTATAAAGTTTGAATTTGTTATACTGTCGTTATAATAGCACTAGCTGTAGCCCGCGACTTCGTCCGCGGCAATTTCTGTTATTATGATTAATTAGTGTAGATGAATATTTTTTCCCCGTTTTCAAAACATTTTTATTGATGCTTCGCTCCTATTGGTCGCAGCGTGATGTTTTATAGCCTAAAGCCTTCCTCAATTAATGGACTATCCAACACAAAAATAATTTTACAATTTGAACCAGTAGTTCCTGAGATTAGCGCGTTCAAACAAACAAACAAACAAACTCTTCAGCTTTATAATATTAGTATAGATTATGCGAAAACAAATCTATGCTGCAGAATATAATGTGTTAAAAAATATTTTCGTAAACTAAGTCATTTCGCATAATAGTCGTTATGTCAAAATGTTTTGGATAAACTAAAAGTATTTCACGTTATATGACGCATAAAAATTGTATGCGAATGTATGTATAGTGAACCATCAAAATTTAATCTAATATTTTTTCTATTTCTACTGTGATATTTTAGTATAAGACACGACAAATTGCAAGTACTTACCTCAATGGACATGTGAATAATATATGAAGCACTTAGAGTCCTAGAGCAATTTATTAGTTTTATTACAAGCGGTCAAAGATATCGTAGAAAATGAAACGATATTACAGACTCAGTGAATGCTACTTCAAGATTGTAATGTTAAAACAAAGTATTGTACCAAAGCTTCTATGTTTTTATCTATACTAATCTACACTTGTTTGTTTTTCGTGTGTGTAAGTGGCCAACACTGGTGTCATATTTCTATGTCCCTAGCTATGTCTTTTCATGCTGCCTAAACGCATCTGACATGGCTTTACGACTGCCATCACTGATAACAGCTTGACGTGCCTTCCAAACACGGAGGCGCTCGAGATATTTTTATTCAACTTGCAGTCATCCATCCCAGTGGGGACCGCACCCGGGGTTGCTTAATTTATGTAAGCGCGATGTCAGATGCCTTAAGGCAGCTTGAAAAGTCTGACACCAGTATTGGCCACTTACACACACGAAAAACAAAACAACAAACAAGTGTAGATTATTATAGATAAAGACATAGAAGCCTAATCCTTGGGGGAGGCCCAATGATTTCCAATATGACCGATTGGAAGCGGCCTACATCCAGCGTCTTTCTGCAACCTTGGTCAGGTCGTCCGACCACCTGCCGGCCTATTTTCTAACTCAGTGTACAACGTTTTGATAGTCATTTCAAAGTACATTACGTTTTATATATCTTTAATAAAAATAGTCAGTCATAGGAAACCCGCAATGTATTTTGAAGTGACTATCAAAACGTTGTACACTGAGTTAGCAAATAGGCCGGCTGGTCGGCGGGTGTCCAACGCTGCGCTTGTCGGCACCGTTAATATTTTCATTAAGTGCACAGATAACCTATCATTTTACATAATAATGTTACAGCCTAAACACAGTTTATTGGTCATTTTAGTAATTTTTAGTCATAAAAGCAAGTTTTGATGTATGTATGTATATATATTTAGTATGTGACTGTCTGTATATACCATTTTTTTATATACTTCTAGTATGATACATAGCAAACTATTTAAAAAAATAAAAATAAAATATTTAGGTAAATTGTTTTTACTTTATAGACAGACTAGCTTTCGCCCGCGGCTCCGCCCGCGTCAATGCCGATCCCTCGGGAATAGTACTTTTTCCCGGAATAAAGCTAGGTAGCTTATGTCCTTCTCCATACTCCAGAGAACTTGTATGTAAAATTTCATAATGATCGGTTCAGTCGTTACGGCGTAAAAGCGTAACAAACAAACAAACAAACAAACAAACAAACAAACACACAAATAAACAAACAAACAAACTCACTTTCGCATTTATAATATTAGTAAGGATTCTTTTACTTAAAAGTTGGAGCCTACTTTTAAGTAAAAGAATACTTGTACCAGTAGGTTCCGTTCTTCCATACCAATTCTTATAATAAATCTACCTATAGCAGAGTATATTTAGAACATAAAACTATAAACTAAAATTACAAACTAGAAAAATTTCATTGATTTGAATTTTTGCGCCATAATTTTTTTTCTGTTACCCTATGGTCGACAAGGAGAGAATGATCATATCATTAAGTCCGCCTATTGTATTTAAATGTTTATTTTGGAACAATAAAGTTTATCCGTGTGGTTTCCGCCAGAGTAGAATAGGACCACACCTAGTCTTCCCATGGATGTCGTAAGAGGCGACTTAGGAAATACAACCTAAACAAAGCTCATAAACATCAATGAGACCTCTCCAACCCGTCTGGCCAGCGAGGAGAGTGTAGGCCAAATCCTCTGTCTGCTCTGGCCAAGTATGGCTCCGGTAGTACAGAGAGGGTCATGCTCCTGCAGTGGAGACTACTTGAAGATGAGAAGATGAAGATGAATAGAGTTTATTAAATAAAATAAAAATAATAAAAGCACAAGACTCCATCCTCCTTAATGATAATAAAGGAGTCTCGCCCCTTATTCTCCCAAGTCGCCCTTTAACAAGGATGTTTTGTTCCACTCTTCAAACGTCGTCAACAAATACTACCCGTGATTAAGTATTTACTTTATCATTTGTCGAAAACAGTGCTTCCCAAATTTTGACGTCAAGCAGACCCGGAAGAGATAAAGACGTGATTAATTAATATGTTTTTTTACGACCGGCTGTAAAAATACATATTAATCACGTAGTGGCCTACTAAGGGCGCGTTCAGACGACACGCGCGCAAAGGCGCTGATCTCGTAGATATATAATAGTAAATAAGTAAGGCTTTGTCTATCACATTGGTGCAAACCTCAGAACAATAACGTGCAAACTGTTTTGATGGAATTAAGCTAAGATGGTAAATAAATAAATAGTTTACAATAAGAGTACGCGTCGCAATCGCATCGCAAACGCGCAGTTCACAGTCAGTTCAGTCAAAACGTCATACTTGTGTCCGTGGCGGACAGTAGGGTTCGAGGCGACGCTGGCTCTGCTCGGGCGCATCTCAATCGCGACGCTGTTGCTACGCGACCGCCAAGTGAACACGGTTATTTTATATCTAGTTTTTTTTTTTTCGTGTATGTGTCACTGCTAATCGACCGTGCACACATTATGACGGTACTGCACGAAATTGTGAAAATTGACATGTTTTTAAATCACTAGTACTATGCGCCAAATTGATTAAACACATCAAAAGTATTTGTATTGTTTAGGTCGACCCCTGCACAAGGTCGCCCCCTTGTTGGAATTTGAAACAGATACTTATGAAATCTAAAAACGATTTAAAGATGTTGATTTCTAAAAACATTTTTCTACGAAAGGTTTGTAAATTTTAAGTCTAAAACAATAATTCTCACATGACAATATTTATATTTATATCTCGGAGGTCGCCTCCATTCTTATTATTTTTATAAATATCTATATATATATATGAAAATATTAAGACTTTTTTATATTTTTACACAATAGCCTTAAAATAAACGATTACAATAGACATACTTAATGCTATGAGCATTCTTTCCCAGTCAACCATAGGGTAAACAGAAAAATCTATGGCGCAAAAAAGTGAATTATATAACATACTAGATCACGGTAAGGCGGGTTGGCGAGAGCAGTTTCTTTGGCTTCTTATACTTTCGACGTTGCTTTCCATCGGAGCATTGTATGCTGGGGAAGGATAGGAATTTGTTGGATCTGGGAAAGGAATGAAGGTATTAGGATACTACACCTAAATGAATGGGGAAAAACAAGTAGCAACCCGGAGGCCGGGCGTGCATTGCATACCCGATGCCATTTCTGGAACCACTGGCCAAGCAATTGAAGATGACACCCCTGAACTTAGTAACACCCCTATAATAGAATTCCTGAAGAAATATTGCCTTTGTCATTAGGTAAGTTTAAGACTGCTGTTAAAAATCAATTACTTAAAAATGCCTACTATTGTATTAATGACTATTAAACAGATAAAACTCCATGGAAGTAATATATTCCATAAATTGTTAATCAATATACATCAGTGATTACTTAATGTAAAATAATTCAATTTGTTATAAATATGTGAAAGTGTAGCCCTTCAGGCACGTATTCTTCTCAGCAGTGGTCGTTTCGAAACGCTAGTAGCTTATCGATTTTGCAAATATTAAAAATAATAATATGACGTTCAGAAAGAGATACATGATATCCAAATTTGAATAAAATTCTATTTCATTTCATTTCGGAACTCAGTGGTCTATGATAAGAGATCTATAATTATAATCTCCGTGTGGGGACGGAGTAGAATACAATTCCCCACTGCCCGTCAGGTTGGCATCTCGTAAGAGGCGAGTAAAATACCCGACATGCTCGGTGGTAGGACCTCGTGGGGTCCGACTGGCTGGCGACCACCCTCATGCCGAAATCTATCGTAAAGCACCGTTGGGTGTGTTACGACGGTTGCGCGTGAGAGCCAATCCCCATTCCCGATTCCCGTAGTTCCGACAGTTTATGGTCCCTTAAGGACTGGAGTCTTGCACTGTCTGATTGGGGGTGCGACGTTGGCGCGGGGGCCAGGGAGACCCGATTAAACGGTTGTCCACTGGCCGCCCGCTGGTACGTAGAGGACCCGAACCCTGGCTGTCCCGGCTAGGGAGGCTGTCCTGCCGCCAGTGTCAAAAGCTCGTGATTGGTCGTCGTGCCGGCCTGGGAGACCGGAGTGGAACACGTCGGCTGATCATTGTGTTGGATCGGGGGCCCTTCCGTCCCCCGTGCCAGCCGCTGCTTGCAGTGAGGTGCGCTGCACCTCACTGGTTATTCATTGCGGGCCATCATTCCTTAACTTTTCCTATGTAACTGTCGTAACTACGGCAATCCTCAATTTTTTCCCTGTTAACCACTTTTTTTTATGGCAAGATCGAAAAATAGAAAACATGTTTCTACAGCGGCACCCCCTTCCACATTCAATGTGGACTTCTTCAACGTCAGAGGAATGCATTCCAACCTCAATGTCGTCCATCATCACTTGGAGACGACTAAGCCGGCTCTATTTTTCCTGACTGAGACACAAATATCCTCTCCGACCGACGTCACATATCTCTTGTATCCCAATTTCAGCTTGGAGCACAAGTTTATGCCCAATGCTGGGGTGTGTATGAATGTACGGGAGGATGTATGTTGTCGACGTCTCAGCAGCCTTGAAGACAGAAACCTGTCATTGTTATGGGCGCGCGTAGATCACGGTGACCGCATCCGGTTCTATGCGTGCCATTACAGGTCCCATAGCGGTGATGCCGAAACAGACCGACTTCTCGGGCATGTACGTAGGGCATCGACGAAATTCTCCAGCAGCACCCATCGGCGGAGGTAGTGATCCTAGGGGACTTCAACGCTCACCACTTTGAGTGGCTAGGATCACTGAAGACCGACTACGCTGGGAAGGCTGCATACAACTTTGCTGTAACAAATGACCTCAACCAGTTAGTTGATGGTCCTACCAGAATACCTGATATTGAAGGACACAACCCTGCTTTGTTGGATCTTCTGCTGACCTCACATCCAAACGGTTACCAGGTATTCCGTGGTGCCCCTCTGGGAACCTCGGATCATTGCCTGGTATGTGCTGTGGTTCCATCCGGTCAGACCACGCAATCCAGACCACCTGGTATGCGTCGTGTGTGGCATTATAGGTCAGCAGATTGGGATGGATTGCGAGAGTTTTATGCATCCTACCATTGGAGACGGTTGTGCTTCTCATCAGAAAATCCTGACATTTGTGCGAAAGCTGTCGCCGAGGCGATACTGCTGGGCATGGAGTGCTACATTCCCAGCTCGGCGGTTCGTATCGGAGGGCGGTCTCAACCTTGGTTTCGTTGCTCGTCTTTGCGTGCCGCCCACCTCAAGCGCGAAGCCTACGAAGCCTGGGTTGCTGCGCGAAATGTCAAGGATCGTTATACTTCTGATTTGAAGAAGCGGTTCAACGCAGCTTCAAGAGCCTACAAGAAGCAGATCACTGCAGCAAAGTTTGCGCACACTACACGCATTGGTAAGAGATTGGTTGGCTATCCCTCCGGGAGTAGAGCATTCTGGTCTCTTGCTAAGGCAGCGCAGGGGAATTTCTGTCGCCCTTCACTTCCATCTCTGCACAATCGTCAGGACTCGCTGGCCCAATCCGCAAAAGAAAAGGCCGATCTCTTGGCTACTATCTTTGCGTCAAATTCTACCCTTGACGACGGAGGAGCATCGCCGCCCTTTTTACCGCGATGCGAGCACTCAATGCAGGAAATTCGCTTCACTCAAAGTGCAGTGCGACGTGCTCTGTTTTTCCTCGACGTCAAGAAGTCCAGCGGGCCTGATGGCATTCCAGCAATTGTGCTCAAAACATGCGCTCCTGAGTTGGCTCCGGTGTTAGCACGCCTATTCTCGCTGTCTTACACCTCAAGAAAAGTCCCGTCTTCGTGGAAAGTAGCCTACGTTCACCCTATTTCTAAAAAGGGTGACCGCACAGACCCGTCTAACTATCGGCCTATTGCGATAACCTCCCTGCTCTTTAAGGTGATGGAGCGTGTGATAAACATCCAGCTCCTTGGTTATCTTGAAGATCATCAGCTAATTAGTGACCGTCAATACGGGTTTCGCCACGGGCGTAGTGCTGGTGATCTTCTTGTGTACTTAACCCACCGATGGGCAGCCGCCATCGAGAGCAAGGGAGAAGCACTGGCATTTATTCTAGATATCACAAAGGCTTTTGACCGGGTCTGGCATAAGGCTCTTCTTGCGAAGTTACCATCTTACGGGCTTCCTAAAGGACTATGCTTGTGGGTCGCTAGTTTCTTATCTGGGCGTAGCATTCAGGTCGTTGTAGACGGATTATGCTCCGATATCATGCCCATCAATGCTGGCGTCCCCCAAGGATCTGTTTTATCACCTACGCTGTTTCTTCTGCACATCAACGACATGCTTAACACTAGTAGCATCCATTGCTATGCAGACGACAGTACGGATGATGCATATTATGCAGGTCGTGCAAATATCCCTCAAACACAGGTGGAGGAGAACAGAAAGAGACTTGTGTCTGACATTGAGACCTCTCTGGAGCAGGTCTCTGAATGGGGTAAACTAAACCTAGTTCAATTCAACCCTACTAAGACACAAGTCTGCGTGTTTTCCGCTAAGAAGACCCCATTTAACATGGCACCGAAGTTCCGGGACACCTCTCTTACCATTTCTAAGAGTATTGGGATCCTTGGCGTCGATGTTACGAAGGAGGTCCAATTCCGGAGTCTCTGGAAGGTAAAGCCAAAATGGCTTCTAAAAAACTTGGGTTGCTCAATAGAGCGAGGCAGTACTTCACTCCGGGTCATTGACTTTTGTTATATAAAGCTCAAGTTCGGCCCCACATGGAGTACTGCTCTCATATCTGGTCTGGTGCACCTCAATACCAACTCCTTTCTCTTGATTCCATCAAACGCCGGGCAATTCGTATTATCGGCGATCCCACACTCACAGATGATTTAGACACCCTCAGTCTACGGAGAGACGTTGGCTCTCTGTGTGTATTTTACCGTCTATACTATGGGGAGTGTTCTGAAGAACTTTTTGAATTGTTGCCACCGTCACCTTTCTACCACCGCACCGCTCGCCACAGGAGTAAAGTCCATCCCCACATCCTTGACACTTGGGTCTCCAAAAATGTCAGAGCGTCACGTGGTTTTTTTCCTCGTACAGCAAGATTGTGGAATGGAGGTTTTCCCTGTGTGCTATGACTTGAGGTCCTTCAAAAGGCGTGTTTACAGGTATCTTAAGAGTCGGCAACGCATCAGCAGCTCCTCTGGTGTTGCAGATATCCATGGGCGACGGTGACCACTTTCCATCAGGTGGCTCGTCTGCTCGTTTGCCGTCGGATATACATAAAAAAATAAAAAATAAAATAATTTCTTCCCTTTCGTCGAGAAGCGAGTAAGCACGCCATTGCATACAGGAGATTTAAAGAACGGGAATAAGTTTTTTATACAACCAAGTTGGCAAACGGCCCGTCTGATAGAAATCGGTTACCGTAGCCAAAGACAATTTATATATTGTCTTTGCCGTAGCCTATAGATGCCTGCAACAGTAAAGGTTTCACTCGCGCGTTGCGAAACCTATAATATTTGCGTTGTTTGTATGTTTACAATACGCATTATAGTAGGGGAGCCCAAGAGGGGGTTTTGGGATTAACTCGAGCGCGTCAGATTAAGATATGAGGAATACCTCGGATACAGTATAACTACCTCCGCCACATAACTGCCTTAAACAATGGGGTGTTGTTTTTTGTTTTTTGCGTCTACATATACTTTTTGTCTGCATGACGTCAGAGGGTTGGAGGGTAACAAATACCCTCCAACCCCCTGACGTCATGGTCAAATCATCAGATTATTGCTTATACACAATTTTTGCCATGTGATTAAGCCAGCTTGTATTAATTAGACGCGCTCGAGTGTTTTCATGTGACTATTATTTTTGTTTTGAATTTTTGAAACCTCTGGCTGCTCTCTGAAATGAAAAATATCATATAACCTTTTTTCCTTTCTACCACCTAATCTTTAAAGTCCAATGGGTCCCAACGACGCTCGAGTAAATCCACATTTACAAGTCTTTTTTAGTCTCCACTACAGGAGCATGACTCTCTCTGTACTACTAGGGCCATACTTGGCCAGAGCAGCCAGAGGACTTGGCTTACACTCTCCACGCTAGCCAGACGGGTTGGAGAGGTCTCTTAGATGTTTATAAGCTTTGTTTAGCTTGTATTTCCTAAGTCGCCTTCTACGACATCCACGGGAAGACTTGGAGTGGTCCTATTCTACTCTGCCGGATACCACACGGCTAGTTTGTAAGTATGCATGATGTTTTGACTCGGGTGCCATTATTAAGGCTTCATTTTGTATGAGACTGTGTATCTACCATTATATGAGATCGAAGTGTATACACATTGATAGGATAACCATTTTGACCCATAATAACATTGTAATAACGACGAAACTGTTTGAATTTAGTTATAGCTACAACATTTCAAAGTTTCGACAACTGGACGAAGTTTGACATGAGTTTATGACTGCTGAAGTCTAGAATGTTTCTAGATTAAGTATTTAAATAAATAAATAAAAATAAATATATACGGACAAATCACACAGATTGAGCCAGCCCCAAGGTAAATTCAAGACTTGTGTTTTCAACGATACTATATTTTATAACAAATACATATATAGGTAAACATCCAAGACCCAGGCTAATCTAAAAAAGATCATTTTCCATCTTGACCTGGCTGGGGATCGAACCCGGGGACACCATGTCGCAGGCTGGCGTGTTAACCACTGCGCCACGGAGCTGTCACAATTGAAATTGGCCTTGAATGTCATGCAATTGACGTCACTAACGACTATTGTGAGCTGCTTCTCTTCCCGCGCAGATCGTAGAAGCCGGTCAAGGAAATTGGCGATAAATCTAAAGAATCATAGCAATAAGTGACGCGGCTGGCTACCCATCACTATTTTGATTCTGTTTCACGCTAAACGTGGTCATTCGTTCTTATGACCTTAGGCTGTGTCTACCCCGTAAATGTAAACTAACATGCTAAATGTGGCCCTCGGCTCTTACAGACCTAGCTCTGTCTACCCCGCAAGGGAAAAAGACGTGATAGTATACCTCCTATAGCTGCGCCATTGGCTTTCAAACTGGACAGAAGCCAGGTGTTTGGGGAGATTTCTAAAACGAGTTCTGTAGTGCTATAAACATCGCACTGGCTAACCTCCAACTGTGATCTCTAGAGACGTGTTGTATCCTAACTTATTTATACGATTGTATAACTCTTATAGCTGTTATAAGTCTTTCCTTATTTCCTTTGGAAACCTATTTCAGGCACGACCTCTTTACAAAGACGGTTCGAGCTGCGACTTGTTTTTCCCCCATTCACCCGAGAGAGCCTAATACCTTCATTCCCATCCCATCATCATCATCATAATCGGGTCTTTTTAGTCTCCACTGCAGGAGCATGACCCTCTCTGTACTACCGGAGCCATACTTGGCCAGAGCAGACAGAGGATTTGGCCTACACTCTCCTCGCTGACTAGACGGGTTGGAGAGGTCTCATTGATGTTTATGAGCTTTGTTTAGCTTGTATTTCCAAAGTCGCCTCTTTTGAAATTAATGAGAAGGCTAGGAGTGGTTCTATTCGGTTCTGCCGGAAATCACACGGCCAATTTCCCATCATCCCAGATCCAACAAATTCCTATCCTTCCCCAGCTTAAAAACGCTACCGATGAGTAGCACCGTCGGGAGCACAGGAGCCAAAGAAACTGCGCTCGCTAACCAGCCAAGCGCGGAGAGTATGGCAATATCCTTCCATGGAAAAAAATATCCTTGGGAGAGGCCTTTGTCCAGCGGTGGACTTTTAACGGCTGTAATGATGAATGATGATGATGGCCTTCGTTAAGATAGGTATTGCAGAGTAAAATGTTTCCGTGACCTTCGTGTTATATGTAAAGTTAATTGTTTTTTGTAAACTATTGTAAATGTAAATAAAATAAAGTTTTATTATTATTATTATCAGAGATCGTAGGTATTTAGACTTACTCCTTATTAAAAAACTGCGTAGTAGTATCTTCTTAGAACCCTATAAGCTCTTGCCGTAAGTGCAGTGCATCAATTAAGCGAAGTAACTTTTTTAACTGAGTGAGCGCGAAACGCAACTGAAGCAGACATTTTAAACCGGCGACCTTTAGACCCTTATACAGGCTGACTGGTAAATCACGTGTCATACTTAAGGACGTAATAAATAATGATCATTCGTAACGTCAAAAAATATAAAACCAACAAAATACTTCTTCTTCTTTTCGAATCAAAATGGTTATTATGCTTTCTCTTATACAGTTTTTGACCAGTAGGTAGTAACAAAATACTTATTTATTACAAAGAAAATTTTAATCAAACTAGTCCGCAAAGTTGACCCGTCGGTTTCCAAAAATTCCGATGTTTGGTAACCGACGGGTCATGCTTTGATTAGTGCGAGTGTCCACACTTCTTGTTTTTATTGGATAATTTGGTCAACTTTTAAGCTCCTGATTTTTTGACCGAGCAAGCGAAGCGTCTCAGTTTCGACTGGCCGAAAATTCTTTTGTCCGTCTGTCCGTCTGTCCGTCTGTCCGTCTGTCTGTCTGTCTGTTTGTTCTCGTCTACAGGTCGCATTTCTCAACCGATTCTCATGAAATTTTGTGAGCAGGTTTGGTAATTATATAGATATTTTTTGTCGAGCCAGTTTTACGAAATTTTTTAAAATGGCGGGGAATATGTGGGTCCAAAACTTTAAAAAAGTCATAGCACAGATATTTGAAAAAAATTCAAAAATGTCAATGGACTTTTTTGTTACTCTTATTAAGACGCAAATTTTTTGTCTGAACAACTTTTTTATACGATAAACTTAATCCTGTTTATAGTCAGCAATTTGCCCAAAAGTTGCCTGAAATCGATTTTCTGTATATTTTTTGTATTAGTGCATTCAGTGAGACGTCGTTAATACAAATCTATGGAATGACAAGTATGAAAATGGCATAACAGTAACAGATATATTTTAGAGCACAGGAGGGCAAATGTGGATGTTAGGTTATAAGGGCCCGCGAGGTCTACTGTTCTCACAGAACCACTAGTATATATTTGGAACGAGAATTGTGTACTAAGTGCCCCTTTTTCAATATATAAATGGTCGTACATAGACCTTAGCGTAGCCTGTTCAAATTCTGCGTGTGTGGAATTTTTTCACCATATCTTATTACTTTGTGTAATAAGAATTTAATGTAGTATTTTTCCTCTGTAAATAAAAATGACAAAATTATATTATTCGCTGTACTTCGTATCACAGTTGCACTATTAACGTAAGTATTATTAACTAGCTGTTGCCCGCGACTTCATCCGCGGCAATTTCTGTTACTATGATTAATTAGTATAGATGAATAATTTTCCCCCGTTTTCCAAACATTTTTTATTGATGCTTCGCTCCTATTGGTCGCAGCGTGATGTTTTATAGCCTAAAGCCTTCCTCAATAAATGGACTACCAAACACAAAAAGAATTTTCTAATTTGAGCCAGTAGTTCCTGAGATTAGCGTGTTCAAACAAACAAACAAACTTTTCAGCTTTATAATATTAGTATAGATGTATTCTATAAGTAGCGTTGTTTTTTTTTTTTGAAATGACTATTTAGCTAGCTTCATGTGAGCTTTTGCTACTTCACCGGGCGTTTGCGTTGTTTATTACGCCCTAATGAACCTAGAATTGGCTGTCGGCTCATTCAATAATTTCTTCCAACGTCTTCCATTTACCATAACAACTTGGCCATTATACTGAGAAGAAAATATGAGTGCGTTTCCTTATAGTTACTTATATGGTTTGTTTTCGGGTTCCATGCTTAAAATTATTAGAAGAAAAAAAATATTGAGTGTATAAATCGGGTTGAAAGGACCTTAAGATACGTAGGTCAAATCGGGTTAAAAATCAGGAAAGGTCAAAAACTACATAGTTATGAAATGAAATGAAATAGAATTTTATTCAAATTTGGATATCATGGATCTCTTTTTGAACGTCATATTATTATTTTTAATATTTGCAAAATCGATAAGCGACTAGCGTGTCGAAACGACCACTGCTGAGAATAACATAAACATATCCCACAAATAATGTATTTTTGTGGCACATACATAATTTGAACAGCTTCCTAACTGCATATAAGTAATGTGACACCTTTCCCTTTTTCAATCTGGACATAATGTTTTTTTTAACGAATTGAAAAAGAGAACTTTACCTGTGAAATTGTCGTTTTTTTCCACTTGTATTTTTGTTCCTAATGGCTATGATTTTTTGTTTCTTTTATTTAAACTTGAAAGTGGACTATATTATTCTGCATGCATAATTTTTTTTGTCTTTCTCAATTTTATTATTAAAAAATGCTCATGACAAGAACTCGTTTCAGATTATGTCGTTTTGATCAAAAATATATTTTTTCTATTTTTTTTTGGATTATGTTAGATTACGTTAGGATTATGATGGTATATAAAAAATATTGGGAGCGGCTGTAATGATGATGATGATACACAAATATTTCCATACGTGAACTCGAAAACAATACACTCTTATTTTGGCAAGCGTGTAAGAACACGGCATGTTTATAAAATATACGGAATACTGACTTCAGTATTCCGTATAATCGGTACACATTATGAAGCTTTGAACTTTCAAAGCTTCATAATGTGTACCGATGAAACAACAAAATTTCCTTCATTAGGCAACCAGGAAAATTATATTTGTTTACACATTATACAGGAAAGTTTCAAATTTATTATCATATTTAATATATGCGCAAATAATTTTGTGTATTAAATAAATAAATATATAAGGACAAATCACACAGATTGAGCTAGCCCCAAAGTAAGTTCGAGACTTGTGTTATTGGATACTAACTCAACGATACTATATTTTATTTTTATTTATTTATTTAATTAATACATATACATACACTATCATTACAGATGTTCTCCATTGCAATAGCATACTTAATTAATGTTACATGCATAATACCTAATTAAAACTTAATACATACAAAGTTGCCCGTGTAAATTCAGTCAAGGAACAATTAAATAAATCCACGCGATTAGCCAGTTCATTCAGAGTTCGAAGAGCTAGTGTTAGTGGGGCTTGTTTTAACAAATTTGTACGCGCATGGGGAATCGCGAATAGTGGAGGTTGCCGTCGTCGCCACACGTACTGATTCGGCACACAGAGCGCCATCCATTCCAACACGGTTGGGTTGCAGAGCCGTCCTCTCCATACTTTAAATAGGTACGTAGCCAAACTCAAATTCCGTCTTACTTGCAGTGTGTTATACCCCACCATTCCAATCACAAACAGAGTCGGATACATTAATGGATAGAACGGATACAATATATATATATATATATATATATTGTCCTCCTTTCGGCCGTTGTTGATCAGGCCGAAATCCGATATAATTGTTGATCAACCTTTACCCGCCTCTAACTCTGAAAGTTTTGGGTCTATCGTGCTCTTTCTGCTATATATGAATTCTCCTCGTTACGACACTTTGCTTAATTGTGCCGTAAAGTCTAATACTCGTCATAAATTATCACGACAATTATTGATCAATTAACCGCCTTTTTTCATGCACTGAGGATACTTTTGTTGATCGAATATATACCGCGTTTGATCAATATTTGCTGCGAATTATTGCTTTCGAGCAACGCGGCGGCAGAGCGGCAACGTCGCAAAAAACGAAATGGAAGTATGTTAAAGTGAGATAGAAAGTGTGCGCGTGCAGTCGGTGTATTTCGTTGGATGATGTGTTTTTAAGGTCTTATGATTACGTATTTTTGTTTAGGAGACGGACGACATAAGTATGTAAGAACTTATTTTACTTTTATATTCCATACTACCAGTATCCATATCCATACTAATATTATAAATGCGAAAGTAACTCTGTCATATTGTCTGTCTGTCTGTCTTCATAGACACTTCATCTGTCTTCATTCAGAAAATTTCCATACATACTTCCCCCTGAAAGGGTAAAACAGGGGGAAAGTTTGTATGGAAATTTTCTCATTTCTATTTATTTATTTAATAACGCTACAGCAGTACTTTCTAGACTTGGAAGTATACAAACAGGTGTATGAGTTCTCTATTACAATTAAAAAAGATTATGTAGGGGAAACTGGGCAATATTCACCCCTAAAGCCACGAAGGGTAAAATGGTTCGAAGGCGAGGGCAAAGCCCGAGCCATTGAGGATTCAGCACGACCCCCCCCTTCTACCCCAAGTGTGCTGCAGTGCCGCCGCAGGCCGAACTGCTGAACACTAGGGCCGTGAGGCCGTAGACCGAGCCCCACGGCGAATGCGAAGCCCGAGCCGTCGAGGATTCAGCACGACCCCTTCCTCCTAACTCCCCACGACCAAGTGAGCTGCAGTGAGGCCGCAGGCCGAACTGCCGGACACTTGGGCCGTGAGACTGAAGGCCGAGCTCCAAGGTGAGGATGAACCCCGAGCCGTTGAGGATTCAGTATAACTCCCCCCCCCCCCCCCCCACCCCCCGGTGAGTTGAGTGAGGCAAAGACTATATGAATAATACGTTTATTATACACATTGCACAGGTGAACAAAGTTGCAGCAATATCGGTTCTGTGAAAGCTGTCTACCTAGTGATAGTATAGAAACATCAAATACATTGTCGTTTGTTATAATAACTGTATGACTATAGAAAGAAACCGGCCAAGTGCGAGTCGGACTCGCGCACTAAGGGTTCCGTACCATTATCTATAAAAACGGTAAAAAAATGTCTGTTGTTTGGGAGCCCCCCTTAAATATTAAGTTTATATTAATTATTTATTTATTTTTGAAGTGAATATATAACATTATCAAGCAAAACTGAGCAAAAAAAATCACGTTTGTTGTATGGGAGCCACCTTAAATATTTATTTTATTCTGATTTTAGTATTTTTAAGGGTTCCGTTCCTCAAAAGGTTAAAAGGTACCCTTATAGGATCACTCGGTTGTCCGTCTGTCTGTCGCTCTGTCAAGACCCTTTTTCTCACGAACAGTTTGAGGTATCAAGCTAAAATTCATATCAAATATTCAAGTCTACTGTCCCTTGAAGCTGTAAAAAAATCAAACTTCTAAGCCAACGCAATCAAAAGGTACAGCCGTTTATGCCGCAAATTTTCATGTTTTTCGAACTCCAAAGGGAATCAAAACCTACAGGGTACTTCCCGTGAACTCAGAATCTTGGAATTTGGTATGAAGCAACATCATAAGGCACAGATAAAGAAAAAAATGCGAAAGGTCTTCATTTTTTGTAACATCATGTTATCATAATATTATTAAATTTTAATGCCGCAAATTTTCATCATTCGCAAGGGAATCAAAATCAATAGGATACTTCCCGTGAACTCAGAATCTTGAAATTTGGTGCAAAGCAACGTCGTAAAGCACAAGTAAAGAAAAAATTGCGAAAAGTGTAAATATTTATTTACAACATATAATATAAATATATTAAATAATTAAATTTTGCTATGCAATAATGCTTATTATAGATAACGTGCGCGAGTCCGACTCGCACTTGATCGGTTTTTTTTTGTTATAGCGGCAACAGATATACATCGTCTGTAAAAATTTCACACTGGCAAACTGTCACGGTTCATATGATACAGTCTGGTAACAGAAGGACGGACGACAGACAGACAGACGGGCAGCAGAGCCATACTAATAGGATCCTGTTTTTACTCTTTGGGTACGGAACCCTTAAAAAGGGTACATATCAAACCTTACTAATATTATAAATGCGAAAGTGAGTTTGTTTGTTTGTTTGTTTATTACGCTTTCACGCCGTAACTACTAAACCGATCATCATAAAATATTGCATACAAGTTCTCTGGAGTACGGAAAAGGACATAGGCTACCTTTTATCCCGGGAAAAAGTACTATTCCCGAGGGATCGACATTGATGCGGGCGGAGCCGCGGGCGCAAGCTAGTTTTCTATAAACTTGCGTCTGCGACAGGTACCTGACTGTACGTCAAAATATTTATCTACCAATATTCATATAATGAACTGAATTCGTTATAGAGTTATGGAGGAACATACATAGATGCATACAAAAAAAAATCTAAAAATCGTCAATTTAGTTTCAGTGTCATGTATAAAGCTTATAAACACGATATCTCTGAAAACAAAGTAACTTACTCCATGACCGACCCTGACAAGTTATTTATTAGTAGTGATATAATAGTTATAGGATTATAGGTAGGTACTTTAATCTTACCACAAAAAGGTATTAAAGTGACGTCATTACTTCGTAATTGTAGTAAATATGTGTTTTACTTCGTTAATTAAGTAATTGTTATGACCTGTCTTAGGTAGCTTGTTTTAGATTTCCCTTTAATTAAATCATTCATTCATCTCGTGTAGGTGTCACGGTCAATCGACCATAAACATCCTGGTGTCAGAGTTCTTCGGAACCGCCTTTCGGCCTCTGACGTGGTTCCTTTAACGACTACCAGATGGCAGCCGGGACTAACGGCTTAACGTGCCTTCCGAAGCACAGAATCATCTTTATTATCAGACAATCAGGTGATTCAAGCCTGCAATGTCCTAACCAAACTGGAAACAACTAAACAAATTATGCTTCCCGTGGGAATCGAACCCACGACCCCCGGGTCTACAGGCAAACGCCTTAACCACTGGACCACAGAGGTAGTTTAATAATTACAGAGGAGAAATTAAATGATTGATTACTTGTGTTATCTATCATTTATCCTTCGTACCATAGGTAGGAAGGTAGTATTGATACCCAATCCTCATAGAAAAAAAAAACACTTGCATCCTTACTAATATTATAAATGCGAAAGTGAGTTTGTTTGTTTGTTTGTTTGTTACGCTTTCACGCCGTAACTACCGAACCGATCTTCATGAAATTTTGCATACAAGTACTCTGGAGTACGGAGAAGGACATAGGCTACCTTTCATTCCGGGAAAAAACACTATTCCCGAGGGATCGACATTGACGCGGGCGGAGCCGCGGGCGAAAGCTAGTACTTTATAAATAGTAGTGTCCGATCCTTGAAGGGATTCTCAATCCTAATTCAGCCCATTGATATGAAAAATTTTACAACTATGGGACCAATGAATGCCGAGACAGTCGTTGGCGAGTTACATACTTTACTCCAAATTAAACATAGCATCGTTAGGAATAGAATTCATATGTAGCAAAATTTGCAACATATGAATTCTCTTTGCTTTAAACTGAACACTTCCTAAGTAAGAGGCCGGTACAGGTGGATCAACAATTAATGCGGATTTCAGCCTGATCAACAAAGGAGGCAAGGGGTGTCATCCTAAACTGTATATCCGGTAGTTGAAGTAATGCTTCTTGCTTTACCAGTGTTAGTAGTATCCCAATACCTTTATATCCTTCCTTAATCCAATAAATTCATATCCTTCCCCAGCTTAAAATTACTTCCGTTGGGTAGCAGCGTCGGACGCACAAGAAGCCAAAGAAACTGTGCTCGCAATCTCGTCTGCCAAGCATGGTGAGTATGCCAATATCCTCCCATTGAACGAATAAGTATCCTTGGGAGAGGCCTTCGTCCAGCAATAGACTATTTGCTGCTGTATTGATGAATGATGATGATGAACAATAGCCGAAAGGAGGACAACACAGGAAAGGCTACTTCTGATTTTAGTATTTTTTTGTTACAGCGGCAACAAAAATACATCATCTGTGAAAATTTCAACTGTCTTACTATCACGGTTCATGAGATACAGCCCGGTGATACACGGACGGGCAGACGGACGAAAAGCGGAGCCATATTAATCGTTCAATACACTTCGATTTTGCAAAGAAAATATTTTTGTAACTATTTCTCTTTAGCCAAGTCAAGAAAGAGATCAAATATTTTACAATTTTGAAAGCAGCAAAAAGATTGGGAATCATTAGATCCCAAGATCACTTAAGAGAAGGTCGCTCAAAGAGCAATGGAGAGGGCTATGCTCGTTGTTTCTCTGCGAGACAAAATCAGAAATGAGGAGATCCGTAGAAGAACGAAAGTTACCGACATAGCTCAGCGGATTAGCTCCTTGAAGTGGCAGTGGGCGGGGCACATAGCACGTAGTACCGATGGCCGATGGGGCAAAAAGGTTCTCGAATGGCGACCACATACCGGCAAGCGAAGCGTCGAACACCCACCTGCCAGGTGGTCGGACGACCTGAACTAGGACGCAGGGAAACGCTGGATGCAGGCCGCTTCCAACCGGTCATTTTGGAAATCATTGGGAGAGGCCTATGTCCAGCAATGGACTTCTTGCGGCTGATATGATGATGATGATGAGATCCCAAGAATGTCAGGCAAGGCTTGATGCTGGTTGAGAACATCAGGCTGCATCTCGCTTAGCGGAATCCTATGCTACTCGCGAAGCTCACCTGAGTGCTGATTGTGAGCGTCATACGTCATCTCGCGATTCAGAAATTTACATACAACGGGAATCACGCCGTATGCTGTCATAAAAGGCGATCTTTGCTAACAATCCATTCATAGATAATATATATAGAACTATCTATTATCTATGCTGTGATAAAAGGCGATCTTTGCGAACAATCCATCTAAAATAAATTGGTATATAGTATATTTTGTAGGCGTGTTATATTTGATGGCTAGCTGATGCCTGCGACTTCGTTCGCGTCGACTGACGTTCATGATCAGTACTCTGTAGTGCACTCTAAAACAAGTGAGGAACGTGGATCGCAACTGAGACCTAGACGTGGTTGTGCATATACCTACGGCAAGAAGTCAATCGCACATCACGTTCCTCACTGGTCTCTAGATACCTAGACGTAGACGTGTTAATACGTTGAGAACTCAGGCGTGATTCTCGATGTATGTTATTTTTGAATCGCGAGATGACGTATGACGCTCACGATCAGCGCTCAGATGTGCTTCGCAAGTCGAAGAGGATTCTGCTGAGCGAGATGCAGCCTGATGTTCTCGATCAGCATTAAGTCTTGCCTGAAATTTTTGGGATCTAATCTTTCCCAATCATTTTGCTGCTTTTAAAATTGCAAAAGATTTGATCTCTTTCTTGACACGGCTAAAGAAAAATAGTTACAAAAATATTTTCTTTGCAAAATCAAAGTGTATCGAACGATTAATATGGCTCCGCTATCCGTCCGTCTGTCTGTCCGTCCATCCGTACGTTTGTCAACAGGCTGTATCTGATGAACCGTGATAGTTAGATAGTTGAAATTTTCACAGATGATGTATTTCTGTTGCCGCTATAATAAAAAAAAAATATTATAATCAGAAGTAGCCTTTCCTGTGTTGTCCTCATTTTGGCCATTGTTCATCATCATCATTTGAATAGCTCCGTGGCGCAGCGGTCAACACGCCAGCCCGCGACACGGAGTGACCGGGTTCGATCCCCGGCCAGGTCAAGATGGAAAATGAACTTTTTCAGATTGGCCTGGGTCTTGGATGTTTATCTATATATGTATTTGTTATAAAATATAGTATCGTTGAGTTAGTATCCCATAACACAAGTCTCGAACTTACTTTGGGGCTAGCTCAATCTGTGTGATTTGTCCGTATATATTTATTTATTTATTTATATTTATATCATTCATCAATACAGCAGCAAATAGTGCATTGCTGGACAAAGGCCTCTTCAAAGGATACTTATTCGTTCCATGGAATGATATTACCATACTCACCATGATTGGCAGGCGAGATGGCGAGCGCAATTTCTTTGGCTTCTTGTGCGTCCGACGCTGCTGCCCATCGGAAGTAATTTTAAGCTGGAGAAGGATAGGAATTTGTTGGATTAGGAAGGGAATAAAGGAATTGGGATACTACTAACACTGATAAAGCAAGATGCAGCTCGGGCGGCTGGGTGCGCGTTCTCGATGCCATCACTTCGACTACTGGATAGGCAGTTGAGAACGACAACTCTTACCTCCATTGTTGATCAGGCTGAAATCCGCATTAAATATTGATCCTCCTTTACCGGCCTCTTACTTAGGAAGTGTCGAGTTTAAAATTTTGCTACATGTGAATTCTCTTTCTAACGATGCTTTGTTTAATTAGGAGTAAAGTATGAACTCGCCAACGACTGTCACGGCATTCATTGGTCCCATAGTTGAAAAGTTGTTCATATCAACGGGCTGCATTAGGATCGAGAACCCCTTCAAGGCTCGGACAGGGTTATCTTTACATATTGTATGTATTGATTTACTACTATTTACAATGTATGCAAGTGTTTTTTTTCTATGAGGACTGTGTATTAATTCTACCTTCCTACCTATGGTATGAACGATGAATAACAGATAACACGAGTAATCAATCATTTAATAAAGAACAATTACAAGCTACCTAAGACAGGTCATAACAATTAATTAACGAAGTTAAACACATATTTCCTACAATTACGAACTAATGATGACACTTTAACACCTTTATGGTAGTATTGATTAGCTGGTAAGATTAAAGTACCTACCTATAATCCTATAGCTATTATATAACTACTAATAATAAATCTGTAAGGGTCGGTCATGGACTAAGTTACTTTGTTTTTCGAGATATCGTGTTTATAAGCTCTATGACATGAAACTAAATTGATGAATTTTAGATTTTTTGTATACATGTATGTATGTATGTTTATCCATAACTCTTCTATACATATAATATCTATACATATAAAACAGTAAAAATATTTTGTCTGTACATTTACAATTTTTAACTAAAATGGATAGAGGGACACTTAAAAAGAATAATAGAAAGCAAAAAAATTTTTTTCGAATCTTGTCTGTCTGTCTGTGTATGATCACGATTATCTCCGAAAATACTGAAACGATTTACCTCAAACTTTCACCAATTGCTTTGTTTTAACTCAGCAAAACATCTAAAGTTTATTTTATTAAAATCGGTTCATTAAAAAAAGAGTTATCGTCATTTGAATGAACTCAAGGCATTAGATTGCCGGCAAATATACACGGTAAATTTTTTTATCGCTTTGGACCCTTAAAAGGGTGACTCAGTCGTCAAAATGAACAACTTTACCTATGGGAACAATGCTGGGAACTCAAAAAAAAATATCGACATTCCCATACAAACTGGCCGGGCGGCGGGACTCTTTAATATGGAAATGAATTTTTTTTTTGAGTTTCCAGCATTGGTCACATAGAAAAAGTTGTTCATATTTATGACCTGAGTCACCCTTTAAGGGGATTTAAGAGCCTTAAAATAGCACTTAAATAGTAAGAGATTAAATAATAAGTGACATAAGAAAATTTAAATACAAAGTCAATTCATCATCAGTATACTACAGCAATATACCTACACATACTATCCATACTAATATTATAAATGCGAAAGTAACTGTCTTCGCGGCTCCGCCCGCGTTAGTGACGATCCCTCGGGAACAGTAGAATTTCCCGGAATCAAACATACCCTATGTCCTTCCCCGGGCCACACACCTCCATACCAAATTTCATCCAAATCAGTTCAATGGTTGAAGCGTAAAAAATGACAGACAGAGTTAAATGCGAAACATCTATACTAATATTATAAAGCTGAAGAGTTTGTTTGTTTGAACGCGCTAATCTCAGGAACTACTGGTTCAAATTGGAAAATTCTTTTTGTGCTGGATAGTCCATTTATTGAGGAAGGCTTTAGGCTATAAAACATCACGCTGCGACTAATAGGAGCGAAGCATCAATAAAAAATGTTTTGAAAACGGGGGGAAATTGTTCGCCTATACAAAGAAAAAACATAATTAATCATAATAACAGAAATTGCCGCGGACGTAGTCGCGGGCAACAGCTAGTAAATAAATAAGTTCATTAAATGAAACTTGGTAGATAAACATTTCGATTTACAGTCAGGTACCTGTCGCAGACGCAAGTTCATAGAAAATACATCAACGCGTCATCACATTTCTCTGATGATTTTTTCGAATGACAGATATGAACAGTCGGTCCAAATATTATGTAATTGGATATGTACCCTTTTTAGGGTTCCGTTATTAAAGGGTAAAAACGGGACACTATTAATATGGCTCCGCTGTCCGTCCGTCCGTCTGTTACCAGACTGTTTCTCATGAATCGTGATAGTTAGCCAGTTGAAATTTTAACAAATGATGTATTTCTGTTGCCACTATAACAAAAAAAAATTAGAAAAAAATAAATATTTAAAGGGGCTCCTATACAACAAACGTGTTTTTTTTTGCTCATTATTGCTCAATGGCAATATGTAGACGCTTGAAATATTCCCAGAATATTTAATTATATATTAATTTCAAAAATGAATAATTTAATTGATATAAAATTTATATTTAAGGGGGGCTCCCATACAACAGAGATACTTTTTTGCCATTTTTATAGATAATGGTACGGAAACCTTAGTGCGCGAGTCCGACTCGCACTTGGCCGGTTTTTTCCTATAGTCATACAGATATTATAACAAATGACAAAGTATTTGATGTTTCTGTCACTAGGAAGTCAGCTTTCACAGAACCGATATTGCTGCAACTTTGTTCACCTGTGCAACGTGCAATAATAAGCGTATTATTCATAATACTTTATCTTGTATCTCATGAACCGTGATAGTTACAGTTGAAATTTTCACAGATGATGTATTTATTTTGCCACTATAAAAAAAAATACTAAATTCAGAAGTAGCCTTTCCTGTGTTGTCCTCCTTTCGGCCATTGTTCATCATCATCATTCATCAATACAACAGCAAATAGTGCATTGCAAGACCTCTCCCAAGGATACTTATTCGTTCCATGGGAGGGTATTGCCATACTCACCATGCTTGGCAGGCGAGATAGCGAGCGCAGTTTCTTTGGCTTCTTGTGCGTCTGACGCTGCTGCCCATCGAAAGCAATTTTAAGCTGGAGAAGGATAGGAATTTGTTGGATAAGGGAGGGAATAAAGGTTTTGGGATACTACTAACACTGGTAAAGCAAGACGCAGCTCGGGCGGCCGGGTGCGCGTACCCAATGCCATTACTTCGACTACCGGATAGGCAGTTGAGGATGACACTTCTTACCTCCATTGTTGATCAGGCTGAAATCCGCATTAATTGTTGATCCACCTTTACCGGCCTCTTACTTAGGAAGTGTTGAGTTTAAATCGAAGAGAATTCCTATGTTGCATATTTTGCTACATGTCATACATACATTGTCGCAGATCGTAAGCCAATCAAGGGATTGGGATAAAATCTGCAGAATCATGTTAATAGGCGATGCGGCTAGCAACCCATCACTCATTTGACAACTAATTTGATTCCGTTTTCCACCTAATGCCCACCAACATGCTAAACGTGACCTTCAGGTCTTAAAACTTAGGCTCTGTCTACCCTGCAAGGGCAAAAGACGTGATACTAAAAATCGTCAATTTAGTTTCAGTATCATGTATAAAGCTTATAAACACAATAACTCTGAAAACCAAGTAACTTACGCCATGACCAACCCTTACAGATTTACTATTATTACTAGCTGTCCCGACGAACGTTGTTTCGCTATAAAATAAACTCTTTAAAACAATCTTATCTTTTAATTTGGACCAAATTACAGATAATTATAAAGTTTGTTCAAAATCTAAAAAATTTGTAGTTTTAGATTTTATCCCGAACATACATCGTGACACTAGATTGTTATATACAAGAATTTCTCGTATATGCTATACTTTATTTACTAAACTTTCCAAGTCATTGTATGTCCTCTGTAAACTTTATTATTATTATTTCGAGCTCTTTTTTATGTTTTTCTTTCCCAATTTTTACCCATGACCAAGGCCAAGTGCAAATGAAAATAAAAAGGAAATGTCTATTTCTGTATGAATTTTATTATTATTATTTGTATCTCTTTTTAAGTCATGGGACATGCCCCGGTCCTTTGAGAATGAGCTGAATGAGCTTGCGTGGGAATATAGATCCAACACTTAGAGGCCTTTTGGAGAAGTTGATGTAATGTGTGTCTCCAGCCAGAAACCGTTCCTGGAAATAGTAATATATAATATGTTCTTAAACAGGTCTTGGCCGGAGGAGAAACTATTGCATTTTAAAGAGAAATTACTGGGTTATGTTATTGCCCTGCCATAATCATTGGCGGTTGTGCTCAATCCTTAAAGGCTCAGGCTATGCCCTCGCCTTGGAGATCGGCCTGCGGCCTCGCGGCCCAAATGTTCGGCAGTTCGGCCTGCGGCCTTACTGCAGCATACTTGAGGGAGGGAGTGGAGGGGGCGATCGTGCTGAATCCTCAACGGCTCACGCTATGCTCTCGCCTTAGAACACGGTCTGCGACCTCGCAGCCCAAGTGTTCGGCAGTTCGACCTGCGGCCTCACTACAGCACACTTGGGGAAGTGGGGGGGGGGGGGGGGGATTTCTGAATCCTCAATGGCTCAGGCTGTCCCCTCACCTTGGAGCTCGGTCTGCGGCCTAAGTGTTCGGCAGTTCGACCTGCGGCCTAAATGCAGCACCAACCCGGGGGGGGGGGGGAGGGTCGTTCTGAATCCTCAACGGCTCAGGTTATGCCCTTGCCTTGGAACTCGGTCTGCGGCCACGCGGCCCAAGCCTTTGGCAGTTCGGCCTGCGGCCTCAATGCATCACACTTGGGGGAGTGGGGGGAGGGGGGGGGGGGTCGTGCTGAACCCTCAGCGGCTCGGGCTCCGCTCTGAGCTCGGCCTGCGGGGTCGCGGCCCAAGTCTTTGGCAGTTCGACCTGCGGCCTCACTGCAGCACACTTGGGGGGTGGGGAGAGGGGGGGGGGGGGGGGTCGTGCTGAATCCTCAACGGCTCAGGCTATGCCCTCGCCTTGTAACTCGGTCTGCGGCCACGCAGCCCAAGTCTTTGGCAGTTCGGCCTGCAGCCTCAATGCATCACACTTGGGGGAGTGGGGGGAGGGGGGGTCGTGCTGAATCCTCAGCGGCTCGAGCTCCGCTCTGAGCTCGGCCTGCGGGCTTGCGGCCCAAGTCTTTGGCAGTTTGGCCGGCGGCCTAAATGCAGCACCATGGGGGGGGCGGAGGAGCGGGGGAGGGGGGTCGTTCTGAATCCTCATCGGCTCAGGCTATGCCCTCGCCTTGGAGCTCAGTCTGCGGCTTCGCGGCCCCAGTGTTCGACAGTTCGGCCGGCGGCCTAAATGCAGCACTATCCGGGGGGGAGGGAGCGGGGGAGGGGGGTCGTTCTGAATCCTCAACGGCTCAGGCTGTGCCCTCGCCTTGGAACTCGGTCGCGGCCCACGTCTTTGGTAGTTCGGCCTGCGGCCTCAAAGCATTACACTTGGGGGAGTGGGGGGAGGGGGGGGTCGTGCTGAATCCTCAGAGGCTCGGGCTCCGCTCTGAGCTCGGCCTGCGGGCTAGCGGCCCAAGTTTTAGGCAGTTCGGCCTGCGGCCTCAATGCATCACACTTGGGGGAGGGGGGGGGGGGGGGGTCGTGCTGAATCCTCAGCAGCTCGGGCTCCGCTCTGAGCTCGGCCTTCGGGCTCGCGGCCCAAGTCTTTGGCAGTTCGGCCTGCGGCCTCACTGCAGCACACTTGGGGGGTGGGGGAAGGGGGGGGGGGGTCGTGCTGAATCCTCAACGGCTCGGGCTCCGCTCTGAGCTCGGCCTGCGGGCTCGCGGCCCAAGTCTTTGGCAGTTCGGCCTGCGGCCTCACTGCAGCACACTTGGGGGAGTGGAAGGGGGGGGGGCGTCGGCTTTGCCCTCGACACTCCGATCATCGGTTCGGGCTGCGCCCTCGCCCCGTAGCTCATAACTTATTGCCTACAAACATAACATAATTAATTAGTAATGTACGCGAACGGAGTCGCGGGCACTGCTTGCATTCTATAATCCTAATAAATAGGTAACTACAGAATAGATGACAGGTCGTTCCATCACAGCTGTTTAGCTAACAGTTGTGATGCGATCTAGAGCGAAGTGGCAACAGCGCACAATGGACTCAGCCAATCGTAGAGCAGGAAGCCTCTCATTGGCCCATTTGAATCTGATCAATAATTGACGGAGTGGAATTGTATAAAAAAGTTCAATTTTCTGCCACCAGAGGGCTGGCAATTATTGATCTAATCTGAGATCGGATTGCTCACAATGTACGCAAAATCCAGCATTAGATCAATAAATGCTGTCCTGATCAACAATTGCCAACTGATCAACAATTAACTGATGCCACGAGACGGTCGATCAACAAATGTCGAGTGGAGATATCTATATATATATATATATATATATATATATATATATAACAAATACATATATAGATAAACATCCAAGTCCCAGGCCAATCTGGAGAAGATCATTTTTCATTTTGACCTGACCGGGGATCGAACCCGGGCACTCTCGTGTCGCAGGCTGGCATGTTGACCGCTACGCCACGGAGCTAGCCTATTTTTATTAGCAAAATATGAGAGAGTGAATAATACTATTACAACAAATGGCGAAAGCCACGGATGCAGCTGTGAAGGTTGCATCATTCTGGGCAAGATTCATTTAATTGTTTGGACAATTCGCACGATGGAAGAAGAAGAACTCCCATGATTTTTTTCATTTTTTATTATTGGTTTCACACATGTATTTTAGTTGGTGTATTTGGCGATAACAACTAAAAATACGTGATTGAATCCATTTGTTGTTGTAGTAATTTGTTTCGCGTAACTTTAAACGGTTGGGTGAGGGGTTTGTCGGTTAGGTGTGGAGTTTACGGGTTAGGTGTGTGGTTTGTCGATTGGGTTAACGATAAACCCCATTTCATACTTCCCAGTTGCCGGTGGATTGATAAGGATATCTTTGACTTCGGCCGCGTAACGATGTTCTAGGTGACTGGTGACATAATAGTATTTGGTCTCGTCATCCTTAATTTTCGATAAGGCGAAACTGCCTTCAATCTGAGCAAACCACACGGCAGGCTCTTCCGGCCAAAACGGGGGCAGTCGGACTCCGACACGACAAAGATCGTATGGTGTAAATGTCTTTCTGCCATCTTCGGCATTTTTACTCGAAGTGGAGTAACAGCCTCCGTGGTCCAGTGGTTAAGGCATTTGCCTGTTGACCCGGGGGTCGTGGGTTCGATTCCCACCGAAAGCATACTTTGTTTAGTTGTTTCCAGTCTGGTTAGGACATTGCAGGCGTGAATCACCGTCTGTCTGATAATAAAAATGATTCCGTGCTTCGGAAGGCACGTTAAGCCGGTGGTCCCGGCTGCCATCTAGTAGTCGTTAAAGGAATCACGTCAGAGGCCGAGAGGCGGTCCCGAAGAACTCTGACACCAGGGTGTGCATGGTCGATTGACCGTGACACCTAATCGAAATGATGATGACTCGAAGTGGATTGATTGCCTGGTACCGACATTATTTTTGTGAAATTATCTTGTTATCGTACCTTTCTTCTGGACAATGCGTACAAGTGTTCTTCTAGAGGATGACCGATGTAGTAGTCCCCTCCAGTTTGGGGTCACCAGTGTGGGTGTTGTTGTCGAGGGCTGATGTGTAGGCTATTGCCGTGTGGTATCCGGCAGAGTAGAATAGGACCACTCCAAGTCTTCCCGTGGATGTCGTAAGAGGCGACTAAGGAAATACAAGCTAAACAAAGCTTATAAACATCTAAGACACCTCTCCAACCCGTCTGGCCAGCGCGGAGAGTGTAGGCCAAGTCCTCTGGCTGCTCTGGCCAAGTATGGCCCTAGTAGTACAGAGAGGGTCATGCTCCTGTAGTGGAGACTAAAAAGGACCTGATGATGATGATGATGATGATGATGTGTATGCAGCAAATAACAGAAACAAGTCACGGTTTCACTTGAGATTATTGTTCGTGAAACAATTCCAATTAATACACATAATAGTCAGAAGGTACGGAAGAAATACACAGAAGGATAAATACATTTCACAAGCACAGCCGATAGTTCTTTTGATTGTAGTATAGCTTGACAAAAGACAGGAATTGTCAGATGTCAAGGAACAAAATTGCGAAAAGTCTGTTACACTGAAGGACGTAAAGAGTACATATATCTAAATAGGTAAGTATGCCACAGGTTTGTCGGTTGGGTGTGGGGTTTGTCGGTTAAGAGTGTGGTTTGTGCTGGGAATTGTTACAGCAGCTGAGCACAAACTCATATTTGTAATGTACGAACTGTTTTCTCTAGCTACCAACTTTATCTCTAACAAGTTATTTTAATATGAATAATATAGGTAAGTTGTTAAAAAATGTGTATTATAGATAACTAGCCTTCCCCCGCGGCTCCGCCCGCGTCCATGTCGATCCCTCGGGAATTGTACTTTTTCCCGGGATAAAAGGTAGCCTATATGTCCTTCTCCGTACTCCAGAGAACTTGTATGCAAAATTTCATGAAGATCGGTTTAGTAGTTACGGCGTGAAAGCGTAACAAACCAACAAACAAACAAACAAATAAACAAACAAAGAAACTCACTTTCGCATTTATAATATTAGTAAGGATAAACAACTAAATACATAAAAACATAGAAAATCTGTAACTGGCTTTCTTTGTAACTTATACATGTGTTAAATTATTTCTGTAATGCTGTGTTCTGAGATAAATAAAATAAAATAAATAACTAATAATATTTATACCGCGTGTATTACCATCGACATAACCTTGAAAGGGTGACAAATTAACAACTTTTCCTATGGGACCTAACAGCCTCCGAGGTTCAGTGGTTAAGGCGTTTGCCTGTTGACCCGGGGGTCGTGGGTTCGATTCCCACCGGAAGTATACTTTGTTTAGTTGCTTCCAGTTTGGTTAAGACATTGCAGGCTTGAATCACCTGATTGTCTGATAATAAAGATGATTCCGTGCTTCGGAAGGCACGTTAAGCCGGTGGTACCAGCTGCCATCTGGTAGTCGTTAAAGGAACCACGTCAGAGGCCGAGAGGCGGTTCCGAAGAACCCTGACACCAGGGTGTGCATGGTCGATTGACCGTGACACCTACTCGAAATGATGATGATGATGATGGGACCTATGCTGGGAACTTAAAAAAAAATTGACAGTTCATACAAAAATGTTCCGTCGCCCAGAAATTATTTTTATGACGTAGTGCAGCAATCGAGCTAGCTGGTCACCTGATAGTAAGCGTTCACCGCTGCCCATAGACTACTTTTTCTAATATTTGTATAGCAATTAATAAAAAAACATTTAGTGCTAGCATTGGTCTCATAGGAAAAGTTCTTCATATCGACAGGCTGAATCATCCCTTTGAGTGTCCAAAGCGAATGAAATTTTATATTTATGGCTTTCACCCGTGACGTAATATAGCCGTGTGGTTTCCGGTAGAGTCGAATAGGACTACTTCACATGGAGGTCGTAAGAGGTGACTTTGGAAATACAAGCTAAACAAAGCTCATAAACATCAATGAGACCTCTCCGACTCGTCTGGCCAGCGAGGAGAGTGTAAGCCAAATCGTCTGCTCTGACTCTGAAAGTATCCGGTAGTACAGAGAGGGTCATGTTCCTGCAGTGGAGACTAAAAAGACCTGAAAAAGCGCCGGGTTTTCTCTCTGCAGTGGTCGGTTCCGAAACCCTAGCAGTCAAATGCCTTTTGAACATTATTCTATGATATAAATAATCTATACATATAATAAAACATCTATACATATAATAAAACAGTAAAAATATTTTGTCTGTACATTTAGAATTTTTGGCTGAAATGGATAAAGGGACACTTAAAAAGAATAATAGAAAGCAAAAAAAATTTTTTCGAATTTCTTGTCTGTCTGTCTGTATGTATGATCACGATTATCTCGGAAAATACTGAACCGATTTACTTCAAACTTTCACCAATTGCTTTGTTTTAACTCAGCAAAACATTTTTTTTTTTTTTTTTTTTTATACTAAATATTGAATTAGGCATTTGTCTCCCATCTCACCTGATGGTAAGTAAAGTTTATTTAATCAAAATCGGTTCATAAAAAAAAGTTACCGTCATTTGAATGAACTCAAGGCATGAGTTTGCCTTCAAACATACGTGGGGCGCACTATAAGTTTCCGGAATGAATATGAAAAAATACTATTAAAGGTACAAAATTAATTTATTGTTTTTCAAAATAATCTCCCTTGGCGTCTATGCACTTTTTCATTCGATGAAACCAGTTTTGAAAACTTTTGTGCCACTCCTCTGTGGTGACCTCTGAAACGTGTTTTTCATACTCCTCGACAGCCTCTTCTGGTGATGAAAATCGTTGACCGCGTAATTGGTTCTTAATTTTTGGGAACAGAAAAAGTCACAAGGTGCCAGATCGGGGCTGTATGCAGGATGACTCATGAGTTCTACATTTTTCGCCTTCAAAAAGTCGTTTGTCTGTCTGGCCGTGTGAATACTAGCATTGTCGTGGTGCAGAATGATACGGCGTTTACGGTTATTTTTACAGAGTTTGTCAATAACTTCCGGCAAACAAATGGTCGTGTACCAGTCACTATTCACTGTACGACGATTCTCTAAAGCAACAGTAGCCACGTGTCCAGTTTTATTAAAAAAAGAAGCAATCATCCGCTTAGATGCACTTTTCACGCGCGCCACTTTGGTTGGTTTCAGCTCATCTTGAAAGACCCATACGCTCGATTGTTGCTTTGTTTTGGGATCGTAGCAATAAATCCATGTTTCGTCACCTGTTACTATGTCCCACACAAAATTTGACGCACCTTCGTTGAATCTGGTAAGCATGGCACTGCACCAAGTGACGCGGTCCGTTTTTTGAGCCTCGGTCAAGTTGTGTGGGATCCGCCGTGAGCACAGCTTTCTCACACCCAAATGTTTGTGTAGGATTAATTGTATTTGACTCATGCCTATTTCTAAGGATGCGCGAATTTCATGGTAGGTCACATGCCTGTCTGTTTCAATCATACGGCGCACACCATCGATGTTTTTGTTGGTCACAGCGGTGGACGGCCGACCATCGCGAGATTCGTCACTGAGATTGATACGACCACGCTTGAATTCTGCAAACCAGCTATAAACAGTTGTCTTGCATGGTGCTTCATTGCCAAAAGCTTTTTCAAGCCGAGCGATGCTCTGTTGAGCTGTCAAATTACACTTAAAATCGTAGAAAATCATACTACGAAAATTTTCCCGAGTTAAATCCATGTTGATGCAGACACACAATTTTTTAAATGGCGCCACAAGGTAAAAACAAAAGACAGTCAAATGAAACAAACTGCGTTCTACAGCCAGAGAGTTATATTTTCAAATGTTGCAATAAATTTTTTAATATTGTTTATGTAAGTGGTCAGTTCCGGAAACTTACAGTGCGCCCTATGTATAGCAAAAGAATAAAATAAGATAATAAGTGACATAAGAAAATTAAAATCCAAAGTCAATTCATCATCATTATACGACAGCATTATACCTATCCATACAATCCATAGTAATCCATACTAAAAAAAAGGAGAAGCTGACTGACTGACTGACATAGCAGGGCCTAAACTATAAGGGTTAGAAACTTGAAATTTTGCACAGGGGTTCATTTTATAACGTAGAGGAGCACTAAGAAAGGATTTTTGGAAATTCATCTCCTAAGGGGGTAAAACGGGTTGCAAAGTTAGTATGAAACTTTGTCGTTTTTGAAGTTATTCGAATGGAATTCAGCATGAAGGTTCTTTACTGAAAGGTATGAAACACGAGTACAATATTTTACTCAAAAATCATCCCTTAAGGGGGTAAAATAGAGGTGCAAAGTAAGCATGAAACTTTGCCATTTTTGAAGTTAGTCGAATGAAATTCAGCATGAAGGTTCTTTACTGAAAGATATGAAACACGAGTAAAATATTTTTCTCAAAAATCATCCCTTAAGGGGGTATAACGGGGATGCAAAGTTAGTATGAATGGACATTTTCTCATTTCTGGACGTTCTGGATTACAATAGTATGGATTTTTATACAGATTACAATGAAAAAAGATCTGTGTAGGTGAAATGTACAAAATTCCCGGGGGGATTGTATGGAAAATTTCTCATTTCTGGACATAGAAGTATAAAAATAAGTATATATGTTTACATTACAATTAAAAAGATCTGTGTAGTTAAAATGGACGAAATTTCCCCTTGAAGGTGTAAAATAGGTGGGGTAAAGTTTGTATGGATTTTTTTTTATTTACTTAGAAATATGACAATAAGAAGTTCTCTATTACAATAAAAAAATATATGTGTAGGTGAAATGGGCCAAATCCCCTCCTTAAGGGCTAAAGATCTATGCAGGTGAAATGTATTAAATTTCCCCTTAAGGGGAAAAAGCAGAGGGGGAGGGGTTTGTATGGAATTTTTGTCATTTCTACTGTTCCCAAGGGAACGAAATTAACGCGGGCGGAGCCGCGGGCAACAGCTAGTATAAAATAAGATCTTGTAAAATTATAAGGCCAATTTTCTGAATAAACGCTTTGACTTTGAAAGGCCAAAGGCGGTTTTTATAGAATAAATAAAAATATTGTATGGCAACAAATTGTAAACGTGAAGCCGCAGCGGCATTAGAAGTTCTTCTTTCTATAATAACTCATTGTGCTCGACGCTGTTGATAAAATTGGACACTTAGGGTTGCTACACATAAATAATAAATAAATATATACGGACAAATCACACAGATTGAGCTAGCCCCAAAGTAAGTTCATGACTTGTGTTATGGGATACTAACTCAACGATACAATATTTTATAACAAATACATATATAGATACACATCCAAGACCCAGGCCAATCTGAAAAAGATCATTTTCCATCTTGACCTGGCCGGGGATCGAACTTGGTCACTCCGTGTCGCAGGCAGGCGTGTTGACCGCTGCGCCACGGAGCTAGTCATACAGTAAAATTACCCACACACAGTAAAATTTAACTGTTTTAAAACCGTCCCGTACTTTAATAGGTCAAAACGGAACCCTTCTGTGTAAGTCAGTAGGTAAGTATAGTAAGTAAGTATTTTATTCAAATTCAAATACAAATTTTCTTTATAGTCGGACAACTAAATCCATTATATTACAAATATGATACGAAAATATATTAAAAAGTAAAAGTAAAAATAACAATAGGTAGGTGACCATTAATAAATCATATATCTACGAGGCACTCCGTGCGGATGAGACCGTAGTTCCAGACGACAATCTTGTCTTTCCAGGTGAGCGTTTCCATTTTATGTGAGCGTACAAAAAAAAAACACAAAAGAGAAAAATACAAAAAAATAAATAAAAAAATATAACAAATAAAAAACATAATTTAAGTTTGGTGCTCTCAAAAGGGGTCCAATTCAGCATATGCTGATGCGGCCGTACACATCGGCCAGCGCTGGTCTTCCATTGGGCCCTTTGATGGGATCACTTCGTTCTCCGTCTTTCTGTTTGTCAAGACCTTTTTCTCAGGTATCAGGCTGAAATTTGTATCAAATACTCAAATCTGTCTGAGTCCCTTGGAGCTGTGAAAAAATCTAATTTCTAAGCCAACGCTCTCAAAACAGCCGTTTATGCCACATTTTTTCGATATTCGCAAGGGAATCAAAACCTACAAGGTACCTCCCGTGAACTCAGAATATTGAAATTTGGTACAAAGCAAACGTCTTATAGCACAAATAAAGAAAAATTGAAGAAAAGAGATTTTTTTTACATCATATCATCATCATCATCAGGTCTTTTTAGTCTCCACTGCAGGAGCATGACCCTCTCTGTACTACCGGAGCCATACTTGGCCAGAGCAGACAGAGGATTTTGTCTTTACATGATATAATAAAAATATTTACATTTTAAACTTTTTATAGATAATGGTACGGAACCCTTCTTACTTCTTCCGACTCGCACATGACCGGTTTTTTCGTGTGTGTTAGGGACTAATATCATCAATAGCCTGCATTTTTAATAAGAAAGTGAAGAAGTGACATATTTTTGTCGACCTCTGGGGCTCAGTGGTGCCGCAAGTGCTTTTGAATCGCAGCATCCTGGGTTCGGTCTGGACTGGATACACATACTTTAGCGTAGTAGGTCTGGCTATAGCAGAGCGATACTGGTGTTACAGAGAAAAAAATTGATTCCTTAGCTTACCAGTGCATCAACAAACTGAGATTTGTCGCCAAGCCATGACGTGAATCCCACGAAGCGAAGGTCGCTGTGTACATAAGTAATTCTGTTCGGCAAGCTCCGTGGCGCAGTGGTTAACACGCCAGCCTGCGACACGAGGGTGCCCGGGTTCGATCCCCGGTCAGGTCAAGATGAAAAATGATCTTTTTCAGATTTGCCTGGGTCTTGGATATTTATCTATTTATGTATTTGTTATAAAATATAGTATCATTGAGTTAGTATCCCATAACACAAGTCTCGAACTTACTTTGGGGCTAGCTCAATCTGTGTTTGTCCGTATATATTTATTATTTGTTTATTCTGGACCACTATCTTTAAATTACATATAATGTAGACAGCCCTGCAGGAACTGTTTCGGGCTGTTCCAACTCGAAGCGCGGCGGTCGCCTTTGTTGCCGTCACCTTTCACAGCCGTTCTGAATTTAAATGTCAAAAGTAGAAGCGAGGAAAACAATTTAAATTTATTATATAATATGGATCTTTTATACAATATATGGACATCATTTTTTACTAAAGATTCGCAAAGATTTGTGCTCCTTGTTTAGCAGGCTGACGTAACCAAATCACCAGGACATTCTTGGTTCAAACGTTCATATAGTTTTTTACATAGTCTACAGCCACACGTTGACAGTTTATTTTAGTTATTCCACACATTGTACATGAACATGGACATTTATAACACTAAATTACACCGATTTCACAATGAAATACCCAATAGAATCAATTTGCAAAACAATCCAAAACTAAAATCGTGCAGTCCACCAAAATTCCCACCAAGAACTCCTTTTTGATGACGTAATAATTTATTTATAGGTGAGTTTAGTGCCGCTTCCAAATCGGAGTGCAGAAGAAGCGGCAACAAACTGCATAGTACATTTTGTCCGAGCGACGTCAACTTACAATTGTAGAACTATATGGGGCCTATGTTAAAGATTGCGTGGTGGTATTACGAGGAGTAAATAATACCAGGGAACCCAAGATAATATTCTGAACTGATTATTTATTAATAACAATAACTACTTATACGGCATGTTAAGCTAGGGACGTGATGAGCTAAATTAACAATATTTGACGAAGCGTGTAGCGAATACTGTTTTGTAAATATTTTGACGAAGCATGTTGCTGATTTATTCATTTAAACTTTTGACGAAGCATTTTGCTGATGAATCTTTTTTGATATTTGTCCAAGCTTGTGACAAATGATGAGATCATCATCATCATTTCGTGTAGGTGACACGGTCAATCGACCATGCACACCCTGCTGTCAGAGTTCTTTCGAACCGCCTCTCGGCCTCTGACGTGGTTGCTTGAACGACTACCAGATGGCAGCCGGGACCAACGGCTTAACAAGCCTTCCAAACCCGGAATCATCTTTATTATCAGACGGTGATTCAAGCCTGCAATGTCCTAACCAAAAAATATAACAACTAAACAAAGTTTTCCTGTGTGAATCGAATCTACGACCCGGGTCTACAGGCAATCGCCTTAACCACTGGACAACGGAGGTTGTTACCTCCGAAGAAAAATCCCTATTGTAATAAATACTTAACAGCGACATTGCACATAGGTTAAACAGAAAAGATAACTTTCAAATTTCAGTTGACTTTCGTGTAAAACCGCGCAATCGTGTTCCTTTGAGCTTCCACTTGCAACACTTGTTTTATTCATTGCCTTTGCACTGTCACCGTTAAATAAAGTGGTTACTAGAAGGATCACTTCTACTTATTTTTAAGGTGACATATTTTGCCTTCAAAAGGTGACAGCAGCTGTCGCTTCGTTTGACATATTATTTAATTATTCTTGTATTACGTATAAATACTAACTTAATGTGTAAAAACTCGCAATCTTGTTTCATTAAGCTTCCATTTCGTGAGAATAGAAGCTTGTTTTAAGGTAAAAGTATAAGTTTTTGAACTGATGACCTTTGATCAAAATCTTATACAAAATGAACCCTTAATAATGTCCCCGAGTCAAAACAGCATACATACTAACAAGTTACGACAAAAACAGTACATACTGAAAGTTTAAAGCCATTTTTTTTGCACTTTTGATTTGATGCGTAGTTTTTGCATCTTTTCACTGTACCCGTATTTGATCTAAGCTGACTAGTATATTGCGGCGGCGTTACCAGTCGGTCTACTCGCTAACTTTACGATGTACAACGTTTTGATCGTCACTTATAAATATATTTCGGCTTTCATACGATTGACTATTGTTATTGGAGATTATAAACCGCAATGGAAAAACTCGGCAGTTTTCAAATGTCAGCGAGTAGGCCGGCAGACTTGTTTAGGATGTGTAAATAGAGGCCATCGGATGGGCTTCTTATAGATGTTAGTATAGCAAAACAATAACACGCTGTTTTATGAAAGCCTCTATTTGGTATAACCCTAAAAACAAAATGCAGGATAAAACGCGAGCATTTCCCAGTTTCTTCCACGGCTGTGGTGCGTCGTTCACTATTAACATAATGGTAGTTGCTCTATAGTCATCTATAGTGTTCATTGTAGTTATTTTGTTTTTTTTTTTTGGTCCATTATGATGTGTATGTATCGTATTAATCCATGCCGGCTGTAATAACTTTGGCTGATCATATTTCGATTTGGTAAAATTTGAACAGAATGTTCAGTCTCATATCTAGATTTTTTATGTAGCGAATATCGATCGCACAAGTTCTTGATATTACATAAACTCATATCAAAACGATGCTATCCAACCAGACGTTGTTTGACATGTCACATTTGATACTATTTTGAAATTAGCAGCGACTCTCTCGTTTACACTATCTGTGCTATCTAATAATAAATCCTAAAATATCCTTTAAATTTACGGGTAGATGCAATAAATCGAAGGAAAATTGTTTAAGAATAATCTCAAAACATTAATCAATGCTCAAGCTTTTTATTAATTCACCACAAATGCTACATTTTTAACCCTTAATAATACATAGATAGATGCCTACATAGATAGATGCCTGTATACGAGTAAATGACGCTGGTATGTATTTGTAGCTGTCTTAAATAAATAAAAGCTAGTTATTAGTCTTTATAAATTCGTTACGTTTCGATACATTTTTCCAGGCTGAAACATAACCTATGCCTTTTTATGGTTGCGTACCCAAAGGGTAAAAACGGAACCGTATTAATTTCGCTCCGCTGTCGTCTGTCTGTCTGTCTGTCTGTCCGTCTGTCACCAGGCTGTGCCGTGATAGTTAGACGGTTGAAATTTTCACAGATGATGTATTTCAGTTCCCGCTATAACAAAAAATACTAAAAAATAGTAATACTAAAATACCAATAAATATTTAAAGGGGCTCCCATACTACAAACGTGATTTTTTTTTGCTTGTTTTTGCTCTATAATGATAACGGCAACAGAATTGAATTATTGACAGAATATTTAGTTATACATTCACTTGGCCGGTTTTTTTTACCACGATGTGGATGCAAATATCGCGGTGGCATGTTCCATTGTTAAGCCGAAAAATCGTAACAAAGAAACATATATGCTCATTTTCACCTTTATGTAGAATTAGAAAAAAAAAACAATGTAACTTTGAGGATGATGTCAAAGTGGATATTGTATATTTGTGTAATGTGTCGCATACGTAACTATTATTAATTTATGTCACCGACACTCGTATACACTATCGGTGCACTCAGCGACTAAATCCTGGAAAATGTTGAAAGGGAAACCCTTTAACTTTAAGGGTAAAAGTAGAAACCCAAGGAAAATTTAAAAACAAAAAACAACAAGCATTAATAAAAAATAAAATAATTTTGATCCATTTTGTTAGTAACAATTGAGACAAATATGTTAGTAGGTAATATTCACTTTATTTTACAAGCCTTTTTAAATTCATTTTTGGGGCTGAATGCAGATGTCTGTAGGTAGGTATGTCGTCGTCATCAAGCTCTATTTGTACTTTTAAGAAAAACTATATAAGACATCTTCTGAACATCCAAATAACTAACCAACCGTAGTTCTCTATTTCTATTTATACTATATATACTAGGACCGTAACATTGTGATATAAATATTTTAAGCAACAATTTGTACAGCAGCGTTATCTCTCCTTTTTATTTTTATGTTTTATTTTTTTCTTTCTACTATTTTATTTTATGGACAGGTATCACGGAAGACCAGCGGCGTGATGTTACTCAGGTACATCACCGCCTAATGCTGAGTGACCCCCTTTTGGTGCCTTGTTTTGTAAAATGTTAGAAATAAATATTGTCTGTTTTATTTGGTTCCAAATAAATTATTTTTCTTACTTTGTTTCTTTCTTCCAAATTATTAAAGCAATGTCACGAAGACGTCTTGCTTTTTCGTGTCTGTACAGGGTGATTCATCTTTTCGTGTAGGTGTCACGGTCAATCGACTAGAGTTCTTTGGAACCACCTCTGACATGGTTCGTTTAACGACTAGTCAAGTCAAGTCAAGTCAAAGATTTTTATTCAAAATTGGATACATGTATCTCTTTTTGAACGTCATATTTTTATTTCTTATATATTTTTTTATATATGCAAAATTGAAATACTACTAGCGTTTCGGAACGACCACTGGTGAGAAGAATACGCCGAAAGAAACTCAATCCAGCCTTGGTCCCTACGTGCCTGAAGGGCTCTGAATACATTGTTAACATTAAATACAATTTTTCATACTATAGATTAATTTTAACATTTAATAATTGTTAACATTAAATAAATTTATATAAATTTCCACGCATTTTTATCAGTAATATAATCATCAATGCAGTAATAAGCCTTTTTTATTAACTGGTTTTTTACAATCGTTTTGAACTTAAGTAAAGGCAGACCTAATATTTCTGCAGGAATTTTATTATAGAAGCGTACTCCTAAACCCAAAAATGAATTCATAGTTTTCTGCAATCGCAATACTGGTGTAGCTAATTTATTTTTATTTCTCGTGTTTCGGTCATGGATATCACTATTTTTCTTATATAAATCAAGATTATAGCGCACAAACATAATATTCGCAAATATGTACTGAGAAGGTAAAGTTAAAATATTTATATCTTTAAACAATTCTCTAAGAGATTCTCTAGCACCAAGTTTACATATAAATCTAATAGCGCGTTTCTGCAGGACAAATATGGTGTTTACTTCTGCAGCGTTACCCCATAGTAAAATCGCATAAGACATAACACTATGAAAGTAACTGAAATATACCAAACGCGCAGTATCAACACTACTATGACTGTGTCTACGACTACCAAATGGCAGCCGGGACCAACGGCTTAACGTGCCTTCCGAAGCACAGACTCATCTTTATTATCAGACAATCACATGATTCAAGCATGCATTGTCCTAACTAAACTGGAAACAACTAAAGAAAGTATGCTTCCCGTGGGAATCAAACCCACGATCGGCTCGACAGGCACACGCCTTAATCACCTTAACCACTGGTCCACGATGGCAGTTACAGGATGACTGGTTAGGCACTGGATATAATGATAAAGCGTTCTCAGTATTCGATCCTATTCCAAATATGTAAAAAATAGGTGCTTAAAATTTGTCTTTGTAAAAACAGTAAGTGAGGACACTTGCGCCGCGAACATATTATAGCTTTATATAGCTTATAGCTTTTTATAGCTTATAGCTTTATATAGCTTATAGCTTTATATAGCTTATAGCTTTATATAGCTTATAGCTTTATATAGCTTATAGCTTTATATAGCTTATAGCTTTATATAGCTTATAGCTTTATATAGCTTATAGCTTTATATAGCTTTACAAACGACAAGCACTGCACGCGGTAGGATAGGTACTTTCCTACAGTGACGTGCGGGAGACCGTGCGGTGTCCACACTTTTCGATTATCAGCACATAATTTTTTTATTTCGATTAAAATTGTGGTCATTTTGCAAAATGACTTAATAGAGCTGCCATAAGCCTCACAAAGGGTACCAGCTCTCAAAGTCACCAGAATAAAATTATATAGATAAAAATCCAAGACCCAGGTCAATGTCATAATGATAGGTGTTAAACTATAATATACGCTTGAAAAATCTAACACTAGTGTGGGCCACTCACACACATGAAATACAACAAACCAACTTGGTTTTTAATTTACTTTTTTTACTTATACCGCGTGATTTTGAATGTCTGAACTAAACTGAAATCCTGGAATTGGAAACCCTAATAGAATACAGAAATGCAATTGGGGAAAAACTGGGAAAAGAGGCTTATTTTAGAAACAGTTTTTGCGCAACGTCCATTTTCGAAATGATAACATAGAAAATCCTTGCCGCTCGTATTTTCAGTATGTTCCTTTCCAACAGATAACGATTTTTTAAAGAAATTTCGATCTTATCAGATTTTTCATTTCTCCGTAACGTTTGGAACATAAAGCTACGATGATAAGACATTCGTAGACTACGCACGTAGCAAGTGCTACGGACGTGCTACGCTACGAGCTACGCGTCTACAAAGTACACAGCTACGAGAAAACGAATTTTGTAATAATGATAAACTAAACCTATTTTAATATATTTTTAGGGCTCCGTGACCCTGGTAATAACGGGGCCTTATTAATACGGATCCATCTGTCATCAGGCCGTATCTCATGAAACGTGATAGCTAGACAGTTGAAATTTCCTCAGATGATGTATTTCTGTTGAGGCTTTATCAACAAATACTAAATAACAGAATAAAATAAATATTTGAGGGAGGGAAAAACACACAGGTCTCTGTCCGTCCGTCCGTGCGTCTGTCAGCAGGCTGTATTTCATAAACTGTGATAGCTAGACAGTTGTTTTTTTTTTACAGATTATGTATTTTGTATTTCTGTTGCCGCTATAGAAAATGCTAAAAACCGAATAAAATAAATATTTAAGGGGGCTTCCATACATAAAACGTGATTTCTTTGCTTGTTTTTGCTCGATATTATGTCTGTGGCAGCAACAGGTAGACGCTTGAAATATTCACAGAATATTTTATTAAATATTCATTTTTAAAATGAATAGTTGAATTAAAATAAAAGAAATACTTAAACTTTTTTTTTTTTTGGGATGGCAAACGAGCAAGCGGGTCACCTGATGGTAAGTAACCACCAACGCCCATGGACAACTGCAACACCAGGGTGTGGCAGGTGCGTTGTAGGCCTTTCAAGGAGTTGGGGGAAGGAAATGGGGAGGGGAGGGGGAAGGATGGGCCTCCGGCTCTTTCACTCACCGATCGAAGCATAGCAAAGCTTCTACTCGGACGTCGATTTTCTGTGAGAGTGTGGTACTTCCCTAGAAGAGCTGGCCCATTCATGCAACCAGCAATTCATTTTGCCGGTAACGTGGCTCTACCACGACGAACTTGGCCGGTTTTTTTAAATATTTACGTCATAGTTGACTTTCAACCAACAACAACCAACGAGTTTGCAACACTGAGATCTGACGTCTGTATAAATTTACTCCCGACATAGTGAGGGGTCAACTCAGCTCATCAATATGAACAACTTTTTCTATCTGATCAATTCTCGAAACTAGGAAAAAAGTCAGAGACATTTCCAACTTTTTTCAATATCTTGAATTTCTTTTCGAGTTTCCAGCGTTGGTTCTTTAGGAAAAATTGTTCATTTGTTGCCACATCTTAACTTTTTTAACTACGTTGCCACTCAGCTTAACCCAAATTACAGACGTCAACAATTCTCAGTTGTAAAATCAATTATGATAATTAATAAGTGTTAAAATTACTTTCACACGAAAATAAACATTTTGGTTCTTTGATTTTTGAATTTATCAGTATAGCCGTGTGGTTTCCGGCAGAGTAGAATAGGACCACTCCTAGTCTTCCCATGGAGGTTGTAAGAGGCGACTTAGGAAATACAAGCTAAACAAAGCTCATAAACATCAATGAGACCTCTCCAACCCGTCTGGCCAGCGAGGAGAATGTAGGCCAAATCTTATGTCTACTTCGCAAGTATGGCTCCGGTAGTACAGAGAGTGTCATACTCCTGCAATGGAGACTAAAATGACCTGATGTTAATAATATACCTTCGTTGGCAAACCGTAAAATCGTATATTAAATTATATCCTTTGACAGCTCCGTGGCGCAGCGGTTATCACGCCAGCCTGCGATACGAGAGTGCCCGTGTCGATCCCCGGCCAGGTCAAGATGGAAAATGATCTTTTTCAGATTGGCCTGGGTCTTGGAAGTGTATCTATATATGTATTTGATATAAAATATAGTATCGTTGAGTTAGTATCCCATAACACAAGTCTCGAAATTACTTTGGGGCTAGCTCAATCTGTGTGATTTGTCCGTATATATATATTTATATATCCAACGCCAATATTTAGTCACCTGAATGGCGTTTGCATTAGCAGCCATCAGCTCACCCATTGTGAAGGTGCTGGGGCATTTAGAGCCAGAAAACAAGTGGCTCATTGTTTGAATATTTCCATATTGGCATAACTGACCTAAATTACTGACGTCAACAATTCTCAGTTGTACAAGCAAATGTTACAATTAGTAAGTAATCAAATAACCTATGCAGGTAAATAAACATTTTGATTCTTTGATTATTGTTGATATTTTTTATTTTTAGGCGAGCTCCGTGGCGCAGTGGTTAACACGCCAGCCTGCGACACGAGGGCCCCGGGTTTGATCCCCGGTCAGGTCAAGATGTAAAATGATCTTTTTCAGATTAGCCCGGGTCTTGGATGTTTATATATGTATTTATTATAAAATATAGTATTGTTGAGTTAGTATCCCATAACACAAGTCTCGAACTTACTTTGGGGCTAGCTCAATCTGTGAGATTTGTCCGTATATATTTATCATATTTATTTATTGATTCTTGAATATAACAGCGAAAATCATATCATTGCTTTTTGGCTTTACCGCAATTGCATAAAACAACGAGAATTTTCGTGAATATAATTCTGGCTCAGAGTACACAATTAACGATTAACGGCATTCAGTAGACAATATAATTTTGCATCGTGAATACTTCGCATACAAAATTTCAAAATGTTAACTGTGCGCGCAGTAATTAATTGCAGCAAAATGTACAACAATTTCACTATAGAAAACTAACGAGGCCTCGTAATTCATGTAAAGCAGACCTGGTTGTGGTCAACATTTGGATTGGTGATCACTAATGGCATATATATTTACTTATTACGAGAAACAAACAGGCTTAAATATTACATATTATATACATCTGGCCAAATACATGTCAGCAATGTTACAAACATTGCCTGTATTTGGCCAGATCAAAATCCATTTCTGCAGTGTTTAGTGTCCAGTAACATTATTATGAAAACTCATATTATATATGTCGTGTAATTTAAACATGGAACTACCGGTTTGCTCTGAAATAAAGCTACAGCGGAGCTCAAAAACTTTTATTTAAAATTGAAACTGGCTTACATTTTAAAAGAAAAAAACAAATTTTGGCGCTTGATGAATGTGTTTTGTAGATAAATTTTATTCTACTAGTATTTCTTGGCGGGAATTTCAGCAAAATGCACGGGTTTCGTTTTGGATTGTTTTGCAAATTCCTTCTTGTGGACTTTACTGGAATTTATAACGTAAATCGGTGTAATGAGGTGCTATAAATATCCATATGAACAATCGGTGGGCTTAACTAAAATAAAATGTCATGGTGCGGCTCCAACGAAACGACGAAATTAATTACACCATCATTTCGTTGATAAACAAAATTAAGAAAAAATGCGGAAAATATAAACTCTACTTGATACTGGCTAAATACGTCACGCGAAAAGTCATAAAAAAAACAAAATAGTTCGAATTATTGTGCATTATTTTAGAAAAGTATTATACAAGCCTTGGCCACAAGAGGTATTCGACGAAATCAATTAAGATTTTTCATTGTTTATATATTTATTTTATATATAGTGTGTTGCCTCGGCTTCGCCTCGACACACATTCTCACTTTCGTTCGTCAATACCGGCATATAATAAAATACTATAAAATAAAATACTTTTACCGGCTGCTGCAGTAATGTACTATTATCATCCCAAAAGAACGCAAGCTCTTAGAGGAATATTAGTTTTCAGTCTCCAACAAAACGTGTTGGCCACTTACACACATGAAAAACAAAACAAGCTACGAAAAGACCAACAGGTATTATCGTTAAGACATAGCCCAACCACAGCTTACTGAATCAGTCACTACGAGTAAGACGCCGCCATACGTACGTTAGACAAGAAACGAGATAGCTCCATTCGTGTCTAACGTACTGCGGCATCTCTCTTGTCAGTTACTGAATTCAGGATAGTTTAATAGGCACTTAAATCTCACAATAATGCAGTACACGGTAGTTATAGTAAGTACAATATGCACCCGTCGGTAATAAATAAATAAATATATACGGACAAATCACACAGATTGAGCTAGCCCCAAAGTAAGTTCGAGACTTGTGTTATGGGATACTAACTCAACGATACTATATTATATAACAAATACATATATAGATACACATCCAAGACCCAGGCCAATCTGAAAAAAGATCATTTTCCATCTTGACCTGGCCGGGGATCGAACCCGGTCACTCCGTGTTGCAGGCTGGCGTGTTGACCGCTGCGCCACGGAGCTAGACAAAATGTGTTATTACGAGATTATAATTGGCATCTGTAACGTTGCAGCATGCAACTTGCATGCTGCATCTCGTCCAACCTAATTTCTTTCTCATCTGTCCACTTTCATTCCTCATTTTATTTCATTCCATTTTCAGATCATTTCTCTCCGTCATGACTCAGTCTACCATCATCTCTCGGATTGTAACGGTCTCCGATATTAATTATTACATAATATGTTATATTGAAGTCAATATATTATAAGTTGTGAAGTTGTGTTCAATTAATTAATCTTCTGGTCTGTCTGTTGTGTCGAATGTCTGTTCTCCATTCCTTATATGTGGGATTCCTTATATGTGTGAGCGTCGGGACGGTCAAACCCTCACACATCTATCTAGAGTTTTGTATTGACGCAAGATTTCAAATTTCCGCACGATTCTGCCGTTCATTTCAATCACGACGCCGTGTGATTGGCTATGAAAGTGATAAACTAGACTGCAGTTATTAACATGTCTCCAAACGTGCTGGAATTTGATTGGTGTGACACGCTACCATAACCAACGATGTTCCCGTGAAGCGGTGACTCAGCCCTTCAAAATGAACAACTTTTCCTGTGGGACCAATGCTGGGAAGTGCGATTGGACTTTCAAACAGGTTGAAAAAGGCAAGAACGCAAGCTGTTGCTAGAATTTCGGTTCCAGCCACGTGGACAAAATTTTACGGTATTCGCTTGAAAATGTAATCTCGCATGACTACTTCGCATACGAAATTTCAAAAGCAGTGCGCGTTAATTGGCCGCCGGATAAAAGACGACAGTTTTATTCCTGTTTTATCTAGACTTATATTATACTAGCTTTCGCCCGCGGCTCCGCCCGCGTCAATGTCGATTCCTCGGGAATAGTACTATTTCCCGGGATAAAAGGTAGCCTATGTCCTTCTCCGTACTCCAGAGAACTTGTATGCAAAACTTCATGATGATCGGTTCAGTAGTTACGGCGTGAAAGCGTAACAAACAAACAAATAAACAAACAAACAAACTCACTTTCGCATTTATAATATTAGTTAGGATTAGGATTAGGATAGAGGAAAAATTTCTTTGTTTCATCATCATCATCATCTGGTCTTTTTAGTCTCTACTGCAGGAACATGACCCTCTTTGTACTACCGGAGTTGGCCAGAGCAGGCAGAGGAAATGGCCTACACTCTCCTCGCTGGCCAGACGGGTTGGAGGTTCGTATTGTTATCTATAAAAACGGCAAAAAAATCATGTCTGTTTTATGGTCCCACTTTAATATTAATTGTATTTTTATTTATGTATTTATTTGTAAAGTAAATATATAACTAAATATTCTGTAATATTTCAGGCGTCTACCTGTTCGAGCGATCGAGCAAAAACAAGCAAAAAAATCACGTTTGTTGTATGAGAGCCCCCTTAAATATTTATTTTATTCTATTTTTTAGTATTTGTTGTTATAGCGGCAGCAGAAATATATCATCTGTGAAAATTTCAACTGTCTAACTATCACGGTTCATAAGAACTGCCTGGTGACAGACGGACAGCGGAGCAATATTAATAGGGTCCTGTTTTAACCCTTTAAACCCTAAAAACTACCGGACCGATTTTAAAACAATCTTTCATCAATACAGAGTTACATTAATAAATAAATAAATATATCACACTGAGCTAGCCCCAAGGTAAGTTCGAGTCTTGTGTTATGGGATACTAACTCAATGATACTATATTTTATAACAAATACATATATAGATAAACATCCAAGACCCAGGCCAATCTGAAAAATATCATTTTCTATCTTGACCTGGCCGGGGATCGAACCCGGGCACTCCGTGTCGCAGGCTAGCGAGTTAACCACTGCGCCACGGAGCTGTCACATATGACTCAGTGGCGCAGTGGTTTCTGCCTTTGAATCGCAGGGTCCTGGGTTCGATCCCCGACCAAGGCTAGATGGAACACGATCTTTTTTTCAAATTGACTTGGGTCTTGGATGTTTATATATGTAAGTATCTATTATAAAAATTTAGTATCGTTGAGTTATTACCCCGCGACACGAGTTCCCAGCTTATTGAGAAAGTCGAAACAGCTTTATTTTGAAAAGGATTTTTTGAAGTTTCTATATGAATAATCGAGGTGTGGTAACTTTGTGTAAGTGAACAATGTATTTAATAACCCTTATCGTTATATTTGCCAACTTTAATATCCAACGCACTGCGGTTTTATAAATTAATGAGCATCTGTATCTCTCAAATGACTTCTCAGATACTTAAGTTAATTAAAGTAAGGGGGAACTTGCATGAAAACAGAATTTATAATGTTTTGATGACTTTTAAGGGAACTTTTAGTTTGTTAACTTTGGTTAAAATTGGGAGAGTCCATTTCAAAACTATGAAAAATAATTTCCGAGAACATAGTAAGTTGATACTATGTTCTCGGAAATTATTTTTCATATTTTTGCTATATTTGCTATATTTATATATCATCATCATCATCATCATCAGGTGGATTTAGTCTCCACTGCAGGGGCATGACCCTCTCTGTACTGCCGGAGCCATACTTGGCTAGAGCAGACAGAGGCTTTGGCCTAAACTCTCCACGCCGGCCAGACGGGTTGGAGAGGTCTCACAGATGTTTATAAGCTTTGTTTAGCTTGTATTTCCTAAGTCACCTCTTACGACATCCACGGGAAGACTTGGAGTGGTCCTATTCTACTCTGCCGGAAACCACACGGCTTATATTTATATATAAGGTTGTCAAATCACACGTTAAATATGTGACGTCACTACTCTGTAGTTTTTTCAAAGGACCGTTTAAGACGAGACGAAAATTGAGATTTTATAGAGATTTCAATGATGCATGTGTCCTTTTGTTTTTGTCGTCATAATAGGCTAGTTTCCTGGGTCGTAATAATAACATAACAATTAGTCCGTCAGTTAGATAATCAAAAAATATTGGACACGTATTTTGTCTTTTGTCAAATAAACAATAAATAATAAAGATAAAGCGCGTCAAAGTTCAGGAGTGGGGGCTCGTGACGTCAAAGTTTGCTAAAAATTGTAGCAAACTATGACGTCACACGGAACTTCAAAGGGCTATATCTTTATCATTTTTTGTTTAATCGACAAAAGAAAAAATACGTGTCCAATATTTTTTTAATATCTAACTGACGGACTAATTATATTTTTTTAGGAAACTAGCCTATTGTATCTATGATACTATACATACAAACATAGGAAGGTACAAAATAATCCTATGGGCTCGAAACTACAAATACCCGGAACCGACCCGGCATGACGCAATTATGCATCGTGACGATAAAATTAGTCTCACTAGACTATGATCCTTCATATATACTATAAGCTACAAAAAGAACAGTTACATCACACCCACCAAACTACAAAATCCTCCAAAATGGTAGCAATTTTGTTATCTTTTCCCAGTTGGCTTCCGCTTCATTCTGTAATCCTGCATGGTGTAATAAACACGTCTGGCCAACTTACTCAGGTGGTGCATGTTTAAACATAGATAATAACAATCATCATCATTTCGAGTAGGTGACACGGTCAATCAACCATGCACACCCTGGTGTCAGAGTTCTTCGCGACCGCCTCTTGGCCTCTGACGTTGTTCCTTTAAGGACTACCAGATGGCAGCCGGCCAAAGACTTAACGTGCCTTCTGAAGCAAGGAGAACATTATAAACAGAGTCATCTTGATGTGAGACTGAGACATACCCACGACACACCTACAGGCTACTAGCAAAGTTAATTTTTGCTTGTAGAATTTTCATGCCCAGTCGGGCCGGTTCGCCTGTGTATACAACGCTCTCACAGGAATCGATGTTTGAGTAAAAACTCCGCTTCTATTCTTCGTTTGGTGAGTGAGAGAGCCGGATCAGGAGCCCATCTTCCTCCCAACTTCTTGTAAGGCCGGCAATGCACCTGTCACACCCTTGTATTGCTTTGTAACTTACCATCAGCTGAATCAGACGGTGCGAAAATACTTGTATTAAATGTGAAACTTTGGCAAAAATCTAAATCATTTATTTTCTAAAAATACTATTTTGAATTTATAAAATAGGTAGATAATATACTTTAATTATTTCTTTGTTTCTTTTCATACAACTGTATTTGTCTATGTTTAAGTAGTCTTGATGAAATGTACTCGTTTACATTTAGTTTGAATAAATCATTATACATGGAAAGAAAATCAATAAAATATATCCAAAAATTCAACGTAAAGAACATCAATTTGGAAATATCTACCAATTAAGCGATTATTATTTTTTGAGAAATTTGTACTGTCAAGGGAATTCCAAGCGTTCTGATTACACGTGACAAAACTCTATTTCCGGCGATCAATTAACTTCCGGTGGTTATTCCTGGCGCAGTACATAATATACGACCATGCCTTCTCACAGGATCACTTACTATAAATGGCCGTAATAAACCTACACTTAAAATATATGTAGATAAGAAAGGGACGCGCGGGAAATATTTATAGTTAGATATAAATTTTGTTAATTAACGGGGCTAGTAAGTATGATTTTTTATTATTTAACGACTGCGGCAAACCCCAAAAGTAGGGTTATGTGTTTGATATATATGTTTGTCCGTTGCTACTCAAAGTATCACCAATTTTAATAAATGAAACGTCATTATATTCGTCGTATTATCAAAACGGCGGATATAAGAAAAAAAATTTTTTTTTGATTAAAACTAACGTGAGATATAGACATTATTAAAATATGTCACAACGGGTTACTCAGTATCAGTGCAAATCGGGACATCGGACGCGCGTCTCGATCCACATTCGCCATGAGGAAGACCTCCGAATGCGGTCGACTCGAAACATGTCGGCCAGTAGCTGACTTGGTACGTGAGTAGCCCGTTGTTACATATTTTAATAAAATTATTGGTTTAAGAACGATTGTCTTGAAAAATACTCATAATTTATTTCACATATATTAAAACTTATGTGAAATAGATTCATTATAGAATCACGGTTTTACTCACGTTATATTCGCCGGGTTTGCGACTATTTTCGATCTTTTAGGAATACCTTAACGGATGGCGATATGACAATTTTCCTTCAGAGCTATACTGATTTTAAAGGTCCGGCATCTGAAGCTGCTACTTGCTTTTCCTCCATTTATTCCAGTGAGTAGTATCCTATACCTATTTGTCTAGCTCCGTGGCGCAGCGGTCAACACGCCAGCCTGCAACACGGAGTGACCGGGTTCGATCCCCGGCCAGGTCAAGATGGAAAATGATCTTTTTCAGATTGGCCTGGGTCTTGGATGTGTATCTATATATGTATTTGTTATAAAATATAGTATCGTTGTGTTAGTATCCCATAACACAAGTCTCGAACTTACTTTGGGGCTAGCTCAATCTGTGTGATTTGTCCGTATATATTTATTTATTTATTTATACCTTCATAATATTCAACATACAAATGCTTGTGATGGGCAGCAGCGTAGAAATGACAAGAAGCCAAAGAAATTGCGCTAGACAACCCGCCTGTTAAGTGGTGAGTATGGCAATATCCTCTCATGGAATGAAGAATTTTTGGGAGAAGCCGTAGTCCAGCAGTTGACTTTTTACGGCTGTTACATATAGTGCACAAAGCGGCTAAATAAGATTTCACTTCAAAAAAAAAACTTTACACAGGGACACTTATATGACCCCACATAAAAAGCGGGATAAGGTAAAGGAAGAAGAAGAAAGTTTGACATCCAGTAAAACTGACAAACTGTACACAACGAATGCAAATGGCGTCCAATGTAGTCCTTAGTATAAAGTTCCAAACGGAGCACATTATTTGCAATCCATTTGCTTCTAGTGCTCGAGCGTATCCACACGTCTCACTTGAATATATTTGCACTTTGTGTCTCATGGGTAAAGTAACATTTTTCCTATCTACATAGTAAATTTTTTATCGTTTTGGACCCTTAAAGGGGTGACTCAGACCCCTTCTTCTTCAAAAGTCAAAAGTCAAAGATTTTTATTCAAAATTGGATACATGTATCTCTTTTTGGACGTCATATTTTTATTTCTTATATTTGTTTAATTTATGCAAAATCGAAATACTACTAGCGTTTCGCAACGACCACTGGTGAGAAGAATACGCCGAAAGAAACTCAGTCCAGACTTGGTCCCTATGTGCCTGAAGGGCTCCGATTACATTGTTTACATATATTATATCATCAAATAAATTTATATTAATTGCCAAGCATTTTTATCAATTATATATATAATCAGCAATGCAATAATATGCTTTTTTTTACTAATTGGTATTTTACAGTCGCTTTAAACTTAAGTATAGGCAGACCTAATATTTCTGCAGGAATTTTATTATAGAAGCGTACTCCTAGACCCAGAAATGAATGCATAGTTTTCTGCAATCGCAAAACTGGTGTAGCTAATTTATTTTTATTTCTCGTATTTCGATCATGAATATCACTATTTTTCTTATATAAATCAAGATTATGGCGCACAAACATAATATTCGCAAATATATACTGAGAAGGTAATGTTAAAATATTTATATTTTTAAACAATTCTCTAAGAGATTCTCTAGCACCAAGGTTATATATAGATCTGATAGCGCGTTTCTGCAGTACAAATATGGTGTTTACTTCTGCAGCGTTACCCCATAGTAAAATTCCGTAAGACATAACACTATGAAAGTAACTGAAATATACTAAACGCGCAGTATCAACATCGGTCAGTTGTCTAATTCTCCTAACAGCATAAGCTGCAGAACTAAGTTTACCCGCTAACGTAGTAACATGGGCACCCCATTGAAGCCCGGCATCAAGAGTTATTCCAAGAAATGTTGTTTTATCTGTTAAATCTAGTGGTTCATTATCCATTATTATACGTGTAGGAATTTTTTTAACATTTGGTAAGCAAAATTTAATACATTTCGTTTTCTTAGCATTTAATAACAGATTGTTCGGTGTAAACCAATCCAACACCTGAGCTAAAGTACTATTAACCACGTCAAAAGAATCAGTTTGTCTATCAATTTTGAAGACAAGAGAGGTATCATCGGCAAATAGTACAGCCTTACATGTATTCACACAGTAAGGTAGGTCATTGATGTACTTCGTCCTGCACTTGTTCCCATTTTATTTGGGGTCGGGCCTTCTTGTACTCCTGCGCCAGGATACACGATCCTGGGTTGTCGTAGATGTACGGTTAAGGGTCTTCATGTCACGTTCTACCGTGGACCACCATGATGAGACCGGTCTTCCTCTACCTCGGGGCTGAGATGGAATATTCAGAACAGTTTTAACGGAGTACTTTTCGTCCCCTCTGATTATATGGCCATACCATCGAAGCCTTGTTTCTTTAAGTTTTTACCTCAGGTGACTTAGACCATCAATATGAACAACTTTTTCTATAGGTCCAATGCTGGGAACTCAAAAAAATTTCATCATTTCCATACAAAAGAGTTCCGCGGCCAGTTTGTATGGGAATGTCATTTTTTTTTGAGTTTCCCAGCATTGTTCCCATAGCAAAGTTGTTCATTTTGATGGTCTGATTCAGCCCATTAAGAGTCCAAAACGATAAAAATTTTACCATGTATACTAATATTATAAAGCTGAAGAGTTTGTTCGTTTGTTTGAAAGTGCTAATCTCAGGAACTACTGGTTCAAATTGGAAAATTCGTTTTGTGTTGGATAGTCCATTTATTGAGGAAGGCTTTATGCTATAAAACATCACGCTGCGACCAATAAGAGCGAAGCATCATTTAAAAATGTTTTGAAAACGGGGAAAATTATTTATCTATACTAATAAAAAACCAATTAATCATAATAACAGAAATTGTCGCGGACGAAGTCACGGGCAATAGCTAGTATTTATATGAAGCTTCTTAATATAAATAATAGACATTTAGCCCACGGTTTTGAATAAATTTGTCCAACAATAAAAACGTCGCTTCACTCACATTTTAAATTATGGTATGGCTTACTTCTACACGGTGAAATTTTGATCATTTTGGACCGTCGAAGGGGTGATTCAGCTCGTCGATATGAACAACTTTTCCTATGGGACCAATATGTAGCATAAGATTCATGCTATTGTTTAATATTGATTTGATTGTCTGTATGGACTTTTGCAGGTGACTGTACTTTGCGTTCGTTTTGTATAGTTGACAAAAAGCAATGATTTCTCAACGCGTCACTAAAGGAGGTATATCGAAGTTTCAATGAGATACGTTGTCAAATAATACACGGCACGGCAGCTAAGCGATTTCCTATGCATTACAAGAGACGGTGAGTTCACAAGTTCATTGTTCAAAGTTCATAAATATGCTAACTCGATGCTAGTTACAGTCTTGTTACTCGCAGGTGGCGCATAGTAAGTGGATTGATGTAATCATCTTAATGTTATAAATGCGAAAGTGAGTTGGTCTATTTGTTACGCTTTAACGCCGTAACTACTGAAGTTCATCATGTAATTTTGCAAAATTCGATCTCTGGATTACGGAAAAGGACATTGGGACCTGTTATCCCGGAATAAGGTACGGTTCCTGAAGAACCGACATTGTCGCGAGCGGAGCCGCGGGCGTAATATAGTATTTTATAATTTCGTCTTATCATTAGCTCTATTTATTTGCCATTTTTAATCCAATATAAACAAAAGTTAAATGAGACACGTAGTCAAATAATACACGACACCCAAGCGATTCCGTATGCGTTACAAGAGCGAATGAGTTAGCAAGTTCATCGTTCAAAGTTCATAAATATGCTAACTCGATGCTAGTTACAGTCTTGTTACTCGCAGGTGGCGCATAGTAAGTGGATTTCTGTTATCATATTTGAAAAGATAAATATTTTAGTAGTTTGCCGCGAACTTGGACCTTGCGATTATTTATTTAGCAGAAACTACAGAACTGAATTTGATATCTAATCGAGTAATACAGTCGTATATCAGTAACAAAACCACAAACTTTCACTTAATTGATAGGATGTAAGATATATCAGTTTCGATGCGAATTGATTTAGGATTGTTAGGAGCAACCTGCGTGATCGAGTAGATATTGATCTTGAAAATGCTTTTACGCAAGATATTAGTGTTTATTACTGCGGTCGATTATCAATAGAAGGATTGAAGTTTTAAAAGATTTTTATACCGGGGTATAGTCAGCGGTAGAAAAGTATCTCGGCGCTGTCATGGGTCGTTCTCTACTGTGTATTGCTGGCTAGCTAAATTCCACCCTTGACAAAGATAAAGTGTATGGAAGTGTAACACTCTATAAGAAAATAAATTAACTAAACTTTGGCCAGTGGGAACATTTACTATCGGTGATAAATCAAATACCATAAGGACTTGACCACTCATTTATTAATGGTAACCTTAAATCTAGAGCTGCTAAACTACAGCTTTAAACAGTTTACACTACGGTGATTCCCAGCGGCTCAAAGGACCTCATCGGAATGTGGCCGTTTGAGCGTCTGGCCATCACCGTGTAAGTACACACAGCAAACAGGACTGCCCATACACTTGACTCACGAATACTCTTAGGGAGTAGGTTCCTTCCTGCTCTTTGTATGCACCTACCAATTAGTTAACAAGTCTTATATGTCCACCACTGATTGTTTATGTGAACAATCTTTAACGATATGTCTTGGAGAAAATTTACTCAGCGCTAAGGCTTAATGCTGACATGTATTAATAAATATAGACCGACCTCGCCTCCACAATGATATCTGGACCACTCTGCGCAGCCTCAGACAGAGCACGTGTCGCCACGTGGGGTTTCGACAGAGTGCCTCGTAGCCAGGAACCTAATAACTACTTCTTTATGTGCAGCAGACGGAGCATAACAGCGTGTCACAAATATCTTCCTTATGAAGTTGCAAATACAAAATATTAAATCTCAAAACATGAATCCCAATCCGGCGCAACGCGCGGGTATCCCAAATCCCTCCACCATTTAATGTGACGCCATCTCCTACCCGATCGTCAGGAATTGCAAAAGGCACGGAGACAGGTCCCTTCTTACAATTTCCAATCAGGCCCGCGCCAAGCGCTGTTCTTAAGTTCACAATCGAAATGCATTCTTGAGGCCTGCTTCTTCAGCATCACTAAGAAAATGCTTCCCTGTCAGTCAATCTCCTTTCCGGTGTTCCCATGCATGGATGATCTCATCACCCCAGTGGTTGAGGAAATTCTCCCATCTCAGCCATGGGAAGGTGAAGACACCGATTTATTTAAACACGGAAATATCGTAAAAACTCATTCCCAGAAAATAACAAGGATCTGGCTCCTCTATTTAAATTATTTAACAAACCAAAACAACACACCTTGTTCCTCCATCTGTCAAAATCTCCCAACATCTTGGGCAAACGTCATATAGCCGTCACACCAGGACATGACGTTCTCTGCGAATGTCACAGATGAAACAAAATCATACCAATGACAATTTGGATGAATTGCCATAGACAAAAGGAATAATTGGTTTCCACCAAATCGAATCCTCCAGGAAAAAATCACGACGTGACAGCGCACTTATTTTATCTATTCAATTAATTTATGTTAATCATCATTATCGATATACTTCTATGTCTCACTGCTAGGCATAGGGTTGTCTCAATACACGCCATTCTTCTTGGCCTTGTGCCTTACGTGTTGATTCGCGATTCTTATTGTACTGTCTACCCATTAGGTCTATTTTCTTGCCATTTATATACGAATGTAACTAAAGTTGAATGAGATACGCAATCAAATAATACACGATAGCTAAGCGATTCCGTATTCATTACAAGAGCGAGTAAGTTCGCAAGTTCATCGTTCAAAGTTCATAAATATGCTAACTCGATGCTAGTTACAGTCTTGTTACGCGCAGGTGGCGCATAGTAAGTGGATTGATGTAATCATATTTGAATAGATAAATATGCTAATAGTTTGCCGCGAACTTGGACTTTGTGATTATTTATTTAACTGAAACTACTGAACATAAACAACAGAACTGATTTCGATATCCAGCCGTGTTCAGTCGTATCTAAGTAACGAAATCACAAAATTTACACATAATTGATTGGAAGTAGGATAGGTATATTAGTTTCGATACGAATTGTTTAGAATTTTTAGGACTTCGTGATTCTTCAGATATTGATATTGAGATTGCTTTGATGATGAGAGATGATGAGACCTCTCCAAAAACTCTTCTTTTACAGCAGTCGCATAGAAACGTTAAAACGAACGATCTTAATCACAACGGACAAAAGGAAAAGTTGTGAATTAGAAATTTTCCAAAGAATTTTGCGAAACATAAATTTAGGGGGAGAATATGCGTCTCAATTATATTCGCCATTCTTTTATTTAAGATAATAATGCTGTTAATTAAATTCTTTGAGATGTCTTGAAACGGTGATTAAAATGCTCCAGATTATAGATCTTTTTTAGAGGTATATTTATGTAATGTGTGGTTTTCGGCAGGGTAGAATAGGACCACTCCAAGTCTTCCCATGGATGTCGTAAGGCGGCTTAGGAAATACAAGCTAAACAATGCTCATAAACATCAATGAGACCTCTCCAACCCGTTTGGCCAGCAATGAGAGTGTAGGCCAAATCCTCTGTCTGCTCTGGCCAAGTATGGCTCCGGTAGTACAGAGAGGGTCATGCTCCTGCAGTGGAGACTAAAATGACCTGATGATGATATTTATATAATGCTCATTGCAATGGAAATTGTCGAGAATCGTACACCTGTTACATTAAATGAATTCTTATCCTATCCTTACTAATATTAAAAATGCGAAAGTGAGTTTGTTTGCCTTCACGCCCTGTCTACTGAACCGATCGTCATGAAATTTTGCATACCCTTTTGCATATTGTCTGGGGTACGGAGAAGGAAAAAGTGTAGAGGCACGGTCTAACCGATCGGCTTATGACGCATCTCTGTTTATGGTGAGGAAATAAACGTTATTATTATTAGACTTTAACCGTTATCACGTAAAATTATCTTTCGTTAACCGACTTTACAGATATCCATTTTTTTTTTAAATATATTCTAAACTAGCTTTCGCCCGCGTCTCCGCCCGCGTCAATGTCGATCCCTCGGGATTAGTACTTTTTCCCGGGATAAAAGGTAGCCTATGTCCTTCTCCGTACTCCAGAGAACTTGTATGCAAAATTTCATGATGATCGGTTCAGTAGTTACGGCGTGAAAGCGTAACAAACAAACAAACTCACTTTCGCATTTATAATATTAGTAAGGATGTCTCGAACAGTGCCAGTCCTATGCCGCAGTCGAAAGCGAGCGATGAACTCGTTAACGCAAAACCAAAACATTTTGTACATAAAAAAGGCAATGTTGTTTTCGTTGCGAAAAACACTCTTCTTTCTTCCGTAACCGTTGTATGTGTGAGCGAAAAATTCCCACCAAAATTCCGCTAAACTTTTTCATTAAAACTTGCTGTCAATCTGTCTGTCATGTCACCCAGTAAATGATATTGTGAGACGGAAATCCAATGGTACTGTGAGTAAGAAGAGGTAGATAGGGATACGTGTTTCTAAATTAACCATTTTACTTTTAATGTTGGATGCTACTAAGCCAGAAGGCCCATCGAGCTGCTAGTAGCTTTTCCTCCATTTTTCCGAGTGAGTAGTATCTTAATACCTTCATGATTTACAAATGCAACATATACTTATCCATCCCCATCTGTAAAATACTTCCGATGGGCAGCAGCATCGAAAGCTACAAATAACATCATAAACAAAAACGATTTTTCTACGAGTACTGACATAAATAAAAAAATAAATAAAAATGATATTGAGGTTTTTAATGTCCTGTCGTAACATTTGTAAGTCTATGTAAACGAAAGGACAACGCGTCGCTCGTGCGTAATCTTTCTTTACGATACGCGTAGAGTTGTCAACATTGAACCGTAAAATTAAATAAATATTTATTTTTGTATGAAAGTAAAATGTAACAAACTATCAAAAGAAAGTTGTAGAACAAAGGTTGTTGTTTATGATCTTAGCTATCTTGTCTTGCGAGGTTATTAATGTTTTACAAATAACCCTGTATAAGACATCATCAGGTCTTTTTAGTCTCCACTGCAGGAGCATGACCCTCTCTGTACTACAGGAGCCATACTTGGCCAGAACAGACAGAGGATTTGGCCTACAGTCTCCTCGCTGGCCAGACGGCTTGGGTCTCAGTGATGTTTATGAGCTTTGTTTAGCTTGTTTTTCCTGTCGCCTCTTACGACATCCATGGGAAGACTTGGAGTTGTCCTATTCTACTCTGCCGGAAACCACACGGCTAATATACGGTATAAGACAAACCTTACCAAATAGTCTTCTTCAAGGAACGGCGGCAAAAGGAAATCACACGTTGGATCGACAATGCGTAGAAGAGTTTTTGGTCAATGAAGGAACTATTTAAAGGTAAAATTACCAACTTGCCTTATAAAGACACTCCTTCACATGTGTATCTTGCCCATCCTAACCTACGGTGCCCAGACTTGGTCCCTGACTAAAAAGCAAAAGTTCATAAAAGTTTGCCAAAGAGCGATGGAGCAGAGTATGTTAGGAATTATAAGGACAGACCGTGTAAGAAACTCAACATTGCACACCATGACACAAGTGGTCGATTTTGGAACGTAATCTGCTGGGTTGAAGTGGAACTGGGCGGGTCACGTGCTGCAAAGATGGGTTTATAGGACAACCTCATTGGTACCTACTGACGGGAAACAGTCAAGAGGCAGACAAAAAACAAGATGGACAGACAACTTGACTGCTTTTGACCATCATCATCATTTCGTGTAGGTGACACGGTCTATCGACCATGCACACCCTGGTGTCAGTGTTTTTCGGAATTGCCTCTCGGCCTCTGACGTGGTTCCTTAACGACTACCAAATGTCGGCCGGGACCAACGCGGCTTAACGTACCTTCCGAAGCACGGAATCATCTTTATTAACTATGGGTCATTGTTACCTGATATAAATGAATTTTAATTTAATTTAATTAACAGACAATCAGGTGATTCAAGCCTGCAATGTCCTAACCAAACTGGAAGCAATTAAACAAAGTATGCTTCCCGTGGGAATCGAACCCACGACCCTGGGGTCTACAGGCAAACCTTATCCATTGGACCACGGAGAGAGTCACTGCTTTTGATAAAACTTGGAGATAGATGGCAAGAGATAAGCAAAGTGGAAAAATAAAGGAGATGCTTTTGCCCCGCAGTAGGACTTACGAGTATATAGCTTATTTTAAAAAAGACAAACCTATCTACCTATTTTGACTGACAATGTCATTGCGCAGATCGATCCCAATATTCTGCCTCATTTACATTTGAAAAAGCCCAAATTGTTGGCGGTTCAGATTTCTTCCTGGGAATATTTATTGTAAGGAAATATCGCGTAATGAGAAAAGGGAAAATAACGACGTGATACTGGCAATATCGTCTCGTTATTGATAACAACTATTTGAATGTTAAAATCGAAAAGAAATCGATTTTAATATTAAACCAAGCATTGTAATGCTATTAATATAATTATTTGAATGTTCTTTTGAGCTGTGGTTCCTACATAAATTATACATAGTATGTTTATTTTTCGTGTGTGTAAGTGGCCAACACTGGTGTCAGATTTTTCAAGCTGTCTACAGGCATCTGACATAGCTTAATGACTGCCACCAATGATTGTCATCAGTGGCTGGAATGAACGGCTTAACGAGCTTTCCAAATCACGGAGAAGCCCTAAATATTTTTATGTCCTTGCGGTCGCATCGCAACACTAGGGTGTAAGATGAGCGTAGCTAGCCTTTCTTTGGTGGAAGGAAATGGGGGAAGGATGGGCCTTCGGCTCTCTCACTCACCAAACGAAGCATAGAGAGGCGGTAAAATCGACGTTTGAGTAGAGGCTCTACTCAAACGCCAATTTTCTGTGAGAGTGTGGTACTTCCCCGGACGAGCCTATCCATTCATGCTACAAGCGAAATTGAATTTTACCAGAAGCATGGCTCTACTACAACGCACGCACACTCGATCGCTAGCTTATCATGATCTACAAAATTATGTACATTGAAATGGTATATTACATGTACGATGCAGTGTACATTTTGCTTTTGTCAGCATTATACGTGCACCGCGCCGCTACTTAATTACTACACTATTATCATTCATCGCGTGCACTCATATCAAATCAATATTGTCTATAAACTCTATCATTCTACGACATCAGTATCAACTTCTATTAAATTACCATCGAAAGGTTCAGAAATAGATCTTATATTATTTGAAATAAAAGAAAAGAGAAAAATAAATAAATAAACAGGAAAATATAATCATACAACAAAGCCCTTCGGGCGGCCATTATTGTTGAAAAGAGTTTCTTTCGGTGTTTTCTTCTCTGCAGTGGTCGGTTCCGAAACGCTAGTAGTTTGTAGCTTTTTAACAATAGTTAAAAATTTTAATAGAGTAAAGTTTTTTAATAATAAAATTAGTATTATTAAATATTGTACAGATGAGTGTGGAGGTCGGCTGAACGTCTCTTGGAACTTATAATTTTCGAATTCATAAAAAATAAGCAAATGACAAGCGCAATGATCAGCAAATCGCAGGCGATTTTGATTCATAGTGTGTACTAAATACATATCTAAATGAAAAATAAAAAAATAAAAAAAATTATGAGAAAAATAAATACATGCTTATGTCCTAAAAAGTATAATTTAAAAGCTGCTATGAAATTCTTAAACGAAAACTGTGGTTTGTTTCATAAACGCGTGGTGAATAAACAAAGTAAAAGCGAGTATGATAGCTTATTTACTTCGAGATCCAAGTTAAATTATACCTATTATTATTATCCGACTAGATATCGCCCGTGTCTTCGCTCACGTAATGTCGATACCGCGGGAACGGTTTTTTCCGGGATGTATGGTGCCTATGTATTAATCTAGGTAATAACCTTTCTATGTGCAACATTTCGACAGAATCTTTTCGCCCGTTTTGCGTGATAGAGTAACAAATATCTATACGTCCATACATCCATACACAAACTTTCGCATGTATAATATACTCGTAAGTAAGGATTATTATGACAATATAACCTAACCGAACCTAATTTTATCGAAACTTTACGGCACATCGAAAACGGTAAATTTAATCCATACCATCTGGTACCAAGTTATAAGAGCTTTTGTCAGCTAGTTTTATACTCTAGTTCGCGGTTTGAGCTGCCATAAACGGATTTATAGTTTTAAATATCTAGTCTTCTCTAGGGACATGACACAAAATTCGAAATCACGCGTTTTCCCAAACATAAGACTAATCTAGATCGATTGTTTACCCCCAATACCCCCATATACTAAATTTCAGCGAAATCGTTAGAGCCGTTTCCGAGATTATAAAAAATAAATTTATATATATGCATATAAATAAATAAATTTATAAGAATTACTCATTTCAAGGTATAAGATATACAGCGTGTAAATCTACCCTTGAAATTTCCTGAAAAGGGGTGACTCAGCTAATCTATGTGAAAAATATCGAAGGGGGTCGAAGTGATTCTTAAATGGCTTCGTCCTCGTTTGTTTTGGTTTTTCGAATTGTGAAACAATAGAGCTAACTCACCCTTTTTCGCAGGAAAACGAAATAGTGAGATGATTAATTAGACAACTCTTTCCAATACCATGGAAATTAAGTGAATTCGGAAAGTTAGAAATATTTTGAAGACATAAAAATTAGAAAACATATTTGATATGACAACTGAGCTAATTCCAAAATTCAAGTTTTGGTATTCAATCGGACATAAAAATAAGTGGTATTGCATTGGAATAAATCGTTATGAAAGATGTGTAGTAATGGACTAAAAACAACCTTAAAATAGTTCAATATATTCTAGCATACTTTACCGAGAATCATATCCGAGAGGAAACTTGAATATTTCTGAAATATGCATAAAAACATATATTAAGATGTAGACATGAATAATACATGCACTTTGAAAGCGCAGCTGCATATGATTTACGACAAGCAAAACTGACGTCGTCAAATTTATGTCTGGAGCGATGCCAGTACAGTTTACACTGACAGCAGAACTACCAAGCGCTGGGGTTGTTTGGATAACCGCCAATCGACTTTATTTTACACTGTTTTGTTTAAGTTTTCGTGTAAGTGGCCAACACTGGTGTTAGATTTTCAAGCTGCCTAAAGGCATCTGATATAGCTTAACGAGTGCCATCAATGATAACAGCCCGGACCAACAACGGTTTAATAAGCCTTCCGAAGCACGGAGGAGCCCAAAATTTTTTTATGCCTCATCCTTTTAGGGACCTTGCGTTGCGTTGCTTACCATACGTAATCGTCAATAATGCTCACACCCACTGGACCATCCATTCCTCATTAACATTTATCTATTTCTGCTCTGGCTACAAATTATATCCTTCAGGTAAATAACAAAGTAAGTACAAAACTATGTATATTCTCCCAAACAGCATAGTTTTTAGTTGTTAGTGTGTGTTTAGTTGTTAGTATGTATTCATAAATACATAGTATTACGTCATTTTCCCTTGCAGGGTAAACAGAGCCTAGGTCTATAAGACCTTTTGACCACATCTAGCATGTTTTTGGAGGGCGTGTAGATGGAAAACGGAATCAAAATAGTGATGGGTTGCTAGCCGCATCACCTATCGACATGATTCTGCAGATTTTAGCCCAATCACTAGATCGGATTTTACGTCCTGCGAGGAAAGAGAAGCAGCTGGCACATTCTACGATTTTTTTTCTCCCAGACCAGCATGGAAGATTTTTGACATTTTATACTGAAAGGTGTTCAGCCAGCCGGGGGTACTATTTTTGAAAGTATGACACTTGTCTTCGAGCGATTTTTGTATGGAAAAAACGGTAATTTACGAACGGCGTCGTTTCTAAAATAGCACTCCGGGCCGGGCCAATTTTTATTAAAATCCAAAAAAATTATGGCATGAGACACCTCGAGGGTACCCTCGACATTTCCTTAATGAATTTACACCTAATATCTGTTCAAAGTTCAAAATTGTCTCTCATAAAGAACATGTGTCAATCTTCTCAAGTTTGGTCGAGACTTCGTGAGTTGTAAGCTTTAAAATAAGTTGCGTCGTAAGTGGTAAGTAGCTAAGCTACTTATGGCCCAACTTTTTATATCCTGAGACTTAAGAATATTACAACGGTAGCAATAAATTGAGAAGTTTCGGAAGTTTGATATAACTTTGTATGTTTATATTTTCGGTTTCACATTGACGCAGCAGTTATTTTATATTAAATGGCTACTTTTCGTTCATGGCTCCATTCGCGTGAATGAAGACCTATTGGGAACAATACCTTATACCAGAATAAAAGATCCTTTTAAATTAAATCGCTTAATACGGTTCTATCGCGTTTCATATATTATTTTTATAACTAACGTGGAGAACTTTACAAATTTCATATTCGCAGATAGACTGCGTTGGTCCATTTGACTTATTAGTTTTTTTTTTTTACTAATTATTGAAGTAGGCATTTGTCTCCCATCTAAACTGATGGTAAGTGACGAGGATGTTGCATGCCTATTCAAGAGATAAAAATATATTTCAAACTATTTCCACAATTTTGTTTATCTAAATCGGTTCAACGGTTGAACCGATGAGAACTGAAATTGAAGCGTGAAGAGGTATCTAATAGACAGGAGGAATAACTTTCGAATTTATAATATGAGTGGCGATTTCGTGGTTGTTGCAACTAATTTGGAATAACTTGCAGTTGTTTAACATATAACACATACATAGAGTCGGCGCATAGGAAACTGCATATTTTTTGTAGCTATATACGTAAACCTTATGATTGGATAATTGTTTAATGGAGTTAATTATAGTGATTTTTAATTGTACCCTAGGCTAAGCAAATTGAGTAAATAAGCACTGATCATTTGATTGAAAGTTTATATACAGAATACTTTTGTTTGAAATTAAGTCGCCGATAAAAGTTAATAGCATAAGTGGTAAGCTCACTTTGGTATCCAGCCATCATGACCAACGGCATGGGGTAGTCGCTATTTACCGGTACGCCAATGTCGGCATGTAGATGTGGCTGAGCCCGCGCATGGCAACAGAGTAAATACGATTATGTGGTAGGTAAACAAAATAGAGGCTCATAAGGTAAGTTTTGAGTTCCAACGTGGATTGTATAGAATTTCAGTGCATAAGGGGGATGGGGAGTAAAGGGTTTTGCCTGCCATCTTGCCATCATCATGAAACCCAAGCCTGCACCTCCTAGGAAAAGAGAAGGAGGAATTCCTCCTTCTCCTCCTCACCTGCACGAGGTACACAGGCTAACTAACAAACGGGGCTCTGGCGTAAACACCCACTAACCTGCATTTGACCAGCGCGGTGGGTTATGGTTCACACAGCCCAGCAGTGGAACAATACAAGTTAATAAAAGAAACGGTTTTACCGCTAGATGGTGGTCGTTGATTTGTGTGTGTAAGTGGCCAGTATTGGTGTCAAGCTGCCTTAAAGTATTTGACATACTAAGCAACGGCTATCAATAAATAGTTGTATACTTTTTTAGATGGCCGTGGATTACTACGTAGGTACTAAAGTCTCCGAAAAGAAATAAAAACCAGTTCGTCCTCAATCGAAATTGAAAGCCATAAATTTTCGGTCCAATAAATGTTACCAGCGCAGAAAGTTTTTCAAGAATAGGTACATTGGCACAGGACTTCTTAGTCACAGTTTCTCATAGAAAAAGCGTAAGCGCTGAGCTGGTTATTGAAAATTCGTTAATAGCCTGAACGCCTAAAAACTCTAACTTAACTATTTTAGACTATATCGTTAGTGACAAAGAGTTGGCGAAGATAAGCGTGTTTTTAGACGTGCCAAAGCTAAGAACCAAAATGGAGGTGTAACTGAAAAAGTATAAGACAAAATTAAATATATAGCGTATATTATAAGTATATCACCTTTTTGTTGCATTATTTTATTTTTATGTGAAATAAACGTTTTAGGAGGGGTTCAACCAAAGAGAATTAAGGTTTAAATAAAAAAATGAGTAAAACGTCATTATAAATTGAATGACGCCATGTACCATGCCATACCATGACGTAGGAAATAACGACGACCTAGGGCTCAGTGGTAACGCAAGTGCCTTTGAATTGCAGGTTTCTGGGTTCGATCCCCGGCCAGGTCATGACGGAAAAATATATTCTTCAGATTGGCCTGGGTTTTGAATGTTTATCTACATATGTATAAGCATTTATCAAAAAGTATGACATTGTTGCGTTTAATGGTTCACTTGTATCTTACTCTCAAGTTCGTAACTTACTACGGTGCTAGCTCAACCTGTGTATTTTGTCTCTATTTTTTAGTTATTAAAAAAAAAAACTCTCTTACGTACATCAAGGCAAACTCCATTCTGTTATAACTTCAGAACATCAACCGAAGCAGAAAGTAAAACGGAAAACGATTCGCGCATCAATACTCTCGTTGCTATACAGATATAAATCTGTGACGGACTGCTGAGCACAAAAACATGCTCTAGGGTTGTTATGCCACTCCTTTCTGTCAATAGAGAGGCACTGAATTCGATTCCCGGCGCGGGAATGTCAAGTAGATTTCCTACTACATTTTGACAGGTATTTTTTTGCGGTTATGTAGTTATCCATGGAGTCTCATATCATATCTTCCCATGGAACGAAAAATCCTTGGGAGAGGCTATTGTCCAGCAGTGCACTTTTTGCAGCTATAATGATGATGATGATGATGGTGATGAACACACAGTACGATGGTCTTCTTCTTCAAATTTAAGAGCTTTCTTGTTGGTGGAGTAATTTCAATCTTTGGCTAATTGTTTTATTTCCATCTGTTCATGTAAACCTTCCCCTTGACACTCTATTTTAAAAAACCGCATCAAAATTCGTTGCGTAGTTTCAAAGATCTAAGCTTACATAGGGATAGACAGACATCGGGAAGACTTTGTTTTATACTATGAGTACATAGTAATGTCAAACTAGCGAGAATGATCCAAACGTAAAACGTTTGGATCATTCTCACTAGTTCTATCAGCAAATGGTTCCATGGATCTGGTGATAATTACTTACTTTGATTTAGTACGGAACCCTTTGTGTACGCCAATCCGACTCGCACTTGGCCGATTTTATTAAGATTAGACATTTATTTATTTACTAGCTTTCGCCCGCGTCAATGTCGATCCCTCGGGAATAGTCCTGCTTCTCCGTACTCCAGAGAACTTGTATGCAAAATTTCATGACAATCGGTTCAGTAGTTACGGCGTGAAAGCGTAACAAACAAACTCACTTTCGCATTTATAATATTAAGTAAGATTAAGGATTTAGACACACATTATTTACATGTAAACAATTTTGTAGGACCAAATAAAAGCACTTGTCGTTTTCCTAAATAATGTGTGTACAATATCTAACATCATCTAACAACAGATATCTAACAAGATATAATGCTTTAGTGCGGTAGATACCTTCCACTGTAGTGAGGCATCAGTTGCATTTGTAGTCTAAACAGTCTAAATCCAATCAAATGTCCGTTTGTCTAGCTTCCCGGTTCTCCTCGGGGATCATGCAGGATTACAGCTTGCTACGCTTAACACATTTGCTTTGTGTATACACTTATACAGTACTAGCTTTCGCCCGCGGCTCCGCCCGCGTCAATGTCGATCCCTCGGGAATAGTACTTTTTTCCGGGATAAAAGGTAGTCTATGTTCTTCTCCGTACTCCAGAAATCTTGTATGCAAAATTTCATGATAATCGGATCAGTAGTAATGGCGAGAAAGCGTACCAAACAAACAATCCAACAAACAAACTAACTTTCGCATTTATAATATTAGTAAGGATAAGGTTTTAGACACACATTATAGACCATGACATTTGCATGTAAACAATTTTGTAGAACCAAATAAAAGCACTTGTCATTTTCCTAAATTATGTGTACAACATCTAACATCATCATCTGACATCTAACAAGATACAATGCTTTAGTACGGTAGATACCTTCTACTGTAGTGAGGCATCAGTTGCATTTGTAGTCTAAACAGTCTAAATCCAATCAAATGTCCGTTTGTCTAGCTTCCCGGTTCTCCTCGGGGATCATGCAGGATTACAGCTTGCTACGCTTAACACATTTGCTTTGTGTATACACTTATACAGTACTAGCTTTCGCCCGCGGCTCCGCCCGCGTCAATGTCGATCCCTCGGGAATAGTACTTTTTTCCGGGATAAAAGGTAGTCTATGTTCTTCTCCGTACTCCAGAAATCTTGTATGCAAAATTTCATGATAATCGGTTCAGTAGTAACGGCGAGAAAGCGTACCAAACAAACAATCCAACAAACAAACTAACTTTCGCATTTATAATATTAGTAAGGATAAGGTTTTAGACACACATTATAGACCATGACATTTGCATGTAAACAATTTTGTAGAACCAAATAAAAGCACTTGTCATTTTCCTAAATTATGTGTACAACATCTAACATCATCATCTGACATCTAACAAGATACAATGCTTTAGTACGGTAGATACCTTCTACTGTAGTGAGGCATCAGTTGCATTTGTAGTCTAAACAATCTAAATCCAATCAAATGTCCGTTTGACTAGGCTCCCGGTTCTCCTCGGGGATCATGCAGGATTACAGCTTGCTACGCTTAACACATTTGCTCTGTGTATACAGTATTCTGTAAATTGCAAACGAACCAGTTTGTTTCGACTGCTCTGCTTGGCGTATTTGAGACAATGTTATGTTATTAATATTTTTAAACTTTTGGCTAGCTCCGTGGCGCAGTCAACATACCAGCCTGCGACACGAGAGTGGTCCCGGGTTCGATCCCCGGCCAGATCAAGATGGAAAATGACCTTTTTAGATTGGCCTGGGTCTTGGATGTTTATCTATATATGTATTTGTTATAAAATATAGTATTGTTGAGTTAGTATCCCATAACACAAGTCTCGAACTTACTTTTGGGCTAGCTCAATCTGTGAGTTTATTTTTTAATAAATGTTGGATTAGGCATTTGTCTCCCATTACACCGGATGGTAAGTGACGATGAAGGCGAGGATTTGTCCTTATATATTTATGTATTTATTAATAATTATTGCACACTTAATTGATAACATAATATGTTCAAAAATAATGCAAAGTCGTATGTTAAAATTAAATAACATGAAAACTGAGGAAAAAGAGAAATGAAGGATAAAGAAATTTGGTGACCAAATCTGTTGAAAATAGTTTCTTACGGAGTTTCTGATTGGTTTCGAAAAGCTTGTAGTCTGTAGTTTTTGAACGATATTAAAACGATTTATCAGTAAGTAAATAAATCATTTTAAATGCGATTTGACGTGAAGTGATGCCTGTATTTGTAAAAAAACGTTTGTTTTTGTATATAGAGATTTCGGGATCCCTGCAACCTTTTTAGGTCCTGATTGTAGTGACATTCGGAATACTGCGTTTAGGAGACTGCAACAAAACTCGTTCAAACCAATTTCTAAATCGGTGGAAGTTTGCATGGTAATGTAAATCATATATTTTTTTACGAGTAGTTTTATCATTCTCTTAATTTAGAAGTTACATTTAACCACTTTGGAAGTGTCTCTCGCGCAAACTATTTAGTTTAGAAACAAATTATAATAGAAACCTCAATATCATTTTTAAAGACCTATCTATTCAACATATAGTTCTTATAGTTTCGAAAAAAAGTGGCTGTGACATACGGACGGACAGACCGACATGACGACATAAGGGTTCCGTTTTTGCTATTTGGCTACGGAACCCTACAACTGGCTCAATATTTACTTTTACTTTACTTCAGGTCTAAGGTTCTTAGGCTCCTTCTACCCGGTAAGAGGGATTGTAGTGAAGAAGAGAGGTGTTGAAGACGCGACTGTATGTATGTAAATATCAGTTATAATGTTGTATTATTCGCTAACTAATAAACAAAAAGAAAATACTAAATATTGTCACAAAAAAGTGTATTCTAAGTTCAACACAAAACCAGCAAAAATAATTAGCTAAAATAATATACTATATTTATTTTTGTAAAATAATTCATCGGTTTCGGGGTTAAGAAGCTTTTTGAGAAAACCATTTCCTTTCGGAAAGAACCTTCCCTGAGGCATTATTAGGTACGTATCATTTCCCTTTACGATTTTATTTAAAGTAGCTAAAATTGTAACTTTCGTAAAAATAAATTAATTCCAATATAAGATAACGTTCACAAAGTATCAAGTATCACAAAGAAATTATATTAAACTAGCATTCGCCCGCGGCTCCGCCCGCGTCAATGTCGATTCCTTTGGGAACTTTTGCCCGGGATAAAATGTACCCTATGTCCTTCTCCGTACCCCAGATAACGTGTATGCAAAATTTCATAATTATCGGTTCAGTAGTTACAACGTGAAAGCGTAACAAACAAACAAACTCACTTTCGCATTTATAATATTAGTAAGGATTTTAATTGGGTTTAGGGTTTAGGCATAAACCGTTTAATAGAATCTAAATTTACCCTTCCATCCATGCTGAAAGGAGAAATGGAAAATCATAGAATGTGCCAGCTGCTTCTCTTCCCGCGCAGATCGTAAATGCTGATCTAGGGAATGGGCGAAATTCTGCGGAATCATGTCAATAGCCCATCGCTATTTTGATTCCATTTTCCACCTGCACACCCTCAAATATGCTAAATGTAATAATGATCTTATAGACCTAAGCTCTGTCTACCCCGCAAGGGAAAGGATCTATGTATGTACGTATGTAAATTTACCCAGTAACTCGATATTGTATTTTATAACTAATTTAAGTGTTAAGTTAAAATACTATACAGAATTATTGGTAAGTCGACCTCCATCCGTTGCAAGGTGATATTTAATCGACTTCAAAAAAGGAGGAGTTTATCAATTCGGTTGTATTTTGTTTGTTACTGCATAAATCTGTTATTTATCAACCGTTTTAGAAAAATCTTTTTTTATTGTTCGAAAGAGTCTACTTTCAATTTAATTAATATCATCTTTTTTAGTTGTGGCAGAGCCACGCTCCCGGCAAAATTCATTTTTGCTAGTATCATGAATGGGCCGGCTCGTCCGGGGAAGTACCACACTCTCATAGAAAATCGACTTTTCATTTACCCCATCTATGCTTCGTTTGGTGAGTGAGAGAGCCTTCCTCTCCCCATGTTCTTCTCCCAACATTCCTCCAACTTCTTGAAAGGCTTGCAACGCTTCTATCACACCCTGGTGTTGTAGTTGTCCATGGGCAGTGGTGATCGCTTACCATTAGGTGATTATGTAAGTATGTATGTTGAAATTTTAACAGTTCCCAACATTTTAAAACTACTAAGTTTACGACTGACGGTAAAATATCTTCAAAAATATTCAAATAAAGGGCAAACAAAGCGAAAGAATTCAACAGATTCAACGTTTTTTTATGGCCGCTGTAAAAATTCTAGCGAGAATTTCAAGACTTTTTCCAGTTTCTTTGTTGCCGCTGCCCTTTTACCGTTTGGAATATAAAAGTTATTTCTGTTCAAATCAAGGACTTATATTAAAGAAATAAGTTAAAAAAATCCACGCGGTGTGACGTTTTAAGTACGGGAAGCATACTTTGTTTAGTTGTTTCCAGTTTGGTTAGGACATTGCAGGCTTGAATCACCTGATTGTCTGACTAAATACCGGTACTGTTTATTTAGTACCTTATTTTACAGATACTTCTGTTACTAACGTTATTAAACTTATTGATACCAATCCAATTACCGGTACCGTCGTTTTATTGAGGTACCGTTACCAACACCTGATTACCGTTACCACATGTACCGGTACCAATCCAATTACCGATACTGTCGTTTCATAGAGGTACCTGTAATGAATTTTACCGGTATTCCAACCCCTGCCTACTCGAAATGATGATGATAACAGCCAATAAATGAATTTCTATTCGTATTGTTTTAACGTAACTGTAATAATGTTTAGTCAGTCAACAGAACTTAGACAAAACATTTGTTAACAAGGACAACTAGGAGCTAGAACTCATAACTTATTCAATGACTGAATTCGTGGAAGACACTGATGTAATTTTCTAAGGGTCCGAGCACATATGCTACTTATAGAATCGGCGATCGGCATAGTGATGGGAAAGATTCATCAATAGGGAAGTGAATATGGAACTTGTCAATTGAAGGATGCATATTAGAATGCACACGTCTTTTTCCCTTGCGGGGTAGACAGAGCCCAGATACTAAGCCCTAAAAGACACGTTTAGCATTTTTGTAGTCGTAAGGTGAAAAAAACGGAATCAAAATATTATTGGGGTGCTAGCTGCATCGCCTACTTATATGTAGGAGGTAAGCGATCCTCAGATTTTTTCCTATGCCCTCTACCTCAAACGATCTGCACGAGAAGAGGGGCAGAATCCAACGTATTTTATTATCTCCCAGACACAGCATGGAAGGATTATATTACATAAATATATAAGTCGTGTGGTTTCCAGCAGAGTAGAATAGGACCACTCCTAGTCTTCCCATGGATGTCGTAAGAGGTGACTTAGGAAATACAAGCTAACCTCATAAATATCAATGAGACCTCTCCAACCCGTCTGGCCAGCAAGGAGAGTGTAGGCCAAATCCTCTGTCTGCTCTGGCCAAGTATGGCTCCGGTAGTACAGAGAGGGTCATGCTCCTGCAGTAAAAAAAATGAAATATAATATAAATAAATATATACGGACATATCACACAGATTGAGCGTACCCCAAAGTAAGTTAGAAACTTGTGTTATGGGATACTAACTCAACGATACTATATTTTATAACAAATACATATATAGATACACATCCAAGACCCAGGCCAATCTGAAAAAGATCATTTTCCATCTTGACCTGGCCGGGGATCGAACCCGGTCACTCCGTGTCGCAGGCTGGCGTGTTGACCGCTGCGCCACGGAGCTAGTCATACATAGTATCTTCCCTTGCGGGGTAGACAGAGGGATTTAGGGATTACTGGATCTGGGTCCAGTAATCCCTAAAAGTCACGTTTAGCAATTTTGTGGTGTATAACGATAATAAATATTTATGTCATCATCATCATCATCAGGTTTTAGTCTCCACTGCAGTGACTAGCTCCGTGGCGCAGCGGCCAACACGCCAGCCTGCAACACGGAGTGACCGGGTTCGATCCCCGGCCAGGTCAAGATGGAAAATGATCTTTTTCAGATTGGCCTGGGTCTTGGATGTGTATCTATATATGTATTTGTTATAAAATAAAGTATCGTTGAGTTAGTATCCCATAACACAAGTATCGAACTTACTTTGGGGCCAGCTCAATCTGTGTGATTTATCCGTATATATTTATTTATTTATGTATCATTATGAATATCGTTTTGAATAGTTATTTGCAATTAACGATGCAAAACGATAACCATTTGAGCTATCACAATAAATGTATTTGATATTCAAAGCGTGGAGAGTGTAGGCCAAGTCCTCTGGCTGCTCTGGCCAAGTATGGCCCTAGTAGTACAGAGAGGGTCGTGCTCCTGTAGTGGAGACTAAAAAGGACCTGATGATGATGATGATTCAAATAATATTTAACGCTCCAAATCCCAACTGAAATGAAAATGATGTTTGAATTGCAGATGTACTGTTGGAGGTTTTAATTAAAATTGCGCTGGATTAGTTTGTAAACTAGTACTACTAGTACGAGTAACAACTTTATAACTCATCATCATCATTTCGAGTAGGTGCCACGGTCTATCGACCATGCGCACCCTGGTGTCAGAGTTCTTCGGAACCGCCTCTCGGCCTCTGACGTGGTTCTTTTATACGACTACATCAGCTTATTTTTTAGTATTTGTTGTTATAGCGGCAACCGAAATACATAATCTGTGAAAATTTCAACTGTCTAACTATCACGGTTCATGAGATACAGCCTGGTGACAGACAGACAGACAGACGGAAAGCGGAGCTAAATTAATAGGGTCCCGTTTTTACCCTTTGGGTACGGAACCTTAAAAAACGTAGAATGTGCCAGCTGCTTCTCTACACGCGCAGATCGTAAAAGCCGATCGAGAGTTTGGGCTATCTGCGGAATTATGTCAATAAGCGATGCGGCTAGCAACCCATCACTATTTTGATTCCGTTTTCCATCTACACTCACTTTAACATGCTATGGAGCCATAAGGTCTTATAGATCTAGGCTCTGTCTATCCCGCAAGGAAAAAGATGTACCAAGTTCTAAGCAGTTGACTCAATGTACTGGAAAAAGCCACGAAGCAGGCGTTTCCTCGTGAGCTGGAAAATATGGGCAAATATTAACTCGTGACAAACAGGTGTGAGCATCGGCGGCTAGATCGATGGAGGAGCTATTTTAGTCTGGGAGTGCTTGGCAAACTATGGAAGAAAGTGCGATATACTGTTTCACTAAGCTGGGGCATTGGGTAGATTTTCTTAAACTATCCTTACTCATATTATACAACGTGATTTTGAACCCTTTGAAATCTGGGAATCAGAATACCTAATGGAACACAGAATTGCAAGAAAAAAAGGTGAAAAACGAAAAAGAAAATTAGGTTTCCCATACAAAGTCGTCGATCAGCTGGACGAATTTCTATGAGAGGTTAAATATTTTTTTTTTGTTTTTTACCTTTTTTTCTTACAATTATGTATTCCATAAGGGATTCTGATTCCCAGATTTCAATATAGCTAGGGAGTTCAAAATCAGGCTGTAAATGCGAAAGTAAGTTTGTTTATTTGTTTGTTTGTTTATTACGCTTTCACGCCGTAACTACTGAATCGATCATCATGAAATTTTGCATACAAGTTCTCTGGAGTACGGACATAGGCTACCTATTCTCCCGGGAAAAAGTACTATTCCCGAAGGATCGACAATGACGCGGGCAGAGCCGCGGGCGAAAGCTAGTATAAGATAAGTACATGGATTTTTGATGTGATAACGTCTTATAAATCATATATATATATATCTATATCATATATATATATATCATAAAGAAAAAGTGTCACTTCAAGCGAGAGCGGAACAAACGATCATCATCATTTCGTGTAGGTGTCACGGTCAATCGACCATACACACCCTGGAGTCAGAGTTCGGAACCGCCTCTCGGCCTCTGACGTGGTTCCTTTAACGACTACCAGATGGCAGCCGGGACCACCGCACCGGCTTAACGTGACTTCCGAAGCACGGAATCATCTTTATTATCAGACAATCAGGTGATTCAAGCCTGCAATGTAACCTAACCTAACCAAACTGGAAACAACTAAACAAAGTATGCTTCCGGTGGGAATCGAACCCACGACCGCCGGGTCAACAGGCAAACGCCTTAACCACTGGACCACGGAGGCTGTTAAACACGATAGAGAGGAACAAACGATAGAGAGGCACGATCGGCTTAAGCCTTCGGCTTGTAACGCATCTATCTCTCTTTCACCGTTGTCACGAAAAATTGTCATCCGTAAACTGACTTTACAGACAACCAATTTATCATAACACGCACGACTCGTCATTATTGAAACAAAAAAAATAATAAAATTGTTTGAAATATAACTTATTTAATTTATACCAAGGCATATTCCAAGATGTATATAGTGATATGACAACGCTGAGAACTGATTTTTTGGGTTTCGTACCTAAAGGTTATCTGTCTGTCTGTCCGTATGTCTGTCACTAAGCTCTATCTCATGAATTGTAATAAATTTGCCAACAAATTGCCTGGCCAGCCGAACACTTTAGTACGAAAATGAAAAAAAAAAAAATGAGTTCCCAGTGTTGGTCTCATAAGAAAAGTTGTTCATTTTGAACGACTAAAGCCATTCTCAAAGGAATACTTTTTGACGGATCATAGCAATATGAAAAAAAATAATGCATTATGCCTATTGCGTAAAAATTGGAATTTATTTTCGTGATCAGAGTTAATTAGCCCTATAGTGTGTATCTATCTATACACGCCGTACATACAAAAGAATAACATTAGAAACTTTTATGCTTATAAAATACGTAAGAATTAAGATAATAATTAATAATCTCTTAGAAAACTAATTCTAATCAAATTACTGAACCAACTTTGATAAAATTTAAGTGGGACAAATTCAAATAACATCACAAATAATACAATCGAATAGAGCGCCTCTTTTTTTAAAGTTAGTTTAAAGTAAGATGTACTCGTACACGAGTATGTCTTGAACGAACTTATATCATAATCTTCATGTACAGCGAAGCATGCCTGCTACATTCCACCTCTAGCCACAAGCAACTATGTGTCGCTCACAAGAATTTCAACTATTACAAAGCCTGCATATTATGACGGTACTGCACGAAATTGTGGAAATTGACGTGTTTTCAAATCACTAGTACTATGCGCTGAATTCATTAAATACATCAAAAGTATTTGTTTAATTTTGGTCGATCCTTGCACAAGATCGCCCCTTTGCTGGAATTTAAAACTGTTGATCCAGATCTGATCTGATATTATCTGGTGGCGGAAACACGCAAAGTAAATTATCTCAAAGTAAACGAAATATTTTTATGTTTTTTATGCCAATAAAAATATAAAAGGCCTTCATATCAACATTATGTAAAGCGGCCAAGGGCGAGGACAGTACGGTCGATCATTATAGATACATATATTGCTGACTTTTTTTTAATTCCTTATGATAAATAACTAATAAATAAATATTATAATAAGAGAACAACTACAAACTTACTCTTCATCAAAACCGTATGACGTCAATACAACTCAAATAAGGTCATCTATTCACGACGCGGTATTTCTATCCAGTCGAAATCTGAAATGCATTCGGTCTGCCTGAAATATTCGCCATTTGCGGGGAACTAATTTTAAAAAGTGCATTCGAGATTTAAATTTATGTCTGCAGTTAAATGCAGGGTTATTCAAAGTGTCTCGTGAAATTCTTTTAATAGTTTACAATTCCATATTTTTCTATTCTACTAGCTGTCCCGGCGAACATCGTTTTATTATTACATTTTGTCGTAAGTATTTCTTATATTTTAATAGTTATTATACTATTCGGGGTGATAACAAAATTAAGAAATCAAAGATGCTTTTATGCATTTATTAGGAAGAGGTGTGCGTCACTATTAAGTCGCCTACGTGGTAGCTCAAATAGTATTCTGTCTGCGCGTGTTAACTGACAGATGGGACTCGCCACTACTGGGCCACTGGATGCGCCTTCATACTGAGGTGAATGTACAGATACCGGTGGGGTGGCCAGTGGATGGCAACCTAGCTGTGAGTAAGTATTGTTGTTTTGTTGTGTGATGTGTGTTATACGTGTTTCCTGTTACTAACATTAGATTAAGTACTTCTGTCATTTCTAACATAATAGGGATTATGTCCGAAATAAAGATAATTATTATTATAATATATAAAAATTGGTTCATCCGTTTTAAAGTAACAAGTATTCGAACAAACCCGACTTTGTTTTAAATATTAAGATGGAAAGTAAATATACCTATTTGGAAAGAATTCTTATATACTTTTCATCAAAAAACTAAGAATGTACCAGCTGCTAATTGCCCCGGTTGTCTTCATCGTTGGCAGTCGATAAGCTGTCTGATGCATTTAGCAGCTTGTTGGTCACTTACACACTCAAAAAATAAATAGTTGCGTCTTATTCTACACAGACTGTAGAAACTGGCCGGAGAATTGGTAAAATAATAATGGGTAAAATAAATAATTGATTCCATCGCTATTTTGATTCAGTTTCCAACAAATATGTAACATTCCGTTTTCAACAAAACAAATTCAGTTTGACAAAACTTTCTTGACGTCAATATAACTCAAATATCTCAGAAAAATCTGACCACTTGTACACTTATGGTGTTGGCCACTTATACACTTGAAAAACAAATAGCTGTGTTAAGACGCAGACTGTAAAGACTGGCCGGTGAATGGGTAAAATAAAAAAAAACATGTTAATAGGTGATCTGGCTAGCAATCTGTCACTATTATAATTCAGTTTTCAACGAATAATGCAACATTCCCTTTTCAACGAGAGAGTAACGACGGCAAACTTACACTTTACCAAAACCGCTCTGACGTCGATATAACTCAAATAAGGTCATCTATTCACGACGCGGTATTTCTGTCCAGTCGGTATCTGAAATGCATTCGGTCTGCCTGAAATATTCGCCATTTGCAGGGAGCTCATTTTCAGAAGTGCATTCGAGATGTAAATATATGGCTTCAGTTAAATGCAAGGCTACAAAAGTGTCTCGTAAACTCCATTCAATATAGTTTACAAATACATCCTTTAATTGAAAGGAAAAGTTTTTTAGGCGCGTTGGGTATTTTTTTGGCATTGTCAGCACACACCGGAGTACCATTGTTTATTTTTACATGCTTCTTAATATAGCAGAAGTAAATTTGAAGGATTGTCCCTTATTTTATTGTATAAGTATTCCATAAATCTATTAGGTATGAACTTCATGAAATTGCCTTAATAGCCTCCGCACTGAGGTAATACAAGACACAACCTGGCTAAATTGGGCTTTATCCGACGGGCAGAAGTGCAGTGTCACTGTGGTCATGACGACCAGACCATTTTGCACCACCTTTCATACCCTTCATGACACACCAGCTACACCAAGGATGATCTATACTACTCGACACGAAAAAAAGAAACAGCGATCGCCATAATAGATTAGTCTTTTCATTACCCCTTCATAGTACTTAGGTATATAGTCAATGTCTTTGAACCTTTTGCATCCACTGTTGATAAATTTGGACAGTATAAAAGGTGTAAAAGTCAACTGGCAAGATGGTCTTTTACAAATGACATCCAGTGGTCGTGGTGAAACTCCACAGACATAGACAGCTCCGTGGCGCAGTGGTTAACACGCCAGCCTGTGACACGGAGTGCCCGGGTTCGATCCCCGGACAGGTCAAGATGGAAAATGATCTTTTTCAGATTGGCCTGGGTAGGATGTTTATCTATATATGTATTTGTTATAAAATATAATAGCGTTGTTAGTATCCCATAACACAAGTCTCGAACTTACCTTGGGGCTAGCTCAATCTGTGTGATTTTTCCGTATATATTTATATTTAGTTATTAAGTCAGAAAAGTCATTCTCAATTCAGCTGTTTGGCTGGTTGTTATAGGTACGGCATCGGGTACTATCAGCCTTCCAAGCTGCTACTTGCTTTTACCCTATTCATCCAAATGAGAAGTACCCAAATACCCATACCCATGAGTAGTACCCCAGTACATTTCCTTCCCAAATCCAACGAATTCCTATCCATCCCCAGTTCAAAAATGCTTCCGATTGGCAGCAGCGTCGGAAGTTTTAGTTGTGGTAGAGCCACGCTACCGGCAAAATTCATTTTTGCTAGTAGCATGAATGGGCCGGCTCATCCGGGGATCCACACTCTCACAGAAAATCGACGTTTGAGTAGGAGCTTCTATGCTTCGTTCGGTGAGAGAGAGCGCCGGAGGCCCATCCTTCCCCCATTTGCTCCCCCATGTCCTTTCCCCAACTCCTTGAAAGGCCGGCAACACTCCTGTTACACCCTGGTGTTGCAGTTGTCCATGGGTAGTGCTAGTCGCTTACCATCAGGTGACTCGTTTGCTTGTTTGCCGCCCCATAACATAAAAAAGTACATAAAGCCGAAGAAAACGCTCTCCCCGACCCATCTGCCAACGTGGTGTCAATTTTTACTAGCCAGGAAGCCAGGTTGAATCATTATCCTATCTCCCACCTCCAAAACGAACCAAAATTTCCTATTTCAACACATTTTCCACGTAAAACAGCTCTTCTATCTTCGTGTAACACTCGATTCACATACACCGCGTACCTTACATGACTTTCAACCTAACCTCCACTGTCTATGGTGCAAATTGCCTTGTCACTATCCAAATATAATTTCAGTTAAGTTGACGTGTTGTCGCTTTGGGAGACAATGATATCACAAATATTATTAGCACAATACACGTTGCTCGCTACAAGTTAACAGACAATGTCGGCGACATTCAATAGCGCTGTTTATATTTAGGAACTTACGACAATAAGACGGTGGAAAAGACATCACTGATAATTAACTTAGAAGATAAATCAATAGGCAAAGGAGTAGAGATTTTTGAGAAAAACAATTGCCTTCTTACAACAATTGCAAATTTTCTACTAGAGATAGATGTAGGTGTGGCGCTATGTAATCCATGGCACATCTGTTATACTGCCCTGGATGTCCCACTTCTTGTACGAGAGAGAATTTGACGTAACCCACGGATGCGGCTATAAAGATTGCATCATTATTCGTCGGAGTCAGTTAACTATATTTTATAACAAATACATATATAGTTAAACATCCAAGACCCAGGCCAATCTGTTCAATCGAACCCGGGCACACACCGATGAGCATGAAGCCTCGGCCCATGGTGCATAGTGAAATTGTACTGCAGGTAGCAATTTGAAAAGTTCTTCAGAGCACAAACGCTTAGGGCTTGTAGGACCATAGTCAGCTTGCAATTTTAGATTATTCGTCAGACTACGATATTTGACAATTCGAAGAATACGAAATTATCTTTTGAATACGTTCAAAAGGAAGGTGTTAGGGTGGAGCATCAGGCCAGAGATGAGAACAATACTCCTTAAGAGCCCGCCATATGCCAGGCGGCGTGGCGGTACAAACGCGGATGGTCTAAACGCGTTGGCTTCTTTAGATATTTTCGTTTTTTAGGAATATTCAAGGGTTATTCGAAAAAGAAAAACATATGATGGTTGCCTTATCTGTAATGCAATAATAATCAAAAGTTTCAAGGTTAATTTTAATGTATTTGGTGAATAATGCTATATACCGAGTAAATTAGACTTGATTTGGAGGCAACTTTACAATTTTTTTCTATCGATAAAATTTAACGCAATCGTGTTTTTGAGTCATTTAGTTACCAAAGTTAGTCCTGAACTTTGCTGCATTTTTATTTCAACTTGAGTATTTAATTATTATTGATATAACAGTCAATCATGCAAAGCAGTGTGAGGTAGTACGGGCCCTTAAGCGACTGGACCGAAATATCGTTTGACTCTATTATGCATACTAAGTTTTTGAGAAGTTAGATAAGTGCTGTTATATCAAGCTGTTTCACTCACCTTGTTAGGATTGTTAGCGACTAATAATACATAAGTGAAAACACTATAATATGATTAACTAGCATGCCGAACCCCGGCATCGCATGGGTGCAATGTACATATGAACCTTACTCTTGAATCATCATCATCATCATCATCATCAGGTCCTTTTTAGTCTCCACTACAGGAGCACGACCCTCTCTGTACTACTAGGGCCATACTTGGCCAGAGCAGCCAGAGGACTTGGCCTACACTCTCCACGCTGGCCAGACGGGTTGGAGAGGTGTCTTAGATGTTTATAAGCTTTGTTTAGCTTGTATTTCCTTAGTCGCCTCTTACGACATCCACGGGAAGACTTGGAGTGGTCCTATTCTACTCTGCCGGATACCACACGGCAACTTACCCTTGAATAACTCTATCTATTTAAAAAAAACCGCATTAAAATCCTTTGGGTACTTTTATAGATCTAAGCATACCTTATGGACAGGCAGACAGCGGGAATCGATTTGTTTTATACTATGAAGTGATAGTACGAGGAATTGTCAGCCTTTTGTTCTTTTTTCCGGAGAGAAATCAAAACCTCGGGATAATAACAGCAAAAGAAAAAGTAATTTCCGCTCAAAGTTTTTCTTTCATTACTTCCGCTCGTAATTATCATTCTTGTTTTAATGTGATTCGGAAAGTATTGTTGGTCGTTCTCGTGATAAATTCTTCCATTTTCGTGTCAAAAATGACTTGAGATTTTTGAGGTTGTAATGAAATCAAATATTTTTTAGCGTTCCGTACCCAAAGGGTAAAAACGGGATCCTATTAATATCGCGCCGCCGTCCGTCTGTCTGACTGCCTGTCAAATTTGCACAGATGATGTATTTCTGTTGCCGCTATAACAAAAAATACAAAAAAATAGAATAAAATAAATATTTAAGGGGGCTCCCATACAACAATCGTGAATTTTTTTGCTTGTTTTTGCTCGATATTGATAACAGCAACAGGTAGACACGTGAAATATTCACAGAATATTTAGTTATATATTCAGTTTAAAAATAAATAAATAAATAAAAATAAAATTAATATTAAAGGAGGGCTCCCATACAGACATGATTTTTTGCCGTTTTTATAGATAACGAGTCCGACTCGCACTTGGCCTTTTTTTATTTAAATTCAGATATCTTGTATCTCTTTTTGAACGTCATATTACATATTATTTTTTAATATTTGCAAAAACCTCGAGATAATAACAGCAAAAGAAAAAGCAATTTCCGCTCAAAGTTTTTGTTTCATTAATTCCGCTCGTAATTATCATTCTTGTTGATGACTTTGGGAAGTATTTTTTGATGTTTGCGTTATAGAATTTTCTATTTTTGTTTGTGTCAGTGATGAATAATTGTGTCTAATTTTGAAACGGTGTTTATTTTTTTATTTAATTTTTAATATTTATTGATAGGGAAGAATGGCGCAGACAAAAGGAGGCTTATACCCAGCAGTGGGTCGTGGAAAGCTGACGATGATGATGATGATGAATATTTATTGTACAAATACAATGTAAACGCATAACAAAATGTAAATGTATAACAAAAAGGTGGAGTTAATGTCTACCATCATACCAGGGTCAGAGGTGTGTCATCCTCAAGTAGGTTGGTGATAGCAGGTATGATCGGGTACGCGCGCCCGGCCTAATGAGCTGCTCCGTGCTTTTCCCCATTCGACTGAGTGAGTGGTATCCCAATACCTTCATTCCCATTCTAATGACTAGCTCCGTGGCGCAGCGGTCAACACGCCAGCCTGCGACACGGAGTGACCGGGTTCGATCCCCGGCCAGGTCAAGATGGAAAATGATCTTTTTCAGATTGGCCTGGGTCTTGGATGTGTATCTATATATGTATTTGTTTAAAATATAGTATCGTTGAGTTAGTATCCCATAACACAAGTCTCGAACTTACTTTGGGGCTAGCTCAATCTGTGTGATTTGTCCGTATATATTTATTTATATTTACTAATATAAAATGATTATCTTTAAAATGGCCCCGATAGGCAGCAGTATCGGAAGCTTAAGAAGCCAAAGAAAATGCGCTCGCCAACCCATTGCCAAGCGCGGTGACTGGTGAGTTCGGCAATATTTTCGCATGGAATGCAGAATCGTTGGAAGCTTCGAATGAAATCGCAAAAAGTCCACTGCTGGACAAAGGCTTCCAAGGATTTCCTTAATGACAGGATGGAATCGGATTGCGCCCAGCGTCTTCTAGCGATCTAGCTTATAACGTTGCAGCATGCCACCTGCATGCTGCATCTCGTCCAACCTCATTTCTTTCTCATCCTGTCCATTTTTCATTCCTCATTTTAATTCAAATTTCATTCCATTCCATTTTTAGATTACTTTCTCTCTCTCTCATCACTCATTCATCAGTCTACCATCATCTCTCGGACCGTTCAGTTCTATTTATACGGTACACGTTCGGTACGGTCTTGTAATACATAAGCTGTAACCAATAAAGTTATTCTCTGTGTGTGTTTTATTTTTTATTTTATTTTATTGAAAAAGGCACACAAACAGATTAAAGATAATACAGAACAGACCCACACGTACAAGATATTATAACTAGTCAATAATCCACTACAGTGTACACAGATTGATTAAATTAATATATAAGCAAGTATTTAACAATATACAAGCATCCAACATAAGTAGGTAGTGTTTGAATTGAAACAAACAAAGTTATCGATATCTGAAAATTTTTAAATATTCAATGAAGCAATTATAGATCTTTTAAATTGTGACAAGTTTGGATTGAAAATGTCGAGATCGGAGTTACCCTGTCTCAGTTCGTCAAAATCTCGACACATTCATACTATTGGATTGAAGAAAGATGTATTGTTTTTGTAAACGTTGAGGCGAAAGATCGAAGAAGTTTTGTGTCGAGTCTCTGTTCTCCACTATTCCCTACTTCCTATTTATGTGGGAACTCGGCTAGAGGGCCGGGATAGTCGAGCCCCACAAGCTTATCAGACTAGCTCATTAGTATTAACTTTATTATACTTCTTCTTCTGCTTCTTCTCAGCATATTTGCGTCCACTGCTGAACATATGCCTCTTGATGGGACTTCCACTCTGATCGTGATGGGGCGATCCTGGTCTAGGTCTTTTTGATGTCGTCCGACCACCTGGCTGCTGGTTTACCCACACTTCGTCTTCCTGTACGGGGTCGCCAAAACAGAATCATCTGGCTCCACCTCGACATCTCTGCGACAGATATGCCCCGCCCATTGCCACTTAAGACGTGCAACTCGTTCACTTATATCGGCGACTTTTTTGCGTTGGCGTAGGGTTTCGTTTTATTATACTTACTGTTATTTTATTTCAATACATGTGCATGCCAAAAAATTTAGCTTTATCAAACCCTGGGAAATTACGCAATTGAAGCTTGAAAATTTGATAACATACAGGAAAACCGAAGGTGAAATTTAATAAAAGCTTTTGAAACGGAAAAATATATATAAGGCGTCAGCCTTAAAATATATATCATTATTTATGCGTTATACTCGAGCCGTAAGTGCAATATTTTCTCACAAGTGTTAGTCCAAGGACCTTTCACCCCTGCGCGGTTTTAATGGAATTTTCCAGAATGTCTGTGTAATATTTCTCCTAGAACTGTATTTTTTTAGGTTTTTTGGATTTACAATGCTAAATAATTATTAATTGTATCTATATATGTATTTGTTATAAAATAGTATCGTTGAGTTAGTATCCCATAACACAAGTCTCGAACTTACTTTGGGGCTAGCTCAATCTGTGTGATTTGTCCGTATATATTAATATTTATTTGATCATCGCATTCGTAGATCTGTGAAAATTAATATTAGTAAAATAAATTAAGTTCTTGTAATATGATACCACGTACTCCATATTAATAACAAAACACTCAAATATAGGGTGCTCAAATTAATAACGAAGCAATCAAATGCTTGTAAACAATATTCCGCGGAGTTTATCTTCCTCTGTTGAAATGTGTAATGGCGGAAATCGGATCGCGCGCTAACTCCGTTGGAAATGATGCTCTCTAAATCATTTTTCAACGAAATTACACATTTTACACTCGGTAACACTGCGTTTCCACTGCTTTGAAAGAAATCGAGAGATGTGCGAGGAAATATCACTAACAGTCATTATCATCATCATTTCGTGTAGGCGTCACGACGTAGTGATTATATACTCTTTGGCGTCACGGTCAATCGACTGCACGCCCTGGTGTCAGAGTTCTTCGGAACCACTTCTCGGCCTCTGACGTGGTTCCTTTAACGTCTACCAGATGGCAGCCGGGAACTACGGCTTAACGTACCTTCCGAAGCACGTAATCATCTTTATTATCAGACAATCAGGTGATTTAAGCCTGCAATGTCCTAACCAAACTGGAAGCAACTAAACAAAGTATGCTTCCGGTGGGAATCGAACCCACTTAACCACTGGACCACAGAGGCAGACGAAGTCTACTGCAGCTGGCAAGAAAGGCCTCTTTCAGGGATTCTTCGTTTCACGGGAAGACATTACTAGACTCACCAAGCTTAGCAGGCAGGTTCGCGAGATTCTTTGGCTTTTTGTGCTTCAGATACTGCTACTTATCGGAAGCTTTTTTGTTGACAGCATGTACGCTTATAGTAGTCATACTGTAATCATCATCATCATCATCATCAGGTCCTTTTTAGTCTCCACTACAGGAGCACGACCCTCTCTGTACTACTAGGGCCATACTTGGCCAGAGCAGCCAGAGGACTTGGCCTACACTCTCCACGCTGGCCAGACGGGTTGGAGAGGTCTCTTAGATGTTTATAAGCTTTGTTTAGCTTGTATTACCTAAGTTGCCTTCTACGACATCCACGGGAAGACTTGGAGTGGTCCTATTCTACTCTGCCGGATACCACACGGCTATACAATTTGGCAAAGTTTTTATAGCCAGCCGCCTACCTGACGTTAACCTTGATTAGCTCGATAACCGTATCTCTAATAATTAAGGTTAGTAAAATAATAATATTTAAAAAAAATATAATTTTTTTCTCTTAACATTGCGAAAGTTCTTAGTTACTAATGATTTATATTATAACACTAACCTGTGACAATGAACTTGCAAGTCTTGTGAAGAGACTAGTTCCTGAAATAGGTCTTGAGACCTGTACTACAGGTAACTAGGTGTACTTGGTGTACTTGTTGCAGTGCATTGAACATTATACAGCGTGCTCCATATTAATAACAAACCACTTTAATATTCCGCGAGTTTCTCCCTCTGATGAATAATGTGATGGCAGGAAACTGAACCCGCGTTAAATCACTCGCTAATTCCGTTGTAAATAAATAAATATATACGGACAAATCACACAGATTGAGCTAGCCCCAAAGTAAGTTCGAGACTTGTGTTATGGGATACTAACTTAACGATACTATATTTTATAAAAAATACATATATAGATAAACATCCAAGACCCAGGCCAATCTGAAAAAGATTATTTTCCATCTTGACCTGGCCGGGGATCGAACCTGGGCACTCCGTGTCGCAAGGCTGGCGTGTTAACCACTGCGCCACGGAGCTGTCTTCAAGTCCTTCTGTCTTTTAAATGATGCACTCTAAATCATTTATCAACGAAATTAATAATTTTACACTCGGTAAAGTCGCCTTTCCACGGCTGTGTCTGGTAGTCGAGCTGTGTACGTTGAAAATATCACCAACATTATAACAGCTCCCTTAGTCCAGTAGCTAAGGCGTTTGCCTGTAGACCCGGGGGTCGTGGATGGAGATTCACGGGAAGCATACTTTGTTAAGTTGTTTCCAGTTTAGTTAGGATATTGCAGGCTTGTCACCGAACTGATGATGATGATGACCATCAGTTTCGTTTAGCACATCTCCGGTGGAAACTCTGATCTGCAGGGGTACTCGCTAACTTAGGACATCAACGGTATAACGGTGGACCAAGGAGTAAGTTACTTTGTCTTCAGAGATATCATGTTTAGACATAAAGCTTCTACATGATACAGAAACAACATTCACGATTTTTATTTATTTCCTGTATGTATGTACGTTCCTCCATCATTCTAAAATGACTGAACTGAATTTTATGGACACAAGAAAGGCTTATTATTTTTAATAGTTTTGTTTAGTTTAGAAATCGTCGTGCACGCGAAGGGAATCGCCGGCACAGCTAGTTTTAAATAGGAAGACGCTGGATGCAGGCCGCTTCCGACCGGTCGTATTGTAAATCCTTAGGGGAGGCATAAGTCCAGCAGTGGACTTCTTGCGGCTGATATGATATTTCTTAAGCAGTTGATAATCCGTTATTTTAAATACAATGCTCTTAAATGCTCATTGGAGCAGCTAAGCAAAGTATAATGGACCAACCCCATTAATCTTCTCCTGTATAAGCTGACAGTTCCAGCATCCTTTGTGAATGCTCACTGAACTCAGTGGATGGTGAATGCAAATGAGTTTTTGTGAACATGTTTCTATAGTGATCGGCAATATTAATTAGTCAATTTGATTTTTGGTTTTTATGGATCGACAAAAAAGTTTACGTATCCCAACTAATATTATAAATTCGAAAAAGAGTTTGTTTGTTATGCTTTAACGCCGTAATTTAGTTTGCTTTAGCTACCCCGCACTATTTGTGCCCCCAACATTATGTCTTTTTTTCTGCAAAGGTTGCCAGAAATTGCATTGCGATAATAGGCCTTATTATCGCAATTTTCTCAATCCTTTTGCTCAATCTGTTAGTATTAGATAAATATACATGTACAACTTGTTATTTTTTTGTGCAATAATGGGTATTGTAGGTATTGTATTGTATATTTTGCATACAGGATCTGGAGTACGGAGAAGGACATAGGCTAAAAGTACGGTTTCCGAGGGAACGACGTTGACGCGAGCGAAGCTACGGGCGAAAGCTAGCTATAGCACAAACTTAGAGTTTGAATAATATATGCCTTATAATTAAAACGGCTATTTTTTTAATATTTTATAAGCTAAAAAAATGCTTAAGAAGGAAATAAAAAAGAAAATCGACTCGCTAGTTTTCGACGTCTATATTATTTTACTAGCCTTCGCCCGTGGCTCCGCCCTCATTAATGTCGATCCCTCGGGAATAGTACTTTTTCCCGGGATAAAAGGTAGCCTTGTCCGTACTACAGAGAATTTGTATGCAAAATTTTATGATGATCGGCTCAGTAGTTACGGCGTGAAAGCGTAACAAACAAATCACTTTCGCATTTATATTAGTTAGGATTAGGATTAGGATAAGTGTTCGTCCTGGCTTTCATCATCATCATCATCATCTCAGCCCGTCTTCTGCCCACTGCTGAGCATAGGCCTCTCTTCGTTTCCGCCAAAAACAGACACAAAGCCCACAACTTTCCATCAGGTGGCCGTATGCCTGTTTGCCTACTTAGTAGTATAAAAAAAAAAAACACAAAATCCGCCTTGTGTAAAAAAATCACTGTCTTGCGACTAACTTTTGATTACTAACTACTATGGATACGTCACTGACTTCTCAATCAAAACAGTGGAATAGTCAAATTAAATTAAAAGAAATAATATTTTTATGAAAAAGCCTAAACAAAAACTAGCCTGTCGATTTATTATATTCTATTTTTTTTCTGAGAATTTCAGTTAAGATTAATAATGGTTTCGCAAAATGTAAATTTTCATTATAACGTACTTTCTCTTACATATTAATAATTCCCGCAATTCCTATCCATTACATGAAGCCCTAAATTGAAGTGGCTTCTGTGATTAAGTTAAATGTCTGGTATTCCCTGGATAGTCTACATTGACTACATTTATTATATGAATAGTACCCTCTGTTGTATTGTAATTTAAGTACGAAATACGAAGGTGCGAAGTGTTAAGGCGCGAAAGAACGCAGGCGTCAAGAGTTGAGGTGCGAAGAGCTTAGGTATGACTATACTGAGGTGCGAAGTAGAAGTGGTCCAGTGGGTTCAAGCATTATTAAGGTTTATATGTTAAGCAACACTACGGTTCCCACTGTTATGGGTGACCGCAAGTGGCTTAAAAAATATTTTTTTTACTACATGTTGGATTAGGCATTTGTCTCCAATCTCACTGATGGTAAGTGACGATGAAGACGAAGATGTTACATGCCTATCCAAAAGATACCCATTTATTCTACTTTTAAATGCCCCGGGACTGTACTTGTCTGGGAATATAGACGCAGGCAGTTCATTAGCCTTAGCTACTCGAACCAAAAAGGAACTGTCAAAGCGTTTAGTTTGACTCTTTGGTATTCCAACGATAAAATTCTTAAGCTCCATCTTGCTTCGGCAAGCACGTTAAGCTGTTGGTCGCGGATGTCGTCATTGATGGCAGTAATTAAGCTGTCAGATGCCTTTAGGCAGCTTGAAAAATCTGACACCAATATTAGCTAATTATACACACGAAAAACAAACAATAGTTGTGAAATATATGGCGGCCATGAGACAAGGGTTGCAACCCCACAAACTTGGATTTAACTTTACATTTTCATAGAAAATGTATGTCGGATTTATCCGACGTTCGGAGTCAAAGGGTTAAACTAACCCCCCTTCATATCTAAAATATAAAATTGCGTCCTCTGTCAAACGCACGCTAAGCCCAAAAAAATTGTAACATTTCAAATGGACTACGTGGGAACCAACAAGTGTGCTGTAAATTATGAAAAGGTGAAAGCTTTTAGCGAATCTACTATGATAAAGGTAAAACATTTTCGACGGGATAGACGTGTTCTTATGTTTCTTGAGGTATTGAAATACCTTGTTATTTATGAATTCTTTCGTTCTGTTAATATAATTTTAAGTTATTAAGTAATATTTTGTCTGTCTCTAAATCTCTAAATCCAAGTTTGTGGGGTTGCAAACCCTTGCCCAATGGCCGCCACCTATTTCACAACTATTGTTTGTTTTTCCTGTGTATAATAGCTAATATTGGTGTTAGATTTTTCAAGCTGCCTAAAGGCATCTGACAGCTTAATAGCCGGGACCAACAGCTAAACGTGCTTGCCGAAGCACGATGGAGCTTAAGAATTTAATCGTTGGAATACCAAAGAGTCGAACTAAACACTTTAACAGTTCCTTTTTGGTTCGAGTAGCTAAGGTGTGGAATGAACTGCCTGCGTCTATATTCCCAGACAAGTACAGTCCCGGGATATTCAAAAGTAGAATAAATGGGTATTGCTTGGATAGGCATGTAACGTCCTCGTCTTCATCGTCACTTACCATCAGGTGAGGCATTATTACTCCTTACTATTTTTTTTAATAATTAATTATAACCACATATATAAAATTGTATGTCCATACAGGAATAACAGGACAGGTTACATTTTTTTTTTTTTTTTTTTTTGAAAGGACTATGTAGCTAGCTCCAAGTGAGCTTTCGCTACTTCACCGGGTGAAACAACTATTAATTGTAATTTAAGAACTCAAAACCTGTTTTCACAATAAAGATATTTTGATTTTGATTTTACAGGGTAAATGTGTACTTTTTTATATCGAGACATTACGCGTAGCACTATCTACCTCGCTCACACATAATTGACTCTTATAAAGAAATAATGGAAATCACTAATTTTTTTTTAAACCACAAAAAAAAAAGTTAAATAATTAATACAATATGAGGTATATTTGCCACATATTGCCACTTTCTCAACGCAATTAAAATATATAGGTTGGATAAAGGTACCTTTTTGACCTAGAATTTTGAAATTTGGCAATGAAATATGTGTTATAGTATAGCAATAATGAAGGAATAAATTGAAATCACTCCTTCACGGCAAAATATCACTCACCTTCGATTTGCTGATGACATTGTTGTCATGGCGGGTCGCTGGGGGACCTAAGTACCATGCTCAAAGACCTCAATGAAGTTTCCCAAAAAGTAGGCCTTAAAATGAACATGGACAAGACGAAAATAATGTCCAATGTCCATGTTGCGCCTTCAGAAGTGTCCATATAAGCTGTTGAACAATATATCCATGGTCAGTTGATCCAGGTTGGAAGTTCCGGCTTCAAGAACGAGGTATTTCGACGAATGCGACTCGGCTGGGCAGCGTTTGGGAAGCTCCGAAGTGTCTTTTCGTCCAAAATACCTCAATGCATAAAGTCGAAAGTCTTCGATCAATGTGTGTTACCAGTGATGACTTATGGGTCCGAAACGTGGTTCTTTACTATGGGCCTCATAAGAAAGCTCAAGGTGGCTCAAAGAGCTATGGAAAGGGCTATGCTCGGTGTTTCTCTGCGAGATCGAATCAGACACGACGAGATCCGTAGAATAACTTTGAAGTGGCAGTGGGCGGGGCACAGCGCGTAGAACTTAATGCCGATGGGACAGAAAGTTTCCCGAATGGCGACCACGTACCGGCAGCGCAGCGTTGGACACCCTCCGACCAGGTAGTCGGACGACCTGACCGAGGTCGCAGGAAGACGCTGGATGCAGGCCACTTCCAACGGGTCGTATTAGAAATCCTTGGGGGAGGCCTATGTCCAGCAGTGGACTTCTTGCAGCTGAAATGATTGTACGTGGCATTTTTTTCCTCTGTGCTTATGCATATGCCGTCTTCAATTTAGAAATTTCTTGTTCATTGCAGTTTCATATTAGCGCCGTATATCAGGTATTCGCGTGTGTCTGACACTTGGCAATAGCTATGACAATAAAATATCGCTGCACTACGTTCTATTTAATTTAACACTCTATTGCACACATCAAGAAAGTATTAGGTTAGTTTTCCGAAAAAATAAAATTTATTCGTTAGTTAGGTAATCGAAATCAAACCTCTGTGTATAGTTATAGCGCAAATATAGTTTGTACATGGACACGTCAAAGATGATACCACCTTACTCGTAACTAGCTTTTTCCCGCAACTTCGTCCGCGCACGAGTACTCTTGTGAAGTTTCGAATAAAATAGTTTAACTAATCTTGTTTCCTCATGAAACTTTCAAGCCCCTTTTCACCCCCTTAGGGGCTGAGTTTTCAAAACCCTAGGACACGTAACTGTTTATTTCTAATCGTTTACCTACAAACAAAGTTTCAGGCTCCTAGCTCTAAAAATTATAGACTTCCATACCAAATCAACCCCTTTTTCACCCGCTAAGGGGAGAATTTTCAAAAATCCTTTCTTAGCGGAGCAAATTTTAGCGAAATCCGTTCTTTAGTTTCGGCTATGCGTTGATAGATGATTCAGTCAGCTTTGTCTTTTATACAGCCTGACTGGTAAATCACATTACCTACTTAGGGCATAATAAATAATAATCACACGTAACGTTAAAAAATATAAAACCAACAAAATACTTATTAATTACAACGAAAAATTTAATCAAATTAGTCCGCAAAGTCGGAATTTTTGGAAACCGCGCGCTCGATACGCGCATCCAGCTAGACAGTCCGCGGCCGAGACGAAAACAGGTACGCGCGCTTTGATTAGCGCGAGTGTTCACACATCTTGTTTTTATAGGATAATTTGGTCAACTTTTAAGCCCCTATTTTTTTATTTATTTCGAACAAGAATCAGGTACTGAGTGCCCCCTTTCAATATGTAACAAAATTATTAAGATGGAGGAGAATCTATACTCCTTGAGCATGCTTTTGTACAGGATTCTCATATCTAATACGGAAACCACACGGCACTATAAGCAATTATATCGGTGTTATTAGGTACCGCTTTTCATTAAAATCGATTTAAAGCTAAAACACAAGGCCCGAGGTCGGGAGATATGGCGTAGTAAAAGTGCTGGTCTGGGAGAAAAGAAAAAACGTACAATGTACCAGCTGCTTCTCTTCCCGCGCAGATCGCAAAAGCAGATCGAGGGAATGGGCGAAATTCCGTGGAATCATGTTAATAGGCGACGCCGCTAGCAACCCATCACTATTTTGATTCCGGTTTTCACCTAATGCCCATCAATATACGAAACGGTTTATAGACATAGGCTCTGTCTATCTCTCAAAGGAAAAGGACGTGATACTATGTATGTATATATACAATATTTAACTACAAAAAATGCTCAAAAAAACGTTCTTTACTTTTTGTATGTATTGTGTAAGCAAATAAAAAAAATTGAAAAAAAAAGAAAATAAAAAAAAATATTTTGAATTTTGTATTTTATTTTATTACCACTTCGTAGCGGTAAAACCGGGGAAGTTCACCGACTCCATCAAATTATGAATCGTTTGATCAGCGCTATAATAATGAAATTGGCTTGCAATACGTTCTGTAGATATCTACGAAAAGGTGCTGCGTTCTGATGCGAGCTAAAGAAGTTGCATCGTATCGTTAACTATGAGTTGATATTTCTTTGAATACCTTTGCAGAGTGCGACTTCTGTTCGTAAACGTAAGTCATCATCATCATCATCAGGTCCTTTTTAGTCTCCACTACAGGAGCACGACCCTCTCTGTACTATTAGGGCCAAATTTTAAACGTAAGCACTGGTACTTATTCTGTGGTACGGCGTAGTAAAAATATGGGCTATGAAAAAAGGATACTTTGCTTTAGGTAATTAGAATTTCCAAAAGGAAACCCTCCGTGCAAGCCCTTGAAAATGAAAATGAAAATGAATAATTTTTATTCAAAGTAGGATACATGTATCGCTTTTTGAACGTCATATGTTTCTGTTGTTTATTTTTCTTTCTTTTATGTTTGTAAAATCGAAAAACTACTAGCGTTTCGGAATGACCACTGCTGAGAAGAATACGCCGAAAGAAACTCAGTCAAGTCTTGGTCTTGGTCTCTATGTGCCTGAAGGGCTCGGATAAAACAATATATTTTACAATAATTAAATTAAAGTACTTACATTACTTACATTAAAATATACATTTAAATTATTTCCAAGCATTTTTATCGAATAAATAATCTTTTATACAATAATAAGCCCTTTTAAGTTAATGATTTTTACAGTTGTTTTAAACTGAATTAATTGTAGATCTAATATTTCTGCGGGAATTCTATTATAGAAGCGTACTCCAAGACCCAAAAAAGAATCCATAGTTTTCTGCAATCGCAATGCTGGTATAAATAATTTATTTTTATTTCTAGTGTTTCTGCTATGTATATCACAGTTTTTTTTTATATAAATGAATGTTATGGCGCACAAACATAAATTGAGGCACTTGGGACGCGTAATCTTGGTGTTATGATTATTTTAAATATGTTTAAGCAAGCTGTGCTGGTCTGGTTGAAAAGATTGAATGTATTAGCCTTAAAGGCTGTAGAATTCGGCCGTGGGGATGGGCGAATCATCATCATCATTTCGAGAAGGTGACACGGTCAATCGACAATGCACACCTGGTGTCAGAGTTCTTCGGAACCGCCTCTCGGCCTCTGACGTGGTTCCTTCAACGACTACCAGATAGCAGCCGGGACCAGGCTTAACGTGCCTTCCGAAGCACGGAATTATCTTAATTATCAGATAATCAGGTGATTCAAGCCTGCAATGTCCTAACCAAACTGGAAATAACTAAAAATAAAAATTGTTTTCCACAAAACAAAAATACAAAGAACTGTTCACCCGAAACAGATTTATTAAAATTTAGAGGAAAAACATTGCTTTTTTTTCGAGGAAAAGTTCCTTTTTTACATTGTACGTTAAAAAGGGTTCTGTTATTTACATACTAATAACGTTACATGGGAAGCGCACATAAAAATGGAAATAAGAAATCTTTTTAAGGATTAAGGCAAACATGTTACTTGCAGAATTGTTGATTTAGTTAGCTGGTTTTTTGGAGCTATGGGCCACACTTACATATAATATTACTAGGTTTCACCCACGGCTCCGCCCGCTTCAATGTCGATCCCTCGAGAACAGTACTTTTTCCCGGGATAAAATGTACCCTTTGTCCTTCTCCGTACTCAAGAGAACTTGTATGCAAAATTTCATGATGATCGGTTCAGTAGTTACGGCGTGAAAGCGTAACAAACAAACAAAGAAACAAACAAACAAACTAACTAACAAATAAACAAACAAACGAGCTCACTTTCGCATTTATAATATTAGTAAGGATGTATATATTAGAATGGTTGGAATGGTGTCAAAAATAAATAAAAAAATAAATAATAAATAATCAAAAATAGCATTGTGAATGCAAAATATGTAAAAACACTTAAAAATATTGCATGGCTTCCTACATATTAGTTGATTTCAAATTCATTGTAAAATGAGTTGAATCAAATACCTCACTTGTAAAAGTCGGGTAGTTGTGTAGGTGACGTAAGCCTTAATACGTATAAGGGAAATGAAATATGGTGGAGAATTTCGGCGCCGAGGTTAGAAGAGGCGGTGGCTCAGTTGGAAGAGCGTAAGTCGTACACAGACTTAAGGTTGCAGGTTCAAATTCCGCCCGCTTGGAAATTTTTCACCATATTTTATTTCTTAATTTAATAATTAGAGTGATATCAGTTTTGAGTCGATTACATATTGTGTTTTTATACTTATTTGTTTATTTAAAATCAAAAGTCTTTTCCGGGAGTCTTTTAAGGACTTTTGCGGGAGTCTTTTTCCTTATGCTTATCATGATGATGATGATGATGATTATATATAATTTTTAGTTAAACATGTTTAGATAATTGAGTAGTTTATTTGTAGCTTATTCCGTTTTCTGGTATGCAGTAAGATAATTAGTGGAGCCACTTAGTTTGCATAAATTGTAATTAGAGGTGCAGTTAAAAATATCCCTATAAAAAGTACTCACAGACCACCAAGCAGAACAATTCGTTTTATCAATTTCAAAGATATAGACTAAAACAAATGGCTACAAACAGAACAGTCAGGATTCCATATCTTACGATAAGACATTTGTCTACAAAGGAAATTTTCCCCAGGAGACAGGTAGAATCCATATAGGTCTCCTGAGGAACATTTCTCTTTGCCCTGGAAATCGTTTTTAGATTTGTAGCCAATTCTTTGACATTTAAGAATTGGCTACAAAGGGGGACAGGTATTTTGGTAACTTGTCAGATGTCTGTATAATTGATTTTGGTTTGACAATGATTATGGCCGTTTCGTAACATTATGATGCATGTAATGTTTACTAGATAGTTTACGACTCCGCCCGCGTTAAGGCATCAGAAGAATACTGTTAAACGTCTATTTTTTCGTCGCGCAGTTAGCCTTGAAGCTATAAGATAGAATACTAGCATGAAAAATATATGAAGTACAGTTCAAAGATAAAAAAATAATAATTTCATGAAAATATTTTCAAAAAAATATTTAGAACCTAGCTAAATACGTGTTAATTACCAAAAAAGCTATATCCAGAAAAAGATTCGTCATAAATTGCTTGTTATTTTCAGCGACAAGTACCAACTTTTATACTCTATAAAAAGTATAACTAAATAAGCAAGATGGATACCTAACAAAATACAATATTTAGTTGTAATTATTGAATTATTAAATTAAAAGTGAAAATTAACACGGTAATGGCAGACACGGGTTTAAAATGAGACTGTCTATCACCACTTTCAACCATATTTCATTACGAGTAAGCGATGTCCGCTACAAACGGTTAAGGGATACAGCGCCTTAATAATCTAAATATGTATTTTTATGAGTTTTAATAGTAAGAACTATACTTAAATGTATTAATAAAATACCTCAGTGCCTCAAGTCGAAAGTATTCGACCAATGTGTGTTGCCAGTGATGACTTACGGGTCCGGAACCGGTTACTAATGGGCCTCATAAGAAAGCTCAAAGTCGCACAAAGAGCTATATAGAGGGCTATGCTCGGTATTTCTCTGCGAGATCGAATCAGAAACGAGGAGATCCGTAGAAGAACAAAGGTCACCGACATAGATCAGCGGATTAGCTCTTTGAAGTGGCAGTGGGCGGGGCACATAGCGCGAAGAACCGATAGCTGATGGGGCAGAAAGGTGCTCGAATGGCGCCCACGTACCGGCAAGCGCAGCGTTGGACACCCACCGACCAGGTGGTCGGACGACCTAACCAAGGTCGCTTCCAACCGGTCATATTGGAAATCCTTGGGGGAGGCCTATGTCCAGCAGTGGACTTCTTGCGGCTAAATGATGATGGTGATACTTAAATATACAGGTAAATTGAAAAGCACTAATAACTACGCAATCTAGACCAGACTACTTCTGATAATTTGTTAGTTTTTACTTCCATGGTGATACAAAAATAAATATTAATTTCATTTTCCGGTTGAATGTTAACACTTTCCACCTGTAGATGTAGATTTCTATTGTTATATTTATTGTGTCTGGTCCAGTGTCCGTGAATGTGTTAACAACTCTACGCGCATCGCAAAGAAAGATTAAGCGAAACCGTCGCGTATCCTTTCGTTTACATAGACTTAAAAATTAAACGACAGGACATTTAAAAGTTGGAAAATAATTTTTAATTAATTTATATTCATACTAGCTTTCGCCCGCGGCTCCGCCCGCGTCAATGTCGATCCCTCGGGAACAGTACTTTTTCCCGGGATAAAAGGTAGCTTATGTCCTTCTCAGTACTCCAGAGAACTTGTATGCAAAATTTCATGATGATCGGTTCAGTAGTTACGGCGTGAAAGCGTTTTCATTAAAATCGATTTAAAGCTAGAACAAAAGGCCCGAGGTCGGGAGATATGGCGTAGTAAAAGTATGGGCTAAGAAAAAAGGGGTTCTTTGTTCGTGTTAATTAGAATCTCCACTCGCGCTGAATGGAGACTGTCCGTGCAAACCTTTGATGCAGTTCATAAAATAGGCCAAGTACGATTCGGAATCTCTAAAGAAGATTTCCGTATCTAATAAATACTTCTCTTCCATGCTGGTCTGGGAGAAAAGAAAAAACGTACAATGTACCAGCTGCTTCTCTTCCCGCGCAGATCGCAAAAGCAGATCGAGGGAATGGGCGAAATTCCGTGGAATCATGTTAATAGGCGACGCCGCTAGCAACCCATCACTATTTTGATTCCGGTTTTCACCTAATGCCCAACAATATACGAAACGGTTTATAGACATAGGCTCTGTCTATCTCTCAAAGGAAAAAGACGTGATACTATGTATGTATATATACAATATTTAACTACAAAAAATGCTCAAAAAAACGTTCTTTACTTTTTGTATGTATTGTGTAAGCAAATAAAAAAAATTGAAAAAAAAAGAAAATAAAAAAAAAAAAATTGAATTTTGTATTTTATTTTATTACCACTTCGTAGCGGTAAAACCGGGGAAGTTCACCGACTCCATCAAATTATGAATCGTTTGATCAGCGCTATAATAATGAAATTGGCTTGCAATACGTTCTGTAGATATCTACGAAAAGGTGCTGCGTTCTGATGCGAGCTAAAGAAGTTGCATCGTATCGTTAACTATGAGTTGATATTTCTTTGAATACCTTTGCAGAGTGCGACTTCTGTTCGTAAACGTAAGTCATCATCATCATCATCAGGTCCTTTTTAGTCTCCACTACAGGAGCACGACCCTCTCTGTACTATTAGGGCCAAATTTTAAACGTAAGCACTGGTACTTATTCTGTGGTACGGCGTAGTAAAAATATGGGCTATGAAAAAAGGATACTTTGCTTTAGGTAATTAGAATTTCCAAAAGGAAACCCTCCGTGCAAGCCCTTGAAAATGAAAATGAAAATGAATAATTTTTATTCAAAGTAGGATACATGTATCGCTTTTTGAACGTCATATGTTTCTGTTGTTTATTTTTCTTTCTTTTATGTTTGTAAAATCGAAAAACTACTAGCGTTTCGGAATGACCACTGCTGAGAAGAATACGCCGAAAGAAACTCAGTCAAGTCTTGGTCTTGGTCTCTATGTGCCTGAAGGGCTCGGATAAAACAATATATTTTACAATAATTAAATTAAAGTACTTACATTACTTACATTAAAATATACATTTAAATTATTTCCAAGCATTTTTATCGAATAAATAATCTTTTATACAATAATAAGCCCTTTTAAGTTAATGATTTTTTACAGTTGTTTTAAACTGAATTAATTGTAGATCTAATATTTCTGCGGGAATTCTATTATAGAAGCGTACTCCAAGACCCAAAAAAGAATCCATAGTTTTCTGCAATCGCAATGCTGGTATAAATAATTTATTTTTATTTCTAGTGTTTCTGCTATGTATATCACAGTTTTTTTTTATATAAATGAATGTTATGGCGCACAAACATAAATTGAGGCACTTGGGACGCGTAATCTTGGTGTTATGATTATTTTAAATATGTTTAAGCAAGCTGTGCTGGTCTGGTTGAAAAGATTGAATGTATTAGCCTTAAAGGCTGTAGAATTCGGCCGTGGGGATGGGCGAATCATCATCATCATTTCGAGAAGGTGACACGGTCAATCGACAATGCACACCTGGTGTCAGAGTTCTTCGGAACCGCCTCTCGGCCTCTGACGTGGTTCTTTCAACGACTACCAGATAGCAGCCGGGACCAGGCTTAACGTGCCTTCCGAAGCACGGAATCATCTTAATTATCAGATAATCAGGTGATTCAAGCCTGCAATGTCCTAACCAAACTGGAAACAACTAAAAATAAAAATTGTTTTCCACAAAACAAAAATACAAAGAACTGTTCACCCGAAACAGATTTATTAAAATTTAGAGGAAAAACATTGCTTTTTTTCGAGGAAAAGTTCCTTTTTTCCATTGTACGTTAAAAAGGGTTCTGTTATTTACATACTAATAACGTTACATGGGAAGCGCACATAAAAATGGAAATAAGAAATCTTTTTAAGGATTAAGGCAAACATGTTACTTGCAGAATTGTTGATTTAGTTAGCTGGTTTTTTGGAGCTATGGGCCACACTTACATATAATATTACTAGGTTTCACCCACGGCTCCGCCCGCTTCAATGTCGATCCCTCGAGAACAGTACTTTTTCCCGGGATAAAATGTACCCTTTGTCCTTCTCCGTACCCCAGATAACGTGTATGCAAAATTATATGATGATCGGTTCAGTAGTTACAACGTGAAAGCGTAACAAACAAACTTTATTTATATTTATTTATTACTAGCTTTCGCCCGCAGCTCCGCCCGCGTCAATGTCGATCCCTCGGGAATAGTACTTTTTTCCGGGATTAAAGGTAGCCTATGTCCTTCTCCGTACTCAAGAGAACTTGTATGCAAAATTTCATGATAATCGCTTCAGTAGTTACGGCGTGAAAGCGTAACAAACAAAGAAACAAACAAACAATTTCACTTTCGCATTTATAATATTAGTAAGGATGTATAATATTAGAATGGAATTTTTTCACCATATTTTATTTCTTAATTTAATAAGAGTATATCAAAAATAAATAAATAATAAATAATCAAAAATAGCATTGTGAATGCAAAATATGTAAAAACACTTAAAAATATTGCATGGCTTCCTACATATTAGTTGATTTCAAATTCATTGTAAAATGAGTTGAATCAAATACCTCACTTGTAAAAGTCGGGTAGTTGTGCAGGTGACGTAAGCCTTAATACGTATAAGGGAAATGGAATATGGTGGAGAATTTCGGCGCCGAGGTTAGAACAGGCGGTGGCTCAGTTGGAAGAGCGTAAGTCGTACTTAGACTTAAGGTTGCAGGTTCAAATTCCGCCCGCTTGGAAATTTTTCACCATATTTTATTTCTTAATAATTAGAGTGATATCAGTTTTGAGTCGATTACATATTGTGTTTTTATACTTATTTGTTTATTTAAAATCAAAAGTCTTTTCCGGGAGTCTTTTAAGGACTTTTGCGGGAGTCTTTTTCCTTATGCTTATCATGATGATGATGATGATGATTATATATAATTTTTAGTTAAACATGTTTAGATAATTGAGTAGTTTATTTGTAGCTTATTCCGTTTTCTGGTATGCAGTAAGATAATTAGTGGAGCCACTTAGTTTGCATAAATTGTAATTAGAGGTGCAGTTAAAAATATCCCTATAAAAAGTACTCACAGACCACCAAGCAGAACAATTTGTTTTATCAATTTCAAAGATATAGACTAAAACAAATGGCTACAAACAGAACAGTCAGCATTCCATATCTTACGATAAGACATTTGTCTACAAAGGAAATTTTCCCCAGGAGACAGGTAGAATCCATATAGGTCTCCTGAGGAACATTTCTCTTTGCCCTGGAAATCGTTTTTAGATTCTTTGACATTTAAGAATTGGCTACAAAGGGGGACAGGTATTTTGGTAACTTGTCAGATGTCTGTATAATTGATTTTGGTTTGACAATGATTATGGCCGTTTCGTAACATTATGAACGCATGTAATGTTTACTAGATAGTTTACGGCTCCGCCCGCGTTAAGGCGCTGTGCATCAGAAGAATACTGTTAAACGTCTATTTTTTCGTCGCGCAGTTAGCCTTGAAGCTATAAGATAGAATACTAGCATGAAAAATATATGAAGTACAGTTCAAAGATAAAAAAATAATAATTTCATGAAAATATTTTCAAAAAAATATTTAGAACCTAGCTAAATACGTGTAAATTACCAAAAAAGCTATATCCAGAAAAAGATTCGTCATAAATTGCTTGTTATTTTCAGCGACAAGTACCAACTTTTATACTCTATAAAAAGTATAACTAAATAAGCAAGATGGATACCTAACAAAATACAATATTCAATTGTAATTATTGAATTATTAAATTAAAAGTGTAAATTAACACGGTAATGGCAGACACGGGTTTAAAATGAGACTGGTGATAGACACTTTCAACCATATTTCATTACGAGTAAGCGATGTCCGCTACAAACGGTTAAGGGATACAGCGCCTTAATAATCTAAATATGTATTTTTATGAGTTTTAATAGTAAGAACTATACTTAAATGTATTAATAAAATACCTCCTCCTCAGTGCCTCAAGTCGAAAGTATTCGACCAATGTGTGTTGCCAGTGATGACTTACGGGTCCGGAACCGGTTACTAATGGGCCTCATAAGAAAGCTCAAAGTCGCACAAAGAGCTATATAGAGGGCTATGCTCGGTATTTCTCTGCGAGATCGAATCAGAAACGAGGAGATCCGTAGAAGAACAAAGGTCACCGACATAGATCAGCGGATTAGCTCTTTGAAGTGGCAGTGGGCGGGGCACATAGCGCGAAGAACCGATAGCTGATGGGGCAGAAAGGTGCTCGAATGGCGCCCACGTACCGGCAAGCGCAGCGTTGGACACCCACCGACCAGGTGGTCGGACGACCTAACCAAGGTCGCTTCCAATCGGCGGGGGAGGCCTATGTCCAGCAGTGGACTTCTTGCGGCTAAATGATGATGGTATACTTAAATATACAGGTAAATTGAAAAGCACTAATAACTACGCAATCTAGACCAGACTACTTCTGATAATTTGTTAGTTTTTACTTCCATGGTGATACAAAAATAAATATTAATTTCATTTTCCGGTTGAATGTTAACACTTTCCACCTGTAGATGTAGATTTCTATTGTTATATTTATTGTGTCTGGTCCAGTGTCCGTGAATGTGTTAACAACTCTACGCGCATCGCAAAGAAAGATTAAGCGAAACCGTCGCGTATCCTTTCGTTTACATAGACTTAAAAATTAAACGACAGGACATTTAAAAGTTGGAAAATAATTTTTAATTAATTTATATTCATACTAGCTTTCGCTCGCGGCTCCGCCCGCGTCAATGTCGATCCCTCGGGAACAGTACTTTTTCCCGGGATAAAAGGTAGCTTATGTCCTTCTCAGTACTCCAGAAAACTTGTATGCAAAATTTCATGATGATCGGTTCAGTAGTTACGGCGTGAAAGCGTAACAAACAAACAAATAAACAAACAAACAAACTCACTTTCGCATTTATAATATTAGTAAGGATAAGGATAAGGATAAGGATAAGGATAAGGATAAGGATAAGGATAAGGATAAGGATAAGGATAACGATAAGGATAAGGATAAGGATAAGGATAAGGATAAGGATAAGGATAAGGATAAGGATAAGGATAAGGATAAGGATAAGGATAAGGATAAGGATAAGGATAAGGATAAGGATAAGGATAAGGATAAGGATAAGGATAAGGATAAGGATAAGGATAAGGATAAGGATAAGGATAAGGATAAGGATAAGGATAAGGATAAGGATAAGGATAAGGATAAGGATAAGGATAAGGATAAGGATAAGGATAAGGATAAGGATAAGGATAAGGATAAGGATAAGGATAAGGATAAGGATAAGGATAAGGATAAGGATAAGGATAAGGATAAGGATAAGGATAAGGATAAGGATAAGGATAAGGATAAGGATAAGGATAAGGATAAGGATAAGGATAAGGATAAGGATAAGGATAAGGATAAGGATAAGGATAAGGATAAGGATAAGGATAAGGATAAGGATAAGGATAAGGATAAGGATAAGGATAAGGATAAGGATAAGGATAAGGATAAGGATAAGGATAAGGATAAGGATAAGGATAAGGATAAGGATAAGGATAAGGATAAGGATAAGGATAAGGATAAGGATAAGGATAAGGATAAGGATAAGGATAAGGATAAGGATAAGGATAAGGATAAGGATAAGGATAAGGATAAGGATAAGGATAAGGATAAGGATAAGGATAAGGATAAGGATAAGGATAAGGATAAGGATAAGGATAAGGATAAGGATAAGGATAAGGATAAGGATAAGGATAAGGATAAGGATAAGGATAAGGATAAGGATAAGGATAAGGATAAGGATAAGGATAAGGATAAGGATAAGGATAAGGATAAGGATAAGGATAAGGATAAGGATAAGGATAAGGATAAGGATAAGGATAAGGATAAGGATTCATACCACTACATATTTTTTCATGCTATTATTCCATAAAAAATAGGGTAAATGCGCGACGAAAAATAGACGTTTTACGGTTTTCTTCTGATGCACAGCGCCTTAATATCTCGTCCCTATGGGAGTATCTTCGTATTTCTCTTATGAAAAGAATAGCAACTTACCCAGGTTTTCTTATGCGAAAAGATAATAAATCAATTAAAATATTATTTAGGGACTCTTCAATAGAAATCTCCAACGACAAAAACACTAATCTGAAGGGTTTGTTTCTCTATGAAACTCGAATTGATCCCATCCGATTTCCGTAAATCCGAATCATTTTGCAATTAAACCGAACGACGACACTTTGCAATCCTAGTCACTGTTTGAATAATTGAAAGCGACAATCAACCCTGCAAGGGGATATAAATTATTTAATCGGTAGTAAATTACAAATTAAAATCGTTCAATATAATTGGAAAGAGTATATCTATTTTCTTTCCTTTGTTTGTTTATTGAGAAAACCAACAGCGTTACAGATTCCATAACAACAATTACTTTTTTTTTTTGCAGTTCCGTGGCGCAGATACGAGGGTGCTCGTGTTCGATCCCCGGTCAGGTCAAATTGGAAAATGATCTTTTTCAGATTGGCCTGGGTCTTGGATGTTTATCTATAAATGTATTTGTTATAAAATATAGTATCATAACACAAGTCTCGAACTTACTTTGTGGCTAGCTCAATCTGTGTGATTTGTCCGTATATATTTATTTAAAAAATCTACGATCAGTGTTTAATGGAAAGAAGTACAGGAAATAGTTACTCTTAGTAATATTCAATCTGAAACTAGGTTATTTGGATTTGATTAATCTAACTTAAATCCAGCTGGATTGACATTGCTATTTTATCTCAATCCCTAATTTGGCAACAAGATAGCGAAATAATAAACTTTCCATCGCATCATCAAACTTCCACGAAACCCATCAGAATGTCAACATCACCTTAACTAATCGAAGACCTTTTGACACTTTTATTGACTTTCCACCGTCTTAGCGACTGAAGACGCGTTCGGAATACATAAACCACGATGCAAACTCCGGAAAACTCAGCTCGACACGTAAACAAGCTATATTTTACTGGTTTTGGTTGATTCCCCGTTGGGCGTGTAGAACCGGGCGTAACATGAAGTGGTCAAAAACAGAATTAGTCATATTTTGGCGAGCTGCGTGGCGCAGTGGTTAACACGCCAGCCTGCGACACGAGCGCCCCGGGTTCGATCCCCGGTCAGGTGAAAATGGAAAATGATCTTTTTCAGATAGGCCTGGGTCTTGAATGTTTATCTATATATGTATTTGTTATAAAATTTAGTATCGTTGAGTTAGTATCTCATAACACAAGTCTCGAACTTACTTTGGGGCTAGCTCAATCTGTGTGATTTGTCCGTATATATTTATTTATTTATTATTATTATTAATTTATCCAGAAGAGGATGTCACAAGAAGTTGTCACAGACCGCCTAAACAGTAGTTTCTAATCTTTTTATGGATTTCGTATAAGGCGAGGCAAACTTCGCGAATTGTCCTAAAAATCCGATACTTGGTCGAAATATAAACACACAATCGATACAGCGTGTACTATAACTAACGACATTCCCGTGAAGGGTCGACTTAGTTGACCACTTTTCCCATGGGAATAATGTTGGAAACTCAAAAAAAAAAATACGTTTTCATACAAAAGTGTTATTATCAAATTATCAAAAAAAAAATTGAATTCCCAGCATTGGTCCCATAGGAAAAGTTGTTCATTTTGACGGGCTTAGTCACCCCTTCGCGGGAACGTCGTTGGTTATGTTACACGCTCTGTATACAATAGCACTACAAAACGAAAATTTCCCGATATAAAACGTGACTTGCAGGCGATATTCCTGATGCGCATGCAAAAAAAAAAATCCTAGGAGGTGTCCGAAGCACGTTAACTGAAGATTTAAGCTGAATCACGCTCTAATGAGGGTAGAAGCTACATACGCTCCATATTACACTTTAATATAGGAGGGTTATTTTTTTGCTACATTGTTATAGTCAGATTATGAGTTCCCAGTTCTTCTTGAATTATTTTTATTGAGCTAGCTCTTCCAAACATGTGTTGGGATACTAATTCAACGATACTATATACCTGTATATATAAACACCCAAGACCCAGGTCAATCTGAAGAATATTTGTTTTCCATCTTGACCAAACCTTGCAAAGAACAAGGATGGGACCCGAAACAATGCAATTCAAAAAGCACTTGTAGCACCACTGATCCACAGAGGTCGTATACTTTAAACTTACTTATTTATTTAAAAAAAAATATTTTTAATAAAATTCAAGCTACTTCAAAAGATTAATAAGATACTACATTAGATAAACAAATTAAATATTTACATAATAATCGTAGTAATCACTAAATAAAAATAAACAAAATCTAAAATAAAAAAAAAATGGCTAGATTTATGCTTCTGCCCCATATTTGAGTTAATTTCCTCTAACTTATTCGCCAGTTGACTGGAAGAGATCCCATCTCGGGATAGTCCGCCCTTGAGTTTGATCTTTTTTAACTGAATTTTTTATAGCTTCTTTCTATCTACAATAAAGAAATCACAACAAAAAAACAAACAAAACCCTTATTTAACCTATCGGCTACACGTTTATATTCTACTGTATACACACAATAGCTACCTATAGAAGTAGACGCATTTTTTTTTAATCTCAGTTAATACCTAAATGAATTATACAGCGTGATTTTGAACCCCCTAGCTATATTGAAATTTGGGAATCAGAATCCCTAATGGAAAACAGAATTGTAAGAAAAAAAGGTAATAAACGAAAAAATAACTTTAATCTTTCATAGAAATTCGTCCAGCTGATCGGCGACTTTGTATGGGAAACCTAATTTTCTTTTTCGTTTTTCGCCTTTTTTTTTAAATTCTGTGTTCCATTAGGGATTCTGATTCCCAGATTTCAATATAGCTAGGGGGTTCAAAATCACGTTGTATAGGTTTATGACAAATTACAATGTTTCATAAACCAAATCTGTTTTCCCGAATATTGAAGCGTCGTTAAATTAAAGTCGTCGTTGTATTGTGTATGCTAAACCAAGGACAAGCATGCGGGAATATGCGAACCGCACCATTTTGTTCGTTACTTTTTTTACTCTGTACGCATCCCTATAACAAGCGTCTTGAACATATTTTCTTAATAATGTATAGATCTCCCGGTAAGACTTCGTTTTAAAATATTATGTAGAGAAAAAATTACGTGAATATCATTTTAAACTTGTATCATTCTATCTTCCATGCTGGTCTGGGAGAAAAGAAAAAATGTAGAATATGCCAGCTGCTTCTATTCCCGCGCAGATCATAAAAGCCGATTGAGGTATTGGGCTACAATCTGCGGAATCATGCCAATAGGCAATGCCGTTAGCAACTCATCACTATTTGAGTCTATTTTTTTACATACAGTCCATGGTAGGATATTGTCACCACGTACCACAAAGTCACCATCATCATTTCGAGTAGGTGTCACGGTCAATCGACCATGCACACCCTAGTGTCAGAGTTCTTCGGAACCGCCTCTCGGCCTCTGACGTGATTCCTTTAACGACTACCAGATGGCAGCCGGGACCACCGGCTTAACGTGCCTTCCGAAGCACGGAATCATCTTTACAGACAATCAGGTGATTCAGGCCTGCAATGTCCTAACCAAACTGGAAACAACTAAACAAAGTATGCTTCCGGTGGAAATCGAACCCACGACCCCCGGGTCAACAGGCAAACGCCTTAACCACTGGACCACGGAGGCTGTCTGAGGTCCCGTCTGAGGACCCGTCTGTCAAGCTTGGCGACTTTGTCACCAAGCTTGGCAGACGGGTGGAGCGCAGTTTATTTGGCTTCTCGTGCTTTTGACAATTCTGCCCATCGGAAACATTAATAGCTTTTTGATGGATTTGGATAGGGAGTGAAGGTATTAGAATACTACTCACTCATATAAATATGGGAAAAGCAAGTAGTAGGATAGTAATCCTTCAGAGCTGCTTCTTGCTTTTCCCCTACCCTGCTAAAAATATAAGTATTTACAAATTATATAGTGCCTGCAAACCGTAATTCTGCGGCAACGTACCCAAAAAGCTGGCAGCATTGCCCTGTTGGATGGCAATGCTTATTATATCATTTCTTAATTTAATAAGAGTTAATCAGCATTATGACCAAAAAAATTATAAAATTATTATATGTCCTACCGTCTACATATCAGTTGAGTTACAAATTTATTGTAAAATGAGTTGAATCTATTGTAAAAGTAGGGTAGTTGAGTTGTGTTAGGTGTCGCAAGCCTTAATGCGTATTAGTGAAAGGAGATATGGTAGATATTTTTGACGTCGAGGTTTGAAGCGCGGTAGCTCAAATGGTAGACCGTAGATCGTACAGGCAACTAAGCTGGTTCAAACCTCGCTCGCGTGGAATTTTATTCAACATATTATATTTCTTAATTTTATAAGACTATACTACAAATACTAGAACAGATGACATTTTGATAGTAGCAATAGCTCAGTGGAATAGATTGCTTAGGACGGCGTGCCGCCATTTTTATAATTTAGCTTCCAAGATATATTATTCCCTCTAGAAATATCAACACACTCTAGAAACCTAATAAAAGCTTGTAAAAGAAATTACCAGTAATGGAAATGTTTATGAATAGTAAAATTTGAAAATGTATATGATTACGGAGTTGTTTATGATTTTAGCTGAAAAAGACAACTAGTTTGGTAATAATTTATTAGGAAAATCCATTTCAAAAGAGTGCTAAATATAATGTTACCCACATAGCCCTCAACTCAAAGTTATAGCAACTTTTGTTTTGACGCCATTCTCATAAACGCAATATCCAACATAGTTGCCGAACAAAGTTCTCACACGTGCACTTCTGTTCAATATTGTCGAAAGTCATATTAATCCAAAGCAATAAACGATAATGCTGACGTAGGTAGGCTACCTACCTCCGCTATGTTGACACCATAGCGTTCATTAGATATGTTGAAACCGCCCGTGACCTTGACGCGGCCAATTGCAAACTAGCTTAGTCTATGAGTGCGTAAGTTTAAAAAAAAAATATTCAAGGGGGCTCCATATTTATTATCATATTTATGACAACTTTATTGAGTATTCTTAGAAATCGAACGTTTCAGAAAGACCGCGAAAAGTGATTCCATTTGAAATTGTAACGCTAAACCTCTACTTTATTTATATTTTTTTCACAACTTCATCTGCATTATTGAAAACCTTTTAGATACCTTTAGAGCAGTACCTTACATATACCTTACAAAATTGAGATCTAAATAATAGATAAGTTCTGTAGATATCGGCGAAAAGGTATCTTCAATACCTATTACTGGTGATGATGGGTCGTGTGCGTCATTAGAGTAAAATACACAGAACAGCATAAAGCACAAAACAAAATCACTTTTTACAATTTAATCAAAATACTTACAATGCCATCAAAAACATAACTTGTAAAACAAACCAAGTCTCGCAACTCAGTTCTTCTACCGTCATTCATTCATTCGAGTAGGTGACACAGTCAATCGACCATGCACACCCTGGTGTCAGAATTCTTCGGAACCACCTCTCGGCCTCTGACGTGGTTCCTTTAACGACTACCAGATGGCAGCCGGGGCCAACGGCTTAACAAGCCTTCCGAAGCACGGAATCATCTTTATTATCAGACAATCAGGTGATTCAAGCCTGCATCAGGTGCTTTTACCGTAAAAAGTTGTGAGATCCGTGTAATACCAAGTCGGTTAATTTATAAGGGATCTTCTGTTTTAAGTTATTACGTAATTAGCTAACTTAACAACATCTTATAGTGACCATATACCAGCCTTTTACCTTTTCTCCCAGACCAGCTTCCATGCTAGTCTGGGAGAAAAGGTAAAAGGAAAGAAAATAAAAAAACGTAGAATGTGCCAGCTGCTTCTCTTTCCGTAAAAGCCGATTGAGGGATTGGGCTAAAATCTGAGAAATCATGTCAATAGGCGATGCGGCTAGCAACCCATCACTATTTGATTCCGTTTTCCATTTACACGTCCTCCAATATGCTAAATGTGGCCATAAGGTCCTATAGACTTAGGCTCTGTCTACCCCGCAAGGGAAAAAGATGTGATACTATTACCACTACGATTGTATGTTGTTGTTTTTTTATGTTTTAAATGAATAATTGACCCTTGGCAATCTAATAAGGTATTCAAGCAACAATCAATTTGACTAAATAGTTCCTTCAATCTCCGTCAGTCAGTGGTCAATGGTCAGGGGTGCATCCTCAACTGCCTGTCTGGTGGTTGCAGATATGGCATCGCCCGAGCTGCTACTCGCTTTTCCTTCGTTCATCCGAGTGAGTAGTATTCAATACCTTTCATTCCCTTCCCAAATCCAAGAAATTCCTATCCTTCCCCAGCATAAAAATGCTTGCGTTGGGCAGCAGCGTCGGAAGCACAAGAAGCCAAAGAAACTGCGCTCGTCAACACGCCTGCCAAGCGTGGTGCGTATGGCAATATTCTCCCATGGAACGAACAATCCTTGGGAAAAAGTCCAGCAGTGGACTTTTTGTGGCTGTAATGACGATGATGATAAAATAGTTCCATCGATATTTCATAATATAATATGGATAGTGAGAATTAACAACAAATTTTAAAATTTGTTTAAAGGTTGCACCGGTAAGATACGTTGTCCCAAAACACATATAAACCACAATGTTGACAATTTTGTTGAGTATTTTAATTCAGACCATTGTGGCGAGAAAACGTGCGATATTTTATGACTAGCGTGGCGCAGCGGTCAACACGCCAGCCTGCGACACGGAGTGACCGGGTTCGATCCCCGGCCAGGTCAAGATGGAAAATTATCTTTTTCATATTGGCCTGGGTCTTGGATGTGTATCTATATATGTATTTGTTATAAAATATAGTATCGTTGAGTTAGTATCCCATAACACAAGTCTCGAACTTACTTTGGGGCTAGCTCAATCTGTGTGATTTGTCCGTATATATTTATTTTGAAATACTACGGTTGCATTTGAAACTTTGTATGGATGGTCGTGCTCCTTGATGCTATAACTATCGGTATAGCGTTCCTTCAGCATCTTTTTTCGGGATGAACGGCAGCCTTTATCGTTTTCCCTATCTTATATAACGCGTATTTTATAATTATCGGTTTAGTAGTTAAGTTGTGGAAACGTAACGAACAAACTCACTATCAAATTTATAATATTAGTCAGGATTAATGGGTTGATGGTTCCGTACCCAAAGGGCAAAAATAGGACCCTATTAATATCGCTCAGCTCCTTCTGTCTGTCTGTCCGTCTGTCAACAGGCTGTATCTTAGAACCGTGATAGTTAGACAGATGAAATTTTTACTAAAAAATAGTTTAAAATAAATATTTAAGGGGGGCTCCCATACAACAAACGTAATTTTATTGCTTGTTTTTACCCGATATTGATAACGGCAACTGGTAGACGCTTGAAATATTCACAGAATACTGAGTAATATATTCAGATTCTTTCAGACAATCTTCTTTACTCAGAAGTTGGATGCCAGCAAGGTGATCCTCTGGGTCCGGTTATTTTCAGCCTCGCCATCCATCCCATACTTGAAAAATTAAAGTCGAAATATAACGCATGGTTTTTGGATGACGCAACGCTAGGTTCAAGTGCGGCCACAGTTTTAACAGATTTAATGATCATTAAAACCGAATTTAAATCAATTGGACTATCCCTAAATTTTTCCAAGTGCGAACTATATTTAGATGAGGACCTGCCACTGCTATCAAAAATCAAAATTATCTCACAATTTAATTCATTAGCCCCCAATATTAAAATTATTGACAAGACCACACTCCGTCTCTTAGGATCCCCCGTATTTGACGAATCGTTTCCAAATTTCATTCAGGACAAAATTCAAAATTTTCAACTGGCCGCCGACCGCCTTGCGAGTATACATTCTCATTTTGCTTTCACGATATTAAAATATTGTCTGTTCGTGCCCAATTTTACATATAATCTCCGATGCAGTCATCTGTGGAAATACCCGGACCTCCTTTCAAAATTAGATGATGTTATAAGAAATTCGTTATCATCAATTCTGAATATTGATTTAAGTAACCAACGTATTTGGGACCAAGCCTCCTTACCCGTCAGGTTAGGGGGGCTCGGAATACGCAAAATTTCCAGTGTTGCCCTTCCTGCTTTTTCGTCCTCTGTTCATAGCGTAGAAAACCTATTTCAAAATATCCTTAAACAACCTACCTATGAAATTCCCTATGTGGCGGAGGCCAAAATAGTATGGTCAGAGGTAAGTCTAAATTCAAAATTTCCCGACATTCCTTCTTCGCAGAGGCAGTGGGACGAGCCGTTATGCAGAGTTGTTCAAAATAATCTTCTCCAATCTTTTGACAGCAACCCTGCTGAGTGCGCTCGTCTCCTTGCAACTGCTGAGTGGGAGTCTGGTTTATGGTTGCAGGCTTTACCATCTTATAACCTGGGTTCATTCCTAGATGACCACACCTTCCGCTTAGCGACGTGTCTACGTTTAGGAGCCGTCACTAATGTCCCGCATCTTTGCCTCTGCGGTGATGCTGTCGACCAGTTTGGACGCCACGGACTTTCATGCTCCAGGAGCGCGGGCCACATAGCTCGCCATGCCAACTTGAACAACATTATCCACCGTGCTCTTGTCACCATCGAGCTACCAGCTGTTTTGGAACCAAATGGTCTGGCGCGAGATGATGGCAAGAGACCAGATGGCATGACTCTTGTGCCCTGGAGATTGGGGAGGCCATTAGTGTGGGACGCCACGTGTGTTGACATACTCGCGCCTTCCCACCTCCATGGCACTAGTTCTAAAGCTGGCGCAGCTGCGGCCACTGCCGAGTCCCTCAAACGTCACATATTTGAGCCGTTTGGGGTGGAGACTATGGGTCCGTGGGGCCCTTCAGGTATTTTAAATAGATAGAGTGATTTAAGAGGAAGGTTTATATGTACATTGCACCCGTGCGAAGCCGGGGTCCGGGTCGCTAGTAGGTTATAAAAGAAATGCCTAATCTACCGGTGTGAAGCCGGGGCGGTCCGCTAGTTTCAATAAATATAAATAAAAATAAATATATACGGACAAATCACACAGATTGAGCTAGCCCCAAAGTAAGTTCGAGACTTGTGTTATGGGATACTGACTGAACGATACTATATTTTATAACAAATACATATATAGATAAACATCCTAGACCCAGGCCAATCTAAAAAAGATCATATTCCATCTTGACCTGGCCGGGGATTGAACCCGGTCACTCCGTGTCGCAGGCTGGCGTGTTGACCGCTGCGCCACGGAGCTAGTCGATATTAATTTCAAACATGTCAAACGATAAGGTTTTAAAATGACAGCCGAGTCTTTTTCCGACTTTGTTCCGTTGAAAAGTAAGTAGGAACCCAATTTCCGAAGTGAAGCGAGAGTCGATGTTCACAGAAATCGACACCTACGCCTATGAACATTCATTGAACGTGGGACCAGGGGTTGGAATACCGGTAAAAATCAATTACCGGTACCTCTATGAAACGACAGTACCGGTAATTGGTTTGGTACCGGTACATTTGGTAACGGTAAAAATCAAGTACCGGTACCTCTATAATACAACGGTACCGGTAATTGGATTGGTACCGGTACCTCAATAAAACGACGGTACCGGTAATTGAAAGAAGTACCTGTACCAAATACCGGTAAACAGTACCGGTACTTAGTACCGGTACTCGTATTGGGAATTATCATTTCGTTAATGTGTGTCGTTGCCGTGTTGTGCATGTGCGGCGTGAGGCGGGGGCCCACAATAGGGCGGCACTTTTACAGTCGAGCGAGTCCCATGCGGTAGACGGCAACAATGCGTAGGTACCGGTAAAATTAACGCAATTTTAATACCGTTAAAATTTGACAGAATAGAGGTACCGGTACTTACCGGTACTTATAATGTGAATTTGGTACCGGTAACAAGTAGCGGTAAAATTACCGTTAACTGTTAACAATATTATTACCGTTAAATACTAGATTACCGGTACCTCATATTACCGTTAAAATTTTAACAGAATAGTAATACCGGTACTTACCGGTACTTATAATGGGAATTTGGTACCGGTAACAAGCCCTGCGTGGGACGACACGGAATATTGGCATTTTCATATTTTTTTATCACTGCCTTTGATGTTAACTGAAAATAAGAAAAATAACTTTTGCTCTCTACTCCGCTCGCGTTGATGTATTCAGATCGAGAACAGTACTTTTAAAATCGTATATCATTGAAACTAACGTGATATACAGACATTATCCTTACTTATATTATAAATGCGAAAGTGAGTTTGTTTGTTTGTTTATTTGGCTGTTTGTTACGATTTTACGCCTTGACTCTTTATGATATTTTGAATATACGTTATCTGGAGTACGGAAAAGGACATATGGTACATATTATCCCGGGAAAAACTACTCTTCCCGAGGGTTCGACATTGACGCGAGTGGAGCCGAAAGCTATAGTTTGTTAATGAAAACTATATAAAAAAATAAAGGGCCATACGTAAAACGCGTCTTTTGCCGTCTTTCTAGATTTTGTGAAATATTTTGTAAATTAATACTGAGTCGGCATCTACATGACATGAAATCATGTTTTTTTTAGGTATTACCCTTAATACAGGGAAGGCAAAGGTATAGTTCATAGAGCCTAATCTCATGTAGCTATTTTAGTCTTTTGTCCATCTTTTGTCAAACTAAAAAAGAAAATCACAGATAATTAAGAACGCTATAGTATCAGCAAAACAGAGTTTTGTTTTGCATGGAAGAGGCGGTTCACCGGGTATGTGTTATTTGTCCCTATAAATTCATTTATTCATGCGTACTTTTAGATTAGGGTCCCCATACAAGAAACGTATATACTTAAAACAGCAAGCTGTAAAGGTTTCTTTTTCCTGTTTATTTTTGTCTGTCCTGCTTGAACATAAATCGTCGTGCGACAACGTTATGGTGAAAACCAAGGCATAACGGCGTGTTTCCACTCATATATCGATCTATTGAATAAAAAAAAAATATATACGGACAAATCACACAGATTGAGCTAGCCCCAAAGTAAGTTCGAGATTGGTGTTATGGGATACTAGTTAAGGCGCTGTGCATCAGAAGAATACCGTAAAACGACTATTTTTTCGTCGCGCAGTTAGCCTTATTTTTAATGGAATACTAGCATGAAAAAATATGAAGTACAGTTCAAAGATCAAAATAAATGGTTACTTCAAAATATTTTCAAAAAAATATTTAAAGCCTAGCTAAATAAAATCGCAAAAAACTTTATCCAGAAAAAGTTTCGTCGCGAATTACTAGATTTTTTCAGCGAAAACTACCATTTTCTATACGTCTATAAAAAGTATAACTACTTAAATGAGCAAGATGGATACATAAACAAAATACAACATTTGGTTATAATTATTGAAATATTATGTTAAAAGTGAAAATTAACACGGAAATGGCAGAAATGGGTTTGAACTGAGACTATATAATAATAATAATAATAAATCATTTATTGCTCACCATAATCAACATACATTAAGGTTACATATTTTAAATGATGTGATAACATGCCGATTACGGCAGATTGACACCCGAACTAGGATAAATCCTGTGTCTCAGGCTATCAATCTTCCGCCCCCATTAGTGTTGTACATTAATACAAACAAGTTTTATAAAAGCTCAAAAGAAACTAAATTAGGAAATAAAAAAGAAAAAACTTTTTTTGTTAACAAAATCGTGCACAACTGCCCTCATCCTGAACTTTTAAGCTTATTATATTATATAGAAACTTAGTAAGTTACGAATATAAATTAATAAATTAATCAACAAATTTAAAAAAATACAAAAATATATATAAATATATATATATATATATATATTAGCACATAAGTAATTAGACTTTTGGTCATTATATGTCTATGAGTTTATTAAAATATAATGTATTGTTAGTGAATATATGAGATATACAAAAAATACAAATGAAATATACAAATAGAAAATCTAAGGAAAATTGGGGACAATTACAGAAGATTTTAGATATCAACCTTAAGGATATTTTCCGTGTCATCGTATGATAAGGCTTTGAGTCTTTCATTTAGCGTAGATTTTAAAGTGGCCCTGTTCATTTTATGGATTCGCTGTAAATCGTTAAAATGCCTGTAGAGGAATGGCCCGGAATAGCAAACTTGACGACGTGCAAGGGTACTTTTAAAATTTGGTACAGGTGTACGAGGTCGCCTTTTGTGTTGCGGTATAGTCGCGATATCAATATTTTTATGATGACGTAAAACTGCTTTAAGTATGAATAATTATCTAACAGTAAGCAGGCCTGAGGTTTGGTAAAGTGTATTGGTGGAATATCTTCTGGGTTTTCGTAGCATTACCTTTATAACAGCTCGTTGTGCCCTTTCTATTACCAAAATATGAGTTGTAGCAGCACCACCCCAGACCGGAATACAGTAGGTTAGAAGGGATTGACATAGAGCGAAGTAAATCTTTGTCATAAGTTTTAAGTCAGCTGATTCTCTAAGGTTTCGGAAGATGTGAAGGAGTTTACGCACTTTATTACTGAGCGCAGTGATCTGAGGGACCCAGTTTAATTTTTGGTCTATAATAACACCCAGGTTCGTATGTGTTTCCGTTTTAACCAAAAAGGGACAGTCACAAGGAGACTCAATATCCTGGTCACATCTGGCTGCATGGACTTTTAAGAAAAAATCGTCGGGTGCACTCGCGACCTTAGAGGTTCTAAAGCAAATGTACTTCGTTTTTGGTACATTGATGGTTAACAAGTTATTTATTAGCCATGTAGTAACCTTTTTTAGTCCAATTTCGGCATATCGTTGAACTTCAGCCCAGGAACCACCACGAAAGATAAGTGCCGTATCGTCTGCAAAGGCAAGTATACTACCGTTGTCGATTTCCAATTTGCACAAACTATTGACGTACACCAAGAAGAGTACAGGACCCAATGTACTACCTTGCGGTATTCCGTAGCTAATAGTCGAACTGGAACTTAATTTATTAGAGACCCTAACGACCTGGCTTCGGTTAGTCAAGTAATCCTTGAACCACCCTAGAGCAGTGCCCCTAATTCCAAGTGCTTCCAGCTTGGCTAGAAGTAGAGGGATAGACACGGTATCCGGTACATTTTTCGCCTTCCTCAAGAGATTTTGTAATTATATCCGTCAGTGCAATAACAGCATCCTCTGTATTCTTGCCAGAGCGAAAGCCGTATTGATTGTTTTCTAACAAATGTTTGCTTTCCAAGAAATTCATAAGACGATTTTTGACTACCTTCTCAATGATTTTACTAATAACGCTAAGAAGTGAGATCGGTCGGTAATTCGACACCGCGTCTACATCACCTCTCTTATATATGGGGACGACAACCGCATTCTTAAATATAGAGGGGAACCTGCCCACAGTGATACTCAGGTTACACAAATGCGCTATCATTGTACTCAGAATCTTATGGGAATCTTTGACAACAACAGCAGGAATTAAGTCTATACCGGGTGAACTGTTGGTTTTTAAGTTTAGGATAATTTTGTCAACTTCAATATAATCAGTTGGAGACATGTACATTGAATGAACTGGCTCAGAAGTTTTACCTCTAGCTATTAGTTGGGACTCCGAGATGTTTTGATTATTTAAAATTTTCGAAGCAAGTTCGCCACCTACAGATGTGAAGAAATTGTTGATGTGATTAAGTGATTCGTTTTGTGACGGCAGCAATGTAAGTAATGAATCTGCTTGAGTACGATTTTTCTTTATATTGCACAATTTTTTTACCGCTTTCCAGGTACCTTTATTATTTTTATAATTGTCAGCAAATTTGTTCCTATAGTAATCATTTTTTAAATCTTTTGCTTTTTGATTACACATGTTGCGATATTTTATGTAATTAGCTTTAAGTAATAGGTCATCTGTGTGTTTTCTAACAAGAATGTGCATATGATTGCGCCTTTGAAAGCATTTTATAATACCTGGAGTAATCCACGGCTTAAGCGGTCTCTTTTTTTTCCTAAAAGTTATTGTATTTGTATTTAGTGCTATAAGATCTTGTATTGTTTTAACTAAGTAATCCGCTGCTATATCTGGATCATTTATTTCTAAAAATTCTTTCCAGTCTTTATTTTTTATAGCCTCCTTTAATGATTCATAGTTTAATTTATTTCTCGTCAAGGTGCTTACAACCTCAGAGTTTCCGCCTAGTGTGTTGGCAGTAGATAAAAAGAGTGGGTAATGATCTGTCATATCTGATACTAAAACATAGCTTTGAAAAGATCCAACCAATTTACACATATTGTGATCCAGACAGGTATATCCATGAGTAGGGATATCGATAGTTACCTGTAGACCATGGGATCCTATTATTTCTAAATAATCAAGAACATCCGCATCACTAGTATCCAAAGTATCTATGTTGATGTCACCAGTAAGTACTAAGTTTCTTGATCTAGTAGTAATCAATAAAGTATCCAATGAATCAAGAAAAGAGCCTGGGTCTTTAAAGCAGTAGGGACGGTAAATACCAAGAATAGTCATATTGCCAATTTTTGCCGACAAGCAGTTTGCTTCTTTAAGTTCGATTTCTTGAACAGTAGCTTTAACAGAATTCCTAATATACATCATTACGCCATCATTCTGATTATAACTTCTTTTAGTAAAATAATGTGAAAATCCATCTATTGCCGGTGGGATAGAATTCTCATCACACCAACACTCAGTCAAAACCAAAATATGGACATTTATATTGAGTGTAGTAATGTATATCAACAATTTATCTAGATTTTGGTTGCAGCTCCTTATATTCATAGTAATTATATTCAATCTCTTTTCTTTGTCTACGGATATATTTGAAAGGTATACCTCCAGCTGTTTAGGGTCTTCAATTAATTTACAAGTGATGCTACAAGATCTATCAATTTCATCGAAGAGATCTCGACTATCCATAATCAATAACAATAGTAAGATTGTGGTCAGTGATATGGTTTTTCAGAATGTTAACGCTAGAAATAACCGATTTTTTCGTATTAACGGGATTCATGTTAGATAATATGGGAAAGAGATTTAATGAAATTGTTAAACGGACAATTTCCAGTAGGTTGAATAGGGTACATAATTTAAAATAAAATATAATATAAGTATAATAAGATGAAATATGTTCTTCATGCGTTTGTATGAAGCTTGAGCAAGGGCTGTAATGTTTTTTTGTTATCAGTGCTTGTACTTACAGTTACACTTATATATATGACAGCTAAAATACTTATCATACAAAATAATTTTAAAAGTATATGGTTAGTAACTAATACTAGTCATTTCTGTTTTAGCTGTTGTAGTTGGTCTTCAGTTTTAACTAGTATATATGGATCACCTTGCTTTTTACGTAGGTAAATAAGGTCCATTTGAAGTCCAGCAGTAATCGTATCCCATGCTTTTGCGGAACTCTCGCGCAAGAAAATACAGTCTAGACGCATGCGGGGTCAAGTGCTCTGAGAGATATATTTCAGTTTTGGGGCGTTCCAAGCCCAAGTGAGATGAGTTTAACTGCTCGGTCTTATATCTAATGGTGGTAATTCTATGATTTTTAGCTGCTAATAAAAAAAATCCTTTAACTAAGGTAAAGGAAAACTCAGCAATTATCCCTGACTTAGTTTGGTCCGATTTATAAGGCATTCTGTAAACATCCCGCAGTTCTGTGGCCTCCACACTAAGCCCAAGGGAAGTTGACAGCCTTTTGACCATGTCGAAAAGTTTCTCCTTACTCTCTGCCTTTTGCTTAGGGACATTACGAATTTGAATGCTAGTTTTGCGTGATAGTCTTTCTAACGCATCACATTTCCCATCAATATTTTTTATCTCCGTTGCAATTCGGTTGCGGTCTTCTTCCATGTTTGTATGTTAAGTTGGAGATCTTCGACTTTCGCAGTAACAAACTCAATAGATTTTTCTATATCCAAGTTCTTCATATGGGTGGTGTCATTATGACATTTGATTTCCGCTATATGATTTTCTATGACGTCCATACGCGCATTCTGCTGTGTCTGTAACTCGGTAAAAATATCACGCAACTCCTCTCTAATTACTGTTCTCAGGTTTGTCGACTCAATACTAGAAGATTCGTCAGCAACCCGGTGCCTCTTATTATCTCGTTGAGTAACATGAATTAAGTCCTCTAATTGTGTCGGTGTCACTTTGTTTACATCTGTTTCTGACATACTCAATGACTGATTTAAGGGCGGAGAGCGTTGCAGATTAGGCATTATAAGAGTAAGTATAAATAAAGTGTTACCATAAACAGCAATATAAATTAAAGTGCCGTCAAAAACAATAATAAAATAAGCTAGTTATTGAAATATTGGGCCAAGCTACAACCAATAGATCGCTCCGCTTTCGCCTATAAGCTACGGCAAGCGACAAGCCGTCCACAATGCAGTAGGTACGTACATACGCAGTGAAGTGGCAAGCGAGCCTAGTGAGTGACAGTGGCACGATGGCGATGCGTTGCTGCGTTGAACTCGCCAACCTGTTGCCGTCTCAGCTGTTGTCTCTTTTTGTTGCCGCGCGATGCTACCGTTGAGATAGGTTGAGATGCTCTTACGCGTTGTGGGCGCCTGGTACGTGATTCCTTGCGTAGTAGGTAAGACGATCGCGCCGGCTCTCTAGCGCACACTCGGACTCTGGCACTTTATAATTTATATTATCCTAGTACTTCACGAGTTAAAACTTCGAATTATTGATTTTTAAATTAATATTTTATTAAAATGACACTAATTTAATATAGGTTCACGTCTATTCGCTACCGCGGTCCGGGGGGGAGAGCTGGAGACCGATGACATGTATGACACGAGTATATAAAATATCTCGCGATGTCCTCTACAAACGGTTAAGGGATACAACGCCTTAACTCACTTTATCTTTTCATAGTATACATTCGGGAGTAAAATATTCCAGCTTCTGCTAGGTCAAATGTAAAATCTCATTTACATTTTCTCCTTAATATATTTATAAATGCCAACTGAAGTGTACTATTGAATTCTATTTTGTTCTTTTCGTCTTCGTTACTTCGGAATCAAAAGTCTCTGAAGCGTATAGTTTTTCCGTCTCACCTGTCACTAAAATAATGTTTCCATGTCGCTACACTCAAACACAAGTTATTTTACGAATTATGACTTGCCTTTTGTTCTTTATTTAATGTCATCGATCTTACACGGTACACCGTTTAAGATCGGTTTAACTGCCTCCGTGGTTCAGTGGTTAAGGCGTTCGCCTATAGACCCGGGGGTAGTGGTTCGATTCCCACGGGAAGCAAACTTTGTTTAGTTGTTTCCAGTTTGGTTAGGACATTGCAGGCTTGAAACACCTGATTGTCTGATAATGAAGATGTTTCCGTGCTTCGGAAAAAGCTTTAATTTTATATTTTATTTTTATTATAAGATGTGGCCCTTATACAAATGTACGCGAACGAAGTCGCGGTCACAGCTAGAATAATATAAAAACTAAAACTTACAAATATCCATACTATAAGCCAAACTAAAACCCAAGTGTGACGCGTTTGGGAAAAAACTTTGGCCCAAACACAGTTGGTAATAATAGTTAGGAACAATTCCGGTGTAACTTATATTTTATGTACCATGACGTCAAATGAAAATACAGTCGTACGTGGCGCTCATTACTTTACCCTTTGTGAAAGTTTTCATACACGTGTAAGCTCGGTCGGCGGCGAAGCTTTATCGACATGCTACAATTAAACTCGTCAACGGTATTTTAAATTAAATATTAGTTTGAATTTTTTTAGCTTTTAATAATTTATTCATAAACAATAATACATTCCTTGAAACACTATTAATTACATATGACACAATAATAAAAAAAACTTAAATAGCTAATCAAAAATGCCACCCCGAATTGTACCCGGCTCAAAGGTTCCCATTACGCTTGCTGCGTTACCTCTTTGTATGACTATAGAAATTCTTTGAGTCAGGTACCATTCGGAGCGGTAGTCATACCCCCGGTCTCGCAGGCGGCGTCCTATTTCATTAATAAATTGCTTAGCTTCTGCACACCAAGTTCGATAAAATTGAGTATTTATGACACTTTTGTCCAGCCGCCGTCCGCGCAGCTGAGCCAGCCGCACGCACACTATGACTAAGATAGGACGCCGCATATTTTTTATATATTAACATTTGAATTTATATATTAATAATATAACATTAACTAACAACTAGAACTAAGTATAACTGTTTAAATTGTACTTCAACTAAAATTAACATCATCAGGTCTTTTTAGTCTCCACTGCAGGAACTTGACCCTCTCTGTACTACCGGAGCCATATTTGGCCAGAGCAGACAGAGGACTTGGCCTACACTCTCCTCGCTGGCCAGACGGGTTGGAGAGGTCTCATTGATGTTTATGAGACCTTATTATGTTTATTTATTTTAAATTAAGATATAAATTGTAATTTGGGGATTCATACGTAAGGGTTTGGAAACATGGTTGGTTGGTACTGTCACGGCTTCCCATATTTTAGGGAGCCTTTCCCAAGCGGGGAACCCAGCGGGGGGCACTGCGGGACGCGCGGGCAGCTACGTCGACGCGGCCGCGGCTCGCCACGCTCTCTTCCACCCAAGTCAGCGCTGGCGCAAGGACGTATAGATTCGAGAACACTCGCGCGTCACGCGTCCTTTTAAATTGTATCTGTACATAACCTGTGATTTCTGTAACTATCTTTCTTTTGATGCCGCAAGGGTGCGGTTAAATAAGTATTCCTTTATCCAAAAAAATAGTTTTAATTAACTCCTTCGGCATCCTCAACCTGCGTCGGGGCTACAACACGGCGGCTTCGACATATTGGCGACCGTGACAGGACATAAACGGATACAAGAGGAAGGCGCGTATGCTGAGGCTACGACTCGCAGCGGACTATCTACCACGGGAGAAAGGAGCTATCACGACGGGACCTGCATCATTTCATCTGGAGGCCTAACCTAAGTTAAGTGAAGTGCCCATTCCTTTCTACCTACCTATTTTATTCCCCGAGTTCAGTGTGCCTCTCTTTGTGCCAGCGTATTAATACCTATATTTAGGTGCCTACCTTGCATAGGTTCAGCTTTTTCGCAACCTACATGCGTGTACCCATGTATGTACATGGTGCAGGATTACCTAGGTACTTATTAGTGGAATCGAGCATAACTAACTACTATCAAAGGTATCTATTACAAGAGCATATAGCTCATTTAACATGTTTTTTCTAGCTTTGGGTCTAGCACTGCCTATTATTATTGGTTTCAAAATACAGTACCTACAACAACGCTGCGTGTTATTTACGAGTTATATGTGTCTATGTACCTATAGCTGCTTTTGGGTACATAATTCATTGCAATTGCACTATTTCACACTAATCCAACAGCACGCAGGTTTGTACCTACAGCATACAGCTAGCTTTTCATTGTTCGTGTGCACGCGGTAGCCATTTTGTTTTTGCAAACGTGGTCGAGCCACGCCCGTGTCACGCTTGGTACTTACTTACATACCTGTCCTACCTGCCTTGGTGAATACGAATTGGGAATCTCATACCTATCTACGTTTCCAAAAACAATACACACGCATGTTGCACCTAGCTTGAAAGACATATGCCGACTATTTCAGCTCTTCACGCAAGGAAGACGTGAAGCGAAGAGCCTAGATCAAAGGCGTCGGCTGATTTCCTGTCTGTTCTCCGTGGTGACGCTGACGGCACAGCGGTGCAGTGCAGTGCATCACGGCGCATCGTGTCTACCGAGATTCCTGGCACCGGCTGTTGACTGGATTGGGTTCGATTTCTGCACAATTCATTGTTTTTTTACTCCATTTTCAATTAGTGTTGATCGAGTTTTATATACGTACTAGTCGAGTTTATTGATACAATATGCCATTAAGCATGGAAACTGGAGATACCTCCGCAATCAAAAGGGATACCATATTGATTAGGAAGCGGGGTGTACTAAAGGGTCGTTTGACCAAATATGAGCAATATTTGAATACTATTAAAGATTCTGGAATTTCACTCACAGTTCAAAAGGAACTTGAATTAAAGCTCGATGCTATTCAACGTTTAATTTCTGGGTTTGAAGTAATTCAAAATGAAATTGATGAGTTGTCATCTGACATAGACGGAGAAATTGAAGAAAGAGATGCAATAGAATCTCGGATTTTATCATTGCTCGCAAAGGGTCAAGCGATCCTAGACACAAATAGCAAATCGGTTCCCGAGCCAGTGACTGACATAGAGAACCAGTCAGTCAGTCATTGCAGTCATTCAAATTCTATTAAATTATTAAACTGCCCACGTTTGATGGCAACTATCTGACATGGTTGGAATTTAAAGTTTCGAATCTATGATACACAATAATCAAAATATTCCACTAATTAATAAGTTCCATTATCTGCGCTCGGCATTAGAAGGCAGCGCTTCTACAATTTTAAAGTCCATCGAATTTACGAGTAAAAATTATGAGGTTACTGTGTCAGCGTTTCAATAATAATAACATTTTAATTAATAATCATCTAAAAGCCTTGCTCACCATAGAAAACTCTCCCAGGGAGTCATATAAAGCGCTAAAGTTTGTAATAGATCACGTTTCTAAACATCTGAGAGCGCTGAACACGCTCGGTCAACCGACTGATAAGTGGGACACACTGATAATATACATAGTTTCTGCTAGATTAGACACCACAACTGCTAGTAAGTGGGAGGAACATAAAAGTACACTCTCAGAGTTACCTACTTTATATAATTTCTATTCATTTTTACGGTGCCGAGCTGATATTTTGGAAACGTCTTATATTAATCGTTTTGGCGAAAAATCTAATTTTAATCAATCTAAAAATACTAAATCATTCTTTATATCCTCTGATAACAAACCTAGTGGTAATGAATGTCCCTGTTGTAGTCAAGTACACCGCATTTATGATTGTGAGAAGTTTAAGGGTATGACGGTTGATAATAGGGTATCTGAAATTATTAGGCTAAAACTTTGTAAGAATTGCTTGCGTGGTGGCCACATTACTGCTAAATGTCATGCTAAAGGTTCATGTCGCATTTGTAAAAAGTGACATAACTCATTGTTGCATAAGACACAGGTTTCAACTGCTACAGAGCCATCAGTTGATCCAGTTCCTGTATCTCTTTCTGTTTTGTCACCACCGAGTAACCAAGTAAATCAAGTTTTGCTATGCACCGCTCTCGTCAACATTGAATATAATTACAAAATTTATACTGTAAGGGCTTTATTAGATACAGGTAGTCAATTATCATTTTTATCAGAGGATTTAAGAAAACGAATGGGCCTAACTAGTAAGCATGCTAACATTAGTATTGCGGGCATAAACAATTCATTATGTCCCATATCAGGGACACACAATCTTTTAATTAAATCTCGTGTGAATTCATTTAACACTAATGTTACGTTTTTATTTGTCCCATGCATAACTGGATTTTTACCCAATTTGGAGGTCAATATTAATGAACTTCATATACCTAAAAATATTCAACTTGCTGACCCCACCTTTTATAAGCCCTCTAAGGTAGACATGTTACTCGGGTCTGATATTTACTGGGACATTGTAGGGTCCAAACAAATTAAACTAGATAATAATGCAACTGTATTATTAGATTCAAAACTAGGATGGTTGGTGGCAGGTCCCACAGCTAGGACATCGTGTACAGTGCCCCAATTATTTTGTAATTTTTCGAAAGAAATTAAGGACTCTTTGGAGCGTTTCTGGCAGATTGACGAACTGCCTAAGGTCAAGTCTCTCTCCCAAGAGGAGAAACAATGTGAAAATCATTTCAAAGAGAATACCAAGCGGCTTCCTAATGGTAGGTTCTCGGTTATGATACCATTCAAGGAATCGCCTGAGAGTGCATTAGGTGACTCTTATTATTGAGCCAAGAAACGTCTCATTAATTTAGAAAAAAGATTTCATCGTCAACCTGATTTAAAGGCTCAATATAGTTTATTTTTGAAGGAATATGCGGACCTAGGACACTTAACGAAAGTAGATAAGCCACACATTGGCTATTACTTGCCGCATCATGCTGTTCTAAAATTAAAAAGTGAAACAACTCGCCTTAGAATCATATTTGACGGGTCAGCTAAGTCATCCTCTAATAAATCCCTAAATGATATTCAATTAATAGGTCCAGTAGTGCAAAGCGATTTAATTTCTATACTGTTGAGATTTCGTAATTATAAATATGTGCTGACTGCTGACATAGAAAAAATGTACAGGCAGATTGAAATCGACGAGTCGCAACGTCATTGGCAGCTTATATTATGGAGAGATAATGAGGATCAACCTATTCAAGTATTACAATTGAACACTGTCACTTACGGCACAGCATCAGCTCCATTTTTGAGTACTAGGTGTCTTTTACAATTATCTCAGGAGTGCCCTGATAAAGATATTTCTAATATTCTTAAAAACGATTTCTATATCGATGATCTTAGTACAGGAGCCCATGATATTAATGATTTAAAACGAATTTATGAGGGCATAGTATCAACATTAAATTCTGCTTGTTTACCCTTAAGAAAATTACGCTCAAATGTACCTAATTTAATAAATGACAGTGAATCGTCAACTGTATTGGAGTTAAACAAAGATTCTAGTGTTTTAGGACTAAATTGGTCTCCAGCATCCGATACATTAAATTTTCATACTGATATAGATCCACCTTCAAAGGTCACTAAACGCACTATTATTTCAATGACCTGTAAGATATTTGACCCACTAGGAATTTTATGTGCCTGTATAATTGTGCCTAAAATTATATTAAAGGAACTATGGGCGTCTAAACTAGACTGGGATACTCCAGTTCCCGATAACATTGCAAAACGATGGAACAGTTTTATAAACAATCTTCCAATTCTATTTGCCATCAATATACCTAGAAGGGTTTTATGTGACACCCCACATGACATCCAGTTGCATTGTTTTGTTGATGCAAGCCAGCATGCCTTCGCAGCGTGTGTCTATTTGAGGTCTCGGGACAACAGCCAAGAGTTCACTGTACGGCTATTAACTGCGAGAGCACGTGTAGTACCCATGAAACAGCTGACTATTCCTAGGTTAGAGTTGTCAGCAATGTTACTAGGAGCGCGTTTATGTAACAAGGTATTGCAGTCAATTCAGTCATATTCTAATATTACTGAAAAAATTATGTGGTCTGATTCCACCATTGCACTAGCATGGGTTAAGACACCCCCTAGGGATTTAAAAATGTTTGTATGCAACCGTGTAAATGAGATAAATGAACTTACAAATGATTTTATATTTCGTCACATATCTACAGATCAGAACCCAGCTGACTTAGCATCTCGAGGCGTTGAACCCAGTCAACTAAGGTCTTCTTCCCTTTGGTGGCAGGGTCCCTCCTTTCTGAGTGAGGAACAGTGCAATTGGCCTCAGAGTAAATGTCCATCTGTCTCACTACACGAATTGCCTGAACTTAAAAATAAGGAAAACACATTAACGTGTAATTTATTAATTGATAAAGATTCTAAACTTATTAAATTTGATAACTATTCTAATTACTTGAAATTACTAAGAGTATATGCATATGTCTTACGTTTTTAAATAATTGCAATCCTACTAGCACTAAAAGTACTGGTCCCCTTGGCCCTGACGAGATAAAAAATTCATTACATCTATTAGTTAAGTATAGTCAAGCTGAGTCATTTCAAAGAGACATAGTTTTAATTTCAAATAAAAGGAGCTTACCAAGGGCATCTAAATTATTATCTCTTAATCCATTTCTTGACGACAAAGGTTTATTAAGAGTAGGAGGTTGTATTAGCAATTCGGATTACGCATATGACAAAAAACATCCAATGATTTTAGATTCCAAACATTATTTTTGTAAATTAATCATGTCATATGAGCATCATTGTTTGTTTCATGCAGGTCCACAGTTGCTTCTAGCATCTATTCGAGAAAAATTCTGGCCTATACTAGGAAGACATTTAGCTCGTAAAGTAACAAGACACTGTGTCATATGCACTCGTTTTAGAGGTAAAAATGTTTAGCCTATTATGGGTAACCTACCTCCTGAGAGAAATGTACCGGCGTTCCCTTTTTATTATGTCTGAACTGACTATGGGGGACCTTTTAAGATTTCTAGTCGCAAGGGCAGAGGTAGCACTACGTCCAAATGTTATTTATGTTTATTTGTGTGTCTCACTACAAAGGCGGTTCATTTGGAGGTGGTCAGCGAGCTCAGTACACAAGCGTTCCTTCAATGCCTGCGTAGATTTGTTTCACGGCGCGGCAAGCCAGCTAAGATCTTTTGCGATAATGGCACTAATTTTAAGGGAGCAAACAATGAGTTGTGTAGAGTTGTGCGGTCCAGCAAGCAGTCGTTGACGGATTTCGGTACTAGCGATGGTATTAAATTCTTATTTAGCCCTGCGCATTCGCCAAACTTTGGGGGAATTTTTGAAGCCGGCATTAAATCCGCTAAATATCATATGAAACGAATAGTAGGTAGTGCTAGCCTAACTTTTGAGGAACTAACGACCGTATTTGTACAAATTGAGGCTATACTGAACTCTCGCCCACTCACGCCTCTATCATCCGATCCCAACGATCCCTTACCATTGACTCCTGGGCACTTCCTTATAGGGAGACCTCTAACTGCGGTCCCGTCCCTACCAATAATGGCATTGAGATCCAGCAGATTTGAGTTGGTGGAGAAACTTCGGCAGCAATTCTGGGCCCGCTGGAGTCGCGAGTTCGTTGCCGAGTTACAGCAGCGAACGAAGTGGCGCACGCAGCAAGGGTGCCTACGCATCGGTGACATCGTAGTGCTGAAGGACGACCAGCTGCCGCCCATGCAATGGCGGCTCGGGAGGATACAGCAGTTCTACCCGGGGCCTGACGGCGTCAATCGTGTGGCCGACGTCCATACAAGGCAAGGAGTCGTGAGGAGGGCTGTATCAAGAATGTGTCTGCTACCTACTTCAATGTTGTAAGCTACAGCTTGCAACGGGGCCGAGGATGTCACGGCTTCCCATATTTTAGGGAGCCTTTCCCAAGCGGGGAACCCAGCGGGGGGCACTGCGGGACGCGCGGGCAGCTACGTCGACGCGGCCGCGGCTCGCCACGCTCTCTTCCACCCAAGTCAGCGCTGGCGCAAGGATGTATCGATTCGCGAACACTCGCGCGCCACGCGTCCTTTTAAATTGTATCTGTACATAACCTGTGATTTCTGTAACTATCTTTCTTTTGATGCCGCAAGGGTGCGGTTAAATAAGTATTCCTTTATCCAAAAAAATAGTTTTAATTAACTCCTTCGGCATCCTCAACCTGCGTCGAGGCTACAACACGGCGGCTTCGACAGGTACCGTACAAAGAGTAAAAACGGGACTTTTTTACTTAGCACACATTCTGGTACAAACTCTGAGAATATTTCAAGTTAAAATTTATTTCATGGCTAGTTTTATTTAAAAACAGTATTCAAAATAAATAACCCAGCTACAATTAGAATTACCCGACTACGACTAAGAGGTAAGTTATGATTATGTATGATTCTTCATCATCATTTCGTGTAGGTGATACGGTCAATCGCCCACGCACACCCTGGTGTCAGAGTTATTCGGAACCGCCTCTCGTCCTCTGACGTGATTCCTTTAACGACGACCAGGTGGCAACCGGGACCAACAGCTTAACGTACCTTCCAAAGCACGGAATCATCTTTATTATAAGACAATCAGGTGATTCAAGCCTGCAATGTCCTGACAAAACTGGAAACAACTAAACAAAGTATGCTTCCCGTGGAAATCGAACCCACGACCCCCGGGTCAACAGGCAAACGCCTTAACCACTGGACCACGGAGGCAGTTATATATTAATGTGCAGTATAATGATTCATAAAAACAAAGCTTATAAACATCTAAGAGACCTCTCCAACCCGTCTGGCCAGCGTGGAGAGTGTAGGCCAAGTCCTCTGGCTGCTCTGGCCAAGTATGGCCCTAGTAGTACAGAGAGGGTCGTGCTCCTGTAGTGGAGACTAAAAAGGACCTGATGATGATGATAATGTTTAATGATATATCGTAAGAAGTGTCTTAATTATTCGCTAGTACACATAGCCTTCAAATCTTTTTAACATCGGTTCTGTTTGTGTGTAATATATAATCACGTCTTTATTACTTGCGGGATTATTTGTGTAGGAAAAACCCAATTTAACAATCTGTTTGTTCGTCTGAGCCATATCTCCTCGTCTCGGATTACTTCCGTAACTCCATTTCCTTCTTGTCGTCGTTTGGGATTTTGGGATCCTAGCTATTCGTGACTATGCATAATAAGAGCTTAAGTTCCAGTAAATAACGGTTCCAGTAAATAGTTCAGAAATACGTTTCTTTCATAGAGCGCACTATAAGTTTCCGGAATGAATATGAAAAATACTATTAAAGGTACAAAATTAATTTATTGTTTTTCAAAATAATCTCCCTTGGCGTCTATGCACTTTTTCATTCGATGAAACCAGTTTTGAAAACTTTTGTGCCACTTCTCTGTGGTGACCTCTGAAACGTGTTTTTCATACTCCTCGACAGCCTCTTCTGGTGATGAAAATCGTTGACCGCGTAATTGGTTCTTAATTTTTGGGAACAGAAAAAAGTCACAAGGTCTTATTAATCATAATATCAGAAATTGCCGCGGATGAAGTCGCGGGCAACAGCTAGTTGATAATAAAATCAGAAGTACTGTGTACCGTGTAAGGTCAATTGCATCAAATAAAGAACAGTTAAAGGCAGTCATAATTCGAAAATAACTTGTGTTTGAGAGTAGCGACGTAGAAAATATTATTTTAGTGACAGTTGAGACGGAAAAACTATACGCTTTAGAGACTTTTGATCCCGGAATAACGAAGAAGAAATGAAGAAAATAGAATTCAATGATACACCTCAGTTGGCATTTGTAAATATATTAAGGAGAAAATCTAAACAGATTTTTTATTTGACCTAGCTGGAATATTATTTTACCTGATGAATTGTAAAAACATGTTAATAATGAAATGTAGTAAAAATCAAGTGTATTATATCATTTACGTAAGTAAATAATTATAAACGGACTAATCACACAGATTGAGCTAGCCCCAAAGTAAGTTTGAGACTTGTGTTATGGGATACAAACTCATACATACATACATACATATTATCACGTCTTTATCCCTTACGGGTTAGACAGAGTTGTTCAGTGATGGGTTGCTAGCCGCAACGCCTAATGTCTTTCTTTAGATTTTCGCCCATTCCCTTGACCGACTTCTATGGTCCGCGCGGGAAGAGAAGCAGCTGGTACATTGTTTTTTCGTTTCTCCTAGACCAGTAGGTATGGATACTAATTCAACGATACTATATTTTTTTAATAAATCTATCATCCAAAGCCCAGGCCTATTTGAAAAGGACCGTTTTCCATCTTGACCTAACCGGGGATCAAACCCGGGACCTCCGGTGTCGTTAATACGAAAAACTTTTCCTATCCAATGGAGTGTTACGGGACAAGGACGCTGTCAGATATGAGCACCTACATGGGTTCTGAATAAAGGCACTATTCCATAGGATTGTCATTTCCTTTCCTTACCCCAACCCAATTTCGTGACCGTATAAAAATCCGCATTGATTATTGCAGTTGTTCATGTAAATGCAAGGCGACTTAGGAAATACAAGCTAAACAAAGCTTATAAACATCTAAGACACCTCTCCAACCCGTCTGGCCAGCTTGGAGAGTGTAGGCCAAGTCCTCTGGCTGCTCTAGCCAAGTATGGTCCTAGTAGGGTCGTGCTCCTGTAGTGGAGACTAAAAAGGACCTGATGATGATGTGAATGCAGACGTCTTAATCGATGCGGATAATCCGCAATTGCGATGCGGATGAGGGTGCGGATATAATTTGCAACAAATCAACAACTCTGACATTCCCACTCGGCTTTTGAGTTGCTCGTATGCTCGTATGCTCGTTTGTGACTGAAAATGATTTAAACAATGACTTAATGATTAATTGCCTCCGTGGTCCAGTGGTCAAGGCGTTTGCCTGTAGACCCGGGGGTCGTGGGTTCGATTCCCACGGGAAGCATACTTAGTTAAGTTGTTTCCAGTTTGGTTAGGACATTGCAGGCTTGAATCACCTGATTGTCTGATAATAAAGATGATTCCGTGCTCGGAAGGCACGTTAAGCCGTTGGTCCCGGCTGCCATCTGGTAGTTGTTAAAGGAACCACATCAGAGGCCGAGAGGCGGTCCCGAAGAACTCTGACACCAGGGTGAGCATGGTCGATAGACCGTGACAACTACACGAAATGATGATGATTGGACCGCAAAGTAGTGAAGATGCACCGTTTTAACATTAAAACTCATGAAAGTCATGTTTGCATCTAATTAGTCCTTAATTATACGCCATTAAAATCCTCGCGCTTTACCGTACGTCGGAATTTTGGCAAATTTCGCTCTTCCACATTACTGAATTTGTCTCGCATAAATTAATTATACTTAAAAGCATCACAGCCGCGGTAGGAATATTTAAGTTTATTCTTTTTTGTGATAATTAACTCATTAAAAAGTAAAATTACTGAATTTTAATTAATTAACAACATTGAAAAAAGTGTCTCATTCCACGTACAAGCGATAGAGAGGCACCATCGGCCTAAGCGTTGAGCTTGTGACGCATCTATCTCTCCTCCACTGTTATCATGTAAAATGATCGTCCCTAAATCGAGCAAATTTTTTTTTTCAGGTTTCTTACTTTAATTCTGGGGTATAAGTTTTACATACGCGTATTGAGTCGCCTGTACCTCGAATCGCTATGTAGGAGTTATTAATTTTTTTCCCGGTATATGATATTTAACGCAGTTAATGTCACATATTTTTTACTTAATACATATAGCAAAACATTAGTTATAATATTACTTTCTTTAAAATTGTATCGTATATAACGTACTTTAAATATAAGGTGGGAGAAAAAGCTTTTGTATTTTCTATACCTACATAAAGTCGTAATCAAATATCTTTAAATATGCGGTAACCATCTGCTGGTTTTGGTACCATTAGAAAGATAATACTTTTAAGGAATAGGTAAATATATAAAAACGTTGATAATTTGTCGACATATTTCAACTTAATTCTTACTAGGACTGCAGTATGTTCATAAACATAGGTCGCGGATGAAATTGATATGTTAACGGAAATACTGCAGTGCCAGTAAAACTAATACAAATTTGGTTAAAGCTTTTTTTGTATGATCTGATAAAATCTCTAGCTCTCTATAAAATACATACGGACAAATCACACAGATTGAGCTAGCCCCAAAGAAAGTTCGAGACTTGTGTTATGGGATACTAACTCAACAATACTATATTTAAACATCCAAGACCCAGGCCAGTCTGAAAAAGATCATTCCATCTTGACCTGACCGGGGATCGAACCCGGGCACTCTCGTGTCGCAGGCTGGCATGTTAACCACTGCGCCACTAAATAATAATAATTATAAGCGAATCATTTGTATATCAACCTAATATTTATTCGCTCATAACATCTGCAATGATAAAGTGTAATGAGATTCACGTGTGCCGCATGAACGGCTATTCAAATTTAATCATTGCTTATGCAAATTGAAGTGTGCGAAGGTTATTGGCAATTCAGCGACATCTGGCGGAATTCTGCTGTACACGACATGTCAAAAAAATTGTGTAATGGTTTTGAACTTCATGTTTGTGCGTTACTTTATTCCACCAATTTTTGAAGTTATAAAATCTTACACTATACCACTAATATGTTATTTATATGACGATTACGCGACTCTAATACGACACTCGGAACCACGTCAGAGACCGAGAGGCGGTGCCAAAGAACTTTGACACCAGGATGTGCGTGGTCGATTGACCGTGTCACCTACACGAAATGATAACAAAAAATAAGACTAAATAGCCTAAAAAGTTCAAAAGAATAAATTATATTAAATACTTTGTTGTGACTCAAAGAATTATAATATACTAGCTTTTGCCCGCGGCTCCACCGGCGTTAGTGTCGATTATAGAAGAATAGAATAGAATAGAATATTTTTTATTGCAACACAAAATAAAACTTAAACAAAAGAAAATACACAAAGAAAATGCATAGAACATATGTGCCAACAGTGTTACAAAAGGTGACGACTCAGCGTTACGCTGGACTAATAGGTACCCTATGTCCTTCCCTAGGCCTCGAACTATTCTCATACAAAATTTTATCCAAATTGGTTCAATGGTTGAAGCGTGAAAAGAAGACAGACAGAGTTACTTTCGAATTTATAATATTAGTATGGAAGTATGGATTTGTAAACTCATTATGTTTACATAAAAGTTGAAAACAAAAATTTATTAATGAAACAAGAAGATTCTACAAAGTTTTTAATTAACAGCTTAGTAAACGAAGCCTTGTCAGTCTGCGTAATTATCTATGCAAGTTAATTTCTAAGAAAACCAATCTTCGCGTGTTTTGTACTTTAATTATTGTATAAATGAAGCGCTAGACTGTTATAATGAGATTTCTTTTATATTTTCAACGACTTCAATTCTATTAACGGACACATTTTAAATAAACAAGTGCCTTTGAACTTTTGATTTGAATTTTTATGCGTAATTTCTTTCTTGTGATATAGCTAAGTAGTTTTTAAAAGGTTTTAAGCAGCTTTGTACTCGTATATAGGTCTTTTTAAATAAATTATTTTTTGTAGGGTTCTATATCCAAAGGGTAAAATCGGGACTATATTAAGAAAACTAGAGAAATCACACAGATTGAGCTAGCCCCAAAGTAAGTTCGTGACTTGTGTTATGGCATGCTTATTCAACGATACTATATTTTATAAAAAATACATATATAGATAAACATCTTAGACCCAGGCCAATCTAAAAAAACATTTTCCAACTTGAACTGACCGGGGATCAAACCCGGGAACCCTCGTGTCGTAGGCTGGCGTGTTATCCACTGCGCCACGGAGCTCGCCTATCTTACCTAATTAACCTAATATTAATGGAGTTTCATCGGGTTTCTGTTTCAGTGCATTAGACTAATCGTGCAATTTGTCTGCTGTTAAAATATGGGGCATCGTTCCAGAACTATTCTACCGCAGGTCTGTTACCGAGATAATTTAAATTGCGATAAATCAGAGACATTGAGAGGATGGTTGGCAGTTACCACCAGCTTGGGATCCGGTTTTCAAATTAATACTATTTCAAGCTTAGTAAAAAGACTGTAAGACCTCCGGACACCGTGAGCTAATATTACGTACATCCGGAACGTTATCAATAAATATGGTAGGCGGTTGTTTTGCATAGTTCTTATAACATAATAGATAAATGTAAACTTAGTCTACCTCCGAACTGTGAACACGAAAACTGTAAAGTATTTGAAAAGTGGTGAAATAATAAAGTAACCCGCCTGCCAAGCGTGGTGAGTATGGCAATATCCTCCCATGGAGCGAAGAACCCTTGAGAGAGGACTTCACCCATCAGTGGACTTCTCACATAAAGGATAATAAGTCGTGAGCTAGATTGTTAAAAATTAAGCGTTCTCATACAAATTGCCTAGTTACGTAGCTGAAAACGTTTTTTTTTTTTTACTAAAAATTGAATTAGGCATTTGTCTCCCATCTTACCTGATGGTAAGTGACGATGAAGACGAGGATTTTACATGCCTATCCAAGAGATACCCATTTATTCTACTTTTGAATGTCCCGGGACTGTACTTGTTTGGGAATATAGACGCAGGCAGTTCATTCCACACCTTAGCTACTCGAACCAAAAAGGAACTGTCAAAGCGTTTAGTTCGACTCTTGTATCGTTCTTCCAGTACCTCTCGTTTAATTTCAAAAGTATAAGAACTAGAATGTGATCTGATCGGGCTCGTGTCTGGTTGTTTTGATTGAGTTCATTGGCTAAGATAACGTCATTTGTCTGCTGATAAAACCGCTTGGCATCGTGCTAGAACTATTCTACTGCAAGTATGTTACCCAGACAATTCAAATTGCGAAAAATCAGAGACATTGTGGATTAACAGATCGCATATGTAAGTTATAATAATTCTTATTCTTCCCCAGTTTTAAAGTAAAGTGGTGAAATAATAAAGTAATTTAATTTAAAAGATACAATTGTGAATTAGCAGATCGTATAAGATGTACCAAATCTATCAAATCTTATATTTTCTCAGCTTAAAAAAGCCTCCAATGTACAGCAGCGTCGAAAGCACAAGAAGCCAAAGAAACAGCACTCGCCAACCCGCCTGCCAAGCGTGGTGAGTATGGCAATATCCTCCCATGGAGCGAAGAACCCTTGAGAGAGGACTTCACCCATCAGTGGACTTCTCACATAAAGGATAATAAGTCGTGAGCTAGATTGTTAAAAATTAAGCGTTCTCATACAAATTGCCTAGTTACGTAGCTGAAAACGTTTTTTTTTTTTTACTAAAAATTGAATTAGGCATTTGTCTCCCATCTTACCTGATGGTAAGTGACGATGAAGACGAGGATTTTACATGCCTATCCAAGAGATACCCATTTATTCTACTTTTGAATGTCCCGGGACTGTACTTGTTTGGGAATATAGACGCAGGCAGTTCATTCCACACCTTAGCTACTCGAACCAAAAAGGAACTGTCAAAGCGTTTAGTTCGACTCTTGTATCGTTCTTCCAGTACCTCTCGTTTAATTTCAAAAGTATAAGAACTAGAATGTGATCTGATCGGGCTCGTGTCTGGTTGTTTTGATTGAGTTCATTGGCTAAGATAACGTCATTTGTCTGCTGATAAAACCGCTTGGCATCGTGCTAGAACTATTCTACTGCAAGTATGTTACCCAGACAATTCAAATTGCGAAAAATCAGAGACATTGTGGATTAACAGATCGCATATGTAAGTTATAATAATTCTTATTCTTCCCCAGTTTTAAAGTAAAGTGGTGAAATAATAAAGTAATTTAATTTAAAAGATACAATTGTGAATTAGCAGATCGTATAAGATGTACCAAATCTATCAAATCTTATATTTTCTCAGCTTAAAAAAGCCTCCAATGTACAGCAGCGTCGAAAGCACAAGAAGCCAAAGAAACAGCACTCGCCAACCCGCCTGCCAAGCGTGGTGAGTATGGCAATATCCTCCCATGGAGCGAAGAACCCTTGAGAGAGGACTTCACCCATCAGTGGACTTCTCACATAAAGGATAATAAGTCGTGAGCTAGATTGTTAAAAATTAAGCGTTCTCATACAAATTGCCTAGTTACGTAGCTGAACACATTTTTTTTTTTTTTTTTACTAAAAATTGAATTAGGCATTTGTCTCCCATCTCACCTGATGGTAAGTGACGATGAAGACGAGGATTTTACATGCCTATCCAAGAGATACCCATTTATTCTACTTTTGAATGTCCCGGGACTGTACTTGTTTGGGAATATAGACGCAGGCAGTTCATTCCACACCTTAGCTACTCGAACCAAAAAGGAACTGTCAAAGCGTTTAGTTCGACTCTTGTATGGTTCTTCCAGTACCTCTGGTTTAATTTCAAAAGTATAAGAACTAGAATGTGATCTGATCGGGCTCGTGTCTGGTTGTTTTGATTGAGTTCATTGGCTAAGATAACGTCATTTGTCTGCTGATAAAACCGCTTGGCATCGTGCTAGAACTATTCTACTGCAAGTATGTTACCCAGACAATTCAAATTGCGAAAAGTCAGAGACATTGTGGATTAACAGATCGCATATGTAGGTTATAATAATTCTTATTTTTCCCCAATTTTAAATGCTTTCGATGGGCAGCAGCGTTGGAAGCACGAGAAGCCAATGAAACTGCGCTCGCCAAGCCGCCTGCCAACCGTGGTGAAATATGGTGAGTATGGCTGGTACACAACTTATAACGACTGGAATGATGATGATTATGATAAATTGTAAACACATTCCATACAAATTGCCTGGTAGGCTGAACACTACTCAGTTCATCTGGTTTTACTTCCAAGTCTAACAACGAATGAGGTCTGATCGAGCTTCTGTTTGAGTACATTAGCAATATTGCGTTATTTGTCTGCAATGCATGAATTTAAAGATACATTGTGTGTGAGGTGATTGTATAAAATGTAAAAAAAGCCATCAAATATTATCTTTTCCTAGCTTAAAAATCCCTACGATGGGCAGCAACGTCGGAATATTAAGAAGCCAAAAGCGCTTTCCAACCCGCCTGCCAAGCGTAGTGAGTATGGCAATATCTTGGATGGATATTGATCGGAGAATCCTTGAGAAAGGCCTTTGTCTAGCGGACGACTTCTTACGGCTAAAATCATGATGATGATGATAAACTGTTATCTAGATCGTTAAAAAGTACCTATTCTCATAAAAAGACCTGGTTAGCTGAACACTTTGCATGAAATATTTTTTCAGTACACTTCAAAAATCTAACAACGACTCATTCGCCGAATCGGGCTTCTGTTCGAGTCCATTAGCAAGATCGTGTTATTTGACAGCTAATCAAACTGTTTGGCATCCTGCCAAAACTATTCCACCGTGGGTCTGTAAACCAGACATTCATGCCCCTTCTCCCTTGAAAAAAATCAAGTTTCCGAGAAAGAGTATTTATTTTTTTTATTTACAAAACTTTATTGAGCATTAACAGCTACAACACACACACGCCTCTAACCATCACAATGCTTTGTTCTTTTTATTTATAAGAATTAGCTTATCCTCCTACCAGGAGTCAGTGTACTCATATTTCGAAACTACCACGATACAGGCAATTGACTAGCTCCGTCGCGCAGCGGTCAACACGCCAGCCTGCGAGACGGAGTGACCCGGTTCGATCCTCGGCCAGATCAAGATGGAAAATGATCTTTTTCAGATTGGCCTGGGTCTTGGTTGTGTATCTATATATGTATTTGTTATAAAATATAGTATCGTTGAGTTAGTATCCCATACGGATTTGTCCGTATATATTTATTTTATTATATATTTATTTTATAATACAGGCAACGTGGAAGTCACAGTTCGTGGAAGTCAATTGATATATTAGAAATAAAAAAAGTATTATCATTATATATCTGAATATTGATGAAACTCGTCGTCGTCATCAACCTATGTAATTTCCGTAACCAAGAGGTGTTCGTAATTCCACAATACTTCGCAACAATGCCTCTGAGCGGTGTAATTCTATTTATAAGTAATATTTTACCGCAGTAGCAAAAACAGGAGGCTCCCCTCCCCCTTGGAGAAAATCAAAAAGCGTTTAACGGAATATTCTGTGTAAATTTGCCCATAATGACTTAAAACGTGTTCCCGTTTCGGTGGTTATCGTCCTCATTTGAAGTTTCATTGGTGAATAAATATTTTTGTTTTCAATGTAAAAACGTACTAGCTTTTTATTTCTTTGCAAATTGAAAAGCTGGTCGACTCTTCTCCTCAACGGCTTGGCCGATAGTCGCAGGTATGGCGTTGAGTACACGCGACGGGTCTCCGAGCTACTTGCTTTTCCCCATTCATCCGCTTTTTCCATCATGGGAAGCAGCGTCGGAAACAAAAAAAGTTTAAAAAATCGCACTCGCCAATCAGATTACAAAGCGTGGTGAGTATGACAATATACTTCCATGGAACGAAGAATTCTTGGACAAGGTCTAATGTCTCCAGCAGTGAATGATGAACCTAGATGTAAGTACCTTCCCATTGTGTCAAAAATAAAGAGCTATGCATAATATCCCAGTTACCTGAAAACAGAACAATTCCCGCTTGTATCCGCCATTGCGTTAGATTAATTGCTCACATTCTCACAGAATAATTTGTTTATTACTGAAATGCTAATGAACGCGTGTGATATCATGCAAGGTTTGCTTCCTATGTACTCGTAGCTTTAGACCCAAGGCAGTAAAAACTTAGTCAGACTAACATGTCAGATTTTTCACCCGCTTATACTTATAAGCCTTTTTCTCAGCTTAAAATGCTCCAGGATAGCAGCGCTGGAAGCTTAAGAAGCCAAAAATACTGCGCTCGCCAATCCCAGGCGGGTTGACGAGTGCAAGCGTGGTGAGTATCGCATTATCCATAGCTATCTTTATCTAGGTAGTTGAAGGTAAAATATAAACTAATGAGATTTAAAAGAAGTAAGGTAAATCAAAATAAACTCAGAGTAAATTGTTTAAAAGAGGTAAATTTGCAGAACCGTCATAGTGAGGACGTTAGTAAATGTTTATAGTAGACGTAGGTGAGACTAATAAGGTATTTATAAAAGGAGAGGATATGTAATTGAGTGTATTGGGTGAGGGTATGTGTATAATTTACATAGGTTAGTTTGCTTAAGCGAGGGAAACTCAAATTGCGGTTCCGAAGAACTCTAACACTAGGATGTGTATGGTCGATTGACCGCGACACCTGCACGAAATGATGATGATTACGTCAGTTGTATGTACTATTTAACATCTCACCGTACCACCGCCAGTCCTCCGTTAATAGTATCTTCCTATTATATGTATGATAGTATTGTTCCCTACGTATAGTCATTATCATCATCATCATCAGGTCTTTTTAGTCTTCACTGCAAGAGCATCCTATCTGTACTACCGGAGCAATACTTGGCCAGAGCAGACAGAGGATTTGGCCTATACTCTCCTCGCTGGTCAGACATGAATGAGACCCCTTCAACCATGAAGGGGTCTCATTGATGTTTGTGAGCTTTGTTTAGCTTGTATTTCCTAAGTCGCCTTCTACGACATCCACGGGAAGACTTGGAGTAGTTCTATTCTACTCTGCCGGATACCACACGGCTACTATAGCATAAGCTATAGCATAAATGCTTTATACCAATTACTGAAATAGGATATTCTATGATTTTCATATATTATTTATATGAGGGTCGTGCTCCTGTAGTGGAGACTAAAAAGGACCTGATGATGATGATGATGATGATGATGATTTTCATTGAATAGTTCGAAAGTCAAAATTATATTATCTCTAAAGTAATTCATATTTTATACGATGAAAGTAAGTCAAAGTCAAAGTTTTATTCATCGTAAGATATTTTAAATATCATTTTGTACATAAAATATATATACAATTTAAATATAAAATAATTAAACTAATGCTACAACTAAAAATAAATAAAAAATAATATATGTTTACAAATAAAATAGTCCGGGTAAATCGTTGCCTTGCGGTTGCGTGCCCAGAAGGCTGACAGCATTGCCACATTGGATGGCAATGCTGATCTTTTGGCCAAGGTATAGACCAGCCTTCTGGTCACGGGTCACCGATAAATAAATAATAATAAATAAATATATACAGACAAATCACACAGATTGAGCTAGCCCCAAAGTAAGTTCGAGACTTGTGTTATGGGTTACTAACTCAACGATGAAAGTATTTTTTTTTACGTACTAAAGTTTGACGTTTCCGTAATGAGCATATTTAAAGTTCCCTTTTTTAGCAGCTTTCAAATTTAAATACCTGTAGTAAAAAGTTTATATTTTTGTAAAGCTTATCTACTTGACATGTAAATAAAATATATAATAATATTTTTTATTCAGATATATAAATAGTAAACAACATATAAAGGGAAAAATAAGGTATTTTCAAACTTCGTCGAAGCTTTTACTGTTACCGACATTCGCCGATGCTTCGAATTCAACATTAATTTAGAGTTTAGGTATTCATTAAAAGCATATAAAAAAATAGCTGCTCGTTTTTGCTTTTTACATTATAACGTAAACATAATTAAAAAAAAAACTACTTACTCATAAAAATCATATATACAAAAACAAAATGAAAACATATATGCATATCGTCAAATATATACCATTTTAAAATATTGTGACTTTTCTTGATCAAAAAAACGGTTTTCTGTTTCTGCAAAAGTAATATAATATTAAAAGTAATATAAACAGTATATATCACTTTATATTACTGCAAAATTTAATAACTCTATCTTTAAAATTGACAGAGTTACAGATTTTTGATACCGAAACATACCCAGATATTCCACAGTGCGTCGCGCCGGTCGGCGACATACGAATGGAAAAGAAAATGAATGGAAAAACAAGCCTTTGTCCAGCAGTGGGACATAACATCTACATGCTTGGAAAATATCGGTGGGAAAAGGGGAGGAAACAATTAGGCTTAAAAGGACTATCGGCCCTACTATTCAGAATGGAAACGTGTGAGAAGTTAATTACGTCCTGCGAATTCATTATAACGTTATCAACGTCACACAATGAATACGGGTAGGGTAATATGGAGAAAGTTTTGGTGGAGGAATATAACCACCAAATATTAAGAAAAAAATGCTTTTCGTAGAGATCGTCCCAACTTAAATTGGAGACCTCGCTCGCTTCGCTCGCTCGTTCAATTACGGATGAGTACGGGTAATATGGAAAAAAATTTTGGGGATGAATATAACCACCGAATATTAAGAAAAAAATGCTTTTCTATGAGATATTCAGGATTATTAGTCTTGACTACCTGTACACTTTCTGACGGAATTGCATCGCCAAATAGAATATACTTATGTCAGAATAAATAAGAAGATATACAAAAAAGATAACTTATGAAAAAAACTAAGACTTCCAATGAAAATTAGACCAGCTGATCGGTAAATTTATATGGCAGGTCTATTTCTTTTAAATTTCTTCTTGTGGATCTATATTCAATCAGGAATTCTAATTCAAACATTATTTTGAATTGGAATCCAAAATCATACATAGGATTATGACAGCCAAAATATCCTAATCCTAACTAATATTATAAATGCGAAAGTAAGTTTGTTTGTTTGTTACGCTTTCACGTTGTAACTTCTGAACAGACCATCATGAAATTTTGCATACACGTTATCTGGGGTACGGAGAAGGATATATGGTACATTTTATCCCGGGAAATGCTGTTCCCGAGGGATTGACATTGACGCGCGCGGAGACGCGGGCGAAAGCTAGTTTTTTTTTAAAATATCCGCAAATGTAAATAAATTCTACGTATTACTCCTCTTCTTCTATTACCAAGATAACAAATGTGCAATAATCTTGTTTGAAAATCAACTATTATGTAAGAAGCACTTATTGTAAAATGAGTTGAATCAAATACCTCACTTGTAAAAGTCGGGTAGTTGTGTTAGGTGACGTAAGCCTTAAAAGTATAACGGGAATTGGATATAGTAAAGAATTTCGGCGCCGAGATTGAACCATGCGGTAGCTCAGATGGCAGAGCGTAGGTCGTACATAGACCTAGGTCGCTCAAGTCCCGCTCTCATTAAGTTTTTTCATCATATTTTGACAGCCCCGTGGCGCAGTGGTTAACATGCCAGCCTGCGACACGGAGTGCCCGGGTTCGATCCCTGGCCAGGACAAGATGGAAAATGATCTTTTTCAGATTGGCCTGGGTCTTGGATGTTTATCTATATATGTATTTGTTATAAAATATAGTATCGTTGAGTTAGTATCCCATAACACAAGTCTCGAACTTACCTTGGGGCTAGCTCAATCTGTGTGATTTGTCCATATATATTTATATATATTTATTTATTTATTTTATTTCTTAATTTATTAAGAGTATATCTAAATAGCATTGTGAGTGAATGCAAAATAAAATACTTATAAAAAAATCGTTTATCGCCTAATAATTCGGCCTCATTGGGGTTCTGTACCGCGCAATTAGGGCTCTACAGAAGGTGAGTCATGAACTGACTGGCACCGCAGTCACACAAATTGTTGTTCGAGAAACCTCACCTAACTTTGTTGAGCTCCGTGGCGCAGTGGTCAACATGCCAGCCTGCGACACGAGAGTGCCCGGGTTCGATCCCCGGCCAGGTCAAGATGGAAAATGATCTTTTTCAGATTAGCGTGGGTTTAGGATGTTTATCTATATATGTATTTGTTATAAAATATAGTATCGTTGAATTAGTATCCCATAACACAAGTCTCGAACTACTTTGGGGCTGGCTCAATCTGTGTGATTTGTCCGTATATATTTATTTATTATTTAACGCTGTTTTCTCGACGTTTTCTAACACCAACCCGGAGTCGATCTTACAGCCCACGAAAGATCTGTTCCGAGTGGAGGTTTCTCAGCAGGTGGAATATTGGAAGGATTGGGACCGGGTATAACAATAAAACTTTTTGTGTCTTCGTGAATGACCGTCAAAGTGTTAACACGTTGATATTATTCTTCACTTCAGGAATAATCGGCTATTAAGGCGCTGTGCATCAGAAGAATACCGTAAAACAACTATTTTTTCGTCGCGCAGTTAGCCTTATTTTTCATGGAATACTAGCATGAAAAAAATATGAAGTACAGTTCAAAGATCAAAATAAATGGTAACATCAAAATATTTTTAAAAAGATATTTTAAATCTAGCTAAATAAAATCGTAAAAAAACTATATCCAGAAAAGGTTTCGTCGCGAATTACTAGATTTTTTCAGCGACAACTACCAACTTTTATACGTCTACAAAAAGTATAACTAAATGATCAAGATGGATACCTAAAAAGAATACAACATTTGGTTATAATTATTGAAATATTATATTTAAAGTGAAAATTAACACTAAAATGGCAGACACGGGTTTAAACTGAGACTGATGACATGTATGACACGAGTATATAAAATATCTCGCGATGTCCGCTACAAACGGTTAAGGGATACAGCGCCGTACTTCCGATATCTATGGCTATTTCCGATTTTATATTCTCGGTAAACATAATAACCGTCTTATGAGGAAATTTCGCGGCACGTTTGAATTTCTGGAGGTATCTTTAGAGCGAGCGTGATGCGTGTGCAAAAACGTGACGCTCAGGGCTACGTTATTATAATATTTTTGTTTATTCTTATACACGGAAACGCGACGTGACGCAACGTGTTATCTGAGTTGTTATAATAATAATCACACGGAAGTTCCTCAGTTCTTCGACACTTACGTCAACTTACATACAATAAGTTCCCCCTCTTACGCTTGGCTTTGGCCCGCGTATTTAGCGTATGGGTATACGCTAAAATAAAGTATAAAGAGGGTTCTTTGCGAGGAGAAAAAATTTATAAACAGAATAATAATAATAATCGTTTATTTCAGATATGCATCCATAATTTGCTTACAAAATATTTTAAAAAGAAAAATGAAATGAAATGAAATTAAAATTTATTTATTTGTGCCAAGATGGATTCTCATCCAGTTTTTATATATAGGATTGTCCATCTTAGCACTCAAAGTCTTTAGGATGCCGCTGCCACTGTCCCGGCAGCGACGCATCAGGGAGGCCGTTCGTTTGCGTATAATGGCGTAAAAGTCATCCGTACGCGCTTCGGCAAACATTCCTGACGCACTACAGTATCGGGCAAGTCTCAGCAACATCCTAAAACTGTGAAGGCTCGACCATCCCGACGCTCTAGCCGAGTTCCACATATAAAGATGGTAGGGAGAGCACAAGACGAACACACAGAACACAGCTAATAACTTTATTATAATCTTTGCTTTACAACTTCGATAAATTAATAACGAGACTTATGCTCTAAGATATGGTAATAAACTCAAAGATATTAGTAGACTGAAAGATGTTAACAGATTGAAAGGTGGTAGCAGACTGAAGAATGAGTGATGAGAGAGAGACAAAGTAATCTAAGAAGGGAATGGAATGAAATTTGAATTAAAATAAGGAATGAAAAATGGACAGGATGAAAGAAATTAGGTTGGATGAGATGCAGCATGCAGGTGGCATGCTGCAACGTTACAAAACTATTATTATACTGGACGCGTAGGGCATTGTAAGTCCTTTTTGTAAAGCTGACCCACAGTTATGTAAGTAAAAAGAATGCTTGTCTGTAAAGTCGGCTTACGGACGATACGTGATAATGGTGGAAGAGAGATAGATGCCTCAGAAGCCGAACGCTTAGGCCCATCATGTCTCTCTATCGCTTGTTCCGCGCTCTCACTTGCAATAATTGAAATCATCCTTTGAACATGAAACTTACAAAAGTTTTATGGCAAAATAAATATGGCAACATTTATTCTTTTTTTATATTTCGGAGAAGCTAATCTCCAAAATGTGACAAAATAACTCACCTGTGGTTAGTGATCACCGCTGCCTATGGACAACTGAAACACCAGGGTGTGAAAGGAGCGTTGTCGACCTTTTATGGAGGAGGGGGGAGGACATGGGCAGAAGAGAATGGGGGGTAGGGTAGAAAGACGGCTTCCGGATCTCTCACTCATTGAACGAAGCACAGAAGCGGTAAAGCTTCTTCTCAAACGTAGATTTTCTGTGAGTGTGTGGTATTTCCCCGAATCATGCTTCTAGCAAAAATAAATTTTGCCGGTGGCGTGGCTCTACCACGCCTAAACCTTTTAGCATCCTCATGGAATCCACATAATTCCTCGCAACTCAGGACACGAAGAACAAGCTACTAAATTCTGCCCAGACATAACTCCCAACCGCCGTCAAGTTTGAACAACAGTGACCTCATCTAAACTTTGCCCGATCTTACACACACACGAACGTTGACATACCACATGTTGAACAACTTTGTCGCGACGTCTGTCTTCGTAAATTGAAACAAACATACGTACACTGTGTTGTTTTCGACAGTAATTACTTCGTTTTATATTCACAAAGTTAAAAGACTTACCCGGGCACCCTCGTATCGCAAGCTGGCGTTTTAACCACTGAGCCACGGAGCTGTCATATTATTATCTCTTCTCTATCTCTTCTATTCTCAGGTACGTCACGTTCGTATTCCTAAAGCCGCATGGAGGAATTTTCGATCAGATCACGTGTCCTGACGCGAGCCTAACATATTTTACCCACCCCAAAAAGTGCACAACTCCGGTAAAGAAGTGGTCACTGGTCACGTGTCCGTCTTACGAATTTTCGATCAGGATTACCCATCTCAAAAACTGCACAACGACGCTAAAGAATCTACACTTCAAAAATATTTAGTAAAAGCGTAATTGCTTTATTCTCAACAAAACGTTGGTCAAATAGGGAAGTATACGGCTGGAATGGCTATCCTTTGTCAGCCGGAATCATTTTAAATTAGACGCCATGTCGAGAATAAGACTGCCTTGTTTTCCAACTAATTAAATTCTGTGATTTCGATGTTTTGTGAGTTCTTATTTAAATATATTAAGTACCTGGGCGACCGGTTATTACTATTTATTGTAATGTGGTGGTATTTAGGTGATAATCTATATTTATGAGAAATATATATTGTTATCTTAAACATTAACTACATCTTTTAACTCGTTTATAAACAATTTAAAAAGAATATAAACTTGAACAAACATATGAAAAAAAAAAAACAAAAGTAAGTCACCGAGCGGGATCCGAACCCTATACTCGTTTCTTGCAATACGCGTCTTAGCCCGCTGGACCAGACGTACTGTGCCTGCCAGGACGAAATTAGCGACCATATTCTGCGTGGAAAGAAAACGCATGAAAACTCGAAAACACGCGTTTTCCCAAACATAAGACTAATCTAGATCGATTGTTTACCCCCGAAAACCCCCATATACCAAATTTCAGCGAAATCGTTAGAGCCGTTTCCGAGATAATAGAAATCAATTAATATACATACATATAAATAAATATTTTAATAGCAAAAAACATCCACTAACATCACATATTTCAAAAAATACGCGAAAACGGCTTATCAAGGTGTACACCTGGAGCATTGCTCTTTACAGCTGCGAGACGTGGACCTTAACACAGAAGGAAAGGAAAAAATTGGAAGCATTTGAAATGTGGTGCTGGAGAAGAATGGAGAAAATTAGCTGGATAGATAGGACAACTAACGAAGAAGTTTTAAATAGAGTAGGAGAAAAAAGGTCTATTTTAACTGCGATAGAAAATCGAAGAGGTAATATGATAGGACACTTGTTGCGACACGATCAGTTTATGAAAACTATTATAGAAGGCAAAATAGAGGGAAGGAGAGGGAGAGGAAAGCCCAGGCACAGCTATTTAAACAGATAAAGGAAAAAGTGGAAAGGGTTTCGTACCAGGATGTGAAAAGACTGGCAGAGAATAGACTAAGATGGAGGGAGCTCCACCGACAAGAGCGTTGCTCTTAAATTTTGATGATGATAAATAAATATACAAGAATTGCTCGTTTTAAGGAATAAGATATAAATATACAGGGTTATAAATAGAGAATGAAGAAATAAATGAATCCGTAGAGAATGGCGTAAAAAAAGGGAGGCCTATGCCCAGCAGTGGGCTGATGAGGGCTGAAAATGATGATGATGATGATATAGGGACATATCACACAGATTGAGCTAGCCCCACAGTGAGCTATTAAATTTTTCCACCGTACCAAAATAAGCCCAATACCACAACAGAGAGGATTACCTACGCGAATAACAAGAAGGGATATAATATGCGAATAGGAAATTCCTCTCAGACGTTATTATAATAACGTGTTCATCGTAAGAGATTGTATGGGTAGTAAGAACGACACAAAAGTGTAATTGAATACGTTTTTAATATCGTGTATTGTGATATCATATCGTCCTCACGTATAATATAATATCCCGCAACAAAAGCCATCTTGAACACCATATTGTGGGTGCAAAATTTTCAACTCAATTAAACACTGGGAATCCCGTCAAGTGCAACTTGCAAATATTAGTAATAGAAAGATCTAAGTAGTAGACTAGATAAACGAGATTCCTTGTGGCGCAGTGGTTAACTCGCTAGGCTGCTACACGAGGGGTAACGAGTTCGATTCCCGGCGTGGTAACTACTTGTACTTCCTTTTTACAGATATTAATTTGCGGTTCTGCTACCCAAGGAGAGTTGGTAGAACTTGTTGGTTCCAAAAATCTGCGGAATCATGTCAATAGGCGATGCGGCTAGCAACCCATCACTATGTGATTTCGTTTTCTATCTACACGCCCTCAAATATGCTAAATGTGGCCATAAGACGTGATGCTATGTATGTATGTTTGTACTGTGAGGATGCTGCCGGGAAAGACCCTTTAATACCAACGCATAGACTGCCAACCTTATACATAAATATTGGCCTTACTTAAGAGCAAACACTGCATTCGAGAGAATTGAAAAATAGGTATTTGTAAAATCTATTGCTGTCGCGCTGTGTGCCCAAACAACCCCTGCAGTGTGCGATAGAGACAACTGCAGCTCGGACCGAAATTACCTAAATTACACAAAATTAACGCTTACTAGTCCTATGATTTCTTCTCCAAAACTAAACCGATTTCATTTATTTTTTCATTAAAAATTTAAAATAACCTATGGGTGTGTTTCTATGTTTTCTTTTTCTCATACAATTGCGTTTAATTTGTTTTCTTGGTGTTCGAACACAACGGAAATCACCAAATCTTACCAATTTTTCAGGTTTTTGAAGGTTCTCTTTAAATAATTCAATTACGAAAAAATTTAATCCATCGATATTTTTGGTAAAAAATCATTGTTCTACCGGTACTATCCGGCGAGGAATCAGGGGACTATGTTTGTATGGAAATACGGCCCTACGATTGTCTCTTAAGGCCTGCTATAAGCACGAACAATGTGTCTGGTAATCATGCCGGTAGTCATGGGCGGCTGCGAGAGTGCTGCAGTACTATAGTAACAGTATTTTCCACCTGTTACTAGATTGCGTTAGTCTTAACTTGGTAAAACCAAATATAACTGTATTCTTTTACGTATGAGCCGAAAATATATTTTTTTATCTATACTAATTACTAATAATAAATCTGTGAGGGTTGGTCATGGAGTAAGTTACTTTGTTTTCAGAGCTATCGTGTTAATAAGCTCTATTCATGATACTGAAATGAAGTTGATTTTTTTTTCTGTATGTATTTTCCTTCATAACTCTTAAACGAATTGACTGAATTTTATGAAACTTGGTAGATAAACATTGAAAAGAAGGATGGGCTATTTAATTTTTTTCTCCAGTTATGAAAAGACGTAGAACCCATACAAACATAACATAAAATGTACGCGAACGGAGTCGCAGACACTGTTAGTCTTAAATAAGATTTAATTCGTCAACACTGCTTTTATTTTTCTTATTATGATAGATAAATCTGATGGAAAAATAAGCCCAATAGATACCATAATAACAAAAAGGATTACCTACGCGAATAACAAAAAGGGATAATGTGCGAATAGGAAATCCCTCCGACACGTTATTATGATAACGTGTTCGTGGAAAGATTTTGTATAGTAAGGACGACACAAATATTTAATGGAATACATTTTTAATATCATGTATTGGATGTTATATACACGGTGAAATTTTAATCTGTGAACTCAAAAAATTCTTTAACGTTCCCATACAAATTGACCGGGCGGCCGAAATTTTTTGTATGGAACTGCCCATTTTTGTTTTTTGAGTTACCAGCATAGGTCCCATAGGAAAAGTTGTTTATATCGACGGGCTGAATCAAACCTTTTAGGGTCCAGAAACATTAAAAATTTCACCGTGTATACCTAACATATAAAATCGCGCAGCTGAAGCCATCTTGAACACCCTAATCTGTGGGCAAAACTTTGAACTCTATTGAACACCAAGCGCGACTTGCAAATTTATTAGATACTAGCTGTTGCCCGCGGCTCCGCCCGCGTTAATGTCGTTCCCTTGGGAACAGTAGAAATGATAAAAATTCCATACAAACCCCTGCCCCTTTGCTTTTTCCCCTTAAGGGGGAATTTAATACATTTCACCTGCATAGATCTTTAGCCCTTAAGTAGGGGATTTTGCCCATTTCACCTACACAGATATTTTTTATTGTAATGGAGAACTTCTTATTGTCATATTTCTAAGTAAATAAAAAAAATCCATACAAACTTTACCTCACCTATTCTACCCCTTCAAGTGGAAATTTCGACCATTTTAACTACACAGATCTTTTTAATTGTAATGTAAACATATATACTTATTTTTATACTTCTATTTCCAGAAATTAGAAAATTTCCATACAATCCCCCCCTTTATCCCTTGAGGGGGAAATTTTGTACATTTCACCTACACAGATCTTTTTTAATTGTAACCAAGAACGTATATACTTATTTTCATACCTCTAAGTCTAGAAATGGAAAAATTCCATACAAACTTTACCCCCTATTTACCCCTTCAAGGGAGAATGTTGTCTGGTTCACCTAAACAGATCTTTTTTAATTTTAATTGAGAACTTGCGTACCTACTTTCAAACTTCTAAGTCCAGAAATGAGAAAATTCCATAAAACTTCAACCCCTTTGATTTTCTAAAAGTCCTTTCTTAGTGCCCATTTACATCATAAAAAGAATCCCTGTGCCAAATTTCAAGTTTCTGCGCACAGTAGTTTCGGCTGTGCGTTGATATATAAGTCAGGTTTGCCTTTGGCCCGCGGCTCCGCCCGCGTAAGTGTCGATTTCTCAGGAACAGTAGAATTACTCGGAATACATTAGTTTATGACTTTCAATGAAACACCTTAATATTGAATTTCAATTGAATAACTTCAAAAACGGAAAGTTTCATACTAACTTTGCATCCCCGTTATATCCCCTTAAGGGATGATTTTTGAGAAAAATGTTTTACTCGTGTTTCATGCCTTTTAGTGAAGAACCTTCATGCTGAATTTCATTCGACTAACTTCAAAAATGGCAGTTTCATGCTTACTTTGCACCCCTATTTTACCCCCTTAAGGGATGATTTTTGAGTAAAATATTTTACTCGTGTATCATACCTTTCAGTAAAGAACCTTCATGCTGAATTTCATTCGAATAACTTCAAAAACAACAAAGTTTCATACTAACTTTGCAACCCGTTTTTCCCCCTAAGGAGATGAATTTCCAAAAATCCTTTCTTAGTGCTCCCCTACGTTATAAAAGGAACCCCTGTGAAAAATTTCAAGTTCCTAACCTTTATAGTTTAGGCCCTGCGTTGATATGTCAGTCAGTCAGTCAGCTTCTCCTTTTTTTTTAATATGGATTACTATGGATAGTATGGATAGGTATAATGCTGTCGTATAATGATGGTGAATTGACTTTGGATTTTAATTTTCTTATGTCACTTATTATTTTATTTTATTTTTGCTATATGTTTGCAGGCAAACTCATGCCTTGAGTTCATTCAAATGACGATAACTTTTTTTTTATGAACCGATTTTGATGAAACAAACTTTAAATGTTAAACTGAGTTAAAACAAAGCAATTGGTGAAAGTTTGAAGTAAATCGGTTCAGTATTTTCGGAGATAATCGTAATCATACATACAGACAGACAGACAGACAGACAGACAGACAGACAGACAGACAGACAGACAGACAGACAGACAGACAGACAGACAGACAGACAGACAGACAAGAAATTCCAAAAATTTTTTTTTGCTTTCTATTATTCTTTTTAAGTGTCCCTCTATCCATTTCAGTCAAAAATTCAAAATGTACAGACAAAATAATTTTACTGTTTTATTATATGTATAGATATGTATATTTATTATTTATCTTAATAATTGCCGCGCCGCGCCGCGCCGGGAATCAAACCCGGAGACCCTTGCGTAGCAGTCTGACATGTTAACTACTGCGCAACGGAAGAAATTATATTAATGTTATATCATTGAAACTAACGTGAGATACAGACATTATGTACTAAAAACGGGTCACTCACGTGCTATTTTGTCGGGATTGCCGACTATAGTTTCGGACTCGTCAGCCCATTTTCAAGGCGAGTGCGAGACGCGCGGCGGAGGGTCCCGAACTAACTGCTCTCGACGCTCCGCTCGTGCGGCGGCTCGTGCCGCCCTTTTGGAGGGGAGAGCCAGGTCGGTCGCAGGACCCTGGTGATGAGTAGTCACGGAGGTAGTGGATCCCATTTCTTCCTCGTCGGTGTATGGTGACGGTACGTGTGTGTGGAAAGAGCTAATCGTATCGGCCTCTACTGACTCTGTGTGCTTTAAGTTACGAGTATCATTCCCTTGAAGAATCGGTTTCCAGGTTGCGGGTAAAGTCCAACCTACATCCCGATTGAAATTTGGACGTCGACTTATTTCTATGGCCTCTCTTATTTTTCGGGGAACGAATCCCTTAAGGGGTAAAAGGGGGGTGGGTGGGTGTAAATTTGGTACAGGGGTTCTTTTAATGGTGAGTGAGCGCTAAGAAAGTATTTTTAAGAAATTTAACTTCTAAAGGGGTAAACTTTGTATGGAAATTTTCTCATTTCTGGACTTAGACGTATAAAAATAAGTATATAAGTTCTAGGTTACAATTAAAAATATCTGTGTAGGTAAAATGGACGATATTTTCCCCTGAAGGGGTAAAATAGCGGGGTAAAGATTGTATAGGAATTTACTCATTTCTAGACTTAGAAGTATGAAAATAGGTAAATAAATTCACGATTACAATTGAAAAAGATCTGTATAGGTCAACTGGAAAAAAATCCCCCAGAAGGGGGTAAAGTTTGTTTGGAAATTGGAAGTTTTCTCATTTCGGGACTATGAAGTATGAAAATAAATAGGTATGTAAGTTCTCGATTACAATTAAAAAAGATATATGTGTGTGAAATGGACAAAATTCACCCCTTAAGGGTTAAAATAGGAGGGTAAAGGTTTTATGGAAATTTTCTCATTTCTGGACTTAGAAGTATAAATAATATCCATACTTCCATACTAATACTAATATTATAAATGCGAAAGTAACTCTGTTTGTCGTTTTTTTAACGCTTCTACCATTGAACTAATTTGGATGAAATTTGGTATGGAGGTGTGAGGCCTGGGGAAGGACATAGGCTAACGCAGTCGGAGCCGCGGGCAACAGTTAGTATATCATATAAAGGAAAAGCTTTGCCTTATTATGCTATGCCGGAAACCACACGGCTTACATTATTATTTAACGCCTCCGGTACACGCGCACAATAAACGGTGTATTATTGTTTATTCAAGCTTTATTGAGCTTCTACTTCCGCACAGATCAGGCTTCTCCCTAACTTTTTACAACTGCGGTGTACATCTTGTTAATGATCACTTCAATATTCATTGCGATTTATATATCTTAAACAAAAATAGTCAATCATACGACAGCCGCAATGTATTTTGAAGTGACGATACACGTATAAACGTTGTACCGTGGTTGTCAAAAGTTATAGAGGAGCCCTGCAGAAAAGTGAATTCAGGTATCCCTGGTTTCCCATTATAATACGCTTCGCTCACGCCTTAGGGACCGTTCAAGTATTACGTAAGCAATATATCAGCTATTTTAACCCCTCCTCCCCTTATCAGCAAAAGTAAGAAAGCTCTTTCCCCCTCCCCCCAAGCTTACGTAAACATTGTCATAATTTTCACAAAATATATCTGTTTATTTTGCAAATTGTTGATGACGTCATCATCGTGCAAACCCTCCCTCCCCCATGTCAGCCAAAATAAGCCTAGCCCAAACCCCGTGCCCCCCATTCACTGCTTACGTAATAATTGAATGACCCCCTTAGCTCCCTTTTAGGCTTGTTTCCTAAGTACCAAAACCACACCACACCTTCACGACAATAAGTGGTCAAGCTGTGGTTACGTGTGAATTGTATCGCTGCGGCTCGTTGTGGTTGCGTTGTTAGCTCCAAAATATGGATGTGGTTGTATGTTTGACAGCTCCGTGGCGCAGTGGTTAACACGCCAGCCTGCGACACGGAGTGCCCGGGTTCGATCCCCGGCCAGGTCAAGATGGAAAATGATCTTTTTCAGATTGGCCTGGGTCTTGGATGTTAATCTATATATGTATTTGTTATAAAATATAGTATCGTTGAGTTAGTATCCCATAACACAAGTCTCGAACTTACCTTGGGGCTAGATCAATCTGTGTGATTTGTCCGTATATATTTATTTACTAGCTGTTGCCCGCGGCTCCGCCCGCGTTAATGTCGTTCCTTGGGAACAGTAGTAATGATAAAAATTCCATACTAATCCCTGCCCCTTTGCTTTTTCCCTTAAGAGGGAATTTAATACATTTCACCTGCATAGATCTTTAGCCCTTAAGGAGGGGATTTTGTAATGGAGAACTTCTTATTGTCATATTTCTAAGTAAAAAAAAAAACCATAAAAACTTTACCCCACCTATTCTACCCCTTCAAGGGGAAATTTCGACCATTTTAACTACACAGATCTTTTTAATTGTAATGTTAACATATATACTTATTTTTATACTTCTATGTCCAGAAATGAGAAAATTTCCATACAATCCCCCCCCCCTTTATCCCTTAAGGGGGAAATTTTGTACATTTCACCTACACAGATCTTTTTTAATTGTAACCTAGAACGAATATACTTATTTTCATACCTCTAAGTCTAGAAATGGAAAAATTCCATACAAGCTTTACCCCATATTTACCCCTTCAAGGGAGAATGTTGTCTGGTTCACCTAAACAGATCTTTTTTAATTTTAATTGAGAACTTGCGTACCTACTTTCAAACTTATAAGTCCAGAAATGAGAAAATTCCATAAAACCTCAACCCCATTGATTTTCTAAAAATCCTTTCTTAGCTCATTTACATCATAAAATAATCCCTGTGCCAAATTTCAAGTTTCTGCGCACAGTAGTTTCGGCTGTGCGTTGATATATAAGTTAGGTTTGCCTTTGGCCCGCGGCTCCGCCCGCGTAAGTGTCGATTTCTCAGGAACAGTAGAATAACAGGAATACATTAGTTTATGACTTTCAATTACCTTAATATTGAATTTCAATTGAATAACTTCAAAAACGGAAAGTTTCATACTAACTTTGCATCCCCGTTATATCCCCTTAAGGGATGATTTTTGAGAAAAATATTTTACTCGTGTTTCATGCCTTTTAGTAAAGAACCTTCATGCTGAATTTCATTCGACTAACTTCAAAAATGGCAAAGTTTCATGCTTACTTTGCACCCCTATTTTACCCCCTTAAGGGATGATTTTTGAGTAAAATATTTTACTCGTGTATCATACCTTTCAGTAAAGAACCTTCATGCTGAATTTCATTCGAATAACTTCAAAAACAACAAAGTTTCATACTAAATTTGCAACCCGTTTATCCCCCTAAGGAGATGAATTTCCAAAAATCCTTTCTTAATGCTCCCCTACGTTATAAAAGGAACCCCTGTGCAAAATTTCAAGTTCCTAACCCTTATAGTTTAGGCCCTGCGTTGATATGTCAGTCAGTCAGTCAGCTTCTCCTTTTTTTTTAGTATGGATTACGATGGATAGTATGGATAGGTATAATGCTGTCGTATAATGATGATGAATTGACTTTGGATTTTAATTTTCTTATGTCACTTATTATTTTATTTTATTTTTGCTATATGTTTGCAGGCAAACTCATGCCTTGAGTTCATTCAAATGACGATAACTTTTTTTTTAATGAACCGATTTTGATAAAACAAACTTTAAATGTTAAACTGAGTTAAAACAAAGCAATTGGTGAAAGTTTGAAGTAAATCGGTTCAGTATTTTCGGAGATAATCGTGATCATACATACAGACAGACAGACAGACAGACAAGAAATTCCAAAAAATTTTTTTTGCTTACTATTATTCTTTTTAAGTGTCCCTCTATCCATTTCAGTCGAAAATTCGAAATGTACAGACAAAATAATTTTACTGTTTTATTATATGTATAGACTAGCTTTTGCACGCGGCTCCGCCTGCGTCAATGTCTATCCCTCGGGAATATTACTTTGTTTCCGGGATAAAAGGTAGTCTATTTCCTTCTCTCTACTCCAGAGAACTTGTATGCAAAACTTCATGATGATCGGCTCAGTAGTTACGGCGTGAAAGCGTAACAAACAAACAAACAAACAAACAAACTCACTTTCGCATTTATAATATTAGTAAGGAAGAAAGTAGCTACCTTAAACGGAGGGGGGCTGGGTCGCAGTGGTTAACTCGCTAGCCTGCTACACGAGGGCTACCTACCAAGTTCGATTCCCGGCATGGTAGGTAAATACTTTTTCGTTTTTACAGTAATTTTTCTGCGGTTCTGGTTCTGGTGCTACCCGAGGAGAGTTGGTAAAATTTTATGATAATATAATCTATACATATAATAAAACAGTAAAAATATTTTGTCTGTACATTTAGAATTTTTGACTGAAATGGATCGAGGGACACCTAAAAAGAATAATAGAAAGCAAAAAATTTTTTTTCGAATTTTTTGTCTGTCTGTCTGTCTGTCTGTCTGTCTGTATGTATGATCACGATTATCTTCGAAAATACTGAACCGATTTACTACAAACTTTCAGTAATTGCTTTGTTTTAACTCAGCAAAACATCTAAAGTTTGTTTCATCAAAATCGGTTCATTAAAAAAAAAGTTATCGTCATTTGAATGAACTCAAAGCATTAGTTTGCCTGCAAATATACACGGTGAATTTTTTATCGTTTTGGACCCTTAAAGGGGTGACTCAGGCCATCAAAATGAACAACTTTTCCTACGGGAACAATGCTGGGAACTCAAAAAAAAATTCGACGTTCCTATACAAACTGGCCGGGGGGCGGGACTCTTCTTTATGGATATGATGATTTTTTTTTGAGTTCCCAGCATTGGTCCCATAGAAAAAGTTGTTCATATTGATGACCTGAGTCACCCCTTTAAGGGTCCAAACTGTTCCTGAGGGATGGACACTAACGGCGGCGGCGTAGCCGCGGGCAAACGGCAAACCAACCGAAACTGCTGCACCTAGAAACTTGAAATTTGGTACAGGGGTTCTTATAATGATGTGAGTGAGCGCTAAGAAAGGATTTTTAAGAAATTTAACTTCTAAAGGGGTGTACGAGCCATGCACCGTACAGTATTTGATAAGTCAGCACTTGCACAATTTCGCCTCATTACAATAAAATTGTCAGTTCGCTACCTACGGCCAACAAGAGTGCCACGCGACTCATATCATTTTTCAATCAAGTAATTTTATAGTTGTTCACAATATATCTCAGTGTTAATAAGTGACTTTAATTTAATCAAAACCTATAACTTCGGTCTAAACCCGTACATATTGGTCCTTCGAGCCTACAGGCGGGACCTTGACGTGATTTTTTTCGTGAAATAGCGCCACGTGTTTCGTCTGTGCAACCACGTTGTGGACATTACCAGTCCATATCATATATCAAGATTTTGTGTGTGGAAACAAGTTCACTCACTACCTACAGCAGTACTTGTGTTATCAAGACACACAGGTACCTCCACCAAGACCATCTTGTGCTTATCACGTCGCACAGGGCATCATCAGCGCATCATTTCCGTAAGGACTTGCGTTATCAGGACACGCAGGCACTGACCAAGCAGCTTTGACTCGTGCCATCAGGGCGCACGAGACATCATCAGCCTACCAACTTAGTGCGAACAAGGAGCACAATCAATCATCAGCAGATCAAGACTAGATCAAGTAAGATCTTTCCTTTTTATTCACTTTCTGTTTTCTTTTCTTTTATTTAATTAAACAATGTCTAACCTATTTGAATCTCAGGATGTCATTTATGATAGCATGGTTAAGTTATTTACCAACTACAAGAAAGATAGTAGAGATAGAAAAACATTAGATTATTATAAAAGACGCTTAGAGACCTTGGAGAAATACTGGGAAGAATATGAATATAATCATGATCGAATTTCTACGGAAGAGAGCAGGAGTCATCCTTATTTCACCGAGAATCGTTACAACGTCACAAAACATTACTACAAGTCTCTAAAGAATACGTTCGAACAAGAATATCAAGATTTATCAGGAAACAAACAACCTACCTGGACCAAGGATCAGCCACAGGCAACAGGATCCGTAGATCAACCACAACAACCAGCCCTAATCCACATTCCGAGTAACGAAACTTCAGAACCAGACCCTCAACAAGTAATCAAGTCATTCTCCGATCGAGGCTCCAGCAGCAAACTCGACGAGATGTTACGAAAACAATCAGTAAACTTCAAAGCCTTTATGCGAACCGTCAGGAACATTACACTGGACAGCATTCAAGAAAAATGGGAATTCGAAGATACTTTAAAGATACTGCAATCAAGGTGGTCCGCGATCGACACTCTACACTGGGACATCAACACCGAGTTGAATGAAGATAATCCAGCATATGAAGTTTCTTTTACAAGGCATGAAGAAATTTATAATAAGTTGAAGAGGGACATAAACAATAAGTTGTGGTCAGTAGCTCATAGGGAAAATTCCACCCCAAAACTAGACATTCCAGAATTTAGGGGACAATACAATCAGTGGGTCTCTTTCAAGGACCTTTTTACCGAGGCGATCCACAACAACCCCGCCATACCCAATGCACGCAAGATGCAATATTTAAAAGGTAAAGTTAAGGGCGAGGCCGAGAGGCTTATCCAACACCTTCAAATCAGCTCCGACAATTATTCCGTTTGTTGGGACATATTAAATCATCGCTACAATAATATTAACCGCATCTTCAACTCGCATATCAACATCTTGATGAACATCCCCGTAGCTCAGCAACAGTCATTGAACCATATCAAGCGCATTCATGATACAACTCTGGAATGTCTGAACGCAATTAAGAATTTAGGGGTAGATATCAAGACATGGGACCCCTTACTAGTTCATATTTTAGCACAGAAATTAAGCAGCGACACCTATAATGACTACATGGAATTTGTACCAAACCCGCGAGAATTACCTGTATTAAAAGATTTTTTGGACTTTTTGGAAACGAAATTTACTACGTTGGAATCTGCGCGTAGGAAACAAGATAACAATCAGTCGAAATACAATCAAAACAATTCCAACCATGGCAATCAATCATTTAGGTATCAAAATTGTCAACAAAAATCGAATTTTAATAAAAATTCTTTGTCTATACAAACCACAAATAATACGTCTAACAAAAATTACTCTAACGCAAAAAATAATTCATACAATAAATTTAATTGTCCGGTCTGTAACAACTGTGAACATGGTATATACTTTTGTCCGAAATTTCTGGGAATGCCACCCTATTTAAGAAGAAAAACAGCATCAAAATTAAACCTTTGCAGTAATTGTTTGAACAATCATTATGGAAAATCATGCCTTTCAAGTAATAGGTGTAAAGATTGCAGTAAGGAACATAACACCTTATTGCACGAGGCATTTACGTCACGTAATACAACACCGGACGTGCGACCTACTTCAAGCGCCGCAGCCACGAGCACGCCGAATATTCAAAGCAACACGCATGTGACCCTCGAGAACGACCCTTCGGAGATATTGTTGGCCACTGCAGTCGTCCTAGTCCAAGATGTAAATGGCACTTTCATAAAAATGAGAGCCCTCCTTGATCAAGGCTCCCAAATGTCCCTTATCTCCGAGCATGCAGCGCAACTTCTCAAGTTACCACGTCAAAGATGTAAAGGACTCATAGTAGGCATCGGAGAAAACGAAACCAGCTGCAACGGTTTCATATCCATAAGCTGTAAATCAACAATCAACAACTTCTCATTTCACACCGACGTTCTTGTCATGAAAAACCTTATCAAGCATTTACCAAGTCATACTTTCCCTAAACCCAATTGGTCATATTTACAAAACGTTACGTTAGCCGACCCCGAATTTCATGTTAGCAGACCAGTAGATATTTTATTAGGCGCTGATATATATTCAACTATACTTATGGATGGTATATGCAGATCAAATGCATCACTGCCTACTGCCCAACAAACCCAACTAGGCTGGATTTTGAGCGGAAATACAAAAATCTACCAATGTAATGTCGTAGTAAGTAATTTAGAAGACATTAGCCGTTTTTGGGAGATGGAAGACATCTCCGAGCAATCAAATATGTCATCAGAAGATCAAGCTTGTTTAGAATTTTACCAGTCTACCACTACAAGACGGGAAGACGGTAAATACGAAGTCAGACTACCATTAAAACCGGATTACAAGGAGAAATTAGGAAATTCTAAAAATAAAGCCATTGCTCAATTCTACCAACTTGAACGAAAATTAAACAAAGATAAGAATTATGCATTAAATTATAAAAACTTTATGAACGAGTATTTATCGCTCGGTCATATGATACCCGCGGCGAGCGCCGGTAACACGAGCCCGGAATGTTATTTACCACACTTTGGCGTAACACGTGAATCTATTACTACGCAATTACGTGTAGTTTTAAATGCATCTTCTAAAACCTCAAGCGGTTACAGCCTTAATGAGGTCATGTGCAGGGGTCCAAACCTGCAACAAGACCTTCAAAATCTTATTATCAAATGGCGCCAATTTAAATATGGATGGACTGCAGATTTGGAAAAAATGTTTCGTATGATTTGGTTACATCCGAATGATCAAAATTTACAAAAACTTATATGGAGAGAACATGAAAAAGAAGCACTAAAGGAGTATAAATTAACTACGGTAATTTATGGAACGAAAGCGGCGCCCTATCTTGCCATGATGACCCTCCGACGTTTAGCTCAAGATGAAAAGATCAACTACCAAGAAAGCTCGGCACCTGAAATATTAGAAACTTCATTTTACATGGATGATTTACTATATGGGGCCCATTCAAAAATCTCTGCTAAACGATTAAAACAAGAGTTAACAAGTCTCCTACAAGCGGGTGGATTCAACTTGAGAAAGTGGAAGTCCAACTTACCAGAATTAATGGATGATCGTCATAATCAAGAAAATTTTGACTTCAAACAACTGGATTCTACAAAAACACTTGGCCTTCGATGGAACCCCAGCGAAGATAAATTTACTTTTCAATCGGATATCATGTTACAGTCTGCACCATCCAAACAGACCAAGCGAATACTTCTTTCTGACATTTCCAAATTGTATGACCCGTTAGGATGGTTGACACCCGTCACAACAAAGCTAAAGATTCTATTTCAAAGTATATGGAAAGAAAATATGGAATGGGATGATCAAGTACCAGCAGAAATTTGGAAAGAATGGTGCAAAATCAAAGAAGATCTCAAAAATATAAATAAATGCCAAATACCAAGATGGCTTCAAACAGAAGAAAACTGTGAGGTAGAACTACATGGGTTCTGCGATGCAAGCATGAAAGCCTATGCTTGCGTTGTTTATTGCAAGACTATCAAGAAGGGTGGAACTTCTTCCGTGGTATTAGTAGCAGGCAAATCGAAGTTAGTCCCAGATATTCAATCAAAATCCATGCCTAGATTAGAGTTGAACGGAGCTCTTCTCTTAACTAAATTAATGACTAAAGTCATGCAATGTCTAAACAATTATCATATCAAGGTTTTCGGCTGGATAGACAGCATGGTCGTATTAGCCTGGATCAAAGGAGATACCAGTAAGTGGAAACAATTTGTCGCCAATCGTGTACAAAAAATAACCTCGATTATGCCTCCTGATTGCTGGCGTTATATTAAATCAAAAGATAATCCTGCGGATGGAGCGAGCCGCGGCATAACGGCCACTCAATTAAACGCGCATACTATGTGGTGGCAGGGCCCCGCATGGTTACCAACGTACAAGCCACCAGAAAATGAAGACCAACTTCAGTTCACGACGAGTCTGGAAATCAAGAAAAATAATCAAGTTAATGTCATACAATTACCATTTTACCAAGAAATTATAGATCACTTATTAAACAAGTTTAGTTCGCTAAATAAAGCTATTCGAGTACTAGCATGGGTACGTCGATTTATCAAGCGGGAAAGTAAACAAGGCTATCTATCAATACAAGAAATAAAGCAAGCAAAGGAAATAATAATCAGGGCAGAGCAGGAAAAAGATTTTATAGAGGAAATTAGCAATTTAAAGCAAGGATTACAAGTACACAGCAAAAGCAAGATTACAAGTTTAGCACCAATATTAGATTCAACAGGAATATTGCGTGTCGGAGGAAGATTGAAACACGCTAACATAGATAAAGACATGAAGCATCCTATAATTTTATCAAGCAAAAGCAGATTAGCAGAACTCATCATTGATCAAGCGCACGAACTCACTTACCATGGAGGAGCAAGGCTTACTACGTCATTCATTAGGAAAAAATACTGGCTACTTGGTGGCATCAGGGCCACGAAGAAGCGATTACGTTTATGTGTTAAATGTAAAAGAGCAGACCCCATCCAGCAGCATCAGATGATGGCTGACTTACCCCCAGCAAGAACGAATCCATCTCGTCCTTTCAAGAAATGTGGTGTCGATTTCAGTGGGCATATATTTATAAAAGCCAACAAGGGCCGAGGCATCAAGACTACGAAAGGATATGTCGCAGTATTTATATGTATGGTCACCAAAGCCATACACCTAGAACTGGTATCCGACCTTACATCCTCAGCCTTCTTAGCAGCGTTACGTCGAATGTCCGCTAGGAGAGGCACACCAAAACACATGTATAGCGATCAAGGTACCAACTTCATAGGCGCTAACAGGATACTACAACAGGAATATGAAGAGATACAGAACACTTTCGACGACCAATTAATGGCAGAAATTACAGATATGGGCATAAATTGGCATTTCAATGCACCAAAATTTCCATCAGCTGGAGGTCTTTGGGAGTCGGCAGTAAAAAGTTTAAAATATCATCTGAAACGTGTCGTCGGTGAACAACGCCTTACCTTCGAAGAATACAGTACTTTACTGGCCCAACTCGAATCATGCCTCAATTCACGACCGCTCTGCCCACTAACCGAAGATCCAGACGAACTAAATTACCTTACTCCATCTCACTTCTTAGCTAGCGGGCCCATACTTACCATTTACGAAACTGAAAAAGACTTAAGAACAAGGTGGCATCTAACACAAAAAATATTTACAAGTATTTGGGACCGATGGCGCAATGAATATTTGACACAACTAGCGGCCAGAAGTAAGTGGCGAAAACCACAAAGAAACATGCAAATCAACGATATAGTCGTCATAAGAGAAGATAATCTTCCTCCTGGCAAGTGGGCTTTGGGAAAAGTCGTCGAACTACACCCAGGTAGCGACGGTCTAGTTAGAGTGGTAACAATCAAAACAAAAAGCGGGTTGATCAAGAGACCTGTCATAAAATTGTCTATCTTGCCAGTCGATCATAGTTATTTAGAAGATGAAAACAAACAAGACGTATCAAGTAATCAGCATATCTCGCACGTATCTTACCCACCAGCTGTATCCAAAAAGAAGCACTGTTTCTCGTCACTTTCACTGTCTTTATTATTATTTTTTATAGCGTTTATTTCACCATCAAAAGCCTCGTACAACATATCAAGTCTTCAAAACAAAACGGGATTTTATTTCGATCATATCTCGGACATGAACGTAATAAGAGACGACTGGCGCCTAGTTGTCTACTACGACATACAACCCTATCAAGAAGGCATAGTAACTCTTAATAAATATATTCACTACCTGGAAACTTTAAACACTAAGATAAAAGAACAATTACATTGCTCAGGAGTCATATTGCAACTTAAGCATGGAGCGAATGAACTACACCTGTACAGAGATATCGATGCTATCATGAATCATCAAGTTACACCTGACCACTCGAGACGGCGGCGTCGCGGCTTAATCAACGGTGTCGGTTACATCGCGAGCTCCCTATTCGGTGTCCTTGACCAGCGCTTCGCAGAGAAATATGAAATAGACATAGAGATGATTAAGGACAACGAAAAACATCTAGCGTCTTTGTGGAAAAACCAAACCTCGATTGTAGAAGCAGAGTTTAATGCCCTCAAGAGTATGGAAAACATCATGAACATCCACCATAAAATGGTGAATAAAAAATTGAATGACATTCAATATGAATTAGCGGAAATAAAATCAGACTTATCTCTCACCACTGATTTTATTACATCAGCAATGATAGCAAACAATATTTTATATACTTTAAAAAATGTTCAAGACTTGTTATTCAACACCGTAACTAATATTAGCCATGGGAAATACAGCCTCCACTTGTTATCACCTGAACAACTGAAACGCGAGTTGAACATAATTTCTGGTCAACTTCCTAAGGACCTATCATCGCCAATCAACACAGATGATTTATCGACCATCTACAATTGTCTTCAAGTTCATGCCAAAATGTCACAAAAATACCTTATCATAGAAATTAAAATACCCTTAATAGGACGCGACACTTACGAGATATCCAAAATCATCCCTCTACCTCATCAAGTGGACGACAAGATCATCCATTTCGTACCTATTCAAGAGTACGTAGCTATCAATTTACAACACGATACCTTTATCCCGCTATCGGAACAAGACCTCAAGTCCTGCATCAAACAACCTCATTTATTTTTGTGTCATAACAAGAGACCTATCTTCGAGATGAAGAACGATCAAAGCCTCTGCAAGAAAAAAGCCGGTTCAAAAGTTTGTGAAACCAACAAGCAATCCTGTTATAACGTTTGGTTGGAGTTAAATACAATAAACAATTACTTTTATTATTGTTGCGAAGTGTGTTACTTGAAGCTATTATGCGAAGATCAGATTACTACGGCCCAGCTGACTCGCGCCGGTATATTATCAGTCGGACAAAGCTGCGCGATCAAAACAGCTGATTTTGTAGTGTATACTCATAAACACGAGAGTAGTAAACTTAACATTAGTCCAGATATTATTTTACCTGACATTTCTCCTATGAATAGCGTCATTAACTTAACCATACCAGAAAACTATCCGCTAAATGACTCCAGTATTGAAGCAGTAGAGAACAGAAAACAACTGTTGGACATCCAAAACAAGTTAAAACTAATCAAAGAAAGTGAACCCCTAGAAGAGCACATAACCTACCATCATGTGCACCATTACGCTGCTATTTATGTACTGTTCGCCTTTGTCGTCGGAATCATTATCATCTACATCTGGAAGGGCATGTATAGACGTAGACAAGGCCAGACAAACCGTCTACAAAACTCGACAGCCACAACAGGGAGCGCCGCAGAAGCAGCGGGGACTTCGGGAGTAGCCCACGCGGCGGCTGAAAGCCCGCAGCCGGCTACCCGCTCCAACGACGTCTGTGTTCAGTGCAGTGAAGTGAACCGCAGTGATCTTAAAAATCAGTGCAGTGCGCGAGCGTTAAAACAGAACCGTAGTACATCACCTGTACTCCGATCGGTCTATACAATACGCGATTCTAGCTAAATATTGTGAATCATGCTTAATTTAATAACATTAGATATATAAGAACATTATCAATCATTTTGTTAGATTAAGATCATGGCTTACTTACTTTCATCTGCCGCTCGGGAGCATGTACGAGCCATGCACCGTACAGTATTTGATAAGTCAGCACTTGCACAATTTCGCCTCATTACAATAAAATTGTCAGTTCGCTACCTACGGCCAACAAGAGTGCCACGCGACTCATATCATTTTTCAATCAAGTAATTTTATAGTTGTTCACAATATATCTCAGTGTTAATAAGTGACTTTAATTTAATCAAAACCTATAACTTCGGTCTAAACCCGTACAAGGGGTAAAATTTATATGGAATTTTCTCATTTTTGGACTTAGAAGTATGAAAGTAGGTATATAAGTTCTCGATTAAAATTAAAAAAGATGTGTGTGGGTAGATGAAATTTGCAAAATTCCCCCCTTAAGGGGTAAAATGGGGGTGGGTGGTTGGTATAATCTTTGTATCGAAATTTTCTCATTTCTGGACTTAGACGTATGAATTTAAGCATATAAGTTCTAGGTTACTATTAAAAATATCTGCGTAGGTAAAATGGACGATATTTTCCCCTGAAGGGGTAAAATAGCGGGGTAAAGATTGTATAGGAATTTACTTATTTCTAGACTTAGAAGTATGAAAATAGGTAAATAAATTCACGATTACAATTGAAAAAGATCTGTGTAGGTCAACTGGAAAAAAATCCCCCAGAAGGGGGGTAAAGTTTGTTTGGAAATTTTCTCATTTCTGGACTATGAAGTATGAAAATAAATAGGTATGTTCTCGATTACAATTTAAAAAGATATATGTGGGTGAAATGGACAAAATTCGCCCCTAAAAGGGGAAAATGGGAGGGTAAAGGTTTTATGGAAATTTTCTCATTTCTGTATAAATGTAATAATATCCATACTTCCATACTAATACTAATATTATAAATGCGAAACTAACTCTGTCTGTCGTTTTTTTACGCTTCAACCATTGAACTGATTTGGATGAAATTTGGTATGGAGGTGTGAGGCCCGAGGAAGGACATAGGGTATGTTTGATTCCGGGAAATTCTACTGCTCCCGAGGGATCGACACTAACGCGGGCGGAGCCGCGGGCAACAGCTAGTCCTAACTAATATTATAAATTCGAAAGTGAGTGTGTTTGTTTGTTACGCTTCCACGTTGTAACTACTGAACCGATCATTATGAAATTTTGCATACACGTTATCTAGGGTACGGAGAAGTACATAGGGTGAATATATAACTTAATATTCTGAGAATATTTCAAGCGTCTACCTGTGCCGTTATCAATATCGAGCAAAAACAAGCAAAAAATACAATTTTGTTGTATGGGAGCCTCCTTAAATATTTATTTTATACAATTTTTTTGTATTTATTGTTATAGCGGCAAAAATACATGATCTGTGAAAATTTCAACTGTCTAACTATCACGGTTTATGAGATACAGCCTGGTGACAGACGGACAGACAGACAGATAGACGGACAGCGGAGCGAAATTAATAGGGTCCCGTTTTTACCCTTTGGATAAGGAACCCTAAAAATACAACCGAATTGATAACCTCATCCTATTTTCAAGTCGGTTCTAAACATATTCAGTATAATATTAAACGAGGACTTATAGTTGGTTTAAACCATAATCCTACCAAATTAAGTCATCACTGGTCACTTTTCAATTTTGTCAACTTGTCAGTGTCACTTTTATTTAAGGCGGCCAATGGTTTAAACCTAGTACTAACTTTAGCCCTCGTTTTATAATAAGAATGATTTGAACTAAACTAGGTTTAAGTATAATATATAACGAATAAGGGGTTAACCTTCACGGTAATAATTCAGCGCAAGCCGTTATTAAAGTAACCAAGCCCTTGTCGCCTTGCTACTCTGGCGATATTGGAAATGCTGTCCCATAATTTGAATCACAAAGTCTACGTGACACATAAGGCTCCTTTGTAGTGTTTGACCAAAAGGTATCCTTATCCTTACTAATATTATAAATCCGATAATGAGCTTGTTTGTTTGTTACGCTTTCACGCCGTAACTACTAAACCGATCATCATAAAATTTTACAAAACAAGTTTCTGAAGTACGGAGAAGGACATAGGCTACCTTTTATCCCGGGAAAATGTACTATTCTCGAGGGATCGACATTGACGCGGGCGGGCGAAAGCCAGTGAAGTATAAAGTGTTTGTTTAATTGACTCTCTGTGCTCCATGGTCTAGTGGTTATCATGCCAGGCTACACCGGACGTCCCGGGTTCGATCCCCGGTCAGGTCAAGATGGCAAATTATCTTTTTCAGATTGTTCTGGTCCTGGATGTTTATTTATATATGTATTTGTACATTTTGTATTGTATTTTTTATTTGTTATAAAATATAGTATTATTGAGTTAGTATCTCATAACACAAGTCTCGAACTTACTTTGGGGCTAGTTAAATCTGTCCGTATATATCGACGAGGGTGGCGCCGCATCGACGCCCGCAGCACCTTCACCTCGATTCCTTTCTCGACCTGTAGTTCCAGAGAGTAGAACGAAACCATGCGAGGGACAGTCGATCCTTTCCACAATGTAAACTATACAATTTTGCATTTACTGCTGCATTGTCAGCATCATCATGACAGCCGCAAAAATCCACTGCTGGCGAAGGCCTCACTAAGAGTTTCCAATACAACTGGTTGGAACAGGCCTTCATGCAGCGCTTTCCAGCAGCCTGAGTTAAGTCATCCGACAACCTGTGTGGGTGTCCGATGCTGCGCTTGCTGGTACGTTGTAGCCATTAGCGAACCTTTCTGCCCCATCAACAGTTCTATGTGAGTATCGTGAGAGATACGAGTACAGAGACAGAAATAGAGTACGTTTCACCCCGTCCTTATGTACTATTCCTAATGCATATACACTAATGCGAGACTGCAGACGCTGCAGACTTAAGTATGAACAGAATAGATTCCATTACAACAGGTTGGAACAGGCCAGCATCCAGCGCTTTCCTGCAGCCTTAGTCAGGTCATCCGACAACCTGATGCGGGTGTTCGATGCTGCGCTTGCTGGTACATTGTCGCCATTAGCGAACCTTTCTGTCCTATCAGACATAAATGCTACATGCTATGCGCCACCTGTGCGCGCTACGTGTGTATCGGGATGAAACGTACCTACTCTATTTCCATCTCCATCTCCATGATGATGGAGTACGTTTATACGGAAATAGAGTACATTCACCCCGTCCTAAAGTACTGTTCCCGAGTGTATCTACGCTAATGCAATACAGCAGACCTATGAACAAAAGCTTGAAAAGGATAAAACAATTCAAATATCTTGTAATATTCGTTTATGACCCATACTAGATGTGCGACGTATAAAAATACGATATAATTACTTCAATTTTAACTAGGTTTGCCAACAGGGAATGAAAGGCGATCTTTCATTAAGACCAGCCTTTGTCGCATGATTCCGAGACCGATTTATAGCTGCCATCAGTTTTACGAGCCGGACATTATTGCAAGACGTCGTTATGAGCAACGACACTGGTTTCTTTTACAGAGTTCGGTAAAACTTGCTAACTATCTCAAAATCAAATCAAAAAAATCAAAATCAAAACGTTTATTCAGAAAATAGACCTTTGCAGGCACTTTTTCACGTCAAATCACATTTTAAATGATCTAATATAGTCATATTTATATTATTACTTAATGTGCAAAAGCTACAGACTACTAGCGTTTCGGAACCGACCACTGCAGAGAAGAAACTCCAAAAGAAACTCTTTTCAACAGTATTGGTCGCCTACTCGCCTGAAGGGCTTTTTTATTTTATCATTTATCATCTAATTTATCTTTGGGACAGTCGGTCCTTTTCTCAATGCAAGTATTTAACTGCGAGGTCATCATCATCATTTCAGCCGCAGAAAGTCCATAGCAAGACCTCCCTCTGAGGATTTCCAATACGACCGGTCTTGGTTCAATCATCCGTCTACCTGAAAAATAAAACTGAAATTAATATTTATTGTAACACACTGTTTTGATTGTGGCACAACATAAACAAAATTAGCCGTGTGGTTACCGGCAGAGTAGAATAGGACCACTCCAAGTCTTCCCATGGACGTCGTAAGAGGCGACTTAGGAAATACAAGCTAAACAAAGCTCATAAACATCAATGAGACCTCTCCAACCCGTCTGGCCAGCGAGGAGAATGTAGGCCAAATCCTCTGTCTGCTCTGACCAAGTATGGCTCCGGTAGTACAGAGAGGGTCATGCTCCTGTAGTGGGGACTAAAAAACCCTGATGATAGATGAATGATGATAGATAAACAAAATAGGACAATATTACACAAAAATATCACCTCCTTTTGTATGTTGACTGGTTAACATGACACTGCTGTGACACCATCTTTATTTTCATTGATAGACCTTCTGCTATGGACAGAAAGATCTGGTGTTGCAGATGTCCATGGACGACGGTGACCATTTTCCATCAGGTGGCTCGTCTGCACGTTTGCCGTCAAAATACATAAAACAAAAAATACCTGCTGATACAAACACACAAAATCGTGATCGTTGCATATGCATTGTCTAAGGTTAAAGGAAATACACTACCTTGCATCCCGGAAAAAAGTACTGTTCCTAAAGGATCCACACCAACGCGAGACTGCAGAGCCACGGTCAAAAACTATAAAAGGATCTAAACATAAATATATTTTAAAATTCCTTGTAAATCGTACCGGATATGCGGCGTATAAAAAACCCAGTACTAACTAACTTCAATCTAGACTAGGGCCGCCAATATAAAAATAAAGGCAATCTTTCCTTAAGACCAGCCTTGGTCGCAATACTGTAAGACCGATTTATAGCTGCAATCAGTTTTGATGAGGCAGAACCTTATTGGAAGATGTCGTTTTATATTGCAAATGAGACTACGATGTTTTTTATTACAAAATGTATGTATTTTGGTGCAGTTAAGGCAACAATACAATACAAAAGACTTCATTGCACCATTCATTTATAGTCATCATCAGTTCGAGTAGGTGACACGGTCAATCGACCATACACACCCAGGTTTCAGAGTTCTTCGGAACCGCCTCTCGGCCTTTGACGTGGTTCCTTTAACCACTACCATACGCCAGGTGGGACCAACGGCTTACCGTCCCTTCCGAAGCACGGAATCTTTATTATCAGACAATCAGGTGATTCAAGCCTGCAATGTCCTAACTAAACTCGAAACAACTAAACAAAGTGTGCTTCCCGTGGGATTATGAAAGTTTGTATGAAACTATACTTCTTAACGCGAGCGAAGCCGTGGGCAACAACTGGTATGAAATAAAATTAAAAATATTCAAAATGCATTACGTCAATGGAAAATTACTTCCATAATGTATTATGAACTATAACAATATTCCAGATAAGTATGCTATAACAAGTTGTGAAGTTGTGGCTTGAGTTGCGAAATTTCTCTCCCCGCCTGCCGTAAGTGGCGGGAGAATTAATTATTATAATGGGAAGACTGTAAACTGTAATTTTGACTTTGATGATGACTGTTTTGCGTATACAGAATGATTTTTAATTAACTGGCAACTGGAAACCTGGAATAGAGAAATCCCTAATAGAGTATACATACGCAAGAAAAAAAAAGGTAATTAATGAAAAAAAACTTAGACTTTCCATAGAAATTTGACCAGCTAATCGGTGAATTTGTAAAAAAAGCTCAATTTTTTTTCATCATGTTTACCTTTTTTCCTGCAGGTCTATATTCTATTAGGGATTCCGATTTCAATACTGAAAACACTGCCAGGTAATTAAAAATCAGCCTGTATAATAATAATAGTTATGATATGTGTAGGTACTTGTCTTAATACAGTAATAATTATGCTCACATACATACATGGTATCACGTCTTTTTCTATATATATTAGCTTTTATGTGGATTTCTATCAAACGTTAAGTCTATGTAGTAACTATTACTACTACTACTAAGTATATGGCAGCCAGCAGCCGCCGGCTGCCGGCCGCGTGCCACGTGAGCGTAGGTACCTACTATAATTACCTCGTAGCGCTGATTGCCATAGAATTAAGACGAGTAGAATTGCAAAATTGCATTTTTTTGTATTAAAAAAATCAAACATCGAATTACAAAAAGTCATAGAACAAACGTAGTTAATCTTGATGTACCTTAGTCACCTTTAGGAGGTTATGCGTTAGATACCACTTACCCTGTATAAAGAATGAAGCATAATCCATAATACATGGACACCCCATGTATTATGATAATGTTTTCAGGTAGTTAGAAACTAAATATCTTGTATTTACCGCATTTGCGACAAAATCACAAACATTATAAGATATGTATTTTATACCTTAAACGAGCAATTCTTGTTAATTTATTTATTTATATGTATGTATATAAATTTATTTCTATAATCTCGGAAACGGCTCTAACGATTTCGCTGAAATTTGGTATATGGGGGTTTTCGGGGGTAAACAATCGATCTAGACTAGTCATATATTTGGCAAAATGCGTGTTTTCGAGTTTTCATGCGTTTTTGTTTCCATGCAGAATATGGTCCAGCCGAGTTAGACGCGGACGGCAAGAAAGTTATACGGGTTCGAATCCCGCTCGGTTACTTACTTTTTTTTATATGTTCACGTTTATTTATATATTATATTTTTATTGTTTTTATAAAAGTTTAAAAAAAATAGCTAACAATATATATTCCTCATAAATATAGATTATCACCTATACATCATAATATTACAATAAATAGTATTCGCCCAGGTACTGCCTATCTTATATTGTACGGCCTTACCTAAAACAGCTGACACGCGACCTACATGTTTATGCCGCGTGCCGACTAAATGTGCGAATGAAGTCTTAATTACAATGTTGTGTCGAAATTGAAATATAACAGCCTTAATTTCAGTTTGAAGACAATAACTACAAACTTGGAATATCTTGTTGTAATTAGGCCTAACCCAATAAGTCTCAGCACAACAACTGTTGAGCTTGGTTTAGTTTTGTTACAAATTAAAGTTTGTTATACATAGATGTGACACACCATTTTTTGGAGCTTTATACTTAACGTCTTACTAGCTTTTTCCACGACTTTATACGTGAATTTTTTTGCCTACAAGCTTTTGCCCGCGGCTCCACACGCGTTAGTGTCGATCAGTAGAAGCAGTAGCAGTAGAATTTCCCGGAATGAAAGGTACCCTATGTCCTTCTCCCTTATAAATTTCAGCTAAAATGGTTCAATGGTTGAAACGTGAAATGAAGAGAGACAGAGCTACTTTCGCATTTTAATATTAGTATGGATGTGCTATTAAGATGTACATTTTTTATTAAAAAAATCTACAAGAGCGAGCCAAACTCGCGTGAAGAGGGTTTTGTTCGATGAATGTAATTCTAATCTTCTTGTCGAGTTTAAATGGTTTAGATGTCTTTTGACTATTATTTGGCTACTCTAACCGTTGACCTTATTAAGGTCATCCACTGTGCAGGTAGTGGGATAGTTAGGGAACGACAAAAGGTGAATCAGGGATTGATTGGCACCGCCATTATAATTATAGTTAGAATCTGACCGAGAGTATGGGTGAAAATGTACGGATTCATCTCAACAGGCAATGTTGATGAGGCTAGCAACCCATCACTAATTTGTTTCATTTTCAACATACACGCTCACTAACATGCTAAACATGGCCTTTGGGTCTTATGGACCAGGGCTCAGTCTATCGCACAACAGTGCGCCTTCATAGAGCTTCTGATCTATGAAGGCGCAGATTAAGTGTAGCCTTCCTCTATCTCTGAAGCGCAAATGCCCTCAATATAAATAGAGCTTAAAATGAAAGAAAATAAAACCTAAGTACAGTAGAAACCAATCAGCTAAACAGATCATTTGATCGTCATTTATACTTTATGGATCTTAAACACCTAATGATACTTTTAAACGCAAAAAGCGAGCTGTACTTCTAGAACACTTTATAGTTTGTAGTTAGTTCTCAACAACTTAGAGTTTCTAGTATTGGATTAGTTGCACGGGAGACCAATTTGTTTAATTAATTGCCAGATTTGTACGTCTGTTTGTAAGTTGAGGCTATTTACGTCAATAAGATTTAAATAGGTTAGAATAAACGGTTTGTTTTGTTTATCCTACTTCATCCTACTTATCAGGCGGTTTCGAAGAACTCTGACACCAGGGTGTGCATGATCGGTTGACCGTGACACCTACTCGAAATGATGATGATGAGATCTTACTTATTAAAATGTAGTCCTAAATGTAATGTAGTGTATGATGTAGCCGGTGGTCCCGGCTGCCATCTGGTAGTCGTTAAAGGAACCACGTCAGAGGCCGAGTGGCGGTTCCGAAGACCTCTGACACCAGGGTGTGCATGTTCGACTGACCTTGACACCTACTCGAAATGATGATGCTGATCCTATTATTAAAATATGGTCCTAAAAGGATGATGGTAATCCGTTAATATGTACTCCTTCAACACTTAAACTATCGTAAATAATAAATAAAAATAATTCGAATTTTCAGTTAAATTCGTAATTTTTTTATTGCTCGTCAAGGGAAGTACCACACTCGCTCAGAAAATCTACATCTGAGAATAAGCTTTACCGCTTCTATGCTTAGTTCGGTAAGTGAGAGATCCGGAAGCCCGTCTTTCCACCCTACCGCTCCCTTTTTCCTCCCCCCATGTCCGCCTTCTACTGCTTGAAAGGCTAACAATGCTCCTGTCATACCCTGGTGTTTCAGTTGTCCATAGGCAGCGGTGATTATTTACTAATCACCTGATGGTAAGCGATCACCGCGGCACATGGACAACTACAACACCAGGATGTCACAGAAGCATTGCCGGGCTTTCAAGGAGCTGGAAGTTATAGATCCGGAGAAGAATTTATTATGTAGGGTACCTTTCATCCCAGAAAATTCTATTGATTCAAAAGATTAAAAGATTTATTCAGAAAATAGGCCTTTTCAGGCACTTTTTCACGTCAATTCACATTTGAAACAACATTTATTATATTATATTCAAATTATTAATTATTGTTCAAAAGCTACAAACTACTAGCGTTTCCGAACCGACCAATGCAGAAGACGCCGAAAAAAACTATTTTCAACAGTATTAGTCGCCTACTTGCCTGAAGGGTTTTGTTCCCGAAGGATCTACGTTAACGCGGGCGGACGGAGCCGTGGGAAAATATAGAAAATATTTTATAATATTAAGACTAATATCTAACAAAAAAACACTACGGATCAACAGCGTCACATTTGCAGAACACTAAAATCTCAGACTTATCTTTTTTTTCTAGGCCTGTTATATGGTAACAAGCTTTTTATAGGTGTAAACATTTTATTCAGCGAAAAACCGACAAAGGAGTTCCTATCCCATTATCTGTGGCGTAGAAGAGCTAGATAGTTTACTTTACATTTAGGGTTCCTTCAATAGTAGTGCCTAAAAGGAACGAAAGAAAAACAAAAGATGCCGTTTTTCGTTTACCTTCAAATAAACATTTTAAAAAAAGTTTATTTGATTTCACTAATGTCGTGGGTTCATATTCATATTCATTTATTCACGAAAAATTTGTAACAAGTACACATGCACATAACATAGTCATAAAAAGATCTTTTTATTTTACAAATTTTACCTTTTTAAGGCGTTGTGAATTATTTTTCATATTATTATATACTGTCAATTTAATCAATAAAATACAAGTATTATAAAATTAATAAAAATAAATAGCAATAAGAAAAATGCAAGTTCTATAATTTAACATCCTAATATTCCTTTAGTTTATGTTACTACTAACTCAACGATACTATATTTTATTTATAATAGATATTTATTTATACAGCATGTAACATAACTAACGACGTTACCGGGTGACGGGCTGAGTCACCCCTTCACGGGAACGTCATTGGTTATGTTACACACTGTAAGGGTATCCATCCAAGAGCACAGAGCTGCTTTATTTATGAACCGACTTGTTATTCAAAAGGGTATGCTTTCAAGTTGGTCCCATTTACATTTTATCAAAATCCGTTCAGTAGTTTTATTGAAGTCGGTTTTTTTATATGAAAGATTATGTAGTTAAGTATTGTATTATACAAAACCCTTCGTGTGCAATTACGCCTCGCACTTGACCGATTTTATTATAAAGTTACTTTCCTTGTATATTTGTCTAAAATAACTTTCACGCACATTATTGCTGATGTAGATTGATTCGCGCCATTTTTCTCCAATACATGTGCCCTCCATTTTGTATGCGACGTCGTGCGCCCTTGACAACAGACTGGAATTGTTTTCCATGTATTAGGTTCTTTATTTCGCCTTTCTCTCTTTCGAGACTCTGAAATGATTGCATTAATTATCATATTCATATGGGTATTTATGTTAGTCATCATCGTCATCATTTCAGTGGCAGCGATGTTTTATGGGTGGTTCAGGTTGTTAGACTGTGAAGTTGTGAGACTTATGTGATTGAGGTTAAAAGTTGAAATCTCATATAAGCAATAGTGTTATTACAAAATGGCACCTAAAACCAGCTATTGCGAGGTTACAGAACATTTTGTGCCACTTGATGCCACTTATTATATTCAGAAGGAACCAAACCAGAGATTACTTAACACGCATTAGCTTATTTTACACACATTATCGCTGATATAGATTGATTCATGCCATTATTCTCAATGACTTGTCACCTTTGCTTTGTATGCGCCATCTCGCGCCCTTGGGGACGGGGTGGAATTGCTTTCTATGTATTATGATCTTTATTTAGCCTTTCACCCTACCGAGACACTGTCGATACTTCTATTATTTAAATGTGTTAGTGACTAAATGTACTGTAATTCATACACGACTATTCAAAACAAGATAATGTAATTAAAGTTCATGTTGAAAGTAAGTATAAATGTGAGTTTCTTTATTCCACCCTAACTTCTGAATGCCTATGGCGATCACGGTGGCGCAGTGGTTTACATGCCATCCTGCTACATGATGGTACCAGATTAATTTATTTTTATTTATTTATTTGAAAACTTAATTAGCAAGTGATTGGCCGCCTTAAAGCAGAGGCTTTATCTACCAGGCAACCAACAAGTGATGTTAGAACAAAATGTAGAAGTAAGTGTAAAATCAAAATGAAAAAAAAATATTTATATTATCTTTATGATCCCTATAGCACGCTACGCGTGGCAACGTTTCGACTTTCATCATCTTGTTTTCCGTAATATTAAAGAGCTAGATGGGGATTTCATCACGTATATAAACAGCGTCACAGGCGCCATACTACACGTCCTAGGAACGTACTGGACGATACCAATGTTCCTATTGATATCGCACAAACCCGCCCCGACCCCTCTTCGGCTCCGAATAGGCAGAGGGATCCACTTTTTTTTTTTTGATTTTCCTTGAGGGGTTACACCACCTCTCAAGGGACTTTATTGTCAATTCAAAATTAATTCTACAGAAATTCAAATTTAGGTTTCAAGTATAAATATTTACAGTTGCATTATATTTTAGATCCTGCTATTTGATACAGGATCGAATTTATGAAGTTACTACAAGTCTTTATATACATAAGTTATAACTTTAGTTATTTAAGTTGCCAATGATATGTGCTGTTGTATGTGTTAAAGGTTTACATTTGAGTTCCTTGTGCTGTGCATATACTTTTACATTATTTTTAAAACGTATATTTATGTGTGACTTAAGTCTAAATTCGTTATTTACTTACAAATTAAATTTGTAAGTAAATAACGTGCTATAAAAGATAATAATAATGTGCTATAAAAGAGTTTGCAGTAACGTCTTTAGTACATATTGATTTGAGATCATATGGATTTACATTGTAATTAAGACATATATTTGTATGATTATATCTAGTTGACGTAAATCTAGGGCATTGTTGTATTAGGTGTTCTAGGGTTTGCAAGGTGGAGTCATCGCAGGGGCAGGTGTCATCGTCTATTATATGGAACCTCTTCAAGTATGATTTGTGATATCCATGATTGGTGATCAGTTGAGTGATTTCAAATGTGGGTGGGATTTTCTCGGTAAATTGGTTTAGCTCTTCAAGTGTTGGAAATAGTGTGTGGATGTGGTGTCCCTGTGATTCCAATGCGTATATTTCTCGCCATTTCTCTGCTGTTTTCTTTCTAATTTCTCTTTTTGCATAAGAAATAGGAAATTCGTTTCAGGTGGCTGCTGTCTTAGAAGTGGCCGCTTGTTTAGCTACGAGATTAACCCCTCGCAATCGCCACCGAAACAGAGTCCGTAGAGTAAGACTAGCTCATATTACTGGTGACCGCCCGGCGGTCCCGGGTGACTTGTACCCAGGATAGGCCCTTCTGGCAACGTAGTTTAGCCCATAAGGCAAAAGATGAGAGTTACTACTCTCCAAAGGCTTCTGCCTTCTCAGATTGGCCCTTCAGGCTATGCATGCACGTAATCGCGGCCCATTAGGCAATATGAGAGTTTGCTCTGTCCAATCCTTGTGTACACAGACAACGCCCAAAGCCGAGGTCCGTCCCTCCTTCGAGGCCCTTGGGTGATGATTTCTATAAAGGCTGAGGGCACTCTGCCCTCGCCTCAAACGCCCTCACTTGGAGCTAGCTACTTATTCAATTAAAAAAAAAGCCATTCTACTGTAAGAGTTGCTGTCATAGTGTTTTGCCATTGTTTCTCAGATTGGCTCATGAAATCACGGTCCATCAGGCAATATGAGACTTTGTTCTCTTCCTTGTGTATCACAAGCTACGCCCAAAGCCGAGGTCCGTCCCTCCTGGGGGCCCTTTAGTGATGTTGTTGAGGTTAAGGGCACTCTGCCCGCGCCTCAAACTCTCGGTGAAGTAGTAAAAGCTCACTTGTAGTTAGGTACATAGTGCATTCATAAAAATCCCATACTATGGATGCTGCACTCGAATCATATTCACAAACGATAATTTTTCTATTTGTTTTGATTTTGACATTCGTAAAATAATTGTTATACATAACATTCCGATCATCTCAAAATAATCGACCATCATGACTCGAACGACGTAAAAAAAGATAAAAAATAGTATTAAAAATATGAATTCTCGCGAGATGAATTCTCTATGAGAACAAGGTTTTACTCTCGTCTTTTAAGTCGGAATTGCCGACTAGTAGTGACAGGGCGAGTGTAGGTAGCAATACGGCGCTTTCGCTTCCTTCAAAGCATTGAGGTTCAGTGCTTTGAGGGAAAAGTATATGATTTTCGACAACTTTTAGCAATAAATTAAAAAATCTATTATTGGACATATGCTGCTATTCGTTAGATAATTTTTATTTTTTTAAGATGTATTAATAAGCAATGTGCATATTATTCAGAGAAGGTAGTTTAATTTAGGTTAAGTAGTTATAAACTTACTTTTTTTTGTGTTTGAATATTTGTTTGCCGTAATAATATTAATAATAATTAATATTAATAATCGTTTGCCGTCGGATATACATAAAAAAAAAAAAAACATATTATAATATTCAAACGCAAAATTGTTTGTTACTGAATAAATAAATACAAATACAAAAAGAATCGAAAGTTTTGCGAAACCTAGCCAGGAAACCGAAACCTAACACTCGCCCTGAAGATGGTCTTTGTAACATACTAAAACTAGTCGGCGATTACGACTGAATAAACGTATGTAAAACCGAATTTTCATGATAAGATTGCATGTTATTTATTAAAATAAATGCTATAATTAGGGACCGGACTAACGGTAGGTGCAAATGTGTACTGGGAAGTTAATGTGTACATTTGTGAAATTCCACTACCGACTGTAATTATGCCAAGCGTGACGTATGGCCCGTATTACGTAACTGAGCCCACTTCCCTTGTTAGTTTTTCGTCGCCACCGCTTTTTGATGACGAAATTTGAGTCGCACTAATTAAAAAACAAATATTTATATATCGAACTTTGTATAAATATTGTTACTTACATAATGTTCATTTTATGTTAGCCAAGGCTGTTATCAAGAGATAACAAGTACGATAATTATAGACTTCTGCGCCTAGAGGGCAAGTCTGTCATTATCCTGGCTAATTTAGTATTCTTTTTTATTTTATGATATAGAATGACAAGCAAGCGAGTTACCTGATGGTAAGTGATCACCGCTGCCCATGGACAGCTGCAATACCCGGGTGTAATGGTTGGAATCTGCTGGCCTTTAAAGGAGTTGGGTAGGACATGGCGGGAGGAAATAGGGGGGGGGGGGGGGCGTAAAATACGTCGATTTTTGTAAGAGTGTGGTACTCCCAGGACGAGCCGGCGCATTCATGCTACTAGCAAACATATTTGTCGGTAACGTGGCTCTACTCCGCATAAACTTAATAAAATAGATCATATGAGATCTAGTACTCTAATAACCTCAGCAGTCGAATCACATGCACCATTAAATAATACTGAAACGGTAATTTTTTTATCTATTTTTGACATTCATATGCAACGGAGCACAAATTAGAGCTTACGCGTGTTAAGTTTACTTCAAGCGCGATTCCTATTCGAATGGGACTGCCAAGTGGCATAAAAATATCTCGAGCTCCTCTGTTAACGTAGTGTTGACTACTTAAACACACGAAAAATAAAAAATTCAAATGGTGTTGCCACTAAAACAATTCTAATATAAAATTTCGTTCACGCCAAAAAAGTTGTAAAGACTCAGAAATAGCAATAATATAGTCATCTTGATTCACAAAGAAGTTTGCAAATTGTTCAGTTACTAAGAATGCTTGTATAAGGGAAAAAAACGAAAGGTACAAAAGAGTTCCGGAGAGTTAATATGAGCATTCATGAAAACTAGCGCCCAACCGTGAATTTGCCGAGCGTGATATATAGCCCACATTACGTCACAGTACTTCCCTCGTTAGTTGTGACGTCGCCCTGCCCTTTTGATGACGATGGCTGCTATTAAAACCGAATATTTACAACTGATATAATAAAGGTCATTCTGTCATTTGGAGAATCAGTTAATATTATTGTTTACTAGCTTTGGCCCCAGGCTCCGCCCGCGTCAATATCGATACCTCGGGAATAGTACTTTTTCCCGAAATAAAAGCCTATGTCCTTCTCTGTACTTCAGAGAAATTATATGCAAAATTTCATGATGATCGGTTCAGTAGTAGCGAGAAAGGGTAACAAACAAACAAACTCACTTTCGCATTTATAAGTTTGAATAAGGATTAGTTAGGATTAAAATTATTTTAAGCTATTAACAGTGTTGGGCAAAGGCCTCTTTCTCTCTTTTCTATGTCAGTCTGTCTGTTGCTTTTGTTGACCATTCTTTGTCGTAGCTATTAAGTTCATCGCACTATCTAGTTCTGGGTCGGCCACGGCCCCGTTTGCCATTGTAATATAGTCAAATTAAATAACTTCTATCAACTAACATTTGAAGCATTTGTCTAGCAGCGCTTTGGGAAGTGACATGACGACCACGCACCCGTAAGATTACGGGTTCGTTCTTAGTCCGCCTCAGTCTGACCATCCAAGTGTGAACTTTAGTCCAGTTTGACTCACATACGATAATTATCATTAGAAACTGCTTTTTTTATGTTATAGTGCTGCAAACGAGCAAGCGAGTCACCTGATGGTAAGCGATCAACGCTGCCCATGGACAACTGCAACACCAGAGTGTGACAGGAGCATTGCCGGCCTTTCAAGGAGTTGAGGGTAGGTCATTGGGAGTAGGGAAAAATGGGGGACATGGGGAAAGGGGAGAAGGATGGGCCTCTGACTCTCTCACTCACCGAACGAAGCAAAGAAACGGTAAAGCTTTTACTCAAACGTCAATTTTCTGTGAGAGTGCTTCTTGCTTCTTACGAAAAATCAATATACTAACCAAATCTCCTGAAGTATCAAAGGGTACAACGAGGAGAATACTCAGATCAGGAAAGATACGTATTTAATATTTTTCGATAATCTATAAGTTTGTTTGTTTGTTTGTTACGTTTTCACGCCGTAACTACTGGATCGATCATCATGAAATTTTGCATACAAGTTCTCTGGAGTGCGGAGAAGGACATAGGCTACCTTTTATCCCGGGAAAAAGTACTATTCCCGAGGGATCGACATTGACGCGGGCGGAGCCGCGGGCGAAAGCTAGTTTGAAATAAAACTGAACAACTGGCTTGGTCAAAACTGCTTTTATTCAGTCGACTTAATATTTTTAAATTTTTAATAAACAGTGATAATATTTATATGATTTAACAAATTTTTTTTTTTGCATGCCAGTGTCTGGTTAAATCTGTGAATCTTAAGTTTATATTATATGGTATGATCTTTATGTACACCACATTTAAAGCACAAATAAATGAATTGAAAATGTTGAATTTGAATTTGATGATGCATAAGTATGGCTCTGGTTAATACAATTCTACGCCCCCGGCAAAACCAAGATGGCGTCGTGAAAATCTGGTAAATTTACCGACTAGGTCATTTTACATATAAAAAAGGTTACAATAGTGATCGTACTATATTTTAGGCTCTGGTCTAAAGGTGACTTCAAGGTCCTGATTGAAATGGATCACGATTTGTTACCAGTCAAGATAATCTTATCTCCTGTATAATTCCTAACCCTTTAACGTCCGTTTGATTAAAATTCAGGTCGTATCGGTTTTTGGTTTCGCACCCAATTCGCACCTTACAACTTGCACCTTAGTACGAAGAACAAAAAAGTGCACTATGATCTTGTGTGATATTTTCTTCTTACGAATTACAAACTTGAAGGCTCTTGTAGTTGTATCCTAACATGTACAGTATCACAACTAAGAGGAGGTCATTTCTCCGCAGCCGACTGTACACTTTGTATATAAATCCGAGTCGCGCTAGATCGGTTTTATTATGTTTATAAACGAAAATCATTTGATTTATTAATTTAATCCTTTACGATACACCATTAACTTAATGATGAGTTAGGTTATTTTCTATTATAAACTTAAGTATTTATATTAAAGAGGGACACAAAAGTGTTAATCCTCGGTGACGGAGGACGAACATATTAAGTAAGGATTAAAAACAGAAGGTGAGCAGGTGCGATATCGGTTTTCTGCCATCTTGATTTAATCTGGGCCTAATAAGTCTACCACGAATGAATAATATATTACTTCTAACTTATTTGGCTATATGGCTGCGCATCATCAAAAATGGGAAAGTTAATCTAAATATACGCATGGAGTACGGTACATGGTAAACGGGTGCGACATTGGGTTTTTGCTGGCCTTAGCTAATCTGGGCCTAATAAGCCTCCAACTCATGAATAATATATGACTTACTTCTAACTTATTTAGCTATTCATGAGCCAACTTCATGTTGTCAAAGCTTTGAGACGATATTAAAAACCGTAAAGTTTTTTGTTTGCATCGATACAGCTTTATGAGGTATTTTAGAAGGTACTTCGATGATACTGGTACGACGTACTGATATTCAAAATAGGACATCAGTAATAATCATCTCCTGTTTTGGGCTATCCTTCAGAAACTGGGCTGATATTCTTATTAAATTAAGAAATGGTAAATAAATTCCATGCGGGCGGGGCTTGAACCAGCGACCTAGGTCTATGTACGACCTACGCTCTGCCATCTGAGCTACCGCATGATTCAACCTCGGCGCCGAAATTCTTTACCATATCCCATTCCCCTTATACTTATTAAGGCTTACGTCACCTTGGAATTTCGGATGGGGCTTGAACCCCACCCGCATGGAATTTTTTCACCATATATTATTTCATAATTTATTATGAGATTATCAAAATAGCATTGTGAATATAAAATAAAACACTTACTAAAGAAAACGAATGTGTAATTTCCGTGTGTGTAAGTGACCAACACTGGTGTCAAATTTTCCAAGTTTAAGTTTAAGGCATCTGACAACGCTTAACGACTGCCATTTATGATGACAGCCGGAACCAACGGCCTAACGTACCTTTCGAAGCACGGGGGAGCGTCCGTGCACCCAATGTTGCTTAACACAAGTAAGCGCTAATTAATGCTCAGCTCAGCATTAGGGCTCCTCGATAATCAGCTATTAATAAACACAAAATCACGTTCTTCCTTATTAAATAATGAAATAAGATATGGTAAAAAAAAAACCAAACGGGCGGCATTTGAACCTGCGACCTTAAGTCGTACATAGACTTAAAGTCGCAGGTTCAAATCCCCCCGCTCGAAATTTTTTCACCATATTTTATTTCTACATTTAATAAGAGTATATCAAAATAGCATTGTGAATGCTAAATACAAATACTTAAAAATATCACGTTTTTCCGCATAAATTGTCTATTGTCTAGGTATCGGACATTCCTTACCCAAATACAAGGGTGTTTTCGTATTTTCCAAGTCTTTTGTGCTATTACCGGTCTGTCTAACCCTCTTCACTCGCCCTGTTTCACCAAGAATAGTTCCAAACTGAATGAACGAATATTTACGGCCCCAATGTCTATTCCGATTTATATTTCAAATCTAATAACTCTTCGGTCATAATAAATGACAAAACTAGTCGACAATTTCTGATGAATAAAACGTAAGAAAACCGGGATAATATAATTTGTAGTTCGATTTTAATAATTTGTTGTTTCCTTATGCGAGCGACACTTTTGTCGTGTTCCTTTGTTCCCTTATGAATGTTGGTTGCGCCAAATAGTTCAAGCAAAATCTCACTAGAGGTCGTAACTGTCCTGGAGCCCTGATTCTAAAGTTTGACGAGCCTGCCGCGCGACCCACGCCGCAAGAGGGGGCAGTATCCTCCGTAACGCCGTCGCGCGAGGTGATCTCCAGAGGTGACACGATATGTCCTTCTGCTGCTTGTGACTTCATACGCTGTGAAGTTTGCTTGCCCGCTTAAAATCCGCAAGGCTGACTAAATTGGCCAGGGTGAAACACCCACCGCTCGTGATAAATAACCCATGAACTTTATATACGTGTGAACGGTGAAAATTTAAGAGTGTGCCGATTGTAGCTGTCGTAAGCTGATGCTGGTTTCCTGGTTTCCTGAGAGGCTGGTCTGCGAACTGGTAAGTCACTTTGGGGTCGGGATATCCTGAACAGATACGAACGTTTAAGAGATTTGCTTGAATTCAAAAGGGAATTGTTTGGTAAGGCGAACCGCTAAGAGACGCAGCACGCCGTTGCGTCTCCATATCTCCTTCGAGCCGGATAGGTATTTCGAACCATTTAATTTCATTTGGATTCATAATAAGTTCAAATTTCTCGATAAAAAATTATTGTAATAATATTTGTTGCACATCGTCACACGACTTTCGACCGTCCTGCTTATGCATTAGGTTTCAATTTGTCATGCTGTCATATTGACTACCGCATTTGAAAATATTCACAAAATTTCTTATTTTCGCATATTCCATAGGTAATCTATACATTACTATGATTTAATGCATTGATTTATATCGCCTAATAAGTTAATTCCCGCAAAAGTGTTAATTTCGTTGAGATAGCATTTATTTTTATAGAATCGGGTAGTTTAACCCATCGTCGCATGATCGAGACACGCCCAGTGCCGCGCTTGTTCAACTTTAATTTCGAACAACTAATCGTCTGGGTTTGATATCATTCGCGTATATGGTATCCATTCATGTTATGAATTTTGTTATGTTTGAATTAATGTCATTCAAACACTAATCTCCGCTTTTCGCTATAGTAATTCTGTACTAGTGATCGTACTTACGTAACGCGCTAATGCCTGGTGCTAACGATTAGCATTTTATTTCGGATGCTTTTTATTCGATTACTTATACTGTTTTTCCGCATATTTAAGTAATAAACAGTCCACTCCGCTCATCGCATTATACATAAGTCTGGTATCTTCTCAATCTCGCATAAAGCTATTTGTTTGTTACACTTATAACTATTATTTTTCTTTTTTGATTTATTTACCGTTCGTAATCATGGGTGACGAAATTCAACTTAAGTTGTTTACGGCTAAACGTAATGCGATTTTTGCCCGTATTCAAGCAACTTACGACAGTTCGTCAGTGCTTACCACTGATAAATTACGTAATAGTTTTATCGCTAAGGCTAAACAGATAGACTTTTCCATATTTTTATGAAACTTTCAAACGTGTTATTCATACTAATTCTGACTTATCGGACGGCGAACGAATTCATTATTTACTTCATTGTCTCAAGGGTAAGGCGAAAAATGTGGCTGCCGGTATCACCCCTTCTGCTGAGAATTATCGTATTGTATGGGACGCGCTCATAGCTAAATATTTAGATTCTCGCGCGCTTGCTACTAATTATTTAAACCAATTGTTTACGCTCAAGCTTACCGGCGCACCGACACCCGCTAATGTTGAGAAAGTTTTTGATAAATTTACCGCTATGGTGGCCGGACTTAAACAATTAAAAATCGATAACTTAGCTGATTTTATTTTCACGCATTTGGGTCTCAAGTTAATAGATTCAGACATGGCTAAGCATTATGAGATGTCATTACGATATCAACAAGACTCGCAGAATGTTGATTATGATTATTTTGTGAGGTTTGTTCGCGAACAAGTTAAGATCATGTATCGGACTTTGCCCGCGCGCTCGACCGCAACAACTTCCTCTTCTTCTTCACCTGCTCCCAAGGTGACTCACGCGCACATATCAACCAATGCAAAATGTTCACTCTGTAATAAGGTGCCTAATCACCTATTCCAATGTGACACCTTTAAAACCCTTACGGCTAAAGCTAGGTATAATTTCATAAAGGACAAAAAAATGTGCCTTAATTGTTTGAGCCATCGACATACAGTTTCTAAATGTCATTTTGTTTTATTACATATTAGTTGACTAGCTCCGTGGCGCAGCGGTCAACACGCTAGCCTGCGACACGGAGTGACCGGGTTCGATCCCCGGCCAGGTCAAGATGGAAAATGATCTTTTTCAGATTGGCCTGGGTCTTGGATGTGTATCTATATATGTATTTGTTATAAAATATAGTACCGTTGAGTTAGTATCCCATAACACAAGTCTCGAACTTACTTTGGGGCTAACTCAATCTGTGTGATTTGTCCGTATATATTTATTTATTTATTCATTCGAAAGGTACATGTAGGGAATGTCAAGCTAAGCACCATTCTCTGTTGCATTTTGAGACGTCGTCATCGCCAATGACGGTGACTTCAGCCGCGCGCAGTCCTAATGAAACCGTCGCCGCACCCGTCGTATCGAACGTTTCCTCAAACCCGCCGCCCGCTCCGCTCGTCACTTCTGATCGTGTAGCCTTATGCACGCACTCTGCAGCTTACGGCACTAATTGCACGACAGAAATTCTCGCTACTGCTAAGGTGGTAGTAGTGAACAAAAAGGGGAAAAATGTGCTATACTATGAGCGGAATAAATCTGGATAAAAGTGCATTGACGCCTGTGTACTAATGAACACCATTTTTGGAAACGCTACGATATACTGTCTATGAAAATTATCGCAAATACGTCTTACCTTGCGAATCGCAGTAGAAGGCGGGGTGAGAATATGACCTTGCCAGAGGTCACAAACATTTTTTTAGAAGACATTAGAATAAAAGATTTCTCAATGAGCTATTTTCAATTTGACATATTAAAAAAAGAAAAGGGTGTTTACAATGTTCCCGGTAGATGGCGTAGCTTACAACTGAACTGTAAAAGCTTGTTTGACATATTTTTACTATCAATTTTGACAGCTCTCTCATCATCCAGAGCCATCTATCGGAACGTTTTAAGCCTGTTTTTTTTTTAAATCACGATCTTGAAAAGAGCTCATTGGAATTTATGTATAAACTAGTTTTCGCCCGCGGCTCCGCTCGCGTCAATGGCGATCCCTCGGGAATAGTACTTTTTCTCGGGATTAAAGGTAGCATATGTCCTTCTCCGTATTCCAGAGAATTTGTATGCAAAATTTCACGATGATCGGTTCAGTAGTTACGGCGTGAAAGCGTAACAAACAAACAAACTCACTTTCGCATTTATAATATTAGTAAGGATAAATAAATACCTACGGAAAAATCGCACAGATTGAGCTAGCTCGAAAGTTAGTTTGAGACTTGTGTTATGTGATACTAACTCAAAAGATACTATATTTTATAACAAATACATATAGATAAACATCCAAGGCCCAGGTCAATCTGGAAAAGATAATTTTCCATCTTGACCAAACCGGAGATCGAACCCGAGCACCCTCGTGTCGCAGGCTGGCGTGTTAACCACTGCGCCACGGAACTCGCCAAAATGTATATGGGGTTGAATATAATGTATACAATACAGGTAGTGCGGTTTGTGCCAGATTAAGGAACAAAAGTACCTATGTAAGTCTTAATTGCAGGTACGTGTCGCTTTATCTTTATTTACTAAATTTTGCCCGCGGCTTCTACCGCTCTTATGTCGTTCCCTCGGGAACAGTTCTATTTTCGGGATGAAAGGTACCCTATGATCTTTGTCCTCCTATGTGTATGCGAAATTTCAAGAAGATTGGTTCAGTAGTAAAGCGTGAAGAGGTAAGATATAAAAAAAACAGTATTTTGAAAAATAATTGTTATTGCTACAATAATAAACGAGTACATTTAAATATATCAGAAACAATCATCATAATCTGATATTTCACTGTCAGTACTTTCGCTTTCCGTACTTTCGTCGTCAGCTACATTTATAATAAAAGTGTCTGCTGTTTTTGTTCGTTGGTCATTCACAACTGAATGAAGTTCGTACGAGACCGCGGCGGGGCCGCGGCCGCGCCAATCGCCTACGATCATTAATACCAACCAATCGCCCGTCCAAACTTCCGAACCAAAGGTGGCGCACTTCTGTCTAGACGGAGCGAATCTGACGTCACAGGAAACATTGCGACAGAGTGATATAACTTATTTTTTACAATTTCAAAGGCTATTTATTTTATTCTGCTTTATTGAAAATATTACTGCAGTTATAGATGGAATTCAGTATAAGAAGGCATTTTATATTATAAATAACCTTCAAAAACACAATGATAATTAATATTTCCTATAGATTTCGCAGTTACAATACGAGAAGTTATAACTCGATTTATTTATTTTTGGAGTTACGTCAGTATAAACTCTACTGCCTTTACTCGCCGGTACTAAGATTACATGAGGGACGATAGTTTGCGATATTAATATATGGTGAGCGATATTTATCGCAAAAAAAATATGTCTTATGGTACGTGTCAGCGTCAATGAACTTTTATCCAGATTTATTCCGTTCATACTATAGTACAGTCGGCCAGGTATCTGACCCCCTGACTTTTAAAACGTAAATTCACACTTTGCTGTGAAGCGCCACCTACCGTGATTTTTGGCAAGTAGACGGACAACTGCTCGTATAAACTTGTTTTTGATAACCTGCTCAGTTGCAAATTTTGTATTTCTAATAATCTCAGCTAATAATTCAAGTAATCATCAATGGTATGAACAAGAAAGAATCAAAAACAATCCTACGTGAAGTTCGATTCGAACCATGGACCTACGGCTTGAGAAGCTAGCGCTCATCTCAATACGCCAACCGACGATATGACGTCTCGGGCGAAATTGGCTATCTATTTCTACTGCTATGACATCATTGTCACCAACTGCAACGCATTGCTTTAACAAATAAATTGAGGGTAATCTATTAGATTTATTTATACCTGATACCAACTAATCAAAAATATTGTTCACTCGCGTCACAATTAAGATACTGCGATTACTGTGTAGTGATCTAAAACCCCACCAGTTATTAGGCATCCCGTTTCATCTTATATAGCAGATTTTGTGAAAGCTAATAGTGTATTGTGAATACAACCACAGTATTTAAAGTATCTATATCTAGAGAGTTAGGTATCGCGGTAAGTAGAAATTATAAGTATTTAATATACTTACTTAATTGTCACACTATTTTTTGTTCCGTAAAACATAGGGTTTGTGATAAATGTCTAAGATAAATATATTTCTTACAGAGAAACACCGTCCGTTTGTGGATTCGGAGTCAACTGGCGTAACATATACACTACAATATTTCAATTGAAACAGTGAGGAAACATTCAACAAGAACGAGATCGTATTTTATTCTGATGAAAAAAGTTTTAAGTCTGATGATGATGGCAGAAAAAAATTGCGGAGAAGACATGGCCAGCGTATAGCCATCAAAATAATTTGCCTTTGAGAACAGTGGCAGGATAACATTAGGTAAAAATATTCATTAAATAGTGAAGTAAAATAATAATAATATTTAATACCTAGTGTATTACGCAGTGTAGATAATATTAGGTAACTGATCGTATTATTGTTTTGCAGGTTATTGGGGACAGATGTCTTCAATGGGCCCAGGGGAGCTGGTAGAATTCGGCGGCCGGATGAATAAAGAAAAATACTTGGAAAATTTATGAGATGTGGTGATTCCAACAGTTTGCAATGTAGAATATATTTTATTTAAGACAATTGTTCTGTGATCTAACTGTTATTGAGTGACCAATTAAAATCCCAGATTGTAGGGTCAAATAGTGCTTAACTGGGACACGAGACACAAGTAAAGTTTGATTTAAATCAATTTAGACAAAAAGGTTATACTAAATTAATAAATATGCGCATAAGTGATATGTGATCTGATCTAACATGGTAAGTGAAATGACAAATAGACTTAAACAAAAGCTTCAAAATGGGGGTCACCCTCTCCCATATTAAAATTCATTTAATGCCATAGGTTTATATTCATTCTTATACTATTATCGAAGCAAAGTTATTCACATAGCACTATTTGACCCTACACATTTAAAAAAATATAATACTATGATTAAAAAGAAGTTGAGAGATGTAAATTGTTACTTATTAAGTAACATGTTGGTTCTCTCTACAGAAGATTAATCATAGTTTGAATTAAGTAAGCAGGTATTTATTTCACTGTTAAATTTTTTTGATGTAATAAAGTAATTAAAAATTTAAAATGCTTTTTATTCACAGTAATTAGCTCGGTAACATTATGTTAAAACTACCAAAATTACACCAACATCACAATACGTAGTTGGAGATATTTGTAAAAAATAAAAAGCTTTGGAGGATTTTAACCTGTTCATTCATATTCACACTAACTATTAAACCGTAGTGCCTACCACTTGCGCCACATCTAACTATTGATGTATCTTTGAAATAAGCGTATCGTATGCTAGGGCTTGTTTTATTTATCAAAAATCGAATAGATGGCATTAGTCGTCAAGGGTATCAGATTTCTGCTTATTAACCTTATTTGTTCATTCACAATTCAATAGATGGCACTAGTCGCAAAGGATATTACACTTGTATATTTTTATCTTTGGGTTTAAACCACGGATGTTTCTTTAGTTTGCGAAAAATGGCGCTGTTGTAGGGGGTCAGATATCTCATTGGCTGACTGTACGTTGTCTGCTTGACCCAGGTTCGCAGAAAAATTATATTACTTCGCGCTGCGTCCGTATGCTCGGCTTGAGTATGCGAGCAGACCACATAAGCATTGTTCGAGGAATAGGTGGAACTTCTCAACCTGTACGAGGTTCCGTCGACTTCACTTTTAGCTCGCGTCTCCGCTCACGACCTAAGTACAGCATCAACGCGCTGGTGCTCGATGAAATAACGGGTCAAATTCCTTTGTGCCGTATTAACACTAGTGAATTGCACCACATCGACCCTGAGTTACTGGCTGATGACGCTTGGGGAGTTCCGGGTAACATAGACGTGTTACTGGGTGTCACGCTTTTTGCTAAATTGCTGCGTCCGGGTCATGTTACTGATAAGCCAGGTTGTCCTGACGCCTTGGAAACCGTGTTAGGCTATATTCTTATGGGTCAGGCTCCTATCTCAGAGTCCCCCACGGACACGCTTTCATTTCTTTCAACATCGTGTACTGATTGTTGTGACTTACGCAAATTTTGGGAAATTGAAGAAGTATCGCCGCCTTCCACTTCGAGTGTAGATGACGAATATTGCGAGAAATTTTATCGTTCTACCACAACTCGTACACCGTCCGGTAAATATGTCGCCGCTTTACCGTTCAAGTCTGTCATACCCGTTTTAGGAAATTCCTTTGATATCGCACGCCGTCGATTTTACAGTCTTGAACGAAAATTTAAATCGCACGCAAATGTAAAATTACTTTACGATGAAGTAATTAGAGAATATTTAAATAACGGCTATATATCGTTAGTAAAACATGATCTAAAGGACATGTCACAAGTAGGACAAGCTCGTAAGCGATCCGTTACCTACTATATTCCTCATCATCCTGTGATTCGTGAGGATAAATCAACCACTAAATTACGTGTGGTTTTAGACGCTAGCGCACGAACGGACAACGTTTTGTCGCTTATTGAGGTCCTACACGCAGGTCCCGCCCTTCAGGCGGACCTTCTCAACATTTTGTTGAATTTCAGACTTTCGTCGGTCGCACGTCTTTTTGACGTTATGGGCCTTGTGGCACCTATCATTTTATACGCCAAGCTGCTAATTAAAGAGCTTTGGCTACTCAAACTCGATTGGGACAATGTTCCCCCAACTCGAATTATCCGCTTATGGGAGCAATTTCAGAGTGAGTTGCCCCTCATTTCGCAATTAAACTTTCCGCGTCACGTCGGTGTTGTAGACGGCTGTAAGATATCTTTAGTCGGATTCGCTGACGCCAGCGAAAAGGCTTACGTTGGAGTTGTCTACGCCCACGTTGTTAGACCTGACGGTACTGTGGTCGTGTCGCTGGTCTGTGCTAAGTCCAAACTGTCCCCACTACGGGTAGTCAGCTTGGCCCGCCTCGAGTTATGCGCTACATTGCTCTTGTCGACTCTACTTAAAAGAGTTTACTCGCTTTACGCTCCTCGACATGCCATTAAGGCTGTCATCGCCTTTTCCGACTCAACAGTGGCGTTGAGTTGGATTCATTCAGCACCACACCGCTGGCACACGTTTGTGGCCAACCGCATCGCTAAAATACATGACAATTTGTCAGCAGATTACTTTTTCCATGTCCGAGGATTGGAAAATCCCAGTGACTGCCTTTCACGCGGCCTTACCCCGGCCCAGTTAGTCCAGCATCCTCTGTGGTTAACTGGCCCGCCGTGGCTGGCATCGCATCGCTCTGAATGGCCTATTAAGCCTTTCACATCCAGTGAGTCACAGGAGCTTCCCGAAATGAAGCCAGTCGCTCTACCTGTGCTCTCACACGCACGTTCGAACGGTACTATTCCGTCCGAGAATATATTATACACAAGAGCTGCTAGATTTTCTTCCTGGCAAAAATATTTAAAAACAATTTGTTTTGTTTATAAATTCGCAAAACGACTCCCTAGAGGACCTATTACCGCGTCTGATTTAGATTTCGTCGAAACTGTCGTATGGAAACTGGTACAAGGGGTTCATTTCGTATCTGAGATCCAACACTTGTCTCGCAAACAACTTTCTTCTAAACAAGTGCAGAGACTGAGCCCATTTCTTCATAATGGACTTGTTCTAGTTGGAGGTCGACTCGCGAATTCTGAATTAGTATTTAACGCTTGTCATCCTATCCTCCTGCCCAGTCAGGATCACATAGTAGAGCTTTTAGTTTCCCATTATCACATATCGAATTTTCATACAGGCCCCAACTTGCTTGTCTCAGTATTAAGGCAGCGCTATTGGATCTTGTCCGCAAGACGTGTTGCACGTCAAGTTACCTATCGCTGTAATATTTGCTTTCGGGCCAAGCCGAAACCTTCATTTCCTGTCATGGCCGAACTTCCACATTTCCGCGTGGAAACCGCCCCTAAAGCATTCACACACTGTGGCTGTGATTATGCAGGCCCTCTAACCATCACCTCGGTGAGGGGTAGAGGCCAAAAAACCAGAAAGGCATATATTTGCCTATTAACTTACATGACAACTCGCGCTCTACATCTTGAAGTCGCTTCAGACTTGAGCACAGCGAGCTTTCTGTCAGCTTTCAAGCGTTTTTTGGCTCGCAGAGGCCCAGTGGAAGTTCTGTACACCGACAACGCTACAAATTTTATTGGTGCAAGGTCCTACCTTCGTGAACTTTATCGGTTTTTAACCAAGGAATATAATTCTATATGGGAGAGGGAACTCATTGAACATAGAATTACGCTAAAGACCATTCCTTGTAGAGCCCCTCACTTCGGGGGCTGCTGGGAAAGTGAAATTAAGAGTGTTAAGACACATTTACTCAAGGTTATTGGTCAACAAATACTGTGCTTTGATGAGCTTAATACTGTCCTGACACAAGTAGAAGCCTTGTTAAATTCTAGACCGTTGTACCCACTCAGTTCTGATCCTTCAGAACCGACCGCATTAACCCCCGCGCATTTTTTGCATACGAAACCTCTCGTGTTTTTACCCGCTCGCGACGTAGACGAAACACGTTTGCACCTTGATACGCGATATGAATTAATGGATAAATTAGTACATTCCTTCTGGAATCGGTGGCGTAAAGAATACTTGCACACCTTACAATCCAGACAGAAGTGGAACACTCCTGCCTTTCCTGTAAAGGTCGGCATGGTAGTTGTCTCTATGCAGGATAATGTCATGCCCTTGCAGTGGCCTCTAGGTGTCATTACCGAACTCTTTCCGGATAAAAACGGAATAGCTAGAGTCGCCTCGTTAAAGACTAAAGGCGGGGTTATACTCAACCGCCCAGTTGTAAAGCTGTGTCCTTTACCGACGCAATAGTTAAATTAATGCTTATCTTAGGTTAGGTCATAGTTCATAAGCTTGCACACGCGTGCATTAGATTAGTTTATTCTATCGCTATTATACCGCTCCGCAGGGTCGTAACTGACTCATAGATTCAGGTAGAGTTTGTGACGATGTGCAACCCACAACTAGTTCACTAGTTTATTTTGATTATAATTTTTTTCTCTCTTTCTTTTCGCTTCCCTCTTTTGTTGGGTTTTGAAAGTAGGTTCTTTCAAGCCGGGGAATGATGGTTGCGCCAAATAGTTCAAGCAAAATCTCACTAGAGGTCGTAACTGTCCTGGAGCCCCGATTCTAAAGTTTGACGAGCCTGCCGCGCGACCCACGCCGCAAGAGGGGGCAGTATCCTCCGTAACGCCGTCGCGCGAGGTGATCTCCAGAGGTGACACGCTATGTCCTTCTGCTGCTTGTGACTTCATACGCTGTGAAGTTTGCTTGCCCGCTTAAAATCCGCAAGGCTGACTAAATTGGCCAGGGTGAAACACCCACCGCTCGTGATAAATAACCCATGAACTTTATATACGTGTGAACGGTGAAAATTGAGAGTGTGCCGATTGTAGCTGTCGTAAGCTGATGCTGGTTTCCTGGTTTCCTGAGAGGCTGGTCTGCGAACTGGTAAGTCACTTTGGGGTCGGGATATCCTAAACAGATGCGAACGTTCGAGGGATTTGCTTGAATACGAAGGGAATTTTTGGGTCCAATAGAATCCGCATCCGCTAAGAGACGCAGCACGCTGCTGGCGTCTCAAAATGTGTCCTTTATAATGGTGTTTTTGAGGCCCTGCCGCATGGTAATAAATATATAGGGACATGTCACACAAATTGAGCTAGCCCCACAGTAAATTGTGAACTTGTGTCGTAGGATACTGTCTCATTCTATATTTAATAATAGATACTTATATAGATAAACATCCAAGACCCAGGTCAATCTGAAAAATATCGTTTTCCATTATGACCTGACCGGGGATCGAACTCGGGCACCCTCTTGTCGCAGGCTGGCGTACTGACCACTGCGCCACGGAGCTCACCAATGGTTTGCTATGCGGTATACTAAATGCTGCATAGATCGCATGGCTATTCATAACCAAATAAACATTGTACTAAAATGGAAGTTTTTTTAGAGCATTATAAATAGTTTCTAAGTTACTCCGCATTTATCATCATCATCATCAGGTCTTTTTAATCTCCACTGCAGGAGCATAACCCTCTCTGTACTACCGGAGCCATACTTGGCCAGAGCAGACAGAGGATTTGTCCTACGCTCTCCTCGCTGGCCAGACGGTTGGAGAGGTCTCAATGATGTTTATGAACTTTGATTAGCTTGTATTTCCTAAGTCGCCTCTTACGACATCCATGGGAAAGATAGGAGTGGTCATATTCTACTCTGCCGGAAACCACACGGCTACTCCGCATTATTTATACTCATTGCCTTTTATTCCGCAAATGTTGGTTCAACTTATACTTTTATTACTTTCTGGAATTATAAGCTGTTTAGTTTGGACCCGGGAAACGGATCCAAAGATATACCTTTTATTTTCCTGTTTGTTTTCTGTTTGCGCAATGGCTTTCGTTTAAGGCGCTGTGCATCAGAAGAATACCGTAAAACATGTGTTTTTTCGTCGCGCAGTTAGTCATTTTTTTATGGAATACTAGCAAGAGAATAATATGAAGTACAGTCCAAAGATCAAAATAAATGGTTAAATAAAAATATTTTCAAAAAAATATTTAAAATCTAGCTAAATAAAATAGCAAAAAAGCTATCCAGAAAAAGTTTCGTCGCGAATTACTTGATATTTTTAGCGACAACTACCAACTTAAAGTAACTAAATGAACAAGTAGTAAGTACTTAAAAGTATAACTATACGTCTGTAAAAAGTATTACTAAATGAGCAAGATGGATACCTACAAAAATACAATATTTGGTCATAATTATTAAATTATTAAATTAAAAGTGAAAATTAACACGGAAATGGCAGACACGGGTTTGAACTGAGACTGATGACAGGTATGACACGAGTATATATTATATCGCGCGATGTCCGCTACAAACGGTTAAGGGATACAGCGCCTTAACTCCATTCCCTGATGTTGAAATAATATTTTTGGACAAAATAAATATAAAATATCATTATTATAAAATATACAGCAAATTTCACGATATCCTTACTTCCTTACTAATATTATAAGTGAGAAAGTGAGTTTGTTTGTTTGTTTGTTTGTTACGCTTTCACGTCGTATCTACAGAACCGATCATCATGAAATGTTGCATATAAGTTCTCTGGAGTACGGAGAAGGGCATAGGCTACCTTTTATCCCGGAAAAAAGTACTATTCCCGAGGGATCGACATTGACGCGGGCGGAGCCGCGGGCGAAAGCTAGTTTGCTATAAAAATTACCAAAGACTTTATTAATGTGAAAACTACTTTAGCGGCGTTGTGCACATTTTGGGACGGGTAAAAAATGTTTAACTCGCATCTGGACACGTGACCTGATCGAAGATTCGTAAGACAGACCATGCCGTGAGCGGAGACCGCCGTCACGGCATGGGATGGGTAGTAATATCCCCCTGGTCTGGGCGAAAAGAACATTACTACCAACTTTATTTCACAAATGTTTTTACTTATATCGCATTAGTAATGTATTAAGGGATGAGGGATGAGCCAGAGCGGTCATCTTTTTGTACTATATAGATTTATGAAGGTAGTATATCAAACGATGCTTTTTATTGGTCAAAAGGGATAATATGTGGAAATAAATTATCTATATGTCATCCATAACTTTTGTAGGTTACGCTTTCTTTAGAGGTACTACCTCTAAAGAAAGCGTGCAAAATGACTTATTCGTAGGCAAAATGGTTATCCTAACTTACCTAATATTGTAAATGCGAAAGTGACTTTGTTTGTTTGTTCTCACTCTTTTGTATACACGTTACATTATAGGGTACGGAGAAGGACATAGGGTTGGTACTTTTATCCCGGGAAAAGTACTGTACCAAGAGGAATCGATACTGACGTGGGCGGAGCCGCGTGCGAAAGCTAGTTAAGATATATATTACCAGTGCCATCACCCCGTATGCATGCTTGCCATCTTGATGAACGTAGCCTTTGTTTATGCGAGTCTGTTAACCTCGTAATGGAGGAAGATGTGATGCTGTACGTATCTGTAAAAATTATTAAAGATGTTATTATAGAGGATTAGGGGTGTCATCCTCAACTGGCTGGCTGGTGATTGCTGGTATGGTATCTCTTCTCCCATTTATATATATGACTAGCTCCGTGGCGCAGCGGTCAACACGCCAGCCTGCGACACGGAGTGACCGGGTTCGATCCCCGGCCAGGTCAAGATGGAAAATGATCTTTTTCAGATTGGCCTGGGTCTTGGATGTGTATCTATATATGTATTTGTTATAAAATATAGTATCGTTGAGTTAGCATCCCATAACACAAGTCTCGAACTTACTTTGGGGCTAGCTCAATCTGTGTGATATGTCCGTATATATTTACTTATTTATTTATCCAAGTGCGTAGTATCCCAATACCACCCTCCTTTCCTAAATAAAACTACCAAACTGGCTGCCAAGCGTGGTAAGTATGGGGGATAAGCCTATATAGGAGTGGACTTCTTATGCCTGAAATATTGATGATGATGATGAACAAAAGATACCACGCAGCAGATGCTAAAGCAATCACCTTTTTCTGAAAACTGGGTCATATATGTGTAATCGGATTATTTTTCATAGAAAGAAACCGACTTCAAAGAAAAAATTACTGAACCGATTTTAAAAAAAATTAAATGGGACTTATTTAAACCTATTACATAAAAAAATTGATTTATGAGGTATATTAAAAAAAAACGGGTTGCCCTCCGGAACGGAGTGAATTCTAACACATAACATGAAATGTCTTTTGTCCCAATGTCTTTAATCCCAATCAATAAATTGTTCATACCCTTTCACGCTTTATCTACTGACAGCCTCCGTGGTCCAGTGGTTAAGGCGTTTGCCTGTTGACCCGGGGGTCGTTGTTCGATTCCCACCGAAAGAATACTTTGTTTAGTTGTTTCAAGACTGGTTAGGACATTGCAGGCTTGAATCTCCTGATTGTCTGATAATAAAGATGATTACGTGCTTCGGAAGGCACGTTAAGCTGGTGGTCCCGGCTGCCATCCGGTAGTCGTTAAAGGAACCACGTCAGAGGCCGAGAGGCGGTTCCGAAGAACACTGACACAAGGGTGTGCATGGTCGATTGACCGTGACACCTACTCGAAATGATGATGACGCTTTATCTACTGAACCGATCATATTTATTTTGCATACGCGTTGTCTGGAATACGAAAAAGAACATGGGCTAGAGCTAAGAAAATAATTATGAGGGTAAAATAATTCATGTACAATCGGGAACTGAACCCAGAGACCTTAGGATAACGGAGTTGGTTGTTATCTAAGATCCGGAAAACTAAAGTTACCATCAAAAAAAATATATAGCCACATTATGACATTAAACCTTGCCTAATATGACAGTGTGACATTTCACGGCGCCATGAACACTTTGAACCTGACGCACAGTGACTCACATAAAAAATATCTAGACAAAAATGTTCATGGAATGACTTCCATTGCCAAAATAACTGACAAAATATCAGAGGTCAAGATAGTGATAAACATTTATGTCGTGCCTATTTATTAATAAGAAAATATAACTTACTTTCACCTATTGAAAGTCTTAGAAATTTGACAGCTTCCTATTTTCCATCCAGTGATTGCAGTTGGTTACAACTTCAATCACTCGATTGAATTATGTTAGCCAAAGGTTCTATCCACTGACAGTTACTATTACAAGACAAAGCCAAAAAAAAAAATTGTCTTAAATTTATTTATTTCGACAGCTTTGTCTTATAATAGTAACTTCAACGGGATAGATACAAATTGTCACCTGTTTGGAATGGCGTGAATAAAAATCAAATCAAAAATCAAAACGTTTATTCAGAAAATAGGCCTATGCAGGCACTTTTTCACGTCAAATCACATTTTTAAGGATCTAATTTAGTCATATTTATATTATTAATTAATGTCTAAAAGCTACAGACTACTAGCGTTTCGGAACCGACCACTGCAGAGAAGAAACGCCAAATGAAACTCTTTTCAACAGTATTGGTCGCCTACTCGCCTGAAGGGCTTTTAATTTTATCATCTATCTTTATCATTTATATAGTTTCTTCATTTATCATTTCTTTTTCATTTCTAATGATGATTACAATTTTAATTATATACATTATTATTTTTTGGAATATATTATGTTAGCGATCGGGTATGCAATGATAATATTTTACATTATACACAATAGTCTCAAAGAGGCCGAGCAGACCTAGAATATAAAACTGTTTGTGGGTTGTGGATAATTATATTATCAATGCAAGTGCGCCTATGTACCGTACCGTACGTACCATACAATGTCACCGCAGCACTCCAAACTCGCTGTGACCACGATGGATGTAACTTCAGAGAAACATCAGCGTAATTAACACTTTCGCTAACACTGCCCGCCTGTAGAGGTTATTTATTTTGTGTCTGGTTCAGTGTCAGCGAATGAGTTAAGTATATTAAAGGTTCATGCTATATGCCGTCAAAATAAATAATTATGTGTTGTGACTTAGGTTGTGACACAAAAAAGTAAAACAAAACAATGCAAGGGACGTTGTTCTGTTTAAAATTTTTAATAATGATTCTAAGGCTAGTGATTCAAACGTCACATTCAAGAAATTATTTTGTCTTGCTATCTTGTTTTACGTGAAACACTGTGCGATTTATTATTAACCAAACGACGACGCGTCACATCCGGAAATTAAAAACATGCGAAGAATGAGTAAGTAGCCCATTTCACTGCTGCTGACAGTGAGATCACTAGAGCGATAATGTTTTTCATCATCTGTATATTACCACGCAAATAGCGTTCGGAAAAATACAAAAACTAATTTAATTCTTTACTGGTCTGCTAGTGGTCATCAAAAAAAACAAAAACAAACACATAATTACTAACGAGTGAAGCTGTTTAACACAAAAGCTCAGCTAGGGGCTGTGACTTGTAGGCAGGCTAGCAACCCATTACCATTTAAATTTCGTTATTCACTGATAAGCTCTCAACATGCTTAACATGGCCTTTGGGTCTTATAACCTTAGGCTCTATCCCGAAAGGTATAAAGACGTGAATTATGTATATGATTTAAGAGATTTTTGTCCAGTTTGCTTGCTCTGCGTGAAACACTGTGTGCAATTAGCTTAACGACCAGTCACGTCCGGAAACATGCGAAGAATGGACAAGTAGCCCATTTCACTGCCGGATACAGAGAGCAATAGTGAGACAAGCCTTTTTTGCACCAAAAAAAAAGTTTTCCTAGGCAATAAAACTTTATTCTACTAGCCGCCCGCCTCGGCTTAACACGGGCAGATATAGGTATTTAATTCTATAGCCTATGTTCATCAGGGATAATGAAGGGTTCTAAAGGTGAATGAATTTTTCAAATCGGGTTAGTAAATTCGGAGTGTATTCAATACAAACAAACAATCAAACATTTCCTTTTTATAATATTAGTGTAGATGTAGAAGTGTAGAATATATCAGTACCAGGTTTTACAACTACCAGTTTAAATATAATCACTTTAATACGGTATTATCGCGTATATTACGTTATTTTTACACCTAACGTTTCGATAACTTTACAGTTTTCATGGTCGCAGGTAGACTAAGTTAACATTTGTCTTTGTGTTATAAGAACTATACGAAACTACCACCTACAATATATATTGATAACGTTCCGGATGTACGCAGTATTGGCTCACAGTGTCTGAAGGTCTTGCAGTCTTGTGATGAGCTTGAGATTTGATTAAATTGATGACAGGATCCCAAGCTGGTGGTAACTGCCAACCATCCTCTCTTTTGAAATAACGATGTTTTTTTAATTTAAATAGCCTCTGTTAGTCTACCAGCTTGGGAATGTTAGATGTAAAAATAATGTAATATACGCGATAATACCGCTTAAAGCGATTTTATTTAAATCTATTTTTTAGTAGTTTTTGTTATAGCGGTAACAAAAATACATCAGCTGTGAAAATTTCAACTGTCTAACTATCACGGTTCATGAGATACAGCCTGGTGACAGACACGGACAGACAGACAGACGGATAGCGGAGCGATATTAATAGGGTCCCGTTTTTACCCTTTAGGTACGAAACCCAAAAAACGATTTTAAATCCACAAATTTTCGCCTGACCGGTTATTTTTACTACATTGTTTACAAGATCACTTTGCGAGATTACAATTGATTATATCCCTTAACCCCAGAGCGTCCGTCTTTGTCTCCCAATTTTAATTACAACTCTCACATCGCCAGATCAGATTATCCTGTAATTAACAAGGTGCTAGTGGGAGCTTGATTGCGATTTAGGGTCAATTCCCATGATCCAAGTTTCGATTTTCTGAAATATTGCACTATCCATAGACCATAAATATGAATGGATGATTTAAATAAAATCACTTTAATACGGTATTATCGCGTAATATACGAGATAATACCGTACATTACTAGCTTTCGCCCGCGGCTCCGCCCGCGTTAATGTCGATCCCTCGGGAATAGTACTTTTTCCCGGGATAAAAGGCCTATGTCTTTCTCTGTACTCCAGAGAACTTGTATGCAAAATTTCATAATTATCGGTTCAGTAGTTACAACGTGAAAGCGTAACAAACAAACAAACAAACTCACTTTCGCATTTATAATATTAGTAAGGATAAGGATTTTTACACCTAACGTTTCGAAAACTTTAAGTTTTCATGGTCGCAGGTAGGCTAAGTTGACCTTTGTCTTTGTGTTATAAGAACTACAAAACTCAGTTAGTCAGTAGTTTTGTATAGTTCTTATGACACAAAGACAAATGTCAACTTATTCTACCTGCGATCACGATAACTGTAAAGTTTTCGAAACGTTAGGTGTAAAAATAATGTAATATACGCGATAATACCGTATTAAAGTAATTTTATTTAAATGTGTAACAATCGCGGAAACAACAGAAACCATTATGAATGGATGAGATACTAGAGCTAGGATTGAAAAAAAATATATATTAGTGTTTGTTAAAGAAACCTTCTCCCACGCAGTGAAGGAAATTGAAAAAAGCAAGAAAATATTTTTACCATTTTATACTTATTAAGGTCAGGGGTCAGATCAGGATATCCACAGCTGCTTGGTCGATGGTTGCAGGCATAGAATGGGGTAGGCCGCCCGAGCTGCTACTTGCTTTTCCTCCATTCATCCGACCAAAGAGTATTCTAATACATCATTCAAATCAGTTCATTCAAATCAACAAAAATTTTTTTGTTGTTATTGTATTTTTTGTTTGTTTTTCTACAATAAAGATTTTCATTTCATTCTCTTCCCAAATCCAACAAATTTCTATCCTTGCCAAGATTAAAAACGCTTCCGATGGGTAGCAGCGTCGGTAGCACAAGAAGCCAAAGATACTTCGCTCGCCAACCCGCCTGCCAAGCGTGGCGAGTATGGCAGTACTCCCATGGAACAAAGAATAATTGGGAGTGGCCTTTGTCCAGCAATGGACTACTAACGAAACGAAACTACAAAAGAAAAAGTCTAATAATTCGCAAAACTCCAGAGACAATTGTGGCAAAAATAAAAGGAGTTAAACAAGAAACAAAAATGCGAGAAAATGCTTTGACACATAGATTTAAAAAAAAATTGCGTCTCTCCTATGCTTTGACATATTATTTATCGTAGTTTGTCTGTTGTTTCGATTTGATGAGCCTTAATTTATTATTTTCCGAATCAAGTATATGTCAAAGTTAAATTTGACATGTTATTAGCGTCTTGAAGTCCTAATGGTCTCGTGCGAGCATTCGGAAAACCCTGAGGGAAACCCACTCGAAAAGTACTTTACAAATAGAACCCATTAAGATGCACTCATTGCGGAAAATTGTAAAGGAGTAGTGAATCGATTCAACCAGTTGAAAAATGAAGCTCCAGAGAGGCAGGAATTATTTGTATTCGGACTTCAATTCACACTTCGAAAGACAAGCACACCCGTCGCCGTTAAAATCCACCGGAGAAGAGAACTAACCAGGATAACCAACTGTTTTTTCTTTCTTTTGTTTATGGCTTTCACGCATAACGTATTCAGCCAGTATCAGTTATTTTGAGGTTACCCGCGCTTGTTAATCAATGAAATGATGGTGTAGTTCGTTTCGTTTTATTCTTTAGAACTACTGGCGACAATTCCCACGAATCCACTGGCTTGATCACATGACGCAACGAGGCGCTAAGTAAATCTCTCTACAACCCACGACAGTTTATTATAGTTATTCTACACATTGTTCATAAACATGGGCATTTATAACACTAAATTACACCGACTTCACATTATAAAGTCCATTAGAAACAACAAAACCATCCAAAGCAAAAGTCTAGCAGTCGCTGAAATTCCCGCCAAGAACTTTCTACCTCTGTTGTGACGTTTCGCCCCACCTGCCAAGGATCAGCTGCGGGGATCGGGGGTCGAGGAAGCTCCGGCCGCGGACCCCGCCATCTACACAAAAATATTCTCTTCGCTTGACCACCGCGGCTGTAGGCGCGTCGCATTTGTTGTGAATATATTTATTTATTACACCAGCAATCCTCAAACAGTCCACTTTTATTTAAATACCATCAGGATCCCACATATTTGGTCCTTTCGCGGAGTAAATACGTTTAGCGATCGAAAAGCAACGCGTCGCAAAAATCATCGCGGACTTCGGCCACGTTCGAGTTACGTAACCAAGATCATTCTCGAACAGCGAAGAATCTTCACATTTCTCCATAAAATTCTCCATAAAACATCAGTAACCTGGATATACACAATAGCTACCGGAAACTGGACAATTTGGATTAATACAGTGAGGAGCGAAAACATAAGGAAAGAGTAGTATCTTAAAGGCGGTGAGTCGTTCCAATACCTATCCCATCATAATTCCTTTCTTCATTTCGTCCTCTCCCAATCTCCCTTATCTTAAATCGTACTCCAAATCCAGTCTTTATTTCTTTTTACTTATACTTCATTATAATTAGCTACTACTTGTGTCTATCTGTGCATTCATTTCTCATAAACCAAGCAAGCATAATCTCGTTATAGCTACCTATACACGCATATACTGCACCGATTCATAGCCGCTCATTAGCAATCGTCCATATCTTTGTATGCACTTTTACCTGTAAAAGGGTCGCGGGCGCTCGCCTCGCTAACTGTGACTCATAACATAACTTGTTTACTTCAATTCCTAACCTCGATATCAGTTGCACTCGAGTACTTGTAAAACAAAATGTCCGACAGCACGCTTAAAACATTGATTAAAAAACGCTCTGCTATAAAATCAAAGGTGACCATTTTTGGCAATTATCTCAAATTAATTAAAGACATTCAAAGCTTAAGTGACTTAAAGTTAATCGATTTAGAATGCAGATTAAATAAATTTGAGTGTTTACGTGATGAATTTGATGCATTGCAGACCGAGATCGAGATTCTTTCCGACGAGCCGCGGGACGGAGAAGCGCCAGTGGAACGGGAGCAGTTTGACAATGATTATTACCCGCTGGTAGCCTTGGCCCGTAGCCTGCTGTCCGGGAAGAAGAACCGGGAAGGGTCTGTAGCGAGCTTTAATGATGCTGAGTCAACTCCCAAGGCATGCAGTTTCGTAAGGCTTCCAAAGATATCTTTAAATGAATTTAGTGGTGGTCTCCAAGATTGGTTGTCATATAAAGATTATTTTCTTTCCTTAATACATAACACGTCTTTAGATAAAATAAATAAATTCCACTATCTTCGCGCGTCTTTAAAGGGCAGTGCAGCTTTGGTGATTAAAAACATTGATGTCAAATCAGATAATTACGACATTGCATGGAATTTATTGTGTGAAAGATATGACAATAGCCGTTTATTGATAAACAACCATCTACAATCATTATTTAACGTAGATCCTATTGGTAAGGAATTGAGTGCATCAATTCGCTTTCTTGTTGACGTTACAAACAAAAATATTAGGGCATTAGCAACACTTAACGAGCCTACCCAGCATTGGGACACACTTATAATTTATATGATGTCCACCAAACTCGACGGTGTCACAGGCCGTCACTGGGAGGAACATAGGAATACACAGTTGTCTTCATCTACATCCCCTACACTTACACAGTTATTAACGTTCTTAAATAAGCGAGCCGATTTATTAGAAACTATGGAAGAAACAAATCACATAAATTAAGATTGGAAGGTCATAAATCTAAAAGTTTAGTAATAAACAACACAAATCAAAACAATTCATCGTATAAAAATGTAATAAAGTGTCACTTATGTAACCAAAGTCATTATTTATTTACATGTGAATCATTTAAGAGCCTACCGATTGAATCACGCATTGAAAAGGTAAAGGAGTATAAAGTGTGTTACAATTGTTTACGTCCAGGGCATTCTGCAAAAACTTGTAGACTTTCACATTGCAAATATTGTAAGGTCAAACATAATACTATTTACACTTAGAACAACGTGATTCTAGCAAATCTAATACTTCTTCTCCCTCATCAGAAGGTATTGTACGGGCTTCCGATGCTGTCCAGCACACAACTGCTGCGCGTGTCTTCCTATCCACGGCTTTAGTCAAAGTGATTGACAGCAAAGGTAACAAGCATACTGCTAGAACAATTTTAGACAATGGTAGTGGCATAAATATTGTGTCTGACGCCTTATGTAGTAAGTTGTGTTTGCCACGGCGAAATGTAACCTCCACAGTGTCAGGTTTTAATAATCTTATAACTAATAGTACACAGAGTTGCACAATAACTATCGAATCGTTTCATAGCAATTTTAAAGCTGATTTACACTGTAATATTTTCGAAAATGTTACTACTGCAGTACCGGTTTCATACATAGATGTCAAACACATTCACATACCAGCAGGAATCCGCCTATCGGATCCCTCTTACAATATTCCGTCAGCTGTTGACATTCTCATTGGGGCAGACATTTTTTGGCAAGTATTAGGTAGTCAAAAAATATTATTAGGAAAAAATCTGCCTCAGTTACATTAAAGCAAGTTAGGCTGGTTGGTTACAGGACACATATTAAATTCATATCCTACACAAAATCATTGCCTTATTACAAATAACACAGATAGCGACTTATGCCGTTTTTGGGAACTCGATGGCATCTCGTCAGTGCATTCTTTATCTGCGGAGGAGCGTGCGTGTGAGCATAGCTTTAGTGTTAATACGAAACGAGACAACGACGGTCGTTTTGTTGTCACTATTCCTCTCAAGCAGGACCCAGGCGTATTGGGTGATTCATTTCAAATGGCTAAGCTTAGATTTTTATCTCTCGAGCGTAAATTTGAGCGTGATCCAATATTTGCTAAAAAATACTTTGATTTCATGCGTGAATATGAAGAACTAGGGCATATGACAGAAAACACGCGCTCTTTTCATAGTGATGGCAAAGTTAATTATTATATTCCTCATCACGGTGTCATAAAAGAGTCAAGCACTACGACGAAATTACGAACCGTTTTCGATGCTTCAGCAACTACCACTTCAGGCATATCCTTCAATGATATACAAATGGTAGGGCCCACGGTTCAAGACGATCTATTAGCTATTCTTTTAAGATTTCGTCAACATCGTTATGTAGTATCGGCCGACATCGAAAAAATGTATAGAGCTATAGACGTCAATCCATCTCAACGATCTTTACAACAAATCGTCTTTAGATACAATACTACAGATCCTTTAAAAACTTACACTCTTAATACAGTGAGCTATGGCACTGCTTCTGCACCATATCTTGCGACAAAATGTTTGGTAAGTCTTGCATCTACGGTAGACAATTACAATAATAAACAAAATATTATCCGCGATTTTTTCGTTGATGATTATTTGTCCGGTGGCTCATCAGTGAGCGAAACGGCTGAACTTTGTAAGGGCGTTGCCTCTGTGTTATCGTCTGCCAAGTTCAACTTGAGAAAATGGCAATCCAATAATGCTCAGATTCTTAATCAATTAATATCAGACAATTCTATTGGGAATTCTAATAATATTTTAGATTTTTCAAGTAACAATGATAACACACCTTCCAAAACTTTAGGCGTTCACTGGCTTTGTAACACAGACACTTTATCCTTTTCAATCAATATTAAGTTACAATCACCCGTAACAAAACGTCACCTTCTTTCTGTTATTAGTCAAATATTCGACCCTTTGGGTCTCGTGGGCCCATGCATTGTAGTGGCAAAATTAATAATGCAAAGGTTATGGATAAACAAATGCGCGTGGGATGATGAGGTCTCATCCGAGATATTTGAATTATGGTCTTCATTTGCAAATACTTTACCATCTCTGAATAACTTAAAGATACCTCGGTGGGTGCTTCAGCATCCCTCACAGTCAATACAGATTCATATTTTTACAGACGCATCGGAAAGTGCTTACGGTGCATGCGCCTACGTTAGGTCGATTTCTCAATCAGGAGAAGTTCACGTCCAACTATTAATCTCTAAGAATAAAATAGCTCCTATCGCTAAAAATGTTACTATTCCACGCCTTGAATTATGTGGAGCTCTTTTAGGTGCTAAATTGTATAAAAAGGTGATAACTTCTCTTACTATTAATATTGAATCATGTAAATTTTGGTGTGACTCCACAATAGGCTAGTTTCCTGGGTCGTAATAATAACATAACAATTAGTCCGTCAGTTAGACAATCAAAAAATATTGGACACGTATTTTTTATTTTGTCAGATAAACAATAAATAATAAAGATAAAGCGCGTCAAAGTTCAGGAGTGGGGGCTCGTGACGTCAAAGTTTGCTAAAAATTGTAGCAAACTATGACGTCACACGGAACTTCAAAGGGCTATATCTTTATCATTTTTTGTTTAATCGACAAAAGAAAAAATACGTGTCCAATATTTTTTGAATATCTAACTGACGGACTAATTATATTTTTTTAGGAAACTAGCCTATTGTGTTGGGATGGCTGTCAACGCCTTCCAATCAACTTAAACAGTTTGTGCGTAATAGAGTGAACGAGATCCAAGAAATTACTGGTAGTTATGTTTGGGGTTACGTACCGTCTAAAGAAAACCCGGCGGATTTAGTTTCCCATGGGGTGAAGGCTGATCTTATCAACAACTCGTCGTTGTGGTGGTTTGGTCCATCTTTCTTACGAAACGGTGAACATGATTGGCCGAAATTCCCCAATAATACCTCAAAACATGATTTGCCAGACCTCGCTTCTTGCTTAACTATTCACAATAACAATAAAACCGATGAATCACAGATCAATAACATATTTACAAATTTAATTAAAAAACATTCTAAATTTACACATTTACAAAGAATTATAGCTTATTTACAAAGATTTGTATACAACTGTAGAAATCAAAATAAAAAATATACAAATCATCTTTCATGTGAAGAATTAAATAATTCACACAACTTTATTATACGTACTGCTCAGCAGTAAATATTCCCAGATGAATATGAAACTCTTAAATTGAATAAGTCATTGCCAAAGAAGAACAGATTAATATCACTTTCTCCATTTTTGGACTCAAATGGCATCATGCGTGTCGGCGGTAGACTCGATAATTCACCTTATAGTTATGATGTTAAGCATCCTATTCTTCTATGTGCCAAGCATCACGTAACTAAGATCATATTTCATATGTATCATTTAAAATTATTACATGCTGGACCACAATTGTTGGTGTCCAATATACGTCAGACGTATTGGCCTTTAGGTGCTAAGAATTTAGCCAAATACATTACTAAACATTGCTTAAAATGTTTTAGGTTCAAATCTTCTTGTGTTCAACCAATGATGGGGCAGCTGCCACAATCGAGAACGGAGTTAGTCTATCCTTTTCTTCACTGTTTTGCAGATTATGCAGGGCCTGTGATGATTGCTAATCGTAAGGGTAGGGGTTGCCAACTTAGTAAGGCATACATATGCATCCTTGTTTGCTCAGCTACCAAAGCTTTACATCTGGAGCTTGTTACAGACCTTACCAAAGAGGCCTATTTAGCTGCTCTTAAACGTTTTGTGGCTCGTAGGGGAAAACCTCGAACTATAACATCTGACAATGGCACCAATTTTGTCGGTGCCAGTAATGAATTACAGCGTTTCTTGATAGAATGTAATGTAGTAGCTGATATCGAACAGGAAGGTATCAATTTTCATTTCATACCTGCTTTTACACCCCATTTTAATGGCTTAGTTGAAGCCGCTGTGCGTGCTACAAAGCACCATCTTAGGAAATTACTTCAATTAACTAACTTCACTTATGAAAAAATGTCCACATGTTTGACACAAGTAGAAGCCATTCTTAATTCGCGTCCACTTACTCCTTTAAGTTCTGATCCCTTCGATTTTTGTCCCTTAACTCCTGCTCACTTCCTTATTGGACGGCCACTGTTGTCGATACCACATCCGGAAGTAACAGAGAGAAACATTTCAAGTCTCGAGAGATTCAAGAGAGTAGAGCTCATAAAGCAGCATTTTTGGCAAAGATTTAGTATTGAATACATCTCACTGCTTCAACAGAGAACTAAATGGCAAAACTCAAATGAGGATCTTCAGGAAGGATCCTTAGTTCTCATAAAGGAGAAAGCTCTTCCACCGTTGCTTTGGTCACTAGGTCGTGTGATCAAGGTTTATCCGGGCAATGATCACGTCTCTCGGGTTGCTGACATTAGGACAAAAAAGGGAACCATCCGAAGGGCCTTTAACAATATTTGCCCACTTCCAGGTTCTTCTGACATTTGAAGATCCAGCCTCTTCAACGGGGGGAGTATGTCGTGACGTTTCGCCCTACCTGCCAAGGATCAGCTGCGGGGATCGGGGGTCGAGGAAGCTCCGGCCGCGGACCCCGCCATCTACACAAAAATATTCTCTTCGCTTGAACACCGCGGCTGTAGGCGCGTCGCATTTGTTGTGAATGTATTTATTTATTACACCAGCTATCCTCAAACAGTCCACTTTTATTTAAATACCATCAGGATCCCACAACCTCTCTTCTTGTTCATAAACTTGGGCTCTACTGCGAGAAGGTCTACAGCAGCAAGAAGACTTCATGCTCATCATCATGATCAGTTCGTGATGTGACATGGTCAATCGACCATGCACACCCTGGTGTCAGAGTTCTTCGGAACTGCCTGTCGGCCTCTGACGTGGTTCCTTTAACGACTACCAGATGGCAGCTGGGACCAACGGCTTTACGTGCCTTCCGAAGCACGGAATCAACATAATTATCAGACAATCAGGTGAGCCTGCAATGTCTCAATCAAACTGGAAACAGCTAAAGGAAGTATGCTTCCCGTGGGAATCGAACCCACGACCCCCGAGTCTACAGGCAAACGCCTTAACCACTGGACCACGGAGGTAGTATGCTAAAAGTATTTTATTAGAAGTCCATGATAAGAGTTATAACTAAACGAGGGCAGGGGAGGGTTACCGAGCTCTATTTATGGATTTTACCACAGTTCGGTTAAGGATTAATTGAAAGTTATGATTATGTGGAGCACAAAAGGGGTCACTTTTACCCGAGAATTTGGGAGGGATACATTGTGAAGGAATTTACGGTTTCGATAAGGGTTTGTTATGGACGCAGGTACGAGATTACAAAAACTTTTGCTATTATGAAACGACTGCTGAAAATACTCGTAGAAGTATAATGCTCATTATTGGTATAATATATATAAATATATATATATATATATATAATTTACTGAACTGGACATAACTATCGACAAATCACCTTCTTAGGGTTCCGTACCTCAAAAGGTAAAAAGAAACCCTTATAGGATCACTCGGTTGTCCGTCTGTCTGTCTGTCGCTCTGGCAAGACCATTTTTCTCAGGAACGCGTTGAGGTATCAAGCTAAAATTCATATCAAATACTCAGGTCTACTGTGGAGTTGTGAAAAAAATCAAACTTCTAAGCCTACGCAATCAAAAGATACAGCCGTTTAAGCCGCAAATTTTCGTGTTTTTTCAACATTCGCTAATGAATCAAAACCTACAGGGTACTTCCCGTGACCTCAGAATCTTGAAATTTTGATGCGAAGCAAAGTATAAATTTTTAGTTACATGATATTTTTAATAATTTTTAACTCATTATAGATAACGGTACGGAACCCTTCTTGCGCGAGTCCGACTCACACTTGACCGGTTTATTTTATGTTTTGTATGTCTTTCTGTCTGTATGTATGAGTATCACGTAAAACTTTCACTAAGTTATATTAAAAAATACTTTTATACTTTTTTCTTTGAATTTAAATTCCACCTACAAGCATATCAGCAGTTAGATGCTTCCTTGTTATTTAGAATGTTCCAACTGCTTCTAATCCCATCTAGATCGTTCAAGCCGACCGAATAGGCAAAAGTCTAATTAATCATATCAAAATCAGGCGTTGCGGCCTGCAACTCATCACTGTTTTAATTCTGTTTTGCACTAACAAACCCAACAACTTTCTAAAATTGACCTTTAGGTCTTATGGACCTTGGCACTGTGGTCCCGCTAGGGAAGAAGATGTGATAGAACCCGAACCCTTCTTCGGCCTATCTTATAGCGTGGTAATTACTGCAATAAATTTGCATGTCGACAGCAGACACCACGTTGAATAGAAGAGTCTGAGTGGACACATACGGTCTAAGAAAACATTTGGCATGGACAGCGCCAGATTGCACATAGTAATCTGTAAATACAGCAGAAAACAAACTAGAATTCTAGTGGGAGTCCTCACTGGATATTTCGAAAACAACAGTCACCTCTTCAAACTGAAAATTGTCATAAGCCCACTTTATAGGGCATGTGAGGAATTGGCGGAGACAATGAGATACATTTTGTGTCTCTGTGACTCGTTGGCTGGCAAGCGAGAGCTCTTCGGATTCTGAGCTAGAGAACTACAGGCACTACGCACAAGGCGCGGTGGATTGAAACTCTTGCACTCCTTCTTCGGAAATCATCGTGTGGGTGAATAAAGTATGAGATAGTTACAAAATAACCCGAAGGTTAGACGTGTGTCCGATTCTTAAGAGGAAATCGTAAGGAAGTATTTCCATACAAGCGTAGTCTCCTGATTCCTCACCGGATAGTACCAGTAGAGCAATGATTTTTTATCAAAAATATTTTTGGATATAGTAGCATGTCCTTATATTTTAATTTTTTCGTAATTGAAATATTTAAAGAGATATGAACCTTCAAAAACCAAAAAAAAAAAAAAGAAATTAAGTCGGTTAAGATTTGCAGGAGAAATCAGGGGATTACGAAACGTTAATTTTGTGTAATTTTCATAGGTATTTTCGGTACGAGATGCAGTTATCTCTATCGCACTCTGCGGAGGTTGTTTGGGCACACAGCGCGACAGCAATAGATTTAACAAATACCTATGTTTCAATTCTCTCGAGCGCAGTGTTTCCTCTTAATCGGCGCCATTGAAGATAAGATAAATATTTTTTTGATGATGTATGTTTTTTTATGACATGGAAGCGCAAACGAGCAAGCGGGTCCCCTGATGTAAAGTGATGCCCCGCTGCCCATTGATAACTGGTACACCAGGGTGTGACACGAGCGTTGCCGGCCTTATAAGGAGTTGGGGGAAGACATGGGGTTCCGGATCTGTCACTCACCGAACGAAGCATAAAAGCGGTAAAGCTTCTCAAATGTCAATTTTCTGTGAGAGTGTAGTACTTCCTCGGACGAGCCGGCCCATTCATGCTACTAGCAAATATGTATTTTGCCGGTAGCGAGACTACCACGACTAAAAGTTCATCTCCAAAAGTTTCCGTTGGTAGCGGTCTGTATCCATTTTGTATTTTCACTTACATACGTCCAAATGAAACATATAACTTATTCACAAACTTCCGCCTTCGGTCTGGCCGTCCTGTCACGCAGAGAGCTCCCACAGGAGCTGGCATAATAGGGAATGAATTGTTTATTATTTTCCGGGATCTTGTTGACTATCCGGGTCGACAGTAATAATGAAAATTACTTCCACGCTAGTCTGGGAGAAAAGAAAAAACGTAGTATGTACCAGCTACTTCTTTCCTGGCGCAGATCGTAAAAGCCGATCAAGGAAATGGGCGAAAATTCCAGGAATCATGTAAGTAGGCGATGCGGCCAACCCATCACTATTCTGATCCCGTTGTCCATCTACACGACCACGAACATGCGAAATGTGGCGTTTAGGTCTTATAGATCTAGGCCCTGGCTATCCCGCAAGGGAAAAAGAGTCTACCTACTCTTTTTCCCGACTCGTTGACCGCTGCGCCCGACTAGCACCGTGGCGCAGCGGTCAACACGCCTGCCTGCGACACGGAGTGACCGGGTTCGATCCCCGGCCAGGACAAGATGGAAAATGATCTTTTTCAGATTGGCCTGGGTCTTGGATGTGTGTCTATATATGTATTTGTTATAAAATATAGTATCGTTGAGTTAGTATCCCATAACACAAGTCTTGAACTTACTTTGGGGCTAGCTCAATCTGTGCGATTTGTCCGTATATATTTATTTTATTTACTGTGTCTGTGTGTGTGTGGTATACTAAGGAAGACACTAGACCTACATTCTTAATGCGTGTACGAACGTTGCATATTTTGGCGAGTCGCGGCGTACATCATGTAGATCGCATCATCATCATCATCATCAGACAGAGGATTTGGCATGCACTCCATGGCCAGCGAGGGCGCTGGCCAGATGGGTTGGAGAGGACCGAGGAGGAGAGGAGGAGGTTGATCGCATGTTAGTTGGCTTTAACCGACTTCATAAAGAATGTTTGTTGCCTTGTAACTCCGTCATATATAAACAGATTAAAAAATATATATTTTCATTTGAAAGATTATATTTTTTAGTTGGTCCTATTTAAATTTCTAATTTGTATTGGTTTGTTTGTTAGGCTTTCACGCAGTTTCTACTAAACGGATCATCATGGAATTTTTAAAGTTATCGGGGATACGGCGAAGATCATAGGTTCATCATCAGTTCCTTTTTAGTCTCCACTACAGGAGCACGACCCTCTCTGTACTACTAGGGCCATACATGGCCAGAGCAGCCAGAGGACTTGGCCTACACTCTCCACGCTGGCCAGACGGGTTGGAGAGGTGACTTAGATGTTATAAGCTTTGTTTAGCTTGTATTTCCTAAGTCGCCTTCCACGACATCCACGGGAAGACTTGGAGTGGTCCTATTCTACTCTGCTGGATACCACACGGCTATCAAGATAACTAAGATCATAGGTTACATAAAACTAAAGTGCTGTTCTCGAGGGATTGACATAAGTGTGAGCGGAGGCGTAGGCGATAATAGCTCGGACAAAGTAACGGAACCAAACTATCTATAGGTATTGGTCGATTATATATAGGTATTTAAAAACTGTCGATTACCGGGGATTGCATATGAGGCTTTGTTGTTAAAATGCCTTATCGTAGAGGTATGGTAGAGGAAAAAATAATTTTAAATATGGATAGAGAAAAATAAATTTCATAGTCGTGGTAGAGCCACGCTATCGGCAAAATTATTTTTTGGTAGTAGCAAGAATGCTGGCTTGTCTGGTCTGTCCACACTCTTAAAGAAAATCGACGTTTGATTAGCTTTACCGCTTCTATGCTTCGTTCGGCGAGTGAGAGAGTCGGTTGCCCATCCGTCCCTCTCTCCCCAACCTCTTGAAAGCCCAGCAATGCTACTGTCATACCCTGGTATTGCAGTTGTTCATGGGCGGTGATCAAAGATTCAAAGATTCAAAGATTTATTCAGAAAATAGGCTTTTTCAGGCACTTTTTCAAGTCAATTCACATTTTAAATAATACTTGTTATATTATATTCAAATTATTAATTATTGTTCAAAAGCTACAAACTACTAGCGTTTCGTAACCGACCACTGCAGAGAAGAAGACGCCGAAAGAAACTCTTTTCAACAGTATTGGTCGCCTACTTGCCTGAAGGGCTTTGTATGATATTTAATATTTTTATCTTTTTTTTTTCTGATGTCATGTCATATACAATTTTAATTTACATATTTTTGCGGAACACGTTATGTTAGCGATCGAGCGTGCAACAACAACAGATATGATAAAAGTCTCAAAGATAGATAGAAGTCTCAAAGAGGCCGAGCAGACCTGTCCCCCCTGGCAGCACCCGTTCACGAGTTGACGCATGGATCAGCCATCGCTGATCACTCACCTTCAAGTGAATCGCTTGCTCGTTTGTCGTCCTATATCATTATTTATTTATTTTTTAGCTTGTTATTGTGTCCCTCTGCTGGTTTGCCCAGCAGAGGGACACAATAACAAGCTAAAAAATGCCTGCCCTTCTTTTTTCCACTGATCTATATCTATCGCAGCCTGCTGCCAGTTTATCATAAAAATATTCTTTATGATTATAGTACAGTCAGCAAAAGAAATACCTTGCCAGGCCCTGTATCTATATCCTGAATTTTCTCTTAAACTATAAATAATAATAACATAAAAAATTATATACACAAAGATTTTAATGAAGCCTTTCTTAATATATTTTTTTTTATATTTTTTATAGTTAAAGAGAAATTTCAAGATATAGATACAGGGCCTGGCAAGGTATTTTTGTTGCTGACTGTACTATAATCATAAAGAATATTTTTATGATATAGAACATTACCATTAAAGAACATTTGTGAGTGAGTTTTTGTTATAAAAGTTAGAGAAAGAAAACAATTGAAAGAATACAAACTTATTTCTTCAGTGGCAATTGAAACGGCTGGGAAATTTGCGGAACAGCAATAAAAAATCTTTTATAGCTACTAAATCTACTAAATGGCCTAAGTACACGGCTGGCTCGTATTACGAATTGCTTTCCAACTCAAACCTAAAGCTAATGGAGTCTGAGTACACATTGTTCTACCCTCAAGTTTACTTGAAGTTGACTCACAAATTCCTCAATAAGATACAATCAGGGCCATCTTTAACTTATTACCCTGGGCACTTATTATAAGGCACGCAATTTAATGTACCTAACACAATTTAATTTAGTTTTATATACAGTATTTAGTTTAATTCAAATGTTAAGAAACATATGCGTATCGACATACTTTCATTTTGTTTTAATATCATATTGCCATTATTGATTTCAATCATGTTATATCTTAATATAAGTGTGACAATTATGTTGATTGTAACTACTTAGTTTTTATTTTACTTTTGCATGCTGTAAACAGCTGGGTGTAAATGCACTTATGCGAAATAAATGGATTGATTGATTGATAAGACCTTGACGCCTCAATTTAAAAAAGTATTAACATGTAACTTTTCTGTTTATTCGAAGCTGGTTTGGAAAAAGAAAACGTATAATGTACCAGCTGCTTATCTTCCCGCGAAGATCGAGGGAATGGGTGAAATCCGACTATTTGTAGGCGATGTGGTACGCCATCACTATTTTGATTCCGTTTACCAACAACGCCCTAAAGATATGGGCTCTGTCTACCCCGTAAGGGAAAAAGACGTGATACAATGCATGTATGTAAAAAGTAACAGTAACGAATCTAGTATTTTTCAAAAATCGGTCTAGTATAATAAACATAATCCTTAAATTTCTTACGGCGAATGTAATGATACATTTTTGCTTTTTAAATAAAATTTTGGCGTTTTATATCAAATATTGCCTTGCATTTTAGTCGCTAACGTTTGAGTTCTCGAAATAAATATTTTTTCGGAAATAAATATTTTTTCGGAAATAACAATTGTGTGTCGTATACCTTATTAGTAGCTGTTGGCCCTCGTCGATCGCGTGGCCCTGGGCACTTGCCCCGAGTGCCCAGTGGGGAAAAGCAATTAACATAACTGCTCTACATACATGTAGCCATTGTTTTACGGGATGAAAGATTCTAATTTCCCCTTATTATGAAGTTTTGGTTTGCTAACCGACTTCAAGAAAGGAGGAAGTTCTCAATTCAGTTGTATGTTGTCACAAGACTGCAACACTTTTCAACCACCGTAAACTAATAATACTGAGTACATCAAGAACGTTATCAATAAATATTGTAGGCGGTATAAATTTTGGCGAGCTCCGTAGCGCAGTGGTTAACACGCCAGCCTGCGACACGGGGGTGCCCGGGTTCGATCCCCGGTCAGGTCAAGATGAAAAATGATCTTTTTCAGATTGGCAAGGTCTTGGATGTTTATTAGTTGATATATGTATTTGCTATAAAATATAGAATTGTTGAGTTAGTATCCCATAACACAAGTCTCGAACTTACTTTGGGGATAGCTCAATCTGTGTGATCTGTCCGTATATATTTATTTATTTAGATAATTCCTAGAAATAGCAACAACTCTAAAATAAATGTTTTTATCCGATCTTTCCTCTGTCACATAACTCAGGCTATCTAATATCTGTGTCGTCATGGCAGAAGGGTAGCACACCAATTTATATCCAGTCCTTTTCGATATTACATTAAACGAGTGACTCGCCAAGATTGTGAATAAGCGAGTCGACTACTTAAATAGAAAGATCAAAATATACTGTACAGAGTTTCTTTCGGCGTATTCTTCTCAGCAGTGGTCGTTCCGAAACGCTAGTAGCTTATCGATTTTGAAAATATTAAAAATAATAATATGACGTTCAGAAAGAGATACATGATATCCAAATTGATATAGAGTGAATTTCATTTACGAACCAAAGACTCTGAGCAATTCTCTGTAAACAACTAACCTAACCTTCATTTACTCCACTGAAAATTTCATTAAAACGAAACTGACAGAAACGCTATGTAGAAGCATTTGTTTGACATGCTTTTCGATAAATTACCCTTCCTTTGTACATAATGATTGAATAAAAAAATATATATATATCAACTAGTCGTTCTACTATACATCCCAGAACTATTTTCTTCTTATCTTACGTTAATTTGGGACCCTTTTTAGGTATACTATAGCTTCCTGTTTGGGACACTCATTAGAGAAATATTTCAACATATTTTATCCATTGACGTCCAGTGCCAATACGTAAGTATATCATTGACACTAACGTGAGAAAAATACATCATAAGTATGTAAAAAAGAGCGTTTATAGTACACTCCGCTGCAATCCCCGTGAAATATTAACTGTATGATTGCAGTTTAAAAATAAGATTTACATTTTCGAATATTGAAGAGGTTGCCTCCCCAAAATTTCATCATTATTATTATATATACAAAGAAAAAGAATACAAAAAAAAGTATAGAAATGTAACTTTATTCCAATTTGGGTATTATGTATCTATTTTTTTACTCCACTTGTCTATGTGACTTGACTTCACTCGTCTTAACTGTTCGACTCGGCACTCCAAAGTCGACCATTGTAAACTTATCTTAGAAATGGATTTCATGGCTTGGTGTGTCTCATGCAAATTCCAGATAGCCGGTTTCATACATATCGCCATTTGTTACCGTTGTTATATCCCATGCAATTTTTCAAACGGGTTGTCTTTGCTTTTTCAATCGTTTAGTTTTCGCCATAGAAGTATAACGCAATTTTTTTTTAAATATATGGTTTACGCCCATTACCTCGTCCAATCTTTTCAACAACCTCCGTGGTCCAGTGGTTAAGGCGTTTGCCTGTTGACCCGGGGGTCGTGGGTTCGATTCCCACCGGAAGCATACTTTGTTTAGTTGTTTCCAATTTGGTTAGGACATTGCAGGCTTGAATCACCTGGTTGTCTGATAATAAAGATGATTCCGTGCTTCGAAAGGCACGTTAAGCCGGTGGTCCCGGCTGCCATCTGGTAGTCGTTAAAGGAACTACGTCAGAGGCCGAGAGGCGGTTCCGAAGAACTCTGACACCAGGGTGTGCATGGTCGATTGACCGTGACACCTACTCGAAATGATGATCTTTTGAAGGCATTCAAGATATAACTATTGTTTTTGTTGATCGTATGTGTTAGTGGCCGAAACTGGTGTCAGATTTTTCAAGCTGCCTATAGACATCTGACATAGCTTAGCGATTACATAATGAATTGCTTGCTTGCGATCATATTAATTTGATCTCGCAGAACTTTATTCAATAAGAGTATTTTTTACATACAAACATACATATTATCTCGTCTTTTTCCCTTACGGGGTAGACAGCCCAGGGTCATAAAACCGGAAGGCCACGTTTAGCGTGTTGGTGGGCATAAAGGTGGAAAACGGAATCGAATTAGTGATGGGTTGCTAGCCGCATCGCCGATGTCATGATTCTTTAGATTTTTGCCCATTTCCTCGACCGGCTTCTTCGGTCTGCACGGGAAGAAAAGCAGCTGGCACATTCTACGTATTTTCTTTTCTCCCAGACCAGCATAGAAGAGTATTTTTTAATTTTACAATTTCCTGACAATTTATAAAGTGAACAAGATGCCGATTAATTAACACTACAAAAACTGAGACGTCTCTCTAATGATCAATCTTTGTCAACGTCACTTATTTGTCAGTGGGAATACTGATTGATAATTATAAGACTGAATAATTATGGCGGTAAAAAGTGAATTATAAACATTTTTAACCAGCCGCTGCCTAGCAGCTGGACATTATCCAGCTGCTAGGCAAAAACCTTCCCTCTTTCCGAATGTCCCTGTTATGTTCTAAAACTTTGCCAATTCCTATCAAAATGTGACTAGTCATTCATCCATTGCCATGACCACATGGCAATGGATGAACTGGATCTATGTATCCAGTTGGTAGTGCTTTGTACCCATATTTCAGGATGCATTCGATAGACATAAACATTAAACAAACTAAAATATTAGATCGTAGTAGATTATCTTTTGTACATTTTTAACAATCGACAGCGACCGTCGATAGCTATCTTCATATCAAATTTCATATAAATCGGTTCAGTGTATTGGTGCCGTGCTCGAAATTTTCGAGAACGGTGAGGACGGGTCGAAAATTTTTACCGAGAATTTCTTCTTTTTTCTCTGAAGTGCGGGAATTATTAAGAAATTCTCTAGAATTATTCCTGTTATGAAAAGGAATTCATGAGAACAGAGAATTTCTCTCCGGCACATCACTAGTTCAGTGTTTACAGCGTAACAGACTGAGAGACATGCAAAGAAAAAAACTACTTTCATTTGTTTTATAAGTATGAATAGGGTACCTAGACCCGAAATATGAACACCGATGTAATAAACGTAACGAAATATTGTCTTGTACTTTAAGTTTTATAACATGTGGTGGAAACTGTAGATCTTCTTCTTAGTCGTACACTCTTGACAGAGTGGTCGTGATTACGGATTGGATTGCTCGTCTATGGCCGCTGCTGTTGCGATTCTTCTCCTTGTATCTCTGTCTGCGGCTTTTTTGGAACATTCTGTTGCTGGGCACTGTGTTACAGCTTTGACAAGATCTAGCCACCTCGTTGGAGACCGACCGCGTGAACGTTTGCTTTCAATGCGGCCCTGAATCTGTAGATAGAGTAGGTAATTCTCTCTGTGTTTTTGTCAGTTCCCTTTTCCTAAATATTTAATGCTGAACATGTACGAAGGCAATAAACGCGCCAACAAACCAAGTATACTGACACATACCTTAACGTCCCATCCCAAATCAACAGCGTACTATAAAATAAAGATGTTACAGAAGGTGATGCAGCTTACCTCATTTTTATAAGCTTTTATTTACCGAGAAATGTACGTCCTTTGGAGTCTGATAATGAATGAGTTATTAATCCGAGTAGCGTACCATAAAATAAATATGTTCAGTTACTGTTCAGTTTATTTATTCTTAAAACAATCTACATTGTGTTTCATCATCATCATATCAGCCGCAAGTCCACTGCTGGACATAGGCTATTTTGATTCCGTTTTCCACCTTTATGCCCACCAACACGCTAAACGTGGCCTTTTGGTCTTACTCGTATGACCTTAGGCTCTGTCTACCTCGTAAGCGATAAAGGTGTAATAATATGTATGTATGTATGCTTTTTCTATTGACTTCTAATAACAGAAATATTACTTCTAATAAACTATTTTTCTTTCTCTCTTCCCTACAAAAAAGTTTCTATAGTAATAGCTAATCCCTTCTTCATGCTTCCTAAATATGCTCAAGATGCCTTCAGAAACTTATTATTATAAACAGCAGTTATTCCTAGTGTGACAAATTAAGACCACAGTCTACATTAGTGCCATATCTGTAACTATTTTTATTTTGTGTCTCAGTTTAGCACACAACACGCCTCCTACACCTCGGAATTACTGAGTAATGTGCCTCCAGGCTGTATTGTATATTCTGAGACATGTCAGTACATGTACACACCCATATCGATTTCTACGTTATCTGAACTGCTGCTTTAATAAGGTAAGATATCCACTGTACATATATGGATATCAATTACAAGATAATCCTTCTCATCTTCATCATTACAGCAATATTTATTTTTTAATATTTATTTTTTCAATTTTGAACTTAATCTACTTACTCTTGTATATAACTATAAAGTAACCAGTAATCACTTTACCTCACTGTTATTTAGATGAGTCCATCACACTAGTGTTTAAACTAGGCCGTGCCTGTACCATAAACGCTAGGTCCTTCCAGTATGCATTTACAATTAGATTTATTCAAACATGCATTTAATTTAATAGTTAAAAAGTTGAAAACGAACAGGTGTCTAACAATCATATGTTTTTAACTACCTACATTACCTTAATCCGAGATACAAAATATGCCGAGATTAGCGTAAACAAGTGTGACTCATGCGCCGTGCGACTGCGAGCATTCAATAAGTAGGCAACAAAACAAAGTAGTTACGCATCGCAAGTAAGACTACGTAAGATACGGGTTGTGGCAAATTAATATATTACTTTCTTTTTTTTATACATTGCGTTTAAGTTTGTAATAAGAAGTCCACTGCTGAACATAGACCTTTCCAAAGAATTAATTTCTAAATGTCTCAACTGATTTGGACATTGGATATAGATCTTAAAAAAAAGGGAAATGTGAATAATTTTTTTGGAATTGGTGTCGATTTATCTTTTAAAAACTTGCTTGTCAGTTAAGTCGGTTTATGGACCAAAATTTTACCTATATTTTGATATATGCGTCACAAGCCGAATCTTAGACCGATCGTGCCTCTTCGCTTGTTGCGTGGTCTCGCACACGGAATGTGACACTTTTTCGCGCGTGCAGCTGGCGTCAATCGATTTATAAGACGTTCTATTTTTGAGCTAACGTACGGTTTTAAGGTTTACAAAGTAATTAAGAATCAATTAGCAGTCTTTAATTCGCAGTTAATTCTTTGGAAAGGTCTATGTTCAGCAGTAGACTTCTTATTACAAACTTAAACGCAATGTATAAAAAAAAGTAATATATTAATTTGCCACAACCCGTATCTTACGTAGTCTTACTTGCGATGCGTAACTACCTACTTTGTTTTGTTGCCTACTTATTGAATGCTCGCAGTCGGCCGTAGTAAAAATTCGACTAGTAGGTACCTACTCTGAAGCACGGGTTGTTTGTATTGGTGTGTATGTAGCAGACACTGATAAGAGAGAAAATGAGGATATAATTAATATTCCACTAACTTAAATACATTGTCACAACTAAACTGAAACAGATTTAGTCCCGTTGTAACCGCTAAGTATGTAACTCTGTCGAAACAGCTCAACTAAGTTCAAACGTAGATAAGAAAACGAGACGATATAGCGACTAGGTATCGTCAGTTTTACATTAAGTTTGCGTTGGATAACTAATACAAAACCTTTTCGGCTATACCAAAATTAGATCAGATAGCAGATAGGCATGTAATATCCTCGTATTCAACGTCACTTACCATCAGGTGAGATGGAAGACAAATGCCTAATCCAACATTTAGAAAAAATAAAAAAAATAAGAACACAGTCTATTTTTCCAAAATTTTAATCTACATACGTCAGGGTGAGTTAGAAAACAATACAAGCACGTAGGTGACATGTAGGCAAAATGTAGGTGACCTTTCTCAAAGAAAAAAAAATGCCCCTGTAAAATAAATAGTAAAAAAATAAATAATGAAACGGGCATCTACCGGGTGCTTTTGGCGTTTTTATTTTCTTTATTGATCCAAGTTGCTGCTTATTTTTAACTGAAGGGATAAATAAAAACAATAGTGTGTATAAAGAGACTTATGAGACTTATGGGTCCCTAGCATTGAATGAGAAAATTATGGAAGCGTAACTCTCATACAACTAACGATTCAATATCAGTCCCAACAAACTTAACTCAAATCACAACGAAAAACTTACGCACTCATAGACGAAGCTTCTTTGCGATTGGCCGCGTCAAGGTCACGGGGCGGTGTCGGAACGCTATGGTGTCAACATAGCGGAGGCAGACAGGCTTGCAGCTCGCAAAAAATATTTTACTCACTAATGATAAGTTACTCAGTGTCACTTCTCCGTCTTTCCTTGCGTTTCCTGCACCACTTTACTACACAAGAAGTCATTTTTTTAATTTGTTAAGATTTCGCCGATGTTTACAAAAAATATATGGTTTAAATGCTTTTGTCGACGCGTCCTTCCGTAACGGAGCGCGTGGCAGATTAGTTCGCGAATAGATATACTTTTTAAGCCTCGCCCGCTTTGATATACTTTGCGTGGTGTCAGTTTTTGAGCGCAATGCTGCTTCTATAGTTTTCCAAGTCAATGGTAGTAATAAATCAGAATAATACAAGTAACGTTGTTTTTGTAGTTAAATATTTTACAGTGGTAGGGAATGATTCGCGTGTGTAATATGACTTACTTACTAATTATAAAAAATAATTAAGAAAAAGGAATATTACATAGATACATATTATCAAGCCTTTTTCCCTTACGTAGTAGTCAGAGCTTATGATGACGCCCTTTGCTAGCCTTTGAGAGAAAAGGGAATCCTGCAGGAACGTCACCATGCGAGGTCGCTGGTTCATAAAGAAAATAGTGGGGTACTGTAAACTGCGCTTCTCGTGCTAACCAAAAAGACAAATGCGGTCAGGTACTTACGTACTCGTATTGCAGCGATGCTTGAAGTCCTTGTTCACCTTGAAATCACAACGTCTGTTGGCCACCACCACTCAGCACTTCACGGATTTACGCGGACGGGGTACGAATGCTATAAATGTCCAAAATACAGCGAATAGAAGACGGAGCGGTTTTACAACGCTGCGTCCGCCGCGACGGTTTTTGATCGAGAGGGCGGGAAAAAAGATCTGTCAACTTGACAGCTTATGACACAAGATTGCTAGCAATAAAAGACACTAAGGTACCAGACCATTTTATTTCTCCTGGCAAGCACGAGCGTGTATTTAAAATTAGAATGAAATTATTAAATTAAACCTTCCGCTAGATGTGGCGGAACCATTTCCCCCGGCCTTGAAGGGAACGCCCTTCAAGAAAACAAAATATCAAAAATAAACTCAAACATAAATTGTGTTATGAATGTGTGGCAACCCTAGCACGCTTAAAACCGAAGTTACCAAAAATAATTATAACTAAATACTTATACTAGACTTACAAATAATTAGTGCAGATGTACTTAGTTATTGCGAATGCGAGGGAAGTGGGCATAACTTAACTATGGGTCTTTTATAAACACCATTTTTTGTTTTTACTAATGCTACACGAGCGACTCCATCTTTCCCTGGAAAAAGTTTTATAATAAGGTCTAAAGGCCATTGTAAAGGAATAATGTTTTCTTGCATAATAATTACAATTGTTCCTTCCTTGACTGGCTCAGAAGGAGTGTTCCATTTCTGACGAACTTGCAATGTATGCAAATATTCATCTCGCCATCCTTTCCAAAAGGATTGAATTAATTTGTCTAATAGCTGATACCTTGGTAAAAGATGATCGGGTGAATCAAGTACCGGGACTGCCGGAAGGAAAGTCAATGGAGTAGTGTCGAAAGAAGCCGAAAGATCTTCTTAATAAGCTTGATCGTCTTATTAATAATTGCATTCGTTTTATCTTTCGGCTTCGTAAATACGATCACGTATCTTCTTTTCGATTTAACCTTCAATGGCTTCCTATTCGTCAACGTAGACAGCAAAGAATGCTTTGTACTCTCTTTTCCATCCTGAATAATCCTTGTGCCCCTGCGTACTTGAAGAGTAAATTTCAGTATTTGTCGGAATCCCACGACCGTGTCCTACGATCTAGTAACTCTCTTCAACTTTATATTCCTTTGTACCGCTCTGAATTTATGTCCAAGTCTTTCACTCTTCAAGCTTCACGACTCTGGAATGCCCTGCCAGAAGACATTCAATATATGATAAACAGGTACTCATTTAAAAAAAAGTCCATATGCACCTTCTTCCACAGTAGTTTCGTTAGTGCAGTAGATATTAAGATCATTTTCAGGAACCATTTTGTTATGTATATCAGTATTTTTGTATGTAAGTGTATGTTTATATATATATATGTATATTTGTTTGTATGTATTATAAATATCTATGTAAATCTGATTTGTTATGTTAATATTCGCCTACCACATTTTGTTTCTATTTATCCCGAAGGTTGACTGGTAGAGAATGCTATTAGCATTAAGTCCACCTTTTGTACCATTTTCTTTGGTAAATAAAGTTTATAAATAAATAAAATAAATAAATAAAATAAATAGTGTGTAAGAAATGAGCCGGAGTCAGCGCCGCAGGTTCCGAAGGGTCAGAGCTGAGCACTGAGAACGGACGCGAGTTTAATAATGCCTCTATTTGCGTTATAACATTGGAAAGTTCCTCATAGGACAGTACCTGTTTTCCAATTGTGCGGAAAAGGTGAGTTTTAACGCATTTAACGTTGCTTTCCCAACAACCTCCGAAGTGAGGTGAGTTGGCTGGGATTAGCCTTCAAGTCACGTGATTTTCTGCTAATTCACGTTCCCAAGGCTCCTTATACTCGTTGACTAAAAAGTCGCGAATTTCCTTTAAATAAGACTTGGCACCGATAAAGTTTGTGTCATTATCAGTGTATAAAAACTTAATTGGGCCGCGTCTAGCCAAAAATCTTTTGAAGTCTGATAGAAAGGAAGCTGTGCTTAAGTCCGAAGCGATTTCTAAATGAATTGCCCGGGTAGTAAGACATGTGAACAAGCACAAATATGCCTTGTGACTTCTCACACCTCTTCGACGAATAGGGGTGTAGTATAAGGGCCCTGCGTAGTCGCAGCCACTGTGCATAAAGGCTTTCTCGACTTGGTTTACTCTTGGGGCTACTAAATCAGCCATCATTGGAAATGTGGCGCGAGGTTTTGTCCGAAAACAAAAAACACAATTATTAATTCGCTGACGAATAATACGTCGAGCGGAAATGATCCAATACTTATGTCTGAGAATAGACATCAACGTCTCTGGACCAGTATGGAAGTTGCGCTGATGATAATAATCAATTATCAAATTAAGATAAGACGCTGGAAACGACCACCAACGCGTAGAATCCCGTTATTTAAATACGGTTTAAGTTTCAAAAGAGTTCTTATCAGAACATGCCTTATTAGCAGCTAAATTAATTATATCTTGTCTAAAATAAACTAATTGCAATCATCGACAGATTTCCAACTCCGCAGCTGTCAATTCATCTGCGGTTATAGGACCCTTCGAGAATTTCTTAATGAATTTAAAGATATATGCTACGGTTCGGACATATTTATTCCATGAAGAGAACCGATGCGACAATTCGAATAATATATTTTCTGAGCTGTCATCTCTGGCCACAAAAAACAACGATTTGGCTTCCGGAGCGTTTGTTTCCTCTGGTTCAAAGGGCTGTACTGGCCATTCATGTTTAGGTAATTTTATCCATGGTGGACCATACAGCCAAAGCGGATGATCTACGAGTTGAGCCGGTGTCAGGCCTCTAGAGGGACAATCGCTGGGGTTATCTATTCCTTTGATATGAAAGAAATGATTACTAGAAAGATTTTCTTGTACTTTTGCCACTCGGTTGGCAACGAATGTTTGCCAACGGTGGGGCGACGAATGGATCCAACTAAGAGCGACAGTCGAATCCGAAAAGGCATAAATCGAATCAATTGGATATCTAGCAGTGTAGCTATCCAAAACCCTTTTCATTAATTGAGCTAGTAACAAACAAGCACATAATTCGAGACGTGCCAACGACAAAACCTTAAGGGGAGCTATACGTGATTTAGCACATACTAATTGGATTAAGCCATTCTCACTATTCGGTGTAGTAACGTACACATACACCACTCCGCCGTAGGCCTTCTCGCTAGCATCAGCGAAGCCTAGAACAATAACTGAACAATTTTCAATGACACCAAGGTGCCGCGGAAACTTCATTTTAGAAATCAATGGTAGCTCTCGCTGGAACTGTTGCCATTGACGCGTAATATTGTCGGGAGGCGTTTCATCCCAATCAATTTTTTGAATCCACAGCTCTTTAATTAGAATACGATAATAGGAGCTACTAGACCCAGCACGTCAAATATTCGTGCTACAGACGATAAAATATTACGTTTGGTACAAGGCCTCTCATCCAGTGTCACCTCAAACCCAAAAACATCTTCTAAGGGATACCAACGTAGACCTAAAATTTTTAGCGTAGTATCATCATCAAAGGTAACGCTCTGAGACAAATGAAGTTCATTCGGTATTTGAGTTAAAACACTTGCCGAATTTGAAGACCATTTTGCCAACTGAAACCCACCAGCTCGAAACAACTCTATAAGCTGTTGAGCGGCAATTTTAGCTTGCGTTTCGTCCATGATTGAACTCGCGATATCATCCATATATATATCTCTGGATGCGATCTCCTTTGCGATAGGAAACTTGTTTCCTTCATCAGCCACTAACTGCTGTACGGTACGTAAAGCTAAAAAAGGACTGCTGCGCAATCCGAACGGTACTCTGTTATATTGATAAGTCTGAATTGGTGATTTGGGATCGAACCTATAAAGCAAGCGTTGGTAAGGACGGTCCTCATCACGTACATCTATACAAAGATACATTTGTCGCACATCGGCAGTGATGGCGATGGGAAAAAGTCTCAGGTTTACTAAAATGCAGAATAAGTCTGCCTGGAGACTAGGTCCAGCGTGAAGTACAGAATTTAAAGAAAAACCACTAGAGGTCTCAGCACTTGCATCTAGAACAACCCTTAGACGAGTAGTCGTCTTATCTTCACGGCATACTGCGTGATGCGGAATATAATATCCATGTTCTGATTGTTCCGAAGTCACTTCAGACAAATATTTTTTATCAATGTGTTCCTGTATGACTTCGTCATAAAGGATCTTAAATTTAGGTTGCGACACAAATTTTCGCTCTAGTGCCATGAACCTTCGCTCTGCGGTTATGTAGGAATGACCTAGGTTGCTGGGATGAAGTTTGAACGGAAGAGCTACTTCATAACGTCCATCTTTTTTACGTTTCACGGTCGACTTATAAAACTCCTCGGCTTGTTTTTCTTCCGAGCTGAGGATGACGTCATTACCCAAGTCTTCAATTTCCCAGAACCGTTTTATCAAATCTTCCACATCACAGGTTGCAAAGTATCCTACGGAAGAATCAGATGGTGCCATAGCAGGCGCGTCTCCAAGTATAATGTAGCCCAGTGCTGTTTCAAGGGCATCTGGAAGGCCAAATTGATTAATTACTTTACCTGGCATTAACATTTCAGCAAATAAATTTACTCCTATAAGAATATCGATTTGACCTGGAACACCCCAGGTGTCATCCGCTAATGGAACATCATCAAACATGTCCATTGATAAAATGTCAATATGACATGTTGGTAATTGAGCTGTAATTTCATCCAATACAAGCGCTTCGATTGTGTATTGGTCACCAGATTTGAATCTTGACCGAAATGCAATTATTTCACTACCCCTAACGGGTTGAGTGGAGCCACCAATGCCCTTCACAGACCTTAATAAGCCGTTTAATTGATAAGCCTAAGGTTTGACAACATTTAGAAGTGACATAATGTTTTTGAGAGCCAGGATCCAAGAGACATCGTACGACCCTTTCCTTCCCATTACGACCAGCCACTAAAACCTTTGCGGTGGCGAGGACTTCCGTGACAGGAAATTTTCCGCGTCCCGTAGATGACAAAGTGCATATAGGCTCTTTGGAGGTACCAGCAGTGCTCTCATAATTCTGTGGAGGAGCAATATTAACGGCTAAGGAACCTATTTTATTATCACTAGATGGTGACTCTTTCATATCAGACACGCGCGGTGGAGAATTAAAATGTAAAAGAGAATGGTGCGTGCCATTGCACTTTCGGCAAGTTCTTTTAGAATTACACTTGGATGCTGTATGTTGAGTGCTAAGGCAGTTAACACATGCCTGCATTTTCTTTATATAATTAAACCTTTCAGTAGGCGCGAGTTTTAAAAACTTATTACAACTATAAAATCAAATATTTTTTCTAAGTTCGAAGCTGAAGGACCACTGACAGGTTTCATAGAAAATAATTGATTTAAATAGGAGGTCGCTAAAGCGCGTTCATCATGGTATTTTGCTATAAGCGCTTCCCATACAATTTTATAATTTTCTGCAGCAGGAGTTATTCCCGCGCAAATCGACTTGGCCTTTCCTGTCAGATGACTGAACAAATAATGAACCCGTTCCGAATCAGTTAACTTGTAGTTCTTATGAATTACTCTTTTGAACGTTTCATAAAAGAAAGGGAAGTTTTGAATTTCACCATCGAACGATGGGAGGTCTATCCGTGGAATCTTTATAGTATCCTCTCGGCATGTATGAACCGTGCCGATTTTCTGAGTCGACACGCTCGATACGGGTGCCTCGATTTGAATTAATTTATTTTTAATAATACAATAAATATCATCGAAAGCGTTCAAAGCCATATAACTGACTTCATATTGTGGATTTAATTCCAAATTAATTAAATTAATGTCATCCATCAATTTAATAAATTCTGACCTTAATTGGTCAATTACCTTAGCCTGAACAATAAATTGTTTAATCACTTTTTTATCGTCTAACTGAGGAATCATATCATAAATAGATTGTATCCTTAGAAAACATTGCGATCGTTTAGCCTCAGCTAACTTAAGTTTCCTTTCCGTAGCCATTTTTAAGCAAGTCAGGTAACTATTAAAACAAAACTAAATAAGCGCGCGAGAGATACTAAAATGAAATATAATTTGTTTACTAAATGTAAACAACGCGATAGATTATACGACGCACTCTGATTACGCGTATAGGTAACCGGTTTCGCGACACGCAGCTATGCTGCGCAATGTACCTACGAACTACGGTTAGCGAGCGAATGATATTACAAATAGGTATAAATCCTCTCAAGAAAATTGGAAGTTTACGCTAAGTTACAAAGAACGTACCTAATAAAAAAAACCAAACCGAGTAATTAATTACTGACTTAGTGATAAAGTATGTATACGAACGCATTCACTTCGATACAAACCTACGCGAATCCGATACGAAATTACAACAAAACGCAGCGATTATATTCTAAATGAAATGACTACCTATTTCGATTAACTTTCGAAATAAGCGTGCAAACTAAAGTTTGACGAAATATCTTATCATCAAACTGAACTATACCTATTTATAAAGAAAGCGATATGAACATTATGCATTCATTGACATAAGCCGGGTTAAATTAAGATCCATACTAAATATAATTTCCAGGCAAGGAAGCAACAATTTTTATAAGTCCACCCGCGAAATATGTGGTAGGCGAAAACCAACTTATGCAAAGCAGGTAAAATTTCTCTATTGCCTACGAAATAAGGTTGCCTTTTGTATGGTATTCGATAACACAATTTATGAGGTACCGGCTATTTCATCCGGCTACGTAAGGCCAAACAATATGATGACGCCCTTTGCTAGCCTTCGAGAGAAAAGGGAATCCTGCAGGAACGTCACCATGCGAGGTCGCTGGTTCATAAAGAAAATAGTGGGGTACTGTAAACTGCGCTTCTCGTGCTAACCAAAAAGACAAATGCGGTCAGGTACTTACGTGCTCGTATTGCAGCGATGCTTGAAGTCCTTGTTCACCTTGAAATCACAACGTCTGTTGGCCACCACCACTCAGCACTTCACGGATTTACCCGGCCGGGGTACGAATGCTATAAATGTCCAAAATACAGCGAATAGAAGACGGAGCGGTTTTACAACGCTGCGTCCGCCGCGACGGTTTTTGATCGAGAGGGCGGGAAAAAAGATCTGTCAACTTGACAGCTCATGACACAAGATTGCCAGCAATAAAAGACACTGAGGTACCAGACCATTTTATTTCTGCTGGCAAGCACGAGCGCGTATTTAAAATTAGAATAAAATTATCAAATTAAACCTTCCGCTAGATGTGGCGGAACCAGCTTACATTAAAAAGGAATATTACGACAGATTTAGTACTTGCACTCACGTACTATTCGGAAAAATCTTCTCTGATGACATACATACATAGTATCTCGTCTTTTTCCCTTGCAGGGTAGACAGGTCGTTAAGACCTAAAAGCCACGTTTAGCATATTGGTGGGCGTTAGATGCAAAACGGAAACAAAATAGTGATGGGTTGCTAGCAAGGTGCAGCGCCTACTAATATGATTCGTCAGATTTGCCCATTCCCTCGATCGGCTTATACGATCTGCGCGAGAAGAGAAGCAGCTGGTATATTACTACATCATATCATTCTCTGATGACGCTGCGGGATAAGGCCTTAGACATGTCTCTTAATCTCTATTATCTATGCTTTAAGTCTCACGTAACATGTATTGAGTTTACGTCGGAAATACAAAGTTGTCTTTAGTTGACTAGTCTACAAGTTTCCTTACTGAGTTTTACATATATAAAATCGTATCATAATAAAGGGGATCCCAAATACTAAAATTTTCAAAACAATTTTTATGGGGACACACATTTTACCATTTTTTAAACCCAGCCTATCCATAGATCGACTAAACTTGAATTCTCTTACTACACCTTAAGTTGCAACCGGGAACCCGCACGGATAAAAAGAAAGCTGGAATTCGTGACGTAGATTATTTTATTACGTAAGTTGATGCTTACGTCATAAAATATTCTTAAAAAACATGTCTCTTTATAATAGTATTTTATCACGTAATGAAAATTTCAGCTTTTTACGGGAAAAACGGCAATAGTAAGCATATATATGTATATAGAGCACAGGTCATGGGTGTCAATCTCAACTGCCTGTCCGGTGATTGCAAGCATGGTATTAGGTACTCGCGCCTGGTATCCCGAGCTGCTACTTACTTTTCTCCCATTCACCCCAGTGAGTAGTATCCCAAAACCTTCATTCCCTTCCCAGATCAACAAATTCCTATCCTTCCCCAGCTTAAAATAGGCAGCAGAAAAGCTTCCGATAGGCAGCAGCGTCGGAAGCACAAGAAGCCAAAGAAACTGCGCTCGCCAACCCGCCTGCCAAACGTGGTGAGTAAGCAATATCCTCCCATGGAACGAAGAATCCTCCAGAGAGACCTACGTCCAGCAGTAAACATCTAACAGCTGAAACGATTAAAGATATGGACTCAAATGGGCAGAGAGGGTGTTAGAAGGTGAATTATACCACGTTTTTGTGTCAAGTCTCTCGGTTAACCCATAGATTTAAAAAAAAATTGCGTCGGTTAACCTATCAGATACTCTTCTTTCGGTCATTTGTTTTTTTTTTGCTACCTTTGTTTTTAAACTTCTAGAAATGTGACCTTATTTGATCGCGAGCCGATGCGTCAAACGCAACTTGGTTATTACAAAACTCTCAAACAAGAAACTTTATGGGCCATCAATCATTTTTAATCCTACTTTGAGTTGAGAAGAGTATTATCGGCAAAAAAATTGTTAGGAAAATGCATTAGCTCAGTAGATGGTTTCACGACTGAAGAGCCGTAACAGTTTTCTCAGGCAGTCTGAACTTGCACCCAAGGAAGCTCCGAAGGCCAGATTAAAGCAGTGGGAAAGCCTGTACCCACAATCACCATCCTCCTCGCCGCCAGCCGAAAATCTTCCACCGGGTAGCAATCTTTCCTGGGCAGAGTGAAAGTCGTTGAACCGCCTCCGGGCTGGTGTAGGGAATTGCCAAGAAAACTGGGTTAGGTGGGGTTTTTCCGGCAATAGCATATGCGATTGTGGCGATGTTCAGTCAATGAGCCACCTTTTGACATGCCCTAAATGCCTCATTCACTGCACACAACCTTTTGTGTGCAGTAAATGAGGCATTTAGGGTCTAGACCCTAAATGCCTCATTTACTACTAGATCCTAGGATCTAGGGATCTAAAGGATCTAGAGGAGGCAAACGACAGGGCAGTGGCCGTGGCCACATACTAGGCAAAATTGACATCACGGCTCGAAAAGATGAAGACGTAGATGGATGAAGCTAAGTTGAAAGATATGCTTTTTTTTGTTCTAAATAACCAAGGCAGTCGGGGTTTTTATTTATTGAAATAATCCATTTGTTTGTTCTATATAACCAAAACATTCCAGAACTTTGGCTGTCATTATACTAAATTTAGCATTCTGTATGAATGTCGTGCAAGGTGACACTACAGCACACACACAAACAAACTTTCATATATACTTACATACAATTCTGATTTTAAAAAAGTTACTAGAAGGTTTGGCGGCAGGTAGTCGGTAGTAAATCCTTGCCATAATTTCACAGTACAAATTAATTTTAACATCTCTGATCTTTAAGGGCTAGGTTCTCCTTGGTGTCAGTGTGTGGTCAGAATCGCACAAAATGATTGCTTTAGGCAGAAAATTTTACTTAAACTTTAGAGCTTTGAACACATAGTTAAGTATATAAACGGAACTTGTAATGGATAGATGGATGTAACTTCATTGAAACGTGAAACAAATAATAAAAATGTTCGTGCTAAGTCCCATTTATATACACAAATAAGCAGAAAAATAGCACGTAAACAAGAAAGCTAAAATATTTTTTTTTCCAACCATACCTATAGAATTAATTATTTACCATCTCGGATTCTTTCGCGGGATTTTATTTTTGTTATTGAGTTTTATCCAGTTTACTCGTTTTAGAAGGGATAAGATTTTTTATCTTTTCTTTTCTCTAAGGAGCCCAGAGATTTATATTCTATGTGTTCTACAGAACAACAAAGACATTAGAAATGGCTAGGGGGCGTGGCACGCGCGCCGAAAATGTGCTAAATAGGCTAGATCAACTCACTTGAATTACTTAAGTAGTTTGTCCCGCGATCATCAAAGGAACAAAAGTGAGATATACGTGAAAAAAATAAAATAAAAATGTAGGCGTGTACTATTCTAACGTGTAAAGTGAGAAAAAGTTTCATTTCAATTAAGCGCAAATATTTGAAACCCAGCCCATACGCTGGGTCTCATAGGTCAAAGAAATGCTTTGGAAGCTAATTTTAAGAAATCGATACTAGATTTTTGTTTCAAGCGAACTTATATTATTTTTTATTAAAATCATAATCAGCTGTTTTTAGTTTGTCGACGTCCGTGACTTAATATTCATAGTAGATAATTGTTAAAAGTTGTTGGCCAAGGAAGTGTTTTTTGTATCTTTATCGTCTCTTTTTCTAAATGTTCCAGTTATTTCAAAAACTACCGTGTTATTTTTTTATATTGCTACTAAAGCATTTTTCTAGCTTATGGCTGTCAGCCTTTAAAATATTTGCACTTAATTTAAATTAAATTTATATAAGGCCCATATAAGGAATAAGGACCAAGAAAATGATTGGTTCATAGCTAACGTATTCATAGCAACGCGGTCGGAAACACATCTCTTCTGGAAATCATCTGGAAAAGTGTCCTGCAGATCTCGACCTCTCAAAAATACAAAAAGGCTATTATAGATACCGAAATCGATACAAACTCGCAATACATATCCCAACGTTTTTGTTTCGACATAATTCTTTTGATATGTGTAATATATACGCATGTGCGACCAATGACCGCTGGGCGCTAATAATATAGAAATCCCTAGATACAAAATTTACTTTACTTTTATTTTTGTCTTGTTTAGATTTAAATCTATCACGAGCCTCAGAGTTTGAAACAATTGGATGGCATGCATGAAGTCACAGCTTAACAAACGCTGTATGTTAAAATCCCGTATTTTTCGTCAATAGCTTCGTGCAGTCCATTTAAAATTCTATAAAAAGTGTATAATGTAAACCGATGCTTAAACATGTATAAGTATCAAGCTGCAATAGGTAATATTGAAGTCCAAAATTTTTTGGAATGCTCCGTGGTACAGTGGTCAATACGCCAGCCTGCGACACGAGAGTTCCCGGGTTCGATCCCCGGCCAGGTCAAGATGGAAAATGATATATGTATTTGTTATAAAATATAGTATCGTTGAGTTAGTATCCCATAACACAAGTCTCGAACTTACTTTGGGGCTAGCTCAATTTGTGTGATTTGTCCGATATATTTATATTTATTTATTTAAATAGAAAAAAAAATAGCTTTTATTCGTTATTACTTCAACTGGTTCCCAAGATACAGGTTCATCCTAGTTTGGGAACCGCAACTTTGTACAACCTATGTTTCTTTATGAAGAAATCATCATCATCATATCAAGTCCACTTCTCGACATTTGCAGCTGACAGGCCTCCCCCAAGAATTTCCAATACGACCGGTTGGAAGCAGCCTGCATCCAGCGTCTTCCTGCTACCTTAGTCAGGTCATCCAACCATCTGGTCGGTGGATGTCCGACGCTGCGCTTGCCTGTACGTGGTCGCCATTTGAGCACCTTTTTGCCCCATCGGCCATCGGTTCTACGCGCTGATTAGCTCTTCGAAGTGGCAGTGGGCGGGGCCCACTGCCACTTCGAAGAGCTAATCAGCTGAGCTATGTCGGTGGCCTTTGTCCTCTTACGAATCTCCTCGTTTTTGATTCGATCTCGCAGAGAAACACCGAGCATAGCCCTCTCAATAGCTCTTTGAGCGACTTTGAGCTTTCTTATGAGGCCCATAGTAAGAGACCACGTTTTGGGCCCGTAAGTCAACACTGGTAACACACATTGATTGAGTGACTTTCGTCTTGAGGAACTGAGGTATATTGTACGAGAAGACACTGCGGAGCTTCCCGAACACTGCCCAGCCGAGTCGGATTCGTCGAAAGACCTCGTCCTCAAAGCTGGAACTTCTAACCTGGATCAACTTACCCAAGTAGACATATTGGTCCACAACTTCATAATGAAATTATGAATAAATGCGTTTATTCATTTATTTACTAAAAGCAGTTTAGAGTTACCCAGCGAAATATAGTAGAGAGTATTATTTTTTTAATTATTGGTTCAGTCCTGTGTAGTGTTTTATTTCATGAATTTGAAATTATCTGTTGTTTATCCCAGTATCTTGGTAGGTTTGCTAGGTAGTCGTTAAAAGAACCACGTCAGAGGCCGAGAGCCGGTTCCGAAGAACTCTGACACCAGGGTGTGCTAGGTCGATTGACCGAGACACCTACTCGAAATGATGATGACGATTTTCAATACAAAAAGGAAATAGAGGTGGGTTGACAGCCGCATCGCTTATTGACACGATGTCTTAGATTTTCGCCAAATTCCACAACTGGTTTCTACGGCCGACGCGAGAAAAGATGCAGCTGGTACATCCTACATTTTCTCTTTCCTCACAAAACAAACATGGAAGACTATGTGGTACGAAGCGAGGTATCTTGAGAAAATATCGCTGTCGCCCTACCCTAAATTAATATCGTTACTATTGATTCAGTCCTATGTCGTATTTCATTTCATGGCGGACACAGACATTGTCTGTGATGGCGGTTTTTGGGTGTGAATCCAAGTAATTTACTGATATACTTACTTACTTACTTTAGTGGTAACTATATGTGACAAGTTCTGTATTCGGCTTCAAATCCCACACTTCGTTATCTGTTTGTATGTATGTCCGGTACGGTAATTTTCATTGATTATTGGCTGTACCAGTAAACTTCGTTTCGCTTTAATTTTTGTCATAATTTCACATCACTATTTTGGTTTCGTACCCCACCTTCACGCCCATTTAAATGCTAAACGTGGCTTTCAGGTTTAAAGATCCCAGATCTTTAAACCACAAGCCACGTTTGTCCGTCTACCCCGCAAGGGAAAAATCGTGATAGTATGTATGTACTTATGTATGTAATAGTTATTCAGCTGTTCGGCGTGATAACAAACCCAACAAATTAAAGATTATAAAAATCGGTTTGTACGGGAAAGTGACATTTCTATTGAATCCGAGCCACCCAGCATATAGTTTGGGTAGACCACTTGTCTGCTTAAACCATCACCAGACCATGCGATCTCTTACTTTACCTAGGTAGGTAAAGTAAGAGATGATGACACCTCGGCACTTTAGACGATTTCGTGTGTGACGAAACGTAGAACTAACAAACAAAAAAAAAAATAGATTTTTGTTTTGTTTGTTAGTTTTTTGTGTATGTAAGTGGCCAACACTGATGTCAGATTTTTTAAGCTGCCTGAAGGCATCTGACATAGTTTAACCACTGCCATCAATTATGACAGCCGGGACCGACAGCTCAACGTGCCTTCCGAAGCACGGAGGGGCTCAAGATATTGTTATGCCACTTGCGGTCACCCATCCCAGTGGGGACTGCTTAACTTATGTAAGCGCTATTAATGCTCATGACCACTGGGCCATCGGGCTCCTCCTATCCCTCCTATTTTTTGTTTACTTTCTTTTAGACAGGGCGATTCGAATTCCCTAGTTGTATTTTAATGTCGAAATCAGAATCCGTAATTGAATGTAGACCCGCAAGAAAAAAGGTAAAAAATTGGTCGTTTCATACAAATTGACTCAACAGCTGGTAAAATTTCTAGGCTATTTTATTTTTATAACTTACCTTTTTGTCTTGCGAATGAATATTCTATTATGGAGTTTGATTCCGTCAGTAAAATATTGCCTGGTACGTCAAAATCATCTTGTATACCTGTATATATTTTATCCTTAGAAGATTACATTATCTTTTAAATCCTTACTAATATTATAAATGCGAATGTGAGTTTGTTTGTTTGTTTGTTACGCTTTCACGCCGTAACTACATACCTATAAACAATAATGGTGTCAATGAACTGATCCTCAACGATTAGTTATAAACTATATAATTATTTGACACTTAATCCTTATCCTTGCTTCCTAACAAATATTATAAATGCGAAAATGAGTTTGTTTGTTTGTAACGCTTTCACGCCATAACTACTGAACCGATCATCATGAAATTTTGCATACACGATCTCTGGAGTACGGAGGAGGACATATATTCATTCCGGAATAAGGTACCTACGCCCGTAAGGTAAACAGTAAATATTTTTACAAATTTGTATCCTGAGTTATATATCTATAACTATATTGATTAATTCGCTCTTAGTCTAGACAGGTTCAAGTTGCCTGAAATAAAAGGTAGGCCATTTAACCTCTAACCAGCTTTACTGTTATTCAATAGCACTAATGTTATTAAGTTGGTGTACCTTACATCGCTCATTTAGTCGGCACGCGGCCTTATACATGTAGAACGCGTGTCAGCGGTTTTGTTACTATAGTTAATTAGCAACAAAATTCTGATCACCGTACAGTAGGTTAAGAACCAAAGTATCGTGACGTTAACTTTCATTAATTTCATAGAACGAAGTTTTGTTGCTCTAAGAAATTAATAATTTCAGACTCAGATTAAATCTTAGGACTAAATATAGTAATATTGACATACATTGTCTTTTGCATGTCAGAAATTACAAAATGTGTGAGTCTCGTATCAAAAATGTAATCTGTATTGTATCACATTTTAAGCAATAAAGATATCATTCATTCATTCATAATTCATTTCATTCATTCAGAGCAGCAAAAATTAGTTTTTTGAAAGTATTAACTTTGACGTTTTGTAAAGAAGTTCTTGTTGCTTAGTATTTATTTTTTCTTCTTTTTTCTCATCATCTTATAAAATTATATGCTATCAACCGCGGATAAAAAAAGTATTTCTTTTGGGATTCATATGCTTCAAGAAATAATATAGAACCTCGTCAGAGGCCGAGAGGCGGTTCCGAAGAACTCTGACACTAGAGTGTGCATGGTCGATTGAACATGACACCTACTCGAAATGATGATGAGAAATAATAAATGTAGCTTGAAAAATCTAAAACCAGTATATTTTAATGGCTAATTAAAGAAGAAGAAAATTTTAAAGAACTTCGATCACTTATTATGATACATTAAACATCTTTACCATTTAATATCTTCCGTAAACTATCGAGTCACACTGAATGTTCTGAAGTCTTGGCCGTTCATAAATTTTTAAATTTCGAAAGTTATATTCTTAAAAAATCGGTTGTCTTTAAAGTCAGTTAACGGACGATAATTTAACGTGATAACGGTGGAAGAGAGATAGATGCGTCACAAGCCAAACGCTTAAACTGATCGTGCCTGCTCTCTATCGCTTGTTCCGCGTTCTCGCTTGCACACAGAACGTGTCACTTTTTCGTGCGTGCAGCTGGTACGTTCGTCAAAATCTCAATCATTGATTTAAAATATTAGCTGGAAATTGCATGTCAATTGTTGAAGTTTGTCGTCTTTAGTAAAAAAGGAATGACACGATTGAGGGAGATGATTTTTTTATGATGAAAAGTTTACTGACTCCACAAGACTGTGACAAAATGCTGTCAGATGGGTAGCACCCCATTTGAGCAACGTAAGGCGTTAGTACGCAGAATTTTATCATGGCCATATTTCCCTCCATGATGAAATTCGTGAAGGTCAGCCCTCATAAACTGCTGAATCTTAGCGAGTAAGAGTAAAAAATAAAACACTAACATCGTCCATAAACATTTATTAATATAATTTATCATTTTCCATATTCCAATATAAGTAATAATACAATAACATTCCATATTCAGGAACATACATTTTAAGAAGCTACGTACAGAGATCTACTAGGCTGCAATACCAATATACCCCCTGTCCGAGAGTCACATAAGAGTACATTAAGATTCGATCATTAATCATATGAATTATGTAGTAAGACATGTTTATAGGTAGTTAAAAATCTAAGGTGCCAATCGCAAATACAATGGCGTTGTTCATATAAAGGCTTATTACAGCGTCTTTCACCAAGTTTCCATTACCGTTAGTCTCTTATATGACTAAAACATTAAAAGTTACATTTATATTTTTTCTATTTTTCATATTTGCTACTTCCTATTGACATAAGTTTACCACCAATTTAGCAGCTACTGCTTGACACTACTTTAGCTTACTTAACTCTACATACATACATTTGCAATAGAATAGTTGAACTGCCCCAAAGCGATGGTCCGTTGGTAGAAATTAAAGTGTAACTAAAGTTTCCAAGAACTCATCGCCAGAGGCAGTTCCCAGAGTCTGATTGGCCGAGCATGGTGTCGAAGCGTACTGATTGGGCAATAAGGCTGGGTGATTGCCCAACCACGTAAGCGGACTCTCGGCTCAATCAGAGAAAAAACGAGCAAAAGCAAACATAACGACTAATTCAATTTTGAAATCAACATTCTAAATTTTGTATAAAGGTCCAAAAATATTTCCGAACTAAACTAGGTCCCTGTTTTCGATCTCTCTAAGCGATAGGTTTAAAGACGGGGAAGAAAGAAAAGAATGGGTCCGTTGGTAAAATGCTTGGTTGTGGCGTCCGATGGAGCGGCGATCAAGTCGGCTGGCGGGAGTTGAGCGCCGCTTCAGGGGAGCTGATGGATCTTCGAGGTCTACCCCCACTTTTGGAAGAGGCCCATGCGCTGACAGCGACAGTTGGAGCCCCACAGGTTACACCGGCAAGAGGAGGAGTGGCAGCAGTCTCCAGGGCGATGATCGCAGTTGCCCCCTCGCCGGATGCAGGCGCGCCTGAAAACGTAGATCAGCGACGATCGTCTGAAACCACATCATTGAATGCTAGCCTAAGTGCTTGGATTGTTAAATGTGCAGGTACATGCACTAGGCTGATTGCAGTCAGCGTTGGATTAAAATTTCTACAAAATAACGACTGACATCATGTCGGTAGATTTATTGTTTATTTTATTGCCTATGATAAGTCTTTTCAGAATAAGCAGAATCAATAATTTATTTTCTTTTATTTTGAAGTCGTCATGTACACACCCATCATGCACTATAGTTAACAAATTAAAATAAATTATTACATATATGTAAATGTAATGTAGATTTAGTATTTCTTATTTTAATCTCCGATTAAAATTTATTTCTCTAGAAAAGTCTGTAATTTATATGCTTGTAAAGATTTATGTAAAACGATCCTATTGGAGGTTGCTAGTCCATGGTGTGAGTGATTAAATAGGACTTTGCAAAATTACCACGGATCCAGAAAAATACTTTCTATTACACCAAGTAGAGATAAAATGTACATACCGGGTGTTAGGGTAAACGATGGTATCCTTCAACTCAGTGGTAGAGAATCATGAGTAGGGTCGAAAACTGATGAAAAGAAAAAAACTTTTTTTTATAATTTTTTTCGAAAAAAATCCTTCATTTCCATACGAACAAGTCACCCACGCGCGATGACATAATCTAGGTATCGGGCCGTGCCGTGTCAAAGACCTTTGCCGCCACAACACAACTGCGCGGGCGGCGAGCTCAAAGGATAGGGCGACGCGCATGCGCCAGGGCGGCCTCTCATCAGACGCCGAGGCGCCACGCAATTAGTCACCGATTGCACTTCCGATAGCGCGCACGCGTTTCCGCATCTCAGACTTTATTACGCGAACGTGTTTTTTTAGTGACAATGGCGTACTCGTACAGCAATGAACAGTGGACGGAGATGGTACGTCTGTACGCGATCGCGGGTGATAATTTAAATCAGGCTCGTAGGATGTACGCAGAGAGGTTCCCGGGGCAACCTGTGCCAAGCCGTGGCACCATGTTAGCGGCTACGCAAAGGCTTCGTACATACGGACAGTTCACCGTGCCTTCTCACGCTCAAGGGCGTGGAAACCAACAGTTTTCGGCGGCGCTGCAAGAAGATATTCTCAATTTCTTTGCGGAGCATCCGGAAGAAAGCACCAGGAGGGCGGCTCATAGGTTCAATGTTTCCCACTGGACAGTGTGGAAGATACTGCATCTTGACGGCCAACATCCATACCACTTCCAACCGGTACAAGAACTGTACGAAACCGATTACTTACCGCGGATGGAGTTCTCGCATTGGTTATTAGATAACTTGGACCACGTCTCCATTCTTTTTACGGATGAAGCCATTTTCACGAGGTCTGGGATTTACAATGTTCATGACGAACACACATGGACTCACTTTAATGAACATCGGATACGTGAAGATCACTTCCAGAGGCGCTTTTCCGTGAACGTGTGGGCGGGAATTGTGGACGGTGTCCTTCTTGGTCCTCATTTTATTGAAGGCCATTTAAACGCGGATACCTACATGGGTATTTTACGGCGCGTATTTGATAGGATGTTGGACGATGTTCCACTACAGTCCTTGAGGAACCTGTACTTCCAGCATGACGGTGCTCCTGCGCATTTTCAGCTGCAAGTGAGAGCCATGCTAGACGAAGAGTTTCCTGGACGATGGATAGGTCGTGGGGGCCCTGTCGCGTGGCCAGCGCGTTCCCCCGACCTAACCCCTCTGGATTATTACCTCTGGGGAGAAGTGAAGCGCCGAGTGTACGCAACAGAGTTCAGTAATGCTAGACAACTGAGAAATCGGATTCGCGCGGCATTCCGGGACATAAAAAATGACAATTAAGTGCTTACCCGAGTGCGTAACAATTTGAGGAAACGTGCTGAAGCTTGCATTACAATGAACGGTGCTCATTTCGAACAATTTCTAAAAGTAATGTAAGTAACTAAGTGTAATTACCTGTGACGTTGATTTGTAATTAGTGATTTTTTAAATTAACTGTACATAAAATTTTATTAGTGATGAACTTTTTAAATACGCCAAAAATACCTACCTATCTTGTGTAGGTACGTCATAAAAATGATCTTATTTTTCCTTCTTTTTGCGTTATCAATTCGAGTTATTTGTTACCTACTAGGTAGTTATTTTTGCCTGTCCTAAGCCAGGAAAAGTATGAAGGGAAAGTTCATCACGACATCACGACTTAGGTTTTACTTTTACGTTGAACCGCTCGCGCCGCCCTGTGCAACGACCCCGCCCTGTCGCGCGCGGCACAGCTGACGCGGTGTACATGGAATCCGCGAAATTTGGGAAAAATAAATTGCTGAAAATCTTTAAAACCAATAACGTATTCTTTTTAAAACTATTTTTTATAAATATATTTTAGAATCATATAGCCATGGTTTGACGGATACCACTGTTTAAACTAACATCCTGTATATGTATGTGTGCGCATTTTTTTTGGACAATTCAAACCCAACTTTATAACAATTAGATAACAGTTTTTCGTATATAATCTCTATGTATTTGGAATGGGGAAGGACGAACTAGCAAACTTGAATAGGATGAATAATTTTGAAACAAATTTAAGAAATATGTGATTTATATACGCACTTTCCAACATCCTGTAACATCTGCAAATCGGCTGGATCGTCTCCGTAGTCTGACAGATTGACTTCAACGTCTTCGTCTCCTGTTGACAAAATAATCACATTATTATAAGCACGAGGATAGAGACTTATCCTGGTATGCCCTAATTAAGATAAATTATACTTTTTTTTTTTTCTATTTCTCAAGACAAAACGGCATATTTCGCACTAGGAGATAGAAAGATTTGCTTGAGGTTCTGACATAGCTTAAGGAAGGATGGAATGACGCAAGGGGGCATCAACTGTAACGACTTTCCCAAATCAAGTAATTGCTAATATTGTCTTAATAGTATTAATAGCGAATCACGGGGTCCAACGTAACATAGGTGACGATGCATCCAAATTAAGAAGCAGAAAATTTTCATTGGCATATCTTTCACACAATGAAACTGACTTCAATCAACCAATCCAATTGAGACCAATTGAAAAACACACCCTTTCAAATTACAAATTTTGGAAATCAGTTTATAAGTGGCAGAGTTAAGAGGTAACAAACATCAAAATCATAAACCTCCTTATTTTTTAACACCAGATAAAACCATATATCGCAAGCCTTAAGAAAACTATAAAGTTTTAAAATAGGAATGTTTTTACGTTTTTATTTTGTTACTGTAAAAGCTAATCAGATTTAGAATTGATAAAAATAATTAAACAAACATTCAAAGAAAAACACTCCACAAACAAATGTTTACCCCTAATAAAGGTAAAGTCATTAATTTCCAGCTATTAATTTTAACGAATCCATGTAATTGCCTGCAGTAAAAACATCGGAATAAAATGCTTTGACTCCACGTAAGCCTACGTAATGACCGGACTCATTATCTTCAAAATTAATACAACCCTTTAGGAAATGAATCATCCCCATCTGAGCATTTCCCCAATTGCATCCTCACATATTTGACAGAATTCATGCTGTCATATGATTTGACAAAGTTTTTACGACGCCAAAATTATCGACAAATATTCTGAGAAGGGGTGAATCATCCCGTCGACATGAATAACTTTTCCTATGGGGTCAAAGATGGAAACTAAAAAAAAATGACATTTCAAACAACAATGTTCGACCAATATGTTACAATTTGTACGGGAATGTTAAAAAAATTGAGTTCCCAGCATTGGCCCCATGGGAAAAGTTGTTCATATCGATGAGCTGAATCACCCCTTCAAGGATCGGACAAGGTTTTCTTTGCATATTGTAGAACTTTTTGAGAAAAGACGATAGCTGTTTGATATAATGGCTGAATATCAGTTATTTTGTTACGGAAATTTCAAAGTTCCTCCATACTCGTATTAGTAGTCAGAGTCTAATTCTATCTCAAATGTACGCTACAAGAAAAATAACAATTAAAAAGAAAAAAGGTCATTTTATTTTGTATAAGCCAAATTGTGCCGACTGTAGGCATTATCCCAAAAATTAATACAACCCTTTGGGACATGGACGTCAACGCGAGGTATAATTGTGTCACACGACTTTAATTTCTGTTTATTTGCGTAATGGAACAAAAGGCTTGCAGAGATTACTAGGGACGAAAATTTTCCATGTACCTAATTGTATTTGTTCCAACAATTGTACTTGTTTAAATTGAAAAGTTAATAACATACAACCATTTGAAATGTGTATGCGTGGAGGCTAATTTTGTTAGTTCAGTGATTCAATAAAACTATTAGAAACATAGTTTTCAGACTACGTTATCATAGACCTTTGTGGCATGTAGCTTGTTATTTTGAAAGTCATCAATATACAACTAACTGCTTAATTACATATTATTGATTCACAACCATTAATATACTAGAACAAAAAGTTTCAGGGTTTTCAATTCCTAACAAAATGCTACTATAGGATTTGGAATAAATTAAATATTATCAACCAACTAAGTTTATTTTTATTGAACATGATACGAATTTGATAATCATCGCAAGTAATGTTAAGCAATGCATATTGATAGTGTTATTCATCATCATCATCAGGTCCTTTTTAGTCTCCACTACAGGAGCACGACCCTCTCTGTACTACTAGGGCCCTACTTGGCCAGAGCAGCCAGAGGACTTGGCCTACACTCTCCACGCTGGTGTTATTCACTTCATTGATTTATCTTACATTATTTTAATTTATCTTTTTGAGATCCCTACCTTACTTTTGAACATTTTTCACAATCGCAACATAAAAAAGTGTTATTTTTTTTTTTAAATTAATATCGAAAAAGTTTTATTCAAACTAGTCCAGCTTCAGATAAAGACATATTTTTTTGCTCATCATGCGACGACTAGCTACTATTTCTTTAAGGTACTACGAGCAAAGCTTAAATATCAAGAAAAAAGTCGTTTTCTGTAAAGTCGATAACTGTACGTGATAAAATGGAAGTGAGACTGATGCGTCACAAGCCAAATGTTAAGGATAATAAATAAATAAAACCTTTCTATCACTTATTCCGCGCTCTCGCTCGCAACGGAATGTGTCACTTCATGCTTGCACCGACGTTCATCGATTTATAAGATGTTACACAAAAGATGCTCACCAGGGTCGATGTAAGAGGCGTGTGCCCACTCAGCGGCGAGAAGGACAGCCGCTAGCGCCAGCAGAAGTGCGCCGGCGCGCGGCATGCTGCCCACGCGCCAACCGCTGCTTGCCTGTAAATATAAGGTCTAGGTCAATTTCAAACTTTTATTCTATGTCATAAGACGGCAAACGAGCAAGCGAGTCACATTGATAAGCGATCAGCGCTGCCCATGGACAAATGCAACACCAGAGTGTAACAGGAGCGTTGCCGGCCATTCAAGGAGCTGGTGAAATGACATGGTGGAAGGAAATGGGGGAAGGATGGGGTTCTGGCTCTCTCACTAAACGAACGAAGAATAGAAGCGGTAAAGCTTCTACTCAAACGTCGATTTTCTGTTAGGTACTTCCCTGGACAAGCCGCTACTAGCAAAAATGAATTTTGCCGAAAGTGTCGCTCTACTACAACTAAACTTCTTGACCAAACAGGCAATATTAAGCATTGTAGTGGCAAGTCAGACGAACAGACTTTTTTATAGTGTCAAAAAATTAAGTCACATAACGTCATAATATTGCCAGTTCAATTCTTCATATTTCTGGGCTACCAAACACAGAATAGGTAAGATTTATCTATTCCATGGTTCAAGTAACAGCAACAACAGAAAGAGAATATTTATTTCTCTTAAGCTGTCTTTTCAACTCAAGTTGGCACCAACCTATAATTTCAAACTGAAATCTATCCTCGCGTTAATATGCAAATGTTGCTCCTAGCGAATACGCTAGGAGCAACTTACTTAATATTGAATCGGCGTTAAATTGGTGCAAAATGAATAAAACAGGTAATTATTTTAGTAATAATTATCTCAATTTGGTGATTGGAGTGTGTGTCGGTGATTTACCCAAACAAATATCTGAACTCAACGATAATCAAAGAAATGAAAGAAATAAAAATAAGGTAAAGCAGAAATTATTAAGTCTACGGCATTCTGTCAACCCCAGTCATTCAGCAGTTTACTGAAAATTGTATTTAGAATGGACAAAGACAGATCAACACAATACGTGATGTCCATATCGAAAGCCCAAATCCCAAGAAATACGTGGCATATCTTGGTCAGCAATACCAAGTATCCTATTTCTATTTTAAGCACGTCTCAAATCTGACTTAAGCTGCCATTTATTATACCGTCTCAACTGGAAGAGATGCATTGTAATAAATTTCCGTAAATCGCAAGGCATTTTTAAGGACGGTACTGAAAAAGACACTTTGAAAAACAAGAAATATTGTTGACATTACAAATGTTTTTAACATAATCTTCATCTATTTTGCTCAGCGTATAAGTATCGCTATTCAGCGGGGAAACGCTGCCAGTATTCTTGGAACGCTGCCTCGATGTGATGGGTAGGAAGAAGTTTTTTATTTGTAATTATTTTTATTCCTTTTTTGTGAAATTCTTGTATATAATCTAAAATTTTATTATAATAAAACTACATTTTACACAATCTTCACGTAACTGCCCATTTATAAAGAAACTAGCTGTTGCACGCGACTTCGTTCGCGGCAATTTTTTTTATTTTAGACATATACTGTCGCAGACATTTTTTTAGTTTGTAAGAGTAATAATTCTTTAATACACATTTTTTGGGTAACTTGAACCGTTTATGCATCGCACGCGTCGGATGTCCTCAACTATGAATAATTTCCCCCGTTTTCAATACATTTTTTATTGATGTTTCCCTCCTATTGGTCGCAGCATGATCTTTTATAGCATAAAGCCTTCCTCAATAAATGGACTATCCGACACAAAATGAATTTTCCAATTTGAACCAGTAGTTTTTGAGATTATTGCGTTCAAACTCTTTAGCTTTATAATATTGGTATAGTTATCTCCAATTGTGTTAATGGCAATCCCTTGAAAACATTAGTCTCTGACCATCATTATACTTCAAATAACGCGTTTGTAAAATTTTATGATGATCGGTGCAGGAGTCAATGCAAAAATTTGATTATTTGTTAAGCAAGCAAATTAGATTTTCTTCTAGTTAAGCAAGCAAATTAGGTTCCATATCCAAAGGCTAAAACGGGACCCTTATACTATTTTTTTGTTATAGGACGGCAAATGAGCAAGCGAGTCACCTCATGGTAAGCGATCAGCGCTGCCCATGGACAACTGCAACACCAGGGTGTAACAGGAGCGTTGCTGGCCTTTCAAGGAACTGGGGGAAGGACATACTAAGCATCCGTCCATCCATCCATCCGTCTGTCATAGGGCTGTATCTATTGAACCGTAATAGGTAAAATTACATCATCATCATCAGGTCCTTTTAGTCTCCACTGCAGGAGCATGACCCTCTCTTTACTACCGGAGCCATACTTAGCCAGAGCAGACAGAGGATTTGGCCTACACTCTCCTCGCTGGCCAGACGGGTTGGACAGGTCTCATTAATGTTTATGAGCTTTGTTTAGCTTGAATTTCCTAAGTCGCCACTTACTACATCCATGGGAAGACTTGGAATGGTCCTATTCTACTCTGCCGGAAACCAAACTCATATATAAACTTGTTATCAGTACTATTTGTACAACTATAGCACATAGAAAGCAGATTATCTTAGTGATATATGCACACTGGCTGAAGCTGAATTTTTACATACTGTAGGTCCGCATATCAAATAATCGATTAGTATCTCAGCCACGTCCGAAGCAGACCCTAAACAAGCTACTTAAGCGCCTTAATGGACTATAACACACGATAACCGCCAAATTTATTGACTAGAAAATCCTGATTACAACAACATTGTCATTTTGGGTCTAAAACGCTTTTAAATAGCTATTTAGAAGCTGTAAAAGACTTTATATACCGCCTTTATAGTTTAAATATATATATGGTTAGTACTTTATTTTATTAAGCTATTTATCCCTCGGGTTATTTTATAACTATATTTAAAACCTGTTGTGTAAATACTTGTTGTATTTGCACTTTAAAAAAAAACGTACTTTGACACATACTTGGCACCTACGAAATAAAAATATGGTAACGATTCCGTTAAAAACAGCAAAAATATAATTTGAATATGAATTTGCTATCCTTACATAAACACTTATCATACATAGATAGATACTCACATTGGGTATACTTTTTATCTATTCTTTTAAAAACCTTGGCTTAGTAATGTTTATTTATTCCGTATTCCACCTATACGTCCACTAACACGGCTCTGTCTACCTCTTAAGCGATGAAGACGTGATAATATATATTTATGTGATGTATGTACGATTATTCATTTTTATTACACTTCTGTGATAAATCAATAAACACTGCTCTATTGTTTACATCCCTTTAAATAACTTATAACACTTATAAATAAAAACTTCGACTCTTTTTAAAGAGCTCTACTGCCTTCGTCTTACATGAAGAGACAGTTCCTTTCCAACTACCCCAGTTTCCTCTACATTTGAAGCGATTTCCTATCAAAACAGGAATCTAGGTCAATGCTCTTACCACGCACCCTGTGACAGCTTCCCTACGCGCGAGTTCCCCTGAAAATCACGATCTACTCATATATCAACCCTTGTTGCATTCTTGCGATATACAAAGTCAGGCGGGAGAGGTAACGTTACCCGTTACTAAATATACTCGTATAAAACATTTAACAAATATGAGATTACGTTTTAGAATCAGTGTTGTTCTAATGTTTGTTGAATGAATCCTTACTTCCTTACTAATATTATAATTATAATTATAATAATATTATAAATGCGAAAGTGAGTTTGTTTGTTTATTTGTTTGTTTGTTACGCTTTCACGAAGTAACTACTGAACCGATCATCATGAAATTTTTCATACAAGTTCTCTGGAGTCCGGAGAAGGACATAGGCTACCTTTTATCCCGGGATAAAGTACTATTCCAACAACACGCTTTTGTAAAATTATTGTATTGTCATCGGTCCATGATAAGTCCAAAAAATTTTTAATTAAACCTGACTGTTTAATGTGGTTCAAAATCGAGTTCAAAGAAGGCTGTTATAATTAAACAAACAAGCGAACATATATACAGGGGAGCTTTATTAGATAGAACTAGTTACGGAAACAAGTCTTTGGAATGATGATTTTTCGTTTTGGGCGAGAAATAATTTTTTTGACTTTACTCCTAGTCTAGTGAAGGCCATGAAAGTTTTTGTTTTGAACTCAACAAAATCGTGACAAATATCATTTGAATCTTTTTTTTTATTTATTTATTTCAATAACAATTTTTACATTGTGTCTGAATTCTTATAACTATTACATTTACATCAATAATAATAACTTAAAATAGCATAATTATAAATAAGTACAAATAGTCAATAATTTAATATACTTATAATGGACATGTCAATTTATGATTACGTTAATATCAATAATATAAACAAAAAAAGTCATTTAAAATAATCATCTACAGAGTAATAATTTTTCCTTAATAAATATGCTTTTAATTGTTTCTTAAAAAGATTTAGACTATCTAAACCTTTTATTTCATTCGGCAATTTGTTATATGCTATGAAAGCTTGGTATTGAGCACTATGTTTCATAACCTTAAGGTTGGGTATGATATTATGTTTTAGAGCCCTTCTACGAGTGGTCTCACGTGCCTGTCTTTCTGTATCCGATTCTATTTTAGGCAAGCATTTTTTAAGGTCAGTTAGAATCACTAATAAGTATAAGCTCGGAACAGTCGAAAATACCCAAATTAATAAAATGCTGTTCACATGATTCCCAGGGTGGTATACCTATCATTGTGCGTATGACTCTCTTTTGTATTTTAAATGCTCTGTCTTGATTATATTGATAACTATATCCCCACAATTTAATACTATAGCGTAATTTGCATTCTACTAGGGCATAATAAACTTTTTTTAGATGTGTTAAGGTAGTTTCATTGCGAAGGTTTCTTATTACAAAACAAGCTGATGATATAGAGTCTTCAAGTGATCTTAGCTCCGCTTTCCAATTGAGAAATTCATCAATGTGTATGCCTAAAAATTTTGTGTCTTTTACTATAGCTACTTTATTATCATTTAAAGTAATGTCAAGGGATGTAGCATTTTTCGATGTAGATTTAAATAATATAGCTTTAGTTTTGTCACAATTAAGTTTTAAATTATTCGCATTAAACCATATATGAAAATTATGCAACAGCGCATTAAGTTTACCATTAAGTTTTTCAATATTAGTGTCATGTACCACAGCATTTGTGTCGTCTGCAAAGAGTATCAATTTTATGTCAGGATGTTGGTTTGAAATATATTGAATTAGGTCATTTGTAAAAATTAAGAAGAGAATAGGTCCTAAAACAGACCCCTGCGGAACTCCTCTGTTTAAAGATAGCAGTTTCGACTTGATGATGTTCTCATTGTCTTCTTTAATTGTTTTAAGTTCCACAAACTGTTTTCTGTTTTGCAAGTACGATTTAAATAACAACAATGTATTTCCGCGTATTCCATAGTATTCTAACTTTGTTAATAAGATATTATGGTCCACCAAATCGAACGCAGAAGTCAAATCCAAAAAAAGACTAGCCACCTTTTTCTTATTATTAACCTTACATATAATTTCATTCGCAAGTTCATCTATAGCATCTCTTGTTCCTATATATTTTGGTTGAGTCTTGTTTAAATAAATCTTTCTTTCCTTGTTTTTAAGACCCTGTTTTTAACCTTGTTTGTTTACGTTGTCAACTTCTTCTTCTTATCGTGTCGACTCGGGCGAATTAAATTTATTATCTTTTCTGTTTGATTTCTGTTTGCTACACTAAGTGATACAAGAAAGAGAGTAGAACATATTCGACCACAATATAAATATAAATTAGTAAATGCCGGTCATAATACGGCCCTTGTGAGAAAAAGTGTATTTGGTATGGCACCTGTTATTTATAATAAGTTACCTGACAGTTTTAAGGATCTAAATGTGACGACTTTTAAACGGCAATTAAAATTATTTTTGACTAAAAAATGTTATTAAACTATTAATGATTATTTAATTGACAATTTGCAATGTTGATATTATAATTTCAAAAAGATTAATTGTCCTAATTTGGGCAGGACACGGCTGCACTAACATTATTGTAAGAACTTTTTATTTACCTGTGATCCACAATAAAGATTATTTGTATTTGTATTTATCCGTGGCCAATGCCACGTAGTAGCTCAGGAGGCCGGGCGCGCGACCCGATGACATACCAGTAACCAGCCAAGCAGTTGAGCAGTCTTGCCCTGCGTGTCCTACTACCTGCACACGCGAGGACCTATGCAATCATAGGTTCTCGCGTGTGCAGGTGGTAGGACACGCAGGGCAAGAGTCTTGGCTGGTGGTTACAGATATGTCACCGGGTCGCGCGCCCGGCCTCCTGAGCTACTACTTGCTTTTCCCCCGTCCATCTAATGTGTAGTATCCCAATACCTCCATTTCCTTCCCAGATCCAATAAATTCATATCCTCCCTAGCTTAAAAATACTTCCGATAAGCAGCAGCATCGAAAGCACAAGCAGCCAAAGAAACTGCGCTTACCAACCCGCCTGCAAAGCGTGGTGAGTATGGTAATATCCTCCCATGGAACGCAGAATCCTTAGTAGCAGCTTTTGTCCAGCAGTGGACTTCTTACGGCTGAAATAGGCTAGTTTCCTGGGTCAAAATAATAATATTACAATTAGACCGTCAGTTAGATAATCAAAAAATATTGAACACGTATTTTTTCTTTTGTCAATGGAAAAGATAAAGCGCGTCAAAGTTCATGAGTGGGGGCTTGTGACGTCAAAGTTTGCTAAAAAGTGTAGCAAACTATGTCTTGTATATCTTTATAATTTTTTATGCAATCGACTAAAGAAAAAAAACGTAAGTACCCAATAGTTTTTGAATTACTAACTGACGGACTAATTATATTTTATAGGAAACTAGCCTATTATGATGATAATAATATCATAGCCAACTAGTTTCAGTTGCCGTTTTAATCTCGCTGAATTAATGAAGAACGTAATCCAAGTTGAGCAACTATTCGAAAACTAACCGCTTTGATTAGAAACATTTTAACACTGTAATAAACTAGATACTGAACAGTTTGTAATTAACAAACTGAACGCCACTGAGAATTTCGATTTCAAGCTTCGCAGCGTCAAATCAAAGAACGGAGCAATCAAACTTACGCGTCGGACCAAAGTTCGTGGGACGGGATGATAAGAGGCATCAGTTTCCACAATTTTAACAAATTTGTATAAATTTTAATAAATATATACACAATGCAGTTAGCAATCTATACTAATATTATAAAGCTGAAGAGTTTGTTTGTTTGAACGCGCTAATCTCAGGAATTATTGGTTTAAATTGGTAAATTCTTTATGTGTTCGATAGTCTATTTACTGAGGAAGGCTTTAGGTTATAAAACATCACGCTGCGACCAATAGGAGCAAAGCGTCAATAAAAAATGTTTTGAAAAAGGGGGAAAATTATTCATCTATACTAATAAAAAAACTAATTTTTCTAATAACAGAAATTGCCGCGGGCGAAGTCGCGGGCAACAGCTAGTTAGTACCTATAGATGAATAATTTACCCCCGCAGCGTGATCTTTTATAGCCTAAAGCCTTCCTCAATAAATGGACTTTCAAATACAAAAAGAATTTTCCAATTTGAAACATGAGTTCCTGAGATTAGCGCGTTCGAACAAACAAACTCATCAGCTTTATAATATTTAGGTACTAATAAAAAAACGAATTAATCATAATAACAGAAATTGCCGCGGACGAAGTCGCGGGTAACAGCTAGTATAATATAAACATACATTTATGTGTTGTTTAGTCTTTTTCTAATGGATGTATATATTTAAGGCGATTTGATAGTACCCGGTATTTAGATACTGTCGAAAAGAAGTGGTAGAAAGTTTTGTTAAATTGGCCGAAATAAATAGAAGAATGAACAGCCAGCAATGTAGTAGTATATTGGGATAAATTTTACTACCTAGCTTGAAGATATATTTTCCTAATTCAGTCATCACAGTTGACCCGTCTTCCAAGTCAAGGTTTAATTGCCATTACAGTGAGGTGGATTTGTTGCCGTGGCCGTCTGTAAGTCCAGACATAAACCCCATAAAAATCTGTAGGTTGAATGGTTTAGCAGTAAGACAGCAACCGAGCTTGGCGAAAAATAATGCGTATACATTGTTATGAAATTACTTTGACTATTTGTCAAAGAAATTGTCAAATATAACTTTGAGAGTGTTATAGTATTCCTCGAAAGTGTTTTGTTTACTTTGCTAATAAGTAAAAGTATATCTAATTTTGACCCAGTTTGTAAATTACATAATTGTAATAGTAAGCTTAAATTTATTTTGAAATGTTTTGAATATACATTTTTATGAAAATCTGTCCATGTATACATTCCATTGCACGCGATTGTACAGCGTTTAGTGTCCAGCTGTAATTTTAAAGCGGATATGTATTTATTTCCATTGCTTTTGCGTATTTTAAGACCTGATATACTATTTAGATATGCCTTTTTTATGTATATTTGGAGGTAAACGAGCAGACGAGCCACCTGATGAAAATTGGTCACCGTCGCCCAATTCAAAAAGTCGTAAAATTAAAAAAAAAATCTTCTAGTCTAAAATGATCTCGCGTAAGTTTTATTATTATTAATAATACTAACAGTTTAAAATTAGCAAATATATTTCTATTTCAAGCTTTGCCGCTTCAAATTTAAGGACGAAGCAATCAAACTTGCTTGGACTAAACTTTATATTGGACGAGATGCTTCAAGTGACGATTTGCGGTTTGGATTAAGTTGTGCGTAGCCGCTATCTTGAATACGGTTTAATAACTTGATTCAAGCTTCTGGAATGTGGTTTAGCGAGTAGATGTTTTATTATACCCGAATTTCTAAGTAAAATAAGCGGATGTTTTTGGCACAACTTATTTGTACAAAGTGTATATGGCTGCCTACTGCCTTATTTGTTCCCCATTAGTTTGCATAAATTGTAAATATATAAAGTACTACTGCCTGCGTAATTATAAATATATCAATGAAAACTGTTTTTTTTTAACCATATTTTGACTAGGTAAATACACGAAAACATAAGTATTACAAAAAAAAATATTAAGCGGGTGCCGCGCGAATGAAATACTTCGATACTGCGCAAGCCATTAGGCTACGCAGAACCATTAGGCGATTAGGAAAAAAGATGAAAAGTCTTAATATTTTCATATTATAAAAAAACTAGAAAAGTGGCGACCTCCGAGACTTACATATAAATATTGTCATGTGAGAATTATTGTTTTAGACATAAAAATTACAAAGTTTTCGGAGAAAAATGCTTTTAGGTATCATACCATATATATATCATTTTTAAATTTCATATGTATCTATTTCAAATTCCAACAAAGGGGCGATCTTGTTCAAGGATCGACCTAAATTATACAAATATTTTTGATGTCTTTAATTAATTCAGCGCATAGTACTAGTGATTTGAAAACCCGTAAATTTTTACAATGTCGCGCAGTACCGTCTTAACACTAGAATTGAGAAAAAGCCCACTCCTTAGCGTCCTGGCGCAAAGTTGCCTAATGAAATTGATTAAAAATTGGTTTATCGGTTTGAATATAGTGAAAAAGGTATTTATCGTATCTTATCTTTAAATGAGTACCTATATCTTATAATATTTCGTTGAATAATAAGAAAAATGTGATTGTTTGAAAAAGATTTACATGGAGAGAGAATAAAACGAATTGAAAAATATAGCACTCTAAAAAATGTATATGTTCGAAATCTTCAATGTGAAATCGCCAATAGACACGATAGCATAACGCTGGCTGCGTTCCTCCATTGGATAGCTATGCTAATCCGTTGGGAAAAAAACTCTTATTACCGGCAGCCGAGCTGAGGCGTGGGGCCATCTCTTTAAAAAATCCCCTCGCGCTAGAGCCCCAAGGTCTAAACGTCTCTACGCCAGATGGCACTTAATTTTTACTTCAATATTGGCATTTAGCTAATATTGGCCTGTAAATTAAGTGTCCTAGAACCTTTTAATAATTTTTATACAAATCACAAAGTTATTTTCTCAATTTGTATATTCTAAATTTTTTACTGAATTTAAACACCAGCAGAATTAATAATTTATTTTTAAATGAGTTCGATTGCTTTCATTGAGCTCATTTTTCATCATTACAGCCGTAAGAAGTCTACTGGACAAAGGATTCCATTTCATGGCAGAATATTGCCATAATAACCACGCTTGGCAGGTGATTGGCGAGCGTTTCGTTGGCTTGACACCTTTTACCAGTAATCGCCTTGGTAAGACGTGGTACAAAGCATTTCTTAAAAGACATCCAGAAATTTCGGAACGAGCAGCCCAAAATCTAAAAACATCACGAGATGAATAGCAAATCAAATCGTTATTAACTGAAATCGAAAATTACCTTGAAAACAAAAATCTTAAGCATTTACTGCAAGATCCTAGTAGGATATTTAATCATCAGTCATTTCGATTAGGTGTCACGGTCAATCGACCATGCACACCCTGGTGTCCGAGTTCTTCGGCACCGCCTCTCGGCCTCCGACGTGGTTCCTTTAACGACTACCAGATGGCAGCCGGGACCAACGGCTTAACGTGCCTCCCGAAGCACGAAATTTAATGCAGATGACAGTTCTTTCATTTTATCGCCGAAATCCGATCGCGTTTTAGTAAGACGAGGTGAAAAGAATGTATATACCACATCTGGTAATGAAAAGGAAAACCTAACGGTTCTAGTGACTACAAACGCTACAGGTCAATTAGCGCCACCTATGGGTTTTTTAGTGGGTTCAAGCCCAACATACCCACTGTGCTACCCCGTGGCAGGGTGGATGATGCAAAGGCCTTTTTACTCCCGCCCGAAAAAAAACAAGGTAGTATATTCGAGAAACTGGTAAGTTGAGTGTTAGTAGTTAAGACGAGGCCTCAAATGTTTGGTACCATCGCTCGGCAAAGGCGTACGCAGAATGATCAAGTGCGCGCAAGGGATAGCGCTTGGCGGTTTAACCCGTGAATGATGAGATAGAAGATAGTCTCGCTCGAGTCGCTCAAAGAAAAAAACGTAAGCGCCAAATTCGTTATTTCTATTTTATATATAATCAGACCGGTTAATTGTATTTTCATATTTACATTTTGATGAATTACTAATAACCTATCTTTTAGTCTAACAATCATTATTTCATTCGTCGCATTTGAGCTACAATAACAAAAACTCTGCGAACGAAGACCATTTTTCAAAAAATATTTCTATCGAGAAAATTTTATCAAAACGTGTTTTCATCTTACACTTTTGGAGATGAAATAGTCAAAAATCATATTACTTAGATTTGAAACTCCTAATTTAAGTATTTTGCGAGATAAATAAGGTTCAGAACGACCTTATTTACAGTGGTATCGCCTTAACTCGTTCGAAAGAGTTACCATAACGTTAGGGTGACAAAAACCGATAAGGCTAACCCTAACAAAGGGCAAGCTTATGATGTAGTTACCCAATCATTATTGAGTCCCACAATTATTTAATGCACATTTAGATATTTTTGTAAGCAAGCCTTATTTTTTTTTAAATTACTGAGTGAGCTTGACACAAAGTCTTTATACTCTCAATATTTATGTTTAACTATCAATCTTCCATCTTATTATATAAATAATTTTCTTACTAAGCATTATTATACGCATACCTATATTGTAATGTAATATATGACTTCTTCCTTGTTATCTCTCTATTAACTACAATTTTGAATACTACTCTTTTGTTATCTACATATTTAGGTACTCTACTGGCAACATTTTCACATAATATGTATTAAATTAAACTGTGAATAACGTTGTTGGTTGCATAATTAATAAGAAGTGTTATAATGTGTTGTTAGATATTTAATATATATTATGTAACTGTTTCTTATTCCATAATAAATAAATAAATCAATAGAGTTACGTGATAGGGATGGAAAAGTGATAGATGCGTCTCAAGCCGAACGCTAAGACCGATCGTGCCTCTCTATCCCTTGTTCCGCGCTCTCACTTACACACAGAACGTGTCATTTTTTCAAAGACGCGATATTACGTCATAAAATGTCAAACGAAAAAGATTTCCACTAAGATTTCCAGCCTGTTGTCAACGGTTGGACGCAAAAACTTTTTGCGGTGGTTCTAATAGCAAAAACATGATGAAACTGGTTGTGGATCTTGATATATTATCACTCAATCTGTCTACAATTCACTGATATCTTTTGACAAAAAGAGGAAAATCTTGTTACCCGCTACTGTGTCTTTTATAGTTTGTTTTCCTTCAGTTTTATCTTCATTTTATCACCCTGTGCGGTTTCCTTGTGCTATAAGCTATACTATAGTGCAAGATAAGTGACATACATATATAGTATCGCGTCTTTTTTCCTTTCCTTTGGTAGGTGTTGGCACAATAATATGTATTTATTTATGTATATATTTGTCGATAAATATTTATGTGACTAAATATATATTTTAGTACTTTATTGTGTTTTTGCGTAAGATTTTTATTTCAACTTGTGTGTTTCATTATTATTGATATTACAGACAATCATGCAAAGCAGTATGAGGTAGAACAAGCCCTTAAGATGATATTTAAAAAAAATAACAAGATGGTTGCTTCAAAAAACAAGCAAAATGTAACGTTTTAATAAAAGTTGCCACAGAATAATCTGCTTATTTAATTCTTGCAGCAAGGGAAGCGCAAAAATGTATATTCATTTATAACTGGAATCCTCATTATTTCGCAATGAGTATTTTATACCAAAACTAGCTCTAGCTTTTCTTAGTTTGTTGTCTGCTATTTTTAGAGTGCCAACACAAAAAGGATAACGAGTATTTAAAACAAGTTTTTCCCTCTGTTTCTATGATATTAGATATCCAGATAAAACAAGAGTACGGAAAAAAACATACATACAGACATTGTATCACGTCTCTTTCCCTTGTGGGGTAGACAGAACCTAGGAATATAAGACATTATGGCCACATTTAGCATGTTGGAAGGCGTGTAGATGGAAAACGGAATCAAATAGTGATGGGTTGCTAGCCGCATCGCCTATTGACATGATTCCGCAGATTTTAGCCCAATATCTCGATCGGCTTTTACGATCTGCGCGGGAAGAGAAGCAGCTGGCACATTCTACGTTTTTCTTTTCTCCTAGACCAGCATGGAAGAGGACAAAAAACATATGAAGATCCGCATCTTCATCCAGCTAAAGGTACCACTACCACTACCACACTAAAAAGTGGTTGTAGGTAATCGGATACGCGCTCCTGGCCTACCGAGCTACTTGCCTTTCCTCCATTTATCCGAGTGAGTATGCCAAATCTTCATTCCCATCCCAGATTCAACTAATTCATATCCTTCTCCAATCTAAAAATGCAAAGAAGTTGCGCTCGCTATCCCGCCAGCGTGGTGAGTATGGCAATATCCTCAATGAAACAAAGATTTCTTGGGAGAGGGACTTACCCAGCAGTGGACTTATTGCAGTTCTAATTATAATACAACTACAAACAAATAAAAGCCGATCGAGGGAATTTGAAAATCTGACGAATCATATTAGTAGGCGATGCGCCTAGAAACCCATCACTACTTGGATTCAATTTTTACCTAACGCGGGCTTTTAGTTCTTAAAGACCTGGGTTCTGTCTATCCCACAAGGGAAAAAGACGTGATACTAAGTACGTATGTTTTAAAGTGCCCAGTCCTGTTGAGAGACATACAATTCTTCCAGTAGGATTCGTGAGAGATCCCAATACAAAAATTAAATAATAATAAACTGTTGAATCCTCAGTGAACAACACTTTGATCGTACTCTTTGAAATATATTGTATGTCTGGTTCAGATGAAGCCTTTCAATGTGTTGGATTGCCTACTAGTGTTTCTAATGAATTTAACTGAAATTGATACGAGTTTAAGAGATCAATGAGGTCAAACTATGTGAATTGTGTACATTTGTTTATTTTTAAACGGTAAAAAAAAGAATAGTCAAGATGCAAAACACGCGCCAACTAAAAATTATCTTAGATGAACTAAAATCAGCACTTCAAAAAAACGTTTTGGTGACCAACAACTTTTTACTATTATCTAATACAGATACTAAGTCACTGACGTCGACAATCCAAACAACTGATTTTACAATTTTAATAAAAAATAATTATTCTGTATAAAAACAAAAACAAGCGTGTCGATTTCTTAAAATTTGCTACTAAGGCATTTCTTTGACCTGTGAGGCACAAGCCCTTACGATATTTTCGCTTTTTTAAGCGCAATTATTACCTATGAGACACAAGCCCTTGAAATATTTTCGCTTTTTTAAGCGTAATTATTCATATATAATTAATCTCTGTTAATTTCGCAGATAATATTAGTGTTGTGTAAAATAACGACGTGGTACGTAATTATGTCCGTCCTTGTTATTTTGCAGCGAGACCTATTAATTATAGGTGTTGGTCTCGGGGAACGCCTATAAATCTGTCATTTGCAGCTGAAATGTGAAACTAAAACAGAGGCGTAAATCACCCTGTCCTCTCGTTTCACACCCTTTTAGGGTCAGACCAAGTGAAATAACATTTTAGCTGTACATTTTAAAAGATTTTAAGATTTTGATATTTCCGTCTTTGTTATTCTGCCGCGAGACCAATTAACAGGTGTTGGTTTCAGAGCACCCATAAATTCACTTGCAGCTGTGAAACGAATAAATACAGAAGCACGGCCGTGCTTGTGCCGTGTGGTATCCGGCAGAGTAGAATAGGACCACTCCAAGTCTTCCCGTGGATGTCGTAGAAGGCGACTTAGGAAATACAAGCTAAACAAAGCTTATAAAAAAAAAAAAAACATCTAAGAGGCCTCTCCAACCCGTCTGGCCAGCGTGGAGAGTGTAGGCCAAGTCCTCTGGCTGCTCTGGCCAAGTATGGCCCTAGTAGTACAGAGAGGGTCGTGCTCCTGTAGTGGAGACTAAAAAAGACCTGATGATGATGATGATGACAGAAGCACGAATCACCCTGCCCTCCACCTTCACACCCTATTAGGATGCGACTAAGTGGAATAACAGTATAACCGTATATTAAAAGATGTTAAAATTTTGATATCTAGAAGAGGTGAAAGAAATTGCAAACATCCGCTATGTTGACGATATATTCTAAGTCTCGTGTCGCTCCTGGATCCGCTCTAGACCGAAACTAAGAGAGGTTTCAGCTCAGCCATCATGAGAAGAAAAAGCCGCAAGAAGGATCCGGCCTCTGAAAGATCATGGCTAGAGATTCAACCGGGAACACATTCATATGAACGAAAGGGATTAAAATATAGTATATATGCTAAGCCACAGGCAGACAATGAGCAAGTTGATGATGGTGAAAGCCGAGAAGGACAAGCGTAGCAAGTTCCTAGATTTGGCCCACTAGGTGACCGCTATGTGGGATGTGGATTCGTCGATCTTTGTCCTGATAGTCGTATTTGTGAACGGTCTTATAGCCAAGAGTTTCGATTAGAACATCAATAGGCTCTCGCTGAATGGCTGGATCAAAGGTCAGACACAGAGGGCATTACGAGTAAACTTATACACGGCACACATAGTCAGGAGGTTCCTTTCTTTGCAGGGTTAACCGCCGGTGTCTTGAGCTCTGCGCCGCTGCTGGTGGCGCTTGGATTAAGAGCTTAAGCAGCTCGATGGTCCATCGGATTAATACAATTATCTAGCATATATGTTAATCAACATAGTTCATACCTAAAATTTGTGACCAAAAGAAGTATTCAATATTTCAGAATTCTGCAGAGTTAAGCTGATAGTCCTTTACTATTTTATCCAAGGATGGTATCACTAGAGACCGTTGTTAATCTTGAGAAATCTGACATCAATGTCGATCGTCAATGACAGCAAAAAATAAGCAACGAATTTAGTATTTCCAGCTAAAATATGTGACTACATTTCGTTACTAAATCAGCTCCTAAGTATCTGGATATATCGCTTAACGATTCCCTCGCGGGCGTAGATAAACGTTCCGGTTTACAATAGATTTTCTCAGTAATTGTACCCCAATGATTGTCAATTTATGGCTGATCTAAAGTTTCATTGTAGAAAGGGATTTATTATAGATAAAGTCAACGGTTCTAGTTATTATTTCCATTTCGTCGCTCGTCGCTTAGCGTGTAGTGTAGATAATCTTTTTAACACCTGATGTAAAAAGAGGGGTATAATACCCCTCTTTATCTGATGTGTGTGTTTGTGTCTAACTGTGGTACCATAGCTCTCAAAAAGCTAAATCGATTTCAATGCATTTCTATTGGTATAAAAGGTTTTTTATTTCTTTTTATTTTTATTACTTCAAAACGTTCCAAAATACTCTAACTACTTATTTTGACTGAGTTTGGTTCAGTCCTTTACAACTTTAATTGGGAGAGCGGAAGATAGGATGAACTTGTTGTAAACTGTCCGAATCTGTTATTTATAAGACGGAGACTACTTCTTTACTAGATAAGCTCGTAAGTTTCAATATATCGCCTCACAATTCCCTGACGAGCGTAGATAAATGTTCCGGTTTACAATAGATTTTCGAAGTAATTTTACCCGTCATTGTTAAGTTAGGGTCGGGCTACACTAATCGACGGTTTGCCTATACAAAACGCGCCCAAAGTATGGAAATCCTTTCACATCGACGCGGTGAACCGATGCGAAAGGATTTGTATAGGCAACCCGCCGATCGCCGTCCATCAGTGTGGCCCGATCCTTATGGTTGGTTCAAAGTTTCATTGTAGCAAAAGATAAATTACAAAGTATAAACTGAAGTCACATCTGTGCGTCTGTAGAATCTTGGAAACTACCGGGGCGATTTCGATAGGGTTTTCACTTACGTTTAGAACATTTCTCCGGGAAGATTTATAATATATAATATATGCCCATGTACAATGGGCGAGGGCTGCTATTTATTGTATAGTAGCGTAATATTTTTGGAGCGAAAATCTTTATCTTTTTGTAACAATAAATATGATTCTATCGATATTACAAGTAAGATTCTGAGTATCAATGTGCCGATCAGACCGCGGGTTAGAGTCTGTCGTCGACTACCATTATATTATCTTGGAACGTCTTGGACCAATGCGGGTAATCGCGCCCCTCTGCGACGGTTGCTTAACATACACAACAAGTACTTTAATGACTTAGACATATTAGCAACAAGAATTGGTGCCTACAAAAGGTTGAATCGCGACAAAGTTCGCGAATTGAATTCCGTTTAGCAAAAGTAAATACTATTCACTTTAATCACTTAGAATTACCTACTTATACAATATTATCTATCTAAAAGAAAGAAAAATCGTTTTAATATATCACAAAACGGTTGAACTCACGTATTTTTAGTCGGGAAAAAGCCGACAGTTTCAGCCTAGTCAGTAGGACATCCTCAGGGCGAGTGTCAAGGACGTCCCGGCGCGGCCGTCAGCTGATCACTGATCATCCGACTGAAAATACGTAAGTTAAACCGTTTTGTGATATATTAAAATGATATCTCGCGTTAGTTTTAATAATATTATAGAAAAATCGTTGTTTGTAAATTCGGTTTACGAGCGATAATTTAACGTGATCGGTGGAAGAGGGTAGATACGTCACAAGTCGAACGCTTAGGCCGATCATGCCTCTCAGTTGTTCAACGTGACAATTTTTCGTGCGTCAGGCGTTCATCGATTTAAAAGACGTTATCACGTTTGACGTGATACGCTACAATAATTTTATGCAAATCGACATGTAGCGGTAAAGCTTAGTAAAATTACTAAGCTTTATGGCGTTGTTGTTAATTTTAATAAAAAAAAAACTGCATTTTTTAAGGAAAAGTCAAACAAGTACTAAAATTGATATTTCCCATACAAATGGGATAGTTGTATTTTATATGATGTTTAGATAACTTAACATCATACAAAATAACTGACACACATTTAGTGTATAGCGGACTGTTATTACGGTATGATATATAACCGTCGTTGTCGAAAATCGACATTTCATCGAGTTTTTATAGAATAGTATCACTTCTTTTTCCCTTGCGGGGTAGACAGAGCCTAGGTCTATAAGAGCTTATGGCCACATTTAGCATGTTGGTGGGGGTGTGATGGAAAACGGAATCAAAATAGTAATGGATTGCTTTTAGCCCAATCCCTCAATCGGCTTTTACGATCTGCGCGAGAATAGACTCAGTTGGAACGTTGTATGTTTTTCTCCCAGAAAAAAATTAGGTATACATGTAAAAGGTATGTATACATAATACTTTTTGGCTATTTCATATAATATTTTTTTTTACGCAAACCTTAAAGTTGTGCGCCAAGAAATTGTTAAATCAAGCTAAAATATTTTAAAGAACTAGCAGCCTATCATCATCATAGGTCAACACATTGCAAAGAATTTTTATGAAATCGATACAATAGGTTTTTTAGCTATTTCATACAAAATATATTGGTTTCCGCTAACCCCAAAGTTGTGCGCCAAGAAATTGTGTATAGGCTGTAGAATTGCGTCTGTTTTTTATCGTAAATTTCAAGATATGTTGCAAAATAGACAGCAGATTCTTTAAATTAGCATTTAAAAAAATAACTAATGGTTGCCAGCCCTTAATATATGGAAAGTAATTAGTAATTAGCCGTGTGGTATCCGGCAGAGTAGAATAGGACCACTCCAAGTCTTCCCGTGGATGTCGTAGAAGGCGACTTAGGAAATACAAGCTAAACAAAGCTTATAAACATCTAAGACACCTCTCCAACCCGTCTGGCCAGCGTGGAGAGTGTAGGCCAAGTCCTCTGGCTGCTCGGGCCAAGTATGGCCCTAGTAGTACAGAGAGGGTCGTGCTCCTGTAGTGGAGACTAAAAAGGACCTGATGGTGATGATGAATTAGTTGGGCCGCTAAATGATTATTTGGGCAGCAGGTTTTACAATTGGGGCAGCAGAGAAAATATTTGGATAAGCTTTGGCTTTTCACCTGGAACGACTGAGGGCAGAAATGAAGTTAGGGTTAAGTTATTTTTTCATGACCACCCGGAACGTCTGAGGGCAGGAAATAAGTTTTGCTGACCATAAGTTGCTGCCCAACTAGCTATTTTAGCTGACCGATTACATTTTTTGCTAACAAAAATATGAATATTCTGCTAACCGTTTAAATAACGCCCTTATAAAATATAATAATAATGGAGAAAAACACAACCTCCTATTAATACAAAAACTAACGGGTAATCGCATTCTTGCATCCTCCTTTCCTTATTACTAGTTATTATTTACTATTATAAAGGCGAAAGTGAGTTTGTTTGTTTGTTACGCTTTCACGCTATAACTACTGAACCGATCATCATGAAATTTTGCATACAAGTTCTCTGGAGTACGGAGAAGGGCATAGGCTACCTTTTATCCCAAAAAGAAATACTATTACCGAGTGATCGACATTGACGCGGACGAAAGCTAGTATAGAATAAAATCAAATATATTACTTCAAGGAAATATCGCTCTTGATATTATACACGGTGAAATTTTGATCGTTCTGGACCCTCAAAGGGGTGTCGATATGAACAACTTTTCCTATGGGACAAGTGCTGGGAACTCAAAAATAAAAATGGGCAGTTTCATACAAAAATTTCGGCCGACCGGTCAATTTGTATGGGAACGTCAAAAAAGTTTTGATTTTCCAGCATTAATCTCGAAAAGTTGTTTATATCAACGAGCTGAATCTCTTTAAGGGTCCAAAACGATCAAAATTTCACCGTGTATATTCACACAGAACGTGTTAAAATCTCAGAATTCCGCACCGAAATACTAAAGCCGTGTTAAAATATTCATAAACGTTTATTTGGGTGGGAGCGGTGAATCTAATATTGAGGATTACCGTTGCGTGCCAATCGCTAAAGATTTAGGATTATAGCCATTTTTTACGGGGAGACAAAATTTTGGTGCGCAGGATGCGATCATGTTGTTTCTTTTTCGTGTTTGCAAGTGGCTAACACGGGTGTCTGATTTTTTTACCGCCAACGTGTGGTGGTGCGACCAACGGCTTAACGTGCCTTACTGAAGAATTTTTTGCCACTTTCGGTCACCCATCCAAGTCGCCCCACGCTCGGGGTTGCTTAACATGCGTAAGCGATAATAATGCTAAAGCCCACAAGTTCATCAGGCTCCTCAAATAATTAGAATTGACATAGAAAATTTTATTGATTAAAACATTTTTATGATTTTTTAACAAATATTTAACAAGATATTGTTGCGTGCCAATCGCAAATCCAAGGATTCATCATCATCATCATCATCAGGTCCTTTTTAGTCTACAGGAGCACGACCCTCTCTGTACTACTAGGGCCATACTTGGCCAGAGCAGCCAGAGGACTTGGCCTACACTCTCCACGCTGGCCAGACGGGTTGGAGAGGTGTCTTAGATGTTTATAAGCTTTGTTTAGCTTGTATTTCCTAAGTCGCCTTCTACGACATCCACGGGAAGACTTGGAGTGGTCCTATTCTACTCTGCCGGATACCACACGGCTAACACTCACGTCACTAAAACCAAGGATTATAGTCATTCTTTACGGAGTACACAAAAGTCTGGTGTCATATTGTTTACAACCAACCTAAAGAGGTGGGACCATCGGCTTAACGTGCCTTACGGAGCACGGAAGAGCTTGATATATTTGTTTGCCACTTGCGGTCACCCACCCAAGTGGGGAACGCGCTCGGGGTTGCTTGACATGCGTCAGCGGTAATAATGCTCACGTCTACAATTCCATCGGTCTCAAAAAATGAGAAGGTACATAGAAAAGTTATTCGAATAAAAAGATTTTTATTACATTTTTAAGAAACCCAAACAAACAAAATCTTGACAAGTATTACCCGCAAACCTAAAAGCTTTTTAACCAAAATGTTGTTATCCCTGTGTCCCAAATCCACAACCCACTTAGTTGATAAAACCTTTATAATTATCTGCGGTGGCCCGATTAACAGAAACGGATTTAAACTAAGAGAGGATAAGAAAATATGGCCTGAAACTCATAAAGCTGAAGTCTGAATCAAAGCGGGAAAGAAGAAGCAGTGTCTCTTGTGGTTCTCCATTATTTATATTTCACAATACTAGTGTGCCGCGCGAACGAAGAACGTGAGTTCTGCGCAAGCCATTAGGCTGCGCAAAACCATTAGGCGATTGTGGTAAAAAATTACAAAGTCTTAATATTTTAATATTTTTATTATTATAAAAAATATGTCAATACTTCGACATGTCTGTCACAACACCGCAGAATGTATGGACAATCCAGTCTTTCGGCGATCATTTTTAAAATGACTTTGGAGCTGGCCCGTACTCTGCGCACTAGGGACGCACTGCGCTTGCGAATAGTTGCATAAAAACAGTCCGTTCTCGCTTCTATGCAATCGACTTAAATTAAACATAGCCGGATTCAATAAAGGTAACCAATTCCCATACAGCGCTATCAATCCGCTGTTATCAAACCCGCGGCCTTACGGCTATTTGTTGGGGCTCTAAACAAAAGGAAAACAAGGAAAGTATTCGACCAAAGGAAAGATATTGGAGATTTTACCAAATATATACCGTTGGTAGATTCTATTTCGATTAAGGGCAGTATCAGGGGTGAGGGTTATAAAAATATAAAGGATCATTGAACGTTATTTAGATACAATGTTTTTCGGGTCGTATAATTTCATTTTTGTCCAGTAAAGCTGCGGTCTAACCTATCCTTACATTATAAATAAATAAATATATACGGACAAATCACACAGATTGAGCTAGCCCCAAAGTAAGTTCGAGACTTGTGTTATGGGATACTAACTCATCGATACTATATTTTATAACAAATACATATATAGATAAACATCCAAGACCCAGGCCAATCTGAAAAAGATCATTTTCCATCTTGACCTGGCCGGGGATCGAACCCGGTCACTCCGTGTCGCAGGCTGGCGTGTTGACCGCTGCGCCACGGAGCTAGTCAAATTACAAACATTATTATTACTCTTTCTTCCAAGAAGCATCAAAAGAAAAAAAGGAATCCTTAAAGGATCACTTTGTTGTCAGTCAGTCTGTCTGTAAAGATCCTTTTCGCGTGGAGGCATAACCTGAAATTCATATCAAATACTCAGGTCTACTGTCCCTTGGAGCTGTGAAAAGCTCTTCTAAGCCAATGCAATTAAAAGATACTATCGTTTGTGTCGCAAATTTTCGACATTCGCAAGGGAATCAAAACCTACCGCACTTCCCGTGAACTCAGAATCTTGACATTTGGTACCAAGCAACGTCTTATATTGTATCATAAATTTTAGGTTACATCATATTATAAAAATATTTTAATAATTTTAAATAGGTACGGAACCCTTCGTGCGCGAGTTCGACTTGCACTTGGCCGGTTGTTTTTATTGCTCTTTTCTAAAGTTTATCGATGTATACCCGTCCAAGATATTATTTTAAAAAATCACGAAGGTATGAGGTAAAATGGATGTCTGTAAAGTAGGTTTACGGACGATAATGTTACGTGATAATGGTGACAGAGCCGAAAGCTTAGGCCGATCGTGCCTCTCTATCGCTTGTTCCGCGCTCTCGCTTACACACGGAACGTGACATTTCATGTGTGCAGGCGATGGTCATCGATTCATCATCATTTCGAGTAGGTGTCACGGTCGATCGACCATGCACACCCTGGTGTCAGAGTTCTTCGGAAACGCCTCTCGGCCTCTGACGTGGTTCCTTTAACGACTACCAGATGGCAGCCGGGACCACCGGCTTAACGTGCCTTCCGAAGCACATTTATAATCATTATATATATATGGTCATCGATTTATAAGAGGATATCACGTCAAAAAAACCAACACATTGAATAATAGATACCTTATTAATTTTGAGGTGGTTTCCCTTTCATTGCTTTATTTATCAAACTGGGACGGGTGACCGCAAGTGGCATTTAAATATATCGAGGTACTCCGTGCTTCGGAAGGCACGTTAAGCCGTTGGACCCGGCTGTCATCGTTGATAGCAGTCGTAAAGCTATGTCAGATGCCTTTTGGCAACTTAAAAAATCTGACACTAGTGTTGGCCACTTACACGAAAAGCAAGCATTAATCAAACACTTTGCTGACAAATTCGTCTGAACGCCATTTTTTTAAATCTATGCTTTTTTAAATTCGTAGCCTATTAAAAAGGTATCCGTTGAATTGATTGACGAATCTCTTCATCCCCGAAACGGAAATAGATTGTACATTTCCGTTTAGAATTTTTCTCGCAAATCCAGAATCCAGGTCGGGATGAAAACCTATATTTCGTTGGAACCCTATCGTTAGCAGGATTTACGTTCGCTGCCTCACATATTTGCCGGCAGTACTAATTGCCCTTCTAGGAATTCTGAGTGAGACTGGAGTACTTTAGAGTCAAGAAAATAATTAGTTATTTCATACTAACCAATAATTGAGATATAAAAAGATTTATAGACATATACATCTATGAAAATGGCAAAAAATCATGTCTTTTGTGGGGGAGCCCATACAAAAGACATGATTTTTTAATATTAATTTTATTTTTATTTAATTATTTATTTTCAAAGTGAATATATAACTTAATATTCTGTGAATATATCAAGTGTCTACCTGTTTCCGTTATCAATAACGAGCAAAAACAAGCAACAAAAATCACTATTGCTGTATGGGAGCCCCTTAAATATTTATTTAATTCTATTCTCTAGTATTTGTTGTTATAGCGGCAAGAGAAATCCATCATATTTTGAAAATTTCAACCATCAAACTATCACGGTTCATGAGATACAGCCCGTTTTTACCCTTTGGGTACATCATCATCAAATTTAAGAGCTATGCTCTTGTCGGTGGAGCTTTTTCCATTCCTCTCTTTCTTCCGCAACCTTTATTTTTTCTTCTATTTGCTTTATAAAGGTGTGTCTCGGCCTTCCCGGTCCCATTTTTCCTTCTATGATGTTCTTGATCTTCCCTCTTCTTCCTTTGGGTACGGGACCCTAAAAATGGTTGTATGTAAAGTTGTTTTACGGACGATAATTTGACGTGAACGGTTGAAGATAGATCGTGCCTCTCTATCGTTTGTTCCGTGCTCTCGCTTGCACAGGGAACGTGACACTTTTTCGAGCGTGTACCCGGCTTTCATCGATTTATGAGACTTTGGCACGTCATATATAATTATAAATTAAAATATCAATAAATATTTATTTGTGAGAGGTTATTAAATACGCATTATTTACTGTTAATTGGTTTAAGAACTTAGTAAAACATTAATTTTGACAAAGCCGTCTTCTATTTTAATAACATCAAATATTGCGTGCTTCTCAAAATTCTTTGGATCTCATCCAATTTGTTTGAAGCCTTCTCAGGAATTCGTAAATTAATTTATTTTAACAAATAAAGAGTAATGAAATCTTAATGAAATGGAACGCTTCTTGAATTGGGTCTTAACATAAATGTATATACAAAATCGATGTATTTATACAAAAATAAACGGAATTGGAATAATATTGAAAAATATTTATGTAGATGATATGTATTTATTTTAAGCCATAGGAACTATATAATAAATAAATATGTACGGACAAATCACACAGATTGAGCTGGCCCCAAAGTAAGTTCGAGACTTGTGTTATTGGATACTAACTCAACGATACTATATTTTATAACAAATACATATATAGATACACATCCAAGACCCAGGCCAATCTGAAAAAGATCATTTTCCATCTTGACCTGGCCGGGGATCGAACCCGGTCACTTCGTGTCGCAGGCTGGCGTGTTGACCGCTGCGCCACGGAGCTAGTCAATTACTATATTATATTACCTAGCTTTCTAGTCCGGCGAGGTCATAAGTGCTTTACAAGTAATACAGGATGGCAGATATCTTAATCTCACGTTAATTCAAAATTCAAAATAATTTATTTGCACAAATGCTCATTACAAAAAGAAGAAGAGAACACCCTATTTTGTTATCTTGCAATAGCATGCGTACGCGTGTCCAAAAAAAAAATCGGGCTCCCGCGAAATCCCGAGACTCCTTCATCACCGCTGTGCTGCTGAGGGGAATTTGGTGATCACCTGGAGAAGGGAAGGCGACGATTCGTAAACGAGGTAAGCGGTATCTTTGCCCGTTTCAAGTTACCGAGTTTGTGATATCCTTCTTTTTTCTCCCCCACTATCTTCAGGGAACGAGCTATTCTACACGCTTGCTTCCCAAATGTTAGTACATCATTATCAGGTCCTTTTTAGTCTCCACTACAGGAGCACGACCCTCTCTGTACTACTAGAGCCATACTTGGCCAGAGCAGCCAGAGGACTTGGCCTACACTCTCCACGCTGGCCAGACGGGTTATTACATAGAAATACATAATCGAAAAGATGATTAAATTAAGTCTGTGTAGTAAAATCTAAATCCATAAGGACAAAGTCGCGGGAAGTTAGTGATATACAATTGCAACTGCAGAGATGACTACACAGTCACACAGTATATAAGCGTATTAACACAAAAAGGTTTTGACCTGTCGGTTTCTGATGTTTTCGCGATTGTTACACATTTAAATAAAATAACCTTAATACGTACCTATATTACATTATTTTTATACCTAACGTTTCGAAAACTTTACAGTTTTCATGGTCGCAGGTAGACTAAGATGACATTTGTCTTTTGTGTTATAAGAACTATACAGGAGTTCTTGGCGGGAATTTCGACGGACTGCACGGTTTTTGTTTTGGATTGTTTTGCAAATTGCTTCTAGTGGACGTTATAATGTGAAATCGGTGTAATTTGGTGTTATAAATGTCCATGTTTATGAACAATGTGTGGAATAACTAAAATGAAGTGTCATGGTGCGGCTGTAGTGAGATTTACATAGCGGGCTGGTGGTCGCTCGCCTTACTGCTACTGCGTCTATGATCAAACCAGTGGATTCGTGGGAATTACCGCCAGGGGCTCCATTGAATCACCGAAATGAATTACACCACCATTTCGTTGATAACACGTAGAAAATATGAAGGGCTAAAAGTCACAGAAAGCCAAATGCCGTAAAACAAATATGAAAAAAAAAAAAATAAGAACTATACAAAACTACCCCCTACGATATTTATTGATAACGTTCCGGATGGTTTACGGTGTCTAAAGGTCTTGCAGTCTTGTGATGAGCTTGAGATTTTATTAAATTGACAGGATCCCAAGCTGGTGGTAACTACCAACCATCCTCTCTATTGAAATTAGTATGTTTTATTAATTTCAATAGCCTCACGAAGCATTTTTGGAATGTCTGTTTTCTTTTGCAAGGAGGATTATCAAAACGTATGTAGTGGTTGGGTTTGTCTAAGGTATGTTCAAGACCGCAGACTTGGTTGAGCGTCTATTCTTCATGTCAGCAATATGTTCTTTAATTCGGGTACCGATGCTTCTCTTTGTTTGCCCAATTATGATAAACCGCACTCACAGTCAATTTTGACCTATCGTTTAAATATAAAGGAGGAAAAATGACCCTCCAGGGAGCAAGCTTCTTAAAGACTCACTTATTTGCACGTGCCGTAAAAGCTCGCAACTTTCACTGGAAACTTTAAAGTATTTTCATGAGAGCAGCTTTGTAATTTTAGAGGGTCATTACATGTTGCCAAAGAATATTTTAAGCTACATTTTAGCGCTCTACCGCTTATAACGATCTTAAAAGCGTGTTCGGAAGTTTGAATAGACATTTAATGTGTCTAAAACGACGTGTTATAAAAATGACTAATACTGAATGATAAAAATTCAGCAAAATTTGCAAAAAAAGAATGAGAATAAATTAAATGCTCTGAGCATTCTAATGATTTTTGTTAAAATTCTCTATTTGAATAATTGTCTAAATTATATTCATGATCTTAGGGTTCCGTACATATTTTTAAGCTTCCGCTGTCCTTCTTGAACCATAATAAGTAGAGACTTTAAATTTTCACAGAATATGCATATATTAATATTAATGACGCTTTCAATAACGCTTTAACTTAAGAGCCCGCCATATGCCAGGCGGCGTGGCGGTACAAACGCGGATGGTCTAAACACGTTGGCTACTTTGGATATTTTCGTTTTTAAGGAATATTCAAGGCTTATTCGAAAAAGAAAAACATATGATGGCTGCCTTATCTGTAATGCAATAATAATCAAAAGTTTCAAGGTTAATTTTAATGTATTTGGTGAATAATGCTATATACCGAGTAAATTAGATGTGATTTGGAGGCAAATTTGCAATTTTTTTCTATCGAGAAAATTTAACGCAATCGTGTTTTTGAGTCAGATAGTTACCAGAGTTAGTCCTGAACTTTGCAGCATTTTTATTTCAACTTGAGTATTTAATTATTATTGATATAACAGTCAATCATGCAAAGCAGTGTGAGGTAGTACGGGCCCTTAATTAAAGCGTATAAAAGTTAATCGAAATTGGCACTCAGTGAATGGGTTTTCGAGCGTTATTTGAGGTTAAAATATTGTGTGGCGGTACGGAACCCATTAAGTGCATTGAATTTAATCTTTGCCATAGTATTATAACTATATTTAGTCTCTCTCTCTAAAGCAAGAAACTAACAGATGCAGTACGGCGGAGGCGCGGCACAAGAGGCGCAGAGTCAAAACAACAGGTTTTTTGTAGTGCGCCCGGCGCCATCATGTGGCGCGCGTCTCTTTGCGTCGCGCCTCATGATGGCGCCGAGCGCACTACAAAAATCGACTTTATGCTACATACTATTAAGGTTAATATACTGTTGTTTTGACCCTGCGCCTCTTGTGGCGCGCCTCCGCCACACTGCATCTGTTAGTTTCTTGCTTTAAACTAAGCGTTTTGTGGTTGCATTGATTGAGCTGTGATACTATCGGAGCTCGTGGTCCGATTGTGTCCCAGGGGACGCAATTTTCAGTATTCATTTATTTTATGTATAATTAAATACCATTATCTCAAATTGCATTGTTATCGTGTCGAGAAAACGAGTCATAGTGATTTCATTAAACTGGCGCGGTCCCCACTGGAATGGGTGATCGCAAGTGGCATAAAAATGTATCAAGCTCCTCCATGCGTCGGAAGACATGTTAAGTTATTGGTCCCGGCTGTCATCATTAATCTATGTCAGATGTCTTTAGGCAGCTAGAAAAATTGACACCAGTCGTATTATCTATTTCACACTAAAACAAACATCAAACAGCGAGTAATTCGACAACCACATAAACGTGTTTACACACCGGCTAAATTTACGAGTATTGTACCTCTATTCCATTGATAGATATATAGATAGATAAGATAGATAATACGTTTATTTGATTGCCACAAACACACAAATTAGTAATAGAGGCGATCTTAAATCTAAGTACATAAACACAGAACAGTCATTTGTGTGCTGCAGCAAGACAAAAAGGCCATAACTCAGCGATTATTTTGCACTTACGTACAAAAACACTGATTTTCAGTTATCGCCGTCAAGTAGGTGCGGGTGCAAGGAGATTATATAATAATATGTATATCGCATGATATACGTGTGGGAATAGACACAAATAAATAAATAATGAAATGCATGTATAGAAATAATTATGACCAATACGTAAGAACCCAATATATCTAAGATAGAAAAAAATTATAAATTAGGAGATAGATAAAAATGATATACAATGTGATACGTTTACATTTAGTTTCACTCCTCGACAAGTCAATATAAACTACCCATTTTACTGGACAGCATCATGACTTAGTGATGTGATCAGTTGGAATAAGTTTTTCTAAAATACCTCGAAGATTTCGCTATCTTCGGAGCATTTTTTCATTGTGTATTTGTATGGTTACTAGTTTTTACCCGCGGCTTTGCTTGCGTTACTGTCGCTAGGATATCCAGGAACAATACTTATTCCAGGATCAAAAGGTATCCTACAGTGATTTTAGTTTCCCAAACAACGTGTATGCAAAATTTCACCATAAATGGTTCATAATGAAAGCGAAACAAAGAAATAAACAATCTCAATTTGGGATTTATAATTCTGAGTTGTCGACCGAATCTCAATGCGCATAGGTAGACAGAAAATTGTGGACATCAACAACTTGGATCGTGGCCAAGCTGATTCAGGAAATCGCTGCTACAAGGCGAAGTTAACTGATATAGCCACCGCAATGGCACAAAGGTTATCTCATAGAAATAAATTAAAGATTTTATACCGTCTCAATATAAAACGGGGGCTAACTTTAGTTTCTGGTTTAAACCATTATCCGACCAAAATAAGTTGTAGAAAGTAGGTACCTATACCAATCCATCTAACGTCGTTGAGTAGATGCAACAGCGAAGGAGCCGGCTAGGCGACAGGACAGGTAGCAGGCAAGCAGGAAAATGAAGATGATGAAGAAGAAGAAGAAGAATAACAAGAAGAAGTGCAGGTAAGATGAAGAACACCAATTGACGTTTGGTCAACTGTCATTGTCAATTTATTTTGGACGGTTAATGGTTTAAACCAGTGGGCCTATTTGCTAACTTAGTGTACAACGTTTTGATAGTTACTTCAAAATACATCGCGGCTTTCGTATGATCATTTATTTTATTAAAGATATATAAAACGTAATGTATTTTGAAATGACTATCAAAAAGTCGTACACAGAAATAGCAAATAGGCCGGCAGGTGCTAAAGTAAGTGATAAATAAATAAATAATAATAAATATATACGGACAAATCACACAGATTGAGGTAGCCCCAAAGTAAGTTCGAGACTTGTGTTATGGAATACTAACTCAACGATACTATATTTTATAACAAATACATATATAGATAAACATCCAAGACCCAAGCTAATCTGAAAAAGATCATTTTCCATCTTAACCTGGCCGGGGATCGAACCCAGACACTCTCGTGTCGCAGGCTGGCGTGTTGACCCCTGCGCCACGGAGCTAGTCAAAGTGATACAGTCTTATTATAAAACGAGGATTAACTTTAGTACCTGGTTTAAACCATTATTCATCCAAAACTAATTGACAGATACAGTTGACCAAACGTCAAATTTATAAGTGTCGACTTATTTTGGTCGGATAATGGTTTAAACCAGGTACTAAAGTTAGTCCTCGTTTTATAATAAGACGGATAGAGTTTAAGTTAAAGTATTCTTCATGACTTAGTCGTAAGACTGAAAATATCACGTGTATGATTTCTAGATCCATGTTTTGGAAAGCATGCTAAGCCGTTGGTCCTGGCTGTCATCATTCATGTCAGTCGTTAAGATGTGTCAGATGCCTTTACGTAGGTTGAAAAATCTGACACCAGTGTTGGCCACTTACACGAATCCAAACCAACCAAACATATCTGCATATTTCTATACATTTTTTGTTGAAGTTTAGGTCCGAGGGAGGATATAGGATACCTTTAATCCCAGGAAAATTTACTGTTCCCGAGGGATAGATACGAGCGGAGCGGGCTACGTCACTTTTTATAACGTAGACTGACGTAAAAACAAAAAACTCCTGATTAAATACATCTTCCGCAATTGTAATAACTGAAGTGTTTTCTTATTTATCTTTCAACTTCTACTTTACGTAAAGTAATTTTATTTACGTCATACCATATTACTCACATTATAAAAATCTATGTAAGGCTGCGCGCACACGTTAAACAAAATATTTTATATGCTATGGTAAAAATTTCATCACTTCTGTCAGAACACAGATTAACCTGGTGGTCTAAGCGTTGGACTGTGAATTGAGAGACCAAGGTTCACATCACAGTCACGCATCATCATCATCATCAGGTCTTTTTAGTCTCCACTGCAGGAGCATGACCCTGTCTGTACTACCGGAGCCATCATACTTGGCCAAAGCAGACAGACAATTTGGCCTACACTCTCCTCGCTGGCCAGACGGGTTGGAGAGGTCTCATTGATGTTAATGAGCTTTGTTTAGCTTGTATTTCCTAGTTCGCCTCTTACGACCACATGGAAAGACTTGGAGTGGTCCTATTCTAATCTGCCGGAAACCACACGGCTAAGTCACGCATACTGTTTTTGAAGTAAAAAAATCTAGGTAGATCTAGACGTTCAAGTCCCGGAGTGCAACCCTTTTTTTTATATCTGTTGCCATTCGTTTCAACTGATGAATAGGTACTTTTATGTTATTATCTATGCTAAAATTATAAAGCTGAAGAGTTTGTTTGTTTAAACGCGCTAATCCCAGGAACTACTGGTTCAAATTGGAAAATTCTTTTTGTGTTGGATAGTTCATTTATTGAGGAAGGCTTTAGGCTATAAAACATCACGTTGCGACTAATAGGAGCGAAACATAAATATTTTGAAAACGGGCGAAAACACGGAGCAAGTACATTGTTTGTACTTGCTCCGTGAGCCAAAATTATTCTTTAATCATAATAACAGAAATTGCCGCGGATGAAGTCGCGGAAAACAGCTAGTCTAGTATAAGACGTGGTATATAATAGCACTGATTTTATATCAGTTTTTTTTAGCAAAGTAGCACTTTTACTTTCAGGTTAGCAACTAGAATCAACATGTAAAGCCAGCCTAAGAAACGTTGCTGCCATCTTAGAATTGTCAACTTAATAAATTGAAAGGAAAAATAAATATGATTACACGTACTCCCAGGGCTTGCCGCAGCCATTTTCCAATTATCCTGAGCTCTGAGAATCTATTTTCAATAAAAAGTAAATATGATTACGTCAATTTGAATTATGGAAGCTCGAGAAAGCCTGGATATATCTGAAAAGAATTTTTGGTTGAAGGGGGTCATGTCGAGATGTACAATATTCTTGGCGAGCTCCATGGCACAGTGGTTAACATGCCAACCTGCATGAGTTTCCGGGTTCGATCCCCAGCCAGGTCAACATGGAAAATGATCTTTTTCAGATTGACCTGGGACTTGGATGTTTATCTATTACTAGTCCTTAAACACTTTAATTTTAGGTATTTCACACATTGTTCATAAACATGGAGGAAGAAAAATAATTACAGATAAAATACTTCTTCCAACCCATCACATCGAGGCAGCGTTCCAAGAATACTGGCAGCGTTTCCCCGCTGAATAGCGATACTTATACGCTGAGCAAAATAGCTGCCAGCACGAGGGTCACCCGTTGCCTCGATGAGACGGTTTGTGATGTCCTTAAAAATATTTTGCATCTGGGCCCCAAGGACCCATCGTCTCCACTGCAAAAGGTAAAAAAAACATAATTGTCTCCAAGACCTACTTATTTCCGTTTCTTAATTACCTCTGCGGCGCTGGCTGCCGCTGCTTCATTTTTTGAAGAAGCCGGTAAATGCGAAGGCTCAAACGTGTCCACACAAGTAGCATCCCAAACCAGACACTTGCCTTGTCTCCATGGAACCAGGGTTAAGCCATCAGGTCGCTTGTCGTCGGTGCGGATGATACCATGAGGTTCCAACATTGAAGGTACCCCGACTGAAGCCAAAGCTCTACGAATTATATCGTTCAGCATGGCATGACGGGGAATTGGGCAATATTCTACAATGTTATTTGACTAGCTCCGAGGCGCAGCGGTCAACACGCCAGCCTGCGACACGAGAGTGCCCGGGTTCGATCCCCGGCCAGGTCAAGATGGAAAATGATCTTTTTCATATTGGCCTGGGTCTTGGATGTATATCTATATATGTATTTGTTATAAAATATAGTATCGTTGAGTTAGTATCCCATAACACAAGTTTCGAACTTACTTTGGGGCTAGCTCAATCTGTGTGATTTATCCTTAATAAATATATACATATTTATTTATTTATTTATCAGTCTACTAGCTTTTGCCCGCGGCTCCGCCCGCGTCAATGTCGATCCCTCGGGAATAGTACTTTTTCCCGAGATAAAAGGTAGCCTATGTCCTTCTCCGTACTCAAGAGAACTTTTATGCAAAATTTCATGATGATCGGTTCAGTAGTTACGGCGTGAAAGCGTAACAAACAAACAAACAAACTCACTTTCGCATTTATAATATTAGTTAGGATATTAAACTGGACTGCCGAAGGACGACATCATTTTGAAAGTCGGAAACAACCTTATCTGTAGAAAATCATCAACATCATTTCGTGTAGTTGACACGGTCAATCGAATCTCGGTCTCTGACGTGGTTCCTATAACGACTATCAGATTACAGCCGGGACCAACGGCTTAACGTGTCTTCCTGTAGAAAATGTATATGTTGTGTGCAATGTTATTAAAAAGAATATTTAATGAAACTAATACTTAGAATTGGAATTTAGTATATAGACCACATAAATATATCAAGAGAAACCGCCAAGAGGGCGGCTCACGCGTGTCTCAATCTTGCACGATCGTGCAGGATTCGCTAAACGTTCATCAGTCAGCGCACACATCCCGACATGAACACTTGATTTATTCTGTAGTTTTGAACTGTAACAATAGGCTAGTTTCCTAAAAAAATACAATTAGTCCGTCAGTTAGATATTCAAAAAATATTGGACACGTATTTTTTCTTTTGACGATTAAACAAAAAATGATAAAGATATAGCCCTTTGAAGTTCCGTGTGACGTCATAGTTTGCTACAATTTTTAGCAAACTTTTACGTCACGAGCCCCACTACTGAACTTTGACACGCTTTATCTTTATTATTTATTGTTTATTTGACAAAAGAAAAAATACGTGTCCAATATTTTTTGATTATCTAACTGATGGACTAATTGTTATGTTATTATTACGACCCAGGAAACTAGCCTATTGTGCATGTCACATTACTATTTTGCTAGTAATGACATCAAATTGGGGGCGCGGCTTATGCGAAAACTGATACGCACATTTTCTTGGCAATATCCTGGCTCCCCCGTTCTATCTTGATATATTTATGTGATATAGACGGTTTTCGCCCCTAAGCTCATATTCATCAAAATTGTTGGAGCCTAAGTTTCTTTTTTTTAATTTTTACATGTATACAAGAATCCCTTGTTGTTAACAGGTAAAGCGCCCTAGGGGTTAGGCTATTGGTAATGGTGCAATATCTGACGGAGAAGTCTCCCGACTCAAGCCCTAACCCCTTTATTCGTAATATTGTTTGTCTTAAGGTCATTTCAAGTTTTATTACATCTTATAAGTAACGTACTCGGTGTTGTACTTGTTCAGGTTCATTTACTTTATGGTTTTATTTATCGTTTCATTTTTAAACGAACTACTGGAGAGAAAAAACCGGCCAAGTCCGAGTCGGACTCGCGCATTAAGGGTCCGTACTGTTTTCTATAAAAACGTCAAAAAAATCACGCATGTTGTATCTCCCATACAACAGACATTACTTTTTTGCCGTTTTTATAGATAACGGTAGATAACCCCCATTTAATATAAAGTTTATTTTTATTTAATTATTTATTTTTTATAGTGAATATATAATAAAACATTTTGTGAATACGAGTATTTCATCCGTGTACCTGTAGCCGTTATCAATGTCGAACAAAATAAGCAAAAAAATCACGTTTGTTGTATGGGAACCCCCTTAAATATTTGTTTTATTATATTTTTTAGTATTTGCGTTTGCAGACATACAAATAGACAGACAAACGGACGGCGGAGCCATATCAATAGGGTCCCGTTTTTACCCTTTGAGTACGGACCCTAAAAAAGAGAGGGCAAGAAAGGGCGTTCATAAAAGAAATAAAAGAGGAGGCCATGAAAAGAAGGCTGTGTCGTATAGAGAGATCAAGAAGTTAGCGGAGGAAAGAAAAAAATGTAAAATACTTCACATAGTTATTAAATGATGATGATGAATCCGTCATCATCATTTCGTGTAGGTGTCACGGTCAATCAACCATGCGCACCCTGGTGTCAGAGTTCTTCGAACCGCCTCTCAGCCTCTGACGTGGTTCCTATCACGACTACCGGATTGCAGCCGGGACCAACGGCCTTTAGTGCCTTCCAAAGTACGGAATCAACTTCATTATCAGACAATCAGGTGATTCAAGCCTTCAATGACCTAACTAAACTGGAAGCAACGAAACAAAGTATGCTTCCCGTGAGAATCGAACGCACGACCCCCCGAGTCACCAGGCAAACGCCTTAACCACTGGATCATGGAGGCAGATCAACCCGCAAAACGTAATAATGTATGTGCATAATATAAGTACATTTCGTACAATGAAAACGAGTTATGTATATCTGTGTAATACTCATATAAATTTATTTTTAGTAACAAAAGTGAAGGAGACGAGGAATGTATATAAAATGTACTTAAAGCTTACAAAATGTACAAGACTTCGTGATAACGCACTCAGCACGTGTCGGCATTGAATTTTACGACCTTATTACAAGAAACATGTCGGGCCTGGCTTATAATCTTTGCCTAACTGTGCGTGAACTTGTAATCTTTTTACGACAATGCTAATACAGCTTAGCGTTACATTTTCGTAGGAAAATTGCGGGAACAATAAAAAATAACTATAAGAAATAGTTCTTATGGTTGTAGTGTCTACAAAGACATTTTGTAGAATATGTAATTGACTTACGGAGTGTTGTTTTTAGATAGAATCTAACTATTTAATTGCTTAAATCTGGCATGTCAAAATATCAGAGATTGCGTGAAATATAATTGTACGTTTCAGTTTTGTAGCAATAGAGATAATAAAAATACAAAAAAATATGTCGTCCGCACCTGATAGAGACAATTAATCCTGATTTTAGTGAACTTTTCCAAATCTTTTTAGAAAAACATAGTCACTTTTATTATTTAAGCTCCCAGACAATAAAAGCGAAGAAAATGAGGTGACTGTATTAAAAACGTGCTTAAAGCTTACAAAGTGTCTCCTAAAAACGCACTTAGCACGTGTCGCCATAGAATTTTACGATCTTATTACAAGAACCAGTGTAATCTGGCTTGTAATATTTGCCTAACTACGCGTGAACCTGTAATCTCTTTACAAAAATACTTATACTGGCTTTGCTCTACATTTTCGTGGCTTCATCATCATCATCAGGTCTTTTTAGTCTCCGATGCAGGAGCCAGATCCTCTCCGTACTACCGGAGCCATACTTGACCAGAGTAGACGGAGGATTTGGCCTACATTCTCCTCGCTGGCCAGACGAGTTGGAGAGATTTCATTGATGTTTATTAGCTTTGTTTAGCTTGTGGCTTAACCCTATTTTTGAAGTGAAATTTTCTTTAGCGGGTTTGTGCACTTTTTGGGATATGTAAAAAATGTTAAACTGGCGTCAAGACACGTGACCTGATAGAAAATTCGGACAAGTGACCTGATACCGCCGGCGCGGCGTAGGTGAGGAGGTAATATCCCCCTCTCTACCACGCGGAGCAGAGTGCAACCCGTTGTTTCTTTTTTCTTTACTGAATTACTGTAAGTAATTTTATGGGATATGGTACCGATTTAAGGAACTGTAATATTTTGATAGAACTTAACTTTTTAAAAAATAGGTAAATCTGACGCGTTTCCAGGTATTGGAATTATAAAGCGTACTAAATGTATAAGAACAAGTTAAAACGCGTGCTAATGTTACTTTCTTTCCATATTAGGTGTCGTCATTTTTACGACAGTGTTACAAAAAGCAGCGTCAGGTCTGGCTTATAATCTTTGCCTAACTACGCGTGAACCTGTAACCTCTTTACGAAAATACTTAAAAGTATACAGACTTAGCGCTACATTTTCGTGTTTCAATTGCTATTTTTAATTATTGTAGTACCTACAAAGACATTTTATGGGATATGGTACTGATTTAAGGGAATGTAATTTTTTGATGGAACTTTTTAAAAATAGGTAACACTGTCACATTTTAACCACTTTTTCATAAAAATTTGCAAACGTTTATTAAACCTATTTTAGTTAGAATATGTTTTATCCTTATCCCTCTCTGCAACGTTTGGTATGGAAAGAACGAGACAAAACATATCTATACATATAATAAAACAGTAAAAATATTTTGTCTGTACATTTAGAATTTTTGACTAAAATGGATAGAGGGACACTTAAAAAGAATAATAGAAAGCAAAAAATTTTTTTTCGAATTTTTTGTCTGTCTGTCTGTCTGTCTGTCTGTCTGTCTGAATGTATGATTACGATTATCTCCGAAAATACTGAACCGATTTACTTCAAACTTTCACCAATTGCTTTGTTTTAACTCAGCAAAACATTAAAGTTTGTTTTATCAAAATCGGTTTATTAAAAAAGAAGTTATCGTTATTTGAATAAACTCAAGGCATGAGTGTGCCTGCAAATATATAGCATGGTATTTGGTATGGAGGTAGTTTGAGGCCCGGGGAAGGACATAGGGTATGTTTGATTCCGGGAAATTCTACTGTTCCCGAGGGATCGACACTAACGCGGGCGGAGCTGCGGGCAACAGCTAGTTTAAACTAAAATAGGTTTAATAAGCGTTTGTTATTTTTTATGAATAAGAGAGTTAAAATATTGGAATTATAAAGCGTAGTAAATGTAGAAGTATGTATAATGTACTGTTTTTCATATTAGGTGTCATCATTGAATTTTACGGCCTTATTACAAGAAGCAGCGTTGGGTCTGGCTTATAATCTTTGCCTAACTACGCGTGAACCTGTAATCTCTTTACGAAATTGCTTAAACAGGCTTAGCGTTGCGTTTTCACGAAAAACCGCTTGCTGAAGCACTCCATATTGTTTTTGCGCCTACAAAGACTTTCTCGTATATTAACGGCTCTTTTGTTTTTAGGAACAAAGGAAAGGGCTTAGTTACATACGCAATATTTATGGCCTTTGCAAATAATGTTACACCGGACGCGGGTTGGGGTTTTCAGAAATTAGAGTAGTAAGTACTTCAAATTGATCATAATGATAAAAAAAATGTTTTGGGTTCGAGTTTTATTCGTTTCTTGGTTTCGATGGCAAATTACTTTCTGCTCAGTGCAACAATCTACTATAGTCAATGACAGCAGCTTATTGCACGTTATTTCTAATTGTTTTACGGCTTTCTACGCCTTTTTGTTTTTCATATTTTTTTACGTGTATTATCAACGAAATGATGATGTAATTTATTTCGTTAATTTTCCGGAGCCCCACCGTCCCTGACGACAATTCTCGCGAATCCACTGGTTTGATCATAGACATCGCAACCACCCACCACCTACCCGCTGGGTAATTTCACTACAGCAGCACCATGACAGTTTATTTTAGTGATTCCACACATTGTGTTTCGTGGTGCTCCGTGGCGCAGCGGTCAACACGCCAACCTGCGACACAAGAGTGCCCGGGTTCGATCGCCGGCCAGGTCAAGATGGAATAAGATCTTTTTTAGATTGGCCTAGGTCTTGGATGTATATCTATATATGTATGTGTTATAAAATATATATCGTTGAGTTAGTATCCCATAACACAAGTCTCGAACATACTTTGGGGCTAGCTCAATCTGTGTGATTTGTCCGTATATATTTATTGATCATAAACATGGGCATTTATAACACCAAATTACATTATACACCGATTTTACAATATAAACTCCACTAGAAGCAATTTGCTAAACAATCCAAAACAATAACCGTACAGACCGCCGAAATTCCGCCAAGAACTGCCGCTTATTGCTCTCTACGACACAATTCTGTCAGCTGCTGGTAAGCGCTTCTGAAAACTCTCATTATGGGGTATTTCAGATCTACAATATGAACTATTTTTTGTTTGAAATCAATGCTGGGAACAAAAAAAAGTATTTCTCTAAAAAAGTATTGGACAATTTTTATGGAAAATTTATTTATTATGTACACCAACAGTATTTACATACAACATTAAATCTCATCACTCACAAAATCTAGTACTTATATAAACACTAGCTGCCCCGGCGAACTTCGTTTCGCCATAAGTTAAAAACTATCCTATCTCTCAAGTTGGATCGAACTGCACATGGTGTGCGAATTTTATTATAATCGGTTAAGTGGTTTAGGAGTCCAATGAGGACAAACATTGTGACACGAGATTTATATATATTAAGAAGATTAATAATAGGTATACACAACATTTACACTAAATATCAAATAAGCTAAACAAACTACATAGTTACAAAAACAAAAACACAATGTAATTTTTTATTCTTGATAAGATGTACTGAATCTTATCAAGGATAAAAAATTACAATCTTTGTTAAAGACATTTAAGCTAAGGTTATATGTCTAAGTCTTTCGAAATCTAAAATTTGATTATCTTTTTGTTTTTATTGAAAGGCAGTCTTTGAAGCCCTTTAGACCTTACAAGTAACTAAGTATCAAAAGTGCTTTTACATCATATGCAAAATTATACCATGACTAGCTTTCGCCCGCGGCTCCGCCCGCGTCAATGTCGATCCCTCGGGAACTTTTTCCCGGGATAAAATGTACCCTATGTCCTTCTCCGTATCCCAGATAACGTGTATGCAAAATTTCATGATGATCGGTTCAGTAGTTACAACGTGAAAGAGTAACAAACAATCAAACTCACTTTCGCATTTATAATATTAGTTAGGATTAAAAATACGTAATAATAGTATGACCAAAAAACCTGAATTAATACCTGAATGATAGTTTTAAACCACCACGACTGATTATGTACCTGGATTAATTATACTATGAAGGAATAATATAAGTATGAAGCCCAAAAAATTTGATGATTTCGAAAAAGATAATGTTTTAATTACACTTTATGACAATCGAATCGAATATATCTATAATCTCGTCAATCTATATCAATAATATTATCTCTATGATCAATCTATTAGTAGACTAGGTTGCCATATTGCCATGGCTACCGTCAGGATTATATATTTCTCTCTCTGTGTATTGAAATCAACAGATTGTATAGAATACCTATCAAGATAATTGAAAGTGCTCTTAAACGGCTTTATTAGACGATCTTAATGGGCCATTATTAGGTTAAGTACCACTCTAATGAATCAATGCCTAGCTCAAGAGCTCGATATTATAGTTTAAGATCCTAGACTCGTACACCAAACGTCATTTTGGTAAAGCTGTAATTTTGAGGATCATAATTTAACCTTAAGGCCATATAGACCTTGGCAAAGGAAAAAGACGTAATAGTATGCATGTATGTATAATTAAACCTGAAGAGAAGTAGGTATTACGTATATTACGTAATTATATTACGTAATTATATATATATATATATATATATATTGTCCTCCTTGCGGCCGTTGTTGATCAGGCCGAAATCCGATATAATTGTTGATCAACCTTTACCCGCCTCTAACTCTGAAAGTTTTGGGTCTATCGTGCTCTTTCTGCTATATATGAATTCTCCTAGTTACGACACTTTGCTTAATTGTGCCGTAAAGTCTTATACTCGTCATAAATTATTACGATAATTATTGATCTATTAACCGCCTTTTTTCATGCACTGAGGATACTTTTGTTGATCGAATATATACCGCGTTTGATCAATATTTGCTGCGAATTATTGCTTTCGAGCAACGCGGCGGCAGAGCGGCAACGTCGCAAAAAACGAAATGGAAGTATGTTAAAGTGAGATAGAAAGTGTGCCCGTGCAGTCGGTGTATTTCGTTCGTTGGATGACGTGTTTCTAAGGAAATAATATTCCGTAGTTTTGTTTAGGAGACGGACGACATAAGTATGTAAGAACTTATTTTACTTTTATATTCCATACTACCAGTATCCATATCTAGACTAATATTATAAATGCGAAAGTAACTCTGTCATTTGTCTACCTGTCTGTCTTCATAGACACTTCATCTGTCTTCATTTAGAAAATTTCCATACAAACTTCCCACTGAACGGATAAAACAGGGGGGAAGTTTGTATGGAAATTTTCACATTTCTATTTATTTATTTAATAACGCTACAGCAGTACTTTCTACACTTGGAAGTATGCAAAAAGGTGTATAAGTTCTCGATTACAATTAAAAAAGATTATGTAGGGGAAACTGGGCCAAATTCAACCCTAAAGTCACGAAGGGTAAAATGGTTTGAAGGCGAGGGCAAAGGCCGAGCCGTTGAGGATTCAGCACGACCCCCCTTCTACCCCAAGTGTGCTGCAGTGCCGCCGCAGGCCGAACTGTTGAACACTAGGGCCGTGAGGCCGTAGACCGAGCCCCAAGGCGAATGCGAAGCCTGAGCCATCGAGGATTCAGCAACCCCCCGCCCAAGTGTGCTGAGGCTGCAAGCCGAACTGCCGAACACTTGGGCCGCGAGTCTGTAGGCCAAGCTCCAAGGTGAGAGTGAACCCCGAGGTTGAGAATTCAGCACGATCCACGAATTCCGTAAATATTTCAAGCCTCAACATATTGCCGTTATCAATATCAAGCAAAACCGAGCAAAAAAAATCACATTTGTTGTATAGGAGCCACCTTAAATATTTATTTTATTCTGATTTTAGTATTTTTAGGGTTCCGTACCTCAAAAGGTTAAAAGGAACCCTTATAAGATCCCTAGGTTGTCCGTCTGTCTGTCGCTCTGTCAAGCCCCTTTTCCTCACGAACGCGTTGAGGTATCAAGCTAAAGTTCATACCAAATACTCAAGTCTACTGTCCCTTGAAGCTGTAAAAAAATCTAACTTCTAAGCCAACGCAATCAAAAGATACAGCCGCTTATGCCGCAAATTTTCGTGTTTTTCGAACTCGCAAGGGAATCAAAACCTACAGGGTACTTCCCGTGAACTCAGAATCTTGGAATTTGGTATGAAGCAACATCATAAAGCACAGATAAAGAAAAAATTGCGAAAAGTATACATTTTTTGTAACATCATGTAATCATTATATTATTAAATATTAATGCCGCAAATTTTCAACATTGAAAAGTGTTTGGCATTTCGGCCTACGGCCTCACTGCAACACACTTGGGGGGGGGGGGAGCGGGGGTCGTGCTGGATCCTCAACGGTTCGGGGATTACCCTCGCCTTGGAGCTCGGCCAACGGTCTTGTGGCCCTAGTGTTCGGAAGTTCAGCCTGCGGTCTCATTCCAGCACGCTTTGGGGAGGAGGGGGGGGGGATGTTCGTGCTAAATCCTCAACGACATGGGCTTTGCCCTCGCCTTGGAGCTCGGTCTACAGGCTTTCGGCATTTCGGCCTACGGCCTCACTGCAACACACTGGGGGGAGTGGAAGTCGTGCTGAATCCTCAATGGCTCGGGGTTTACCCTCGCCTTAGAGCTCGGCCTGCGGCCTCGCGGCTCTAGTGTTACAGCACACTTGGGGGAAGGGGGCTTACAACCCCCTACATGTTGGCAGAAAAATCCCCCCCCCCCCACTCCTGTGGGGGGACGGGTGATAAGATATGGCCTCATAACATAATTACCTAATTAGTAATGTACGCAAACGAAGTCGCGGGCACTGCTAGTATTCTATAATTTTAATAAATAGGTAACTACAGAATAGATGACATAGGTCGTCCCATCACAGCTGTTTAACTAACAGTTGTGATGCGATCTAGAGCGAAGTGGCAACAGCGCACAATGGACTCAGCCAACTCAGCTGTTCAATTCTGCCATTTGAAAAAGTCATAAGAGAGATGTGATGACGCATTGATGTATCCTTATCCTTACTAATATTATAAATGCGAAAGTGAGTTTGTTTGTTTATTTGTTTGATTGTTTGTTTGTTACGCTTTCACGCCGTAACTACTGAACCGATCATAATGAAATTTTGCACACAAGTTCTCTGGAGTACGGAGAAGGACATAGGCTACCTTTTATCCCGGGAAAAGTACTATTCCCGAGGGATCGACATTAACGCGGGTGGAGCCGCGGGCGATAGCTAGTTTTCTATAAACTTGCGTCTGCGACAGGTACCTGACTGTACGTCAAAATATTTATCTACCAATATTCATATAATGAACTGAATTCGTTAAAGAGTTATGGAGGAACATACATAGATGCATACAAAAAAAAAATCTAAAAATCGTCAATTTAGTTTCAGTGTCATGTATAAAGCTTATAAACACGATATCTCTGAAAACAAAGTAACTTACTCCATGACCGACCTTTACAGGTTATTTATTAGTAGTGATATAATAGTTATAGGATTATAGGTAGGTACTTTAATCTTACCACAAAAAGGTATTAAAGTGACTTCATTACTTCGTAATTGTAGTAAATAATGTGTTTTACTTCGTTAATTAAGTAATTGTTATGACCTACCTGTCTTAGGTAGCTTGTTTTAGATTCCCTTTAATAAATGATTGATTACTCGTGTTATCTATCATTCATCCTTCGTACCATAGGTAGGAAGGTAGTAGGAAGGTGGGTATCAAACCCAATCCTCATAGAAAAAAAAAACACTTGCATACTTTATAAATAGTAGTGTCCGATCCTTGAAGGGATTCTCGATCATAATTCAGCCCGTTGATATGAACAACTTTTCAACTATGGGACCAATGAATGCCGAGACAGTCGTTGGCGAGTTACATACTTTACTCCAAATTAAACATAGCATCGTTAGGAATAGAATTCATATGTAGCAAAATTTGCAACATATGAATTCTCTTTGCTTTAAACTGAACACTTCCTGAGTAAGAGGCCGGTACAGGTGAATCAAAAATTAATGCGGATTTCAGCCTGATCAACAATGGAGGCAAGGGGTGTCATCCTCAACTGTATATCCGGTAGTTGAAGTAATGGCATCGGGTACGCGCACCCGGCCGCCCGAGCTGCTTCTTGCTTTACCAGTGTTAGTAGTATCCCAATACCTTTATATCCTTCCTTAATCTATAAATATAATATAATGCATGTGAGAAAAAACATTTCAACCTTCAAAAAAATAAATGATATCACGAATAGACCCTTACGTAATAATAACAAATTGTTTCTCCCGCGTTATCGGTTGAGCAGGGTTAGTAATTCGTTCCTAGGGAATTGTATACGCTATTATACTAAATTGCCACAATCAGCCCTTGATATGCCTGACAGAAAATTCAAAGCTTACGTTAAGCAGGTACTTTGTAAGAAGGCTTATTATAGGACTGATGATTACCTTAATGACAAACATATCTGGCTTCAGCCTGGCACAGGAACCTCTTAACGCATCTGTATTTAAATTAATGTCATAATTTGGTTCATTTTGAACGTATATATATAGATATATTATTATTTTTTATTGACATCCTTTCAATACAATTTGACATTGTACTCAATTTGAATTATGACATGACAATGTAATCTCAGTCCACATATAAATATATGTAGTTTTAAGTAATATACTATAAATTGTAAGTTGACGTCTGGAGAAAATGCGCTGTGCAGTTTGTTGCCGCTTCTTCTGCACTCCGCTTTGGAAGCGGCTCTAAACTTAGCTTTAAGTAAATTAACGTCAACAATTCTTTGTTGTAAAATAAATGTTAACGTTCACCAAATGGTATGTAAAGTATCTTATGATGAATAAATTATATTTGAATTTAATTGAAATTGAATCCAATAAATTCGTATCCTTCCCCAGCTAAAAATTACTTCCGTTGGGTAGCAGCGTCGGACGCACAAGAAGCCAAAGAAACTGTGCTCGCAATCTCGTCTGCCAAGCATGGTGAGTATGCCAATATCCTCCCATTGAACGAATAAGTATCCTTGGGAGAGGCCTTCATCCAGCAATAGACTATTTGCTGCTGTATTGATGAATAATGATAATGAACAATAGCCGAAAGGAGGACAACACAGGAAAGGCTACTTCTGATTTTAGTATTTTTTTGTTGTGTCTGTGAAAATTCCAACTGTCTAACTATCACGGTTAATGAGATACAGCCCGTTGATACACGGACGGATAGACGGACGGAAAGCGGAGCCATATTAATCGTTCGATGCACTTCGATTTTGCAAAGAAAATATTTTTGTAACCATTTCTTTTTAGCCATGTCAAGAAAGAGATCAAATATTTTGCAATTTTAAAAGCAGCAAAAAGATTGGGAATCATTAGATCCCAAGATCACTCAAGAGAAGGTCGCTCAAAGAGCAATGGAGAGGGCTATGCTCGGTGTTTCTCTGCGAGACAAAATCAGAAATGAGGAGATCCGTAGAAGAACGAAAGTTACCGACATAGCTCAGCGGATTAGCTCTTTGAAGTGGCAGTGGGCGGGGCACATAGCACGTAGCACCGATGGCCGATGGGGCAAAGAGGTTCTCGAACGGTGACCACGTACCGGCAAGCGAAGCGGCGAACACCCACCTACCAGGTGGTAGGACGACCTGAACAAGGACGCAGGGAAACGCTGGATGCAGGCCGCTTCCAACCGGTAATTTTGAAAATCATTGGGAGAGGCCTATGTCCAGCAATGGACTTCTTGCGGCTGATATGATGATGATGATGAGATGCCAAGAATGTCAGGCAAGGCTTGATGCTGGTTGAGAACATCAGGCTGCATCTCGCTTAGCGGAATCCTATGCTACTCGCGAAGCTCACCTGAGCGCTGATTGTGAACGTCATACGTCATCTCGCGATTCAGAAATTTACGTACAACGGGAATCACGCCGTATGCTGTCATAAAAGGCGATCTTTGCTAACAATCCATTCATAGATAATATATAACACTATCTATTATCTATGCTGTGATAAAAGGGAATCTTTGCGAACAATCCATCTAAAATAAATAGGTATATAGTATATTCTGTAGGCGTGTTATATTTGATTGCTAGCTGATGCCTGCGACTTCGTTCGCGTGGACTGACGTTCATAATCAGTACTCTGTAGTGCACTCTAAAACAAGTGAGGAACGTGGATCGCAACTGAGACCTAGACGTGGTTGTGCATATACCTACGGCAAGAAGTCAATCGCACATCACGTTCATCACTGGTCTCTAGATACCTAGACGTAGACGTGTTAATACGTTGAGAACTCAGGCGTGATTCTCGAATTATGTAAATTTCTGAATCGCGAGATGACGTATCACGCTCACGATCAGCGCTCAGATGTGCTTCGCAAGTCGAAGAGGATTCTGCTGAGCGAGATGCAGCCTGATGTTCTCGATCAGCATTAAGTCTTGTCTGAAATTTTTGGGATCTAATCATTCCAAATCTTTATGCTGCTTTTAAAATTGCAAAAGATTTAATCTCTTTCTTGACATGGCTAAAGAGAAATAGTTAAAAAATATTTTCTTTGCAAAATCGAAGTGTATCGAACGATTAATATGGCTCCGCTATCCGTCCGTCTGTCTGTCCGTCCATCCGTACGTTTGTCAACAGGCTGTATCTGATGTACCGTGATAGTTAGATAGTTGAAATTTTCACAGATGATATATTTCTGTTGCCGCTATAACAAAATAAATATTAATATCAGAAGTAGCCGTTCCTGTGTTGTCCTCATTTCGGCCATTGTTCATCATCATCATTCATCAATACAACAGCAAATAGTGCATTGCTGGACAAAGGCCTCTTCAAAGGATACTTATTCGTTCCATGGAAGGATATTACCATACTCACCATGATTGGCAGGCGAGATGGCGAGCGCAATTTCTTTGGCTTAAAATGAAATGAAATGATGTATTAATTTACATGAAACATGGTTAAAATGTGACAAACAAAAAACTTCTTGTGCGTCCGACGCTGCTGCCCATCGGAAGTAATTTTAAGCTGGAGAAGGATAGGAATTTGTTGGATTAGGAAGGGAATAAAGGAATTGGGATACTACTAACATTGATAAAGCAAGATGCAGCTCGGGCGGCCGGGTGCGCGTTCCCGATGCCATTACTTCGACTACTGGATAGGCAGTTGAGAACGACAACTCTTACCTCCATTGTTGATCAGGCTGAAATCCGCATTAAATATTGATCCTCCTTTACCAGCCTCTTACTTAGGAAGTGTCGAGTTTAAATTTTGCTACATGTAAATTCTCTTTCTAACGATGCTTTGTTTAATTAGGAGTAAAGTATGAACTCGCCAACGACTGTCACGGCATTCATTGGTCCCATAGTTGAAAAGTTGTTCATATCAACGGGCTGCATTAGGATCGAGAACCCCTTTAAGGATCGGACAGGGTTTTCTTTACATATTGTATGTATTGATTTACAACTATTTACAAAGTATGCAAGTGTTTTTTTTCTATGAGGACTGTGTATCAATGCTACCTTCCTACCTATGGTATGAACGATGAATGATAGATAACACGAGTAATCAATCATTTAATTAAAGGAAAATCTAAAACAAGCTACCTAAGACAGGTCGCAACAATTAATTAACGAAGTTAAACACATATTTACTACAATTACGAACTAATGATGACACTTTAATACCTTTATGGTAGTATTGATTAGCTGGTAAGATTAAAGTACCTACCTATAATCCTATAGCTATTATATAACTACTAATGATAAATCTGTAAGGGTCGGTCATGGACTAAGTTACTTTGTTTTTCGAGATATCGTGTTTATAAGCTCTATGACATGAAACTAAATTGACGAATTTTAGATTTTTTTGTATACATGTATGTATGTATGTTTATCCATAACTGTTAAACAAATAAGTTCATTAAATGAAACTTGGTAGATAAACATTTCGATGTACAGTCAGGTACCTGTCGCAGACGCAAGTTCATAGAAAATACATCAACGCGTCATCACATTTCTCTGATGATTTTTTCGAATGACAGAATTGAACAGTCGGTCCAAATATTATGTAATTGGATATGTATACTTTTTAAGGTTCCGTTTTTAAAGGGTAAAAACGGGACCCTATTAATATGGCTCCGCTGTCCGTCCGTCTGTTACCAGACTGTTTCTCATGAATCGTGATAGTTAGCCAGTTGAAATTTTTACAAATGATGTATTTCTGTTGCCACTATAACAAAAAAAATTCAGAAAAAAATAAATTTTTAAGTTGGCTCCTATACAACAAACGTGTTTTTTTTGCTCATTATTGCTCGATGTTGATACTGGCAATATGTAGACGTTGAAATATTCACAGAATATTTAATTATATATTAATTTCAAAAATAAATAATTAAATTGATATAAAATTTATATTTAAGGGGGGCTCCCATACAACAGAGATACTTTTTTTTGCCATTTTTATAGATAATGGTACGGAACCCTTAGTGCGCGAGGCCGAATCGCACTTGCCCGTTTTTTTTCTATAGTCATACAGATATTATAACAAATGACAATGTATTTGATGTTGCTGTCACTAGGAAGTCAGCTTTCACAGAACCGATATTGCTGCAACTTTGTTCACCTGTGCAACGTGCAATAATAAGCGTATTATTCATAATACTTTATCTTGTACCTCATGAACCGTGATAGTTAAACAGTTGAAATTTTCACAGATGATGTATTTCTGTTGCCACTATAACAAAAAATACTAAATTCAGAAGTAGCCTTTCCTGTGTTGTCCTCCTTTCGGCCATTGTTCATCATCATCATTCATCAATACAACAGCAAATAGTCCATTGCAAGACCTCTCCCAAGGATACTTATTCGTTCCATGGGAGTGTATTGCCATACTCACCATGCTTGGCAGGCGAGATGGCGAGCGCAGTTTCTTTGGCTTCTTGTGCGTCTGACGCTGCTGCCCATCGAAAGCAATTTTAAGCTGGAGAAGGATAGGAATTTGTTGGATTAAGGAAGGGAATAAAGGTATTGGGATACTACTAACACTGGTAAAGCAAGACGCAGCTCGGGCGGCCGGGTGCGCGTACCCAATGCCATTACTTCGACTACCGGATAGGCAGTTGAGGATGACACTTCTTACCTCCATTGTTGATCAGGCTAAAATCCGCATTAATTGTTGATCCACCTTTACCGGCCTCTTACTTAGGTAGTGTTGAGTTTAAAGCGAAGAGAATTCATATGTTGCAAATTTTGCTACATGTCATACATACATCGTCGCAGATCGTAAGCCGATCAAGGGATTGGGATAAAATCTGCAGAATCATGTTAATAGGCGATGCGGCTAGCAACCCATGACTCATTTGACAACTAATTTGATTCCGTTTTCCACCTAATGCCAAACAACATGCTAAACGTGGCCTTCAGGTCTTAAAACTTAGGCTCTGTCTACCCTGCAAGGGCAAAAGACGTGATACTAAAAACGTCAATTTAGTTTCAGTATCATGTATAGAACTTATAAACACAATATCTCTGAAAACCAAGTAACTTACGCCATGACCAACCCTTACAGATTTATTATTATTACTAGCTGTCCCGACGAACATTGTTTCGCTATAAGATAAACACTCTTTAAAACAATCTTATCTTTTAATTTGGACCAAATTACAGATAGTTATAAAGTTTGTTCAAAATCTAAAAAAATTGTAGTTTTGGAGTTTATCCCGAACATACATCGTGATACTAGATTGTTATATACAAGAATTTCTCGTATATGCTATACTTTATTTACTAAACCTCTGTAAACTTTATTATTATTATTTCGACCTCTTTTTTATGTTTTTCTTTTCCAATTTTTACCCATGACCAAGGCCAAGTGCAAATGAAAATAAATAGGAAATGTCTATTTCTGTATGAATTTTATTATTATTATTTGTATCTCTTTTTAAGTCATGGGACATGCCCCGGTCTGAATCCTCATTCGCTCAGGCTATGCCCTCGCCTTGGAGCTCGGTCTGCGGCTTCGCGGCCCCAGTGTTTGACAGTTCGGCCGGCGGCCTAAATGCAGCACCATCCGGGGGAGGGGGGGAGCGGGGGAGGGGGGTCGTTCTGAATCCTCAACGGCTCAGGCTATGCCCTCGCCTTGGAACTCGGTTTGCGGCCACGCGGCCCAAGTCTTTGGCAGTTCGGCCTGCGGCCTCAATGCATCACACTTGGGGGAGTGAGGGAGGGGGGGGGGGGGGTCGTGCTGAATCCTCAGCGGCTCGGGCTATGCCCTCGCCTTGGAGCTCGGTCTGCGGCCTCGCGGCCCAAGTGTTCGGCAGTTCCACCTGCGGTCTCATTGCAGCACACTTAGGGGAATGGGGGGAGGGGGGGGGGGTCGTGCTGAATCCTCAGCGGCTCGGGCTCCGCTCTGAGCTCGGCCTGCGGGCTCGCGGCCCAAGTCTTTGGCAGTTCGGCCTGCGGCCTTACTGCAGCAGACTTGGGGAGAGGGGGGAGGGGGGGGGGTCGTGCTGAATCCTCAACGGCTCGGGCTATGCCCTCACCTTGGAACTCGGTCTGCGGCCACTGGCCCAAGTCTTTGGCAGTTCGGCCTGCGGCCTCAATGCATCACACTTGGGGGAGTGTGGGGGGGGGGGGGGTCGTTCTGAATCCTCATCGGCTCAGGCTGTCCCCTCGCCTTGGAGCTCAGTCTGCGGCCTCGTGGCCCAAGTGTTCGACAGTTCGGCCGGCGGCCTAAATGCAGCACCATCGCGGGGGGGTAGAAGCGGGGGAGGGGGGTCGTTCTGAATCCTCATCGGCTCAGGCTATGCCCTCGCCTTGGAGCTCGGTCTGCGGCCTTGCGGCACAAGTGTCTGGCAGGTTGGCCTGCGGCCTCATTGCAGCACACTTGGGGGGGGCGGGGGGGTCGTGCTGAATCCTCAGTGGCTCGGACTCCGCTCTGAGCTCGGCCTGCGGGCTCGCGGCCCAAGTCTTTGGCAGTTCGGCCTGCGGCCTCAATGCATCACACTTGGGGGAGTGGGGGGAGGGGGGGGGGTCGTGCTGAATCCTCAACAGCTCAGGCTATGCCCTCGCCTTGGAGCTCGGTCTGCGGCCTCGCGGCCCAAGTGTTCGGCAGTTCGACCTGCGGTCTCATTGCAGCACACTTAGGGGATTGGGGGGAGCGGGGGAGGGGGGTCGTTCTGAATCCTCATCGGCTCAGGCTATGCCCTCGCCTTGGAGCTCGGTCTGCGTCCTTGCGGCACAAGTGTCTGGCAGGTTGGCCTGCGGCCTCATTGCAGCACACTTGGGGGGAGCGGGGGGGTCGTGCTGAATCCTCAGCGGCTCGGGCTCCGCTCTGAGCTCGGCCTGCGGGCTCGCGGCCCAAGTCTTTGGCAGTTCGGCCTGCGGCCTTACTGCAGCAGAGTTGGGAGAGTGGGGGGAGGGGGGGGGGAGTCGTGCTGAATCCTCAACGGCTCAGGCTATGCCCTCGCCTTGGAACTCGGTCTGCGGCCACGCGGCCCAAGTCTGTGGCAGTTCGGCCTGCGGCCTCAATGCATCACACTTGGGGGAGTGGGGGGAGGGGGGGGGGGGGTCGTGCTGAATCCTCAACAGCTCAGGCTATGCCCTCGCCTTGGAGCTCGGTCTGTGGCCTCGCGGCCCAAGTGTTCGGCAGTTCGACCTGCGGTCTCATTGCAGCACACTTAGGGGATTGGGGGGAGCGGGGGAGGGGGGTCTTTCTGAATCCTCATCGGCTCAGGCTATGCCCTCGCCTTGGAGCTCGGTCTGCGGCCTTGCGGCACAAGTGTAAGCCTCCATACAAATATAACATAATTTATTAGTAATGTACGCGAACGGAGTCGCGGGCACTGCTTGCATTCTATAATCCTAATAAATAGGTGAGTACAGAATAGATGACAGGTCGTTCTATCACAGCTGTTTAGCTAACAGTTGTGATGCGATCTAGAGCGAAGTGGCAACAGCGCACAATGGACTCAGCCAATCGTAGAGCAGGAAGCCTCTCATTGGCCCATTTGAATCAGATCAATAATTGACGGAGTGGAATTGTATAAAAAAGTTCAATTTTCTGCCGCCAGAGGGCTGGCAATTATTGATCTAATCTGAGATCGGATTGCTCACAATGTACGCAAAATCCAGCATTAGATCAATAAATGCTGTCCTGATCAACAATTGCCAACTGATCAACAATTAACTGATGCCACGAGACGGTCGATCAACAAATGTCGAGTGGAGATATCTATATATATATATATATATATATATATATATATGGGTGATTATACAAAAATTGGGTAACTCAATGTCATTAGGCAATAGAAAACTGTGTTATTATATTTGTATATATTTTTAATTTTATTATAGAACAATTAAATGCCTTCTATTTGGTCACTCAATTTCAGCAACTTATTTTAAATACAAGTTTGTACATTTTCACAATATAATCTCAAAACGTCAGTACTTTGGCATGTCACAATCCCAAAACCGCGCCATGAAGTGACTGTGTATTAAATATTATCATAAATTCAAGCAAAACTACTGTTTCACTACAATCTATGAAGTAGTTATAATTGCATATTACAACTTTTATGATAAAATATTCTTACCATTGTTGTGAAAATTAAAAAAAATCTTTGTCATCAGTTTTATTCGTCAGTCCGCTGTGTGTTGTTTGAATTTGAATTTCTCGCTAAATATTGTCGATTCAAATTAAAAACCGTGTTAAATTTCAACGTTGGCAGTGAAGTTAGTTGATAGCAGCGCCATTTTACGGCCACCATAAGTGTGCCAGGTGCTAGCGTTGTGTTTGTCATCTAAACACGTGCCAATCTAGTCAAAATTTCAGTCCTATGGGGAGTCATTATTTTCTTGTAAAGCTGTGTTATATTTTAATTTCTACATAGCTAGCTTTGATTGTTTAAAATGTAGCTTATTGCTATTCAAAAATATAAAAATTATCGTTGGGTCTAATGATAATCTTAAATTCTTGTCTTATTCGTCAGTCCGTTGGCGTCAGTCCTTTGTCTGATATAGCGCCAGAGGACTGACTTGTTTTTCCAGAGTACTGATATTTAGCATGTGTAATTATTTCTTTTTACTTATTTCATTTAAAAACATTACGCCGTCTTATAAAAAAAAAACAAAATATGTCTAAGGATAGAGAATATATATTAAAATACATAAGAAAGTTCGAAATGGCTCGCTTAGCTAGAATCAAAAGTGACCCTATTGAATTAGCCGAATACAAGGAAAAAAAGGCTGCACTACGTATAAAAAAAAAGGAAAAGGGCTAAGAATTTTTTTATAAAGAAATTACACCTTGAGAACAACGATTAACTAAAAAAAATGAAATATGATTCATCAAAGTATAGGCAAAGAAAAAACAACAATGAAAACGTACTACTAATGATTTTTTACGCCAGAATACTCCGTCACCTACAGAAGGTGAAGTGAGGCTTATTATTAACGAAGACCAAAGAGCAAAAGCTGCGAAAGAGAGAAGTGGAAGGCAGATAAAGTCCAAAAGTTAAACAATTTAAACAGATGAAAGAAATGATTTCAAAGCTGAGAACTATACTTAATACTCAGCGTCAAAAATACAAAAGAGTTAAAAAATATTTACAGAAAGATGTAAAATCCGTTAAAAAACTTTTAAAACCAGAGTTAATGAAAAAAGTAAAGAAAAATAAATATAAATGAATGAATATCTTTCATGAATGAAATGGAGAAAATCCTTTGCGGGAGATGTTATTAAAATTCAATTAGAAGATAATGAAGATAAAAATGGTCAGGGATTGTCAATTGCTTGTCCCGCGGTTACAGGTATGGCATCGGATACATATACCCGGCCTCCCGAGCTGCTACTGCTTTTTCCCCATTCATCAAAGTGAGTAGTATCCTAATTCCTTCATTTCCTTCCCTAATCCAACAAATTCCTAACCTTCCTCAGCTAAAAAATGCTTCCGATGGGCAGCAGGGTCGAAAGCACAAGAAGCCAAAGAGACTGCGCTCGGTAAACCGGCTGCCAAGCGTGGTGAGCATGGCATTATCCTCAGCACGCTTGGCAGTGAATAGAACGTAGTACATAGAACGAGGAATCCTTGGGAGAGGTCTTTGTCCAGCAGTGAACTTCTTACGGCTGGTGTGACGATGATGATGAAGAAAAAACAATCAAATAAGTTTTATCTGGAAATGTAGTTGACAAATACAAATTATGGAGTATTCAAAATATAGCAGTGACTTAAAATATTTCAGTTTGGAATAGTTCAAGTCCTTTTTTTTTATAAATTTCTATTATATAGCTATCTTAAGAGCAAAAAACTTATATTTTTGTTTAAATTATTTGTTGGTTACTTAGATAATGTATAATGTCAAAAAGAGGACAGTTAAACTATCTTTAATAATGAATGAATTGATTAAAATAATAGCAAAAATGTGAATAGGCTGTTTTTAAGGTGGAGATTGTTTTTTTTTTATAGTATTACATATTAATACTTTTTAAACTGTAACTAAAGTGAGTTAAAACTTAAAATATGCGCCATTATTAGATTATAAGAGATTTTTTCTAAATATTAATAAATTACATAGAAATATGTTGTGAAATTGTGTTTTTTGTCAGTACTTTGTCACTCTCGTCAGTCCCCTGGCAGTCAATATAAGAAAAATCGAAATATCTCAGAATTTACTGGAAAAAGTAACTGGCCCAATCACGAACAATATATTCATTTTATTAGCTATCTTATATACCCAAATTTGTAGAAATATTATTAAAAAAATATCGTAAACAAAATATCCGTAAAAGTTACCCAACTTTTGTATATTCACCCATATATACACGACAATATTGTTGAACTGTTCGCTGACACTGGACTGGAGGAGGCTGGACCACTGGTTTACAGTATTACAATACTTCTGGCAATATAAAGATCACTAGTTCCATCTACATTTGTATTTGAAAGTATCTTCTACGAGATGTTTGGATAACCATCAAAATATCAACGCGTAAAAATGCTTTACCATGCAAATATCTTCGGCCGGTGGCCTGGCAATTTTATAAAAATACGATTTTTCTTTATTTCCCAGCATTGATTCCGTGGAGAAAATTGTTCATTTGACGAACTGATTTCATAGCTTGAGGGACAATATTGTTTACCTTAACATCCTTTACATCTACTATAACCATAAAAACCAGCTATGCCAAAATGACGTAGGGCATTCAGGCTTGGGATATCAATCAATCAGGCGTGACATGCGGTGGGAATTTAATCAATAAGCTGACTTCAATCACCTGCAATTCATCGTCTATATCAAAGCTCGGTTGTATGTCATCGGTATAGTTCAATCAGATGCAAAAAACATTAAATATTATTATTTTATTTGTATAGAAAAATCCATACTTTTGTTTAGTTTTTACTAACACAAGCTGATGCATACATTTATTAAAACGTACATTACAAAACACTTGGGCACGTCACTAGGTCAACGTATGTAAACTCTTATTCGAATCAATATTTGCGTAATAGTTAAAATATAATTTATTATTGGACTAATAATTTGTGATCCTTCGCTCTCTTTATATCGTCCATGCAGAAACTTTAATAAAATTGAGACTAGAGAAACGGAGCAAGAAATATGCAAGAAATTTCCACTTACAAAATGGCTGACGTTCGACGCTGTGACGTGGATAACAGATAGATGATATCGGGGTTCAGAGGACGCGTTATAGTTCTCTGCTCTATGACGAGATAGGAATTCGCGCTTCACTATTCAACATTGCGTCTTCTTTTTGAGTTTAAAAATAAATATATGGGTCAATATCACAAACAGCGTTTTTAACGCGCTGAGAATTGTGGTGATAAGTGCATTATAATTTATGATTATTTTTTCTAGTATATTATAGCTAGCAATACAGTTGGCTTAACTTTTATATTTTTGTAAAAGTTAATAGTTTTTGCCAAAAAATAAAAATTCACCCCTTTTCAGTCTCCGGTGGCTTGTCCCAAATCGACTTTGCGTCGAACACACATTCACTATGACTGTGTTTTACGTTTGTTTTTAAAAACAGTTGACTCGTTTAATTATTACATAGTCAGAGCCTTATATAATGGACACACTAATTTATTTTGTCGTTTATAATACACAGGACACACGTTCAAAATTTGTCCAGCCGAAACTGTAAGATTGGGTGGCACATTTTCAACAAGTCGTGTCTTCTCGTGTATTAGTTCGGGAGATGTCATGTTGCCATTCCCCGCTCCCCACAGTCATGCGCTATCGCTTGCAGGTATCGAAGGTATGACTGTGCGCAGCATTTTCCCGCCAAAACGTAAATAAACCCTTTGGTGGCGTTTTATTTCGATAATTGTAAGATTGGGTGGCTCAATTTATACGTTTACCTTTAAGTCCACTTGTCGAAAATAAACAACGTTAGAAACATTTTTGGTTTGTATTCCATTACATATTATTATATTGGCTGTAAATTAACTTATCTATTAATGGCAATTTTTTTTTTATGTTTATTAAGATTTGGTGGTGCGGTTTTGGTGGCTTAGGTGGCGCAATACGTGCCACCAAATCTTAACGGATGCCACCAAATCTGAAAATTACAGGAAATCTATTACTTTTTTATTAATATATGTGTGAATTTATTACATGGACGTGATACACAGGGTGAATGTTGCTTGGCAGAGATGGAGGGCGCTCACGGGTGTTCTCTGTGACCGCCGTATGCCGATAAAGATCAAAGGAAAGGTCTATAAAACAGATGTGAGACCTGCTATGGTGTACGGCGCCGAATGCTGGACGATCAAAAAAGTGCATGAACAAAAACTCCATGTCAATGAGATGAAAATGTTAAGATGGGCTGCTGGTGTAACGAAACTAGATAAAGTACGCAACGAACATATTAGAGGAAGTTACAAGATCGCCCCCATCGCTGACAAGGTCAAGGAGTACCGCATGAGATGGTACGGACATGTAATGAGACGCGATGAAGACCATGTTGTGAAGAAAGCCCTCGCACTACCAGATACCAGGAGGAGCAGAGGTCCCCCGTTTGCTACGTGGTGGTCCACCATATCAAAGGATTTGAAACAAGCCCAGTTGAACGTAGAGACAACCCAGGATCGAACGACCTGGCGCATGAAAACGAGGAGGGCCGACCCCAAATAATGGGAAGAGGCACGGAAAGAAGAAGAAGAATATGTGAATTTATATAATTCAGTTTATAATTGTATATATCTGACCAAAGCAATGCGGCTAGCAAACCATTTTTTCCTGTTCCAACTAAACTACTACGATTTTTGCAAATGAGACCTTTAGGTGATATGACCCAGATATTGTCTACCCCGTAAGGTATAAATACGTGATTATAATGTATGTAAGTTTGCTATGCATGTATATTGTGCAGAGAGTAAATATATACGTGTAAAATTATAGTAGTAATCAATTTATGTAAGTATTTTACTATTTTAGTATGGCAAAAGAAAAACAAACCAGAGAAGAAAGATTAGAAAAGAAGAGACTAGTTAGGAAGAAAAAGGAAAGCCAGAACAAAAAGTGACACTGTTAAAGCGGAAAATCTAAGGAGGATTGAGAGGGAAAGATATCATAGAAAAAAGAGAATAATTAATTAGCTATTTAAAATGACTCGTCGGGAAAAAAATATAGCTAAAAAATAAAATAATAGTTAACTAAAATAATACTCCCTGTATTATTAATACCAAAAAACCAAAAAGATGTTAAATATTAATTCTTAAAAAAGTTATTGCTCAGATTTCGAAAACATTTGCTCTTCTACGTTGTCGCAATTTCAAAGATCTTAGACTCAAGAAGAGAAAGTAATTATTGAGAAGATACTGTAGGAGGACGATTCAATCATTTTTTTAAATTTATTTGATTTAATTATTATTAGATTTAAGTTTTAATTTAAACTAGCTTTCCCCCGCAGCTCCGCTCGCGTCAATGTCGATCCCTTTGTCCCGGGATAAAATGTATTCTATGTCCTTCTTCGTACCCCAGATAACGTGTATGCAAAATTTCATGTTGATCGGTTCAGCAGTTACAACGTGAAAGCGTAACAAACAAACAAAGTCACTTTCGCATTTATAATATTAGTTAGGATAGGATACTTATTCAGTGATCTCATTTTTATTAAAAGCTTGCTTAAGTTAATTAACTTAAACAAGCTTTTAATAAAAATTTAAGCTTGCTTAAGTTAATTAACTTAAGCAAGCTTTAAATAAAAAGTATCCTAGCTAACAGTGCCTACAAAGCTATTACTATCTAAGTACTAGATAATATCTAGATATTGACATGTTACTAATTTATTTTAGAGAGTTTAAATGTTAAATATTTAATAGAATTCTTAAACTTTTACTGAAAAATGTGAAATTTCTTTGTTTTATGCTTACAATTTAGAAGAAAGATAAGGAACGACTTGATTTTTTAATTGATTTTAATACTACATTTAAGTTTTTATGTTAAGCACTTATTTTGTGATCTCATTGCTATTGAAAGCTTACGGAAGTTTATTAATTTAAAATTATACACTAATTATGCATGTTATTATTTTAAAAGATACAGTTAACGTTTGTTAGATTTTATGACAATATAAAATATTGGAGTGAAATGTTATTTAAATCTGAGTTTAATACATTTTAATTAATTATATAAATGATCTAATAATGACATACATTTTATTTTTGGACTTCGGAAGTATTACAACATTTCCTTATTTCACTCTCAGTTATTCTGGCTCCCTATTCACATGCGCCGAAACGTCAGAATCATTTCTATGCTTTAATCTACCCTCAATGATCCTAATTCTCCTTCTTATTTAAAATCCAAATTTAATTTCCTAAATTCTACACACACTTGCTCCCTTCGCTCCTCTAATAGTTTAGTGTTAGCGACTTCTCTTTATCGTACTGACTTCATGGATAAATCTTTTTAAGTCCAAGCCACACAGATTTTGAACATTCCAGAGCCGAAGGTCTTGAATGCTCTCCCTAATTCAGTTAGAAGAGCCCCAAATCATAATGCTTTAGGAGGTTACTACTCATCAAAAATTATCAACTTAACAGTCATCCCCATGTATATAAATTTATATATGTAGGTATAATTTTATATTTATATGTGTAGGCACATTTATTTACATATATTTATTCTGTATTTGTATTCGCAACTCGTATATTGTTTATTATTAACTGATTAGCCAGAGGACTTGGCCTACACTCTCCACGCTGGCCAGACGGGTTGGAGAGGTCTCTTAGATGTTTATAAGCTTTGTTTAGCTTGTATTTCCTAAGTCGCCTTCTACGACATCCACGGGAAGACTTGGAGTGGTCCTATTCTACTCTGCCGGATACCACACGGCTACTATTTAATTATTAATAAATTATTTTAAATAATGCAATAATTCACGCCCTAACTTAATTGCTCTGGTTGATGCTGTGATTAGCAGAGAATGCTTAATGGTATTAAGTACAGCATTTGTACTCTTTTATTTAAATTGTGCAATAAAGTATAAATAATTCATTGTAACGTAATTTCTTGTTATAACGTTACAATTAATGTTTTTTCTTTATTTTTTTATTCTGCATCTAATGTGTAAGAGTAATCCAACAGATCTTCAATTTCGAGTTAAAATAGACGTTCTTTTTTTTTCTAATAAATAAAATTATATTTAAACATTATTCAAAAGATATTGTGGTCTTTTTTTCATAATATTACCTAAATCCCTAGGTTATTTCAGTGTTGTAGGGCAAAATTCAGGTTTGGTGGGTTGGTTCCAGATTAGGTGGGAAGATTTCAGTTTTGGTGGCGTTCGAAAACTTTGGAGTTCAATATTTCAATAAATACTATCTCAATTTTAGGCGAATCAAAAAAATATGCATAATTAAGGCATTATTAATAATAAAATTACTTTAAATCTTAAGAAAACAAGAAAAAAATTTTCGCCACCAAAATTTGTTGTTTTGATATTGGCCCATATATGGACAAATCACACACATTGAGGCTAGCTCAATGTATCAAAGTAAGTTCGAGACTTGTGTTATGGGATACTAACTCAACGTATGGGATACATAACATCCAAGACCCAGGTCAATCTGAAAAAGATCATTTTCCATCTTGACCTGACCGGGGATCGAACCCGGGCACTCTCGTGTCGCAGGCTGGCGTGTTAACCTTTGCGCCACAGAGCTCGCCAGTTTGTGGACTTTATATACATACATATATTTTTATATTCAAGAAATGTCGACTTTGATTTTCCAGATAGAAAAATAATCATTTTGACGAGCTGAGTCACACCAGGAATCCTTACTAATATTATAAATGCGAAAGTGAGTTTGTTTGTTTGTTTATTTGTTTTTTGTTTGTTTGTTACGCTTTCACGCCGTAACTACTAAACCGATCATCATGAAATTTTGCATACAAGTTCTCTGGAGTACGGAGAAGGACATAGGCTACCTTTTATCCCGGGAAAAAGTACTATTATTAAATTTATTAAATATATTTTTATATTAAATTTACTATTCCCGAGGTATCGACATTGACGCGGGCGTCGCCGCGGGCGAAAGCTAGTATGTGATAATTTTTGTGTGTGATAATTTTCACACTGTTTAAGTGCGACTGCTCAGAGATTCATCAATCCATCAACCGCATAAACAGTCTACGTGGGATGAAAATCAGCTATACATAAGCAGTACATTCAAAACCAGTGCGTCTGTGTGCCTTCTCTTTGAAACATTTTCAATATAAAAATATTAAAAAATATAGTAGATAACAATACAATTGTATTGATATAAGAAATAGGCTAAATAAGTATACAATGTGATTTTGAACACCCTAGCTATATTGCAGTCTGGGAATCAGAATCCCTTATGGAATACAGAATTGTTATGGTAAAAAACGAAAAAATAAATTTAACCTTTCATAGAAATTCGTCCAGCTGATCGGCGACTTTGTATGGGAAACCTAATTTTCTTTATCGTTTTTCACCTTTTTTTTCTTGCAATTCTGTGTTCTATTAGGGATTCTGATTCCCAGATTTCAATATAGCTAGGGAGTTCAAAATCACGTTGTATATACATGGTGAAATTTTTATCGTTTTGGACCTTAAGGGGGTGACTCAGACCATCAAAATGAAAAACTTTTCCTATGGGAACAATGCTGGAAACTCAAAAAAAATTCAACATTCCCATACAAACTGGCCGGACTCTTTTGTATGGAAATGACGAAATTTTTTTTGAGTTCCAAGCATTGGTTCCATAGGAAAAGTTGTTTATATCGACGGGCTGAATCATCCCTTTAAGGGTCCAGAACTATAAAAATTTCACCACGTGTATATACTTATTTAGCCTATTTCTTATGACAGTACAATTGGATTGATCACTACCGTGTATATATACCTAACAAATATGAATAAATACAATAAAATAAATGAATATAATAAATATAACCTAATAAATAGTTGGTTAGGTCATATTAACGCGTACATACAATTGTCTATCTATTTATAAGTAGCTATACGTACATTCTAGCTTTTTATTACGTTCCAGATGAACATGAAAGAGTTTGTCTTTGTCTTATAAAAACGTTCCGTTCATTCCAAAATCCTTTCATCGTACATACATACACATTGTCAAGTTATATTGTTGATTGTAAGGTCTTAATATGTGTACAGACAATCTATCTATTTATAACAACCATCAAGGCAAAGTGCTCTCGAAATTCACTTATAACTCACAACAGGTGGGTCTCAAGATTCCTATCAGTGCCATCAGCCATGGAACTTTGACAAGTGATGTAGATACCATGCATTGGACGAAGTTTCTTCAAGTGTTCTTCGTTGGAAATTTTCCCTTGGCAGAAATTGTGATTGAGTTTCGAAATGGAAGGTAAATTTTGACTTGTATTTGTACAAAGGCAGAGAGAAGTTATATTTGACTCATTAACATTAAATTTCAGATGTTCTTAAGTCCGTTTTAATGTGTACTCGTGGCGCTGTGGATGTACCATACCACCGGCCATAATACTGGTGGTATGGTGGGACTAAAACTATATACTCTATAGACTAGTTTCAACTCAACTCAGTCATCATCATTTCGAGTAGGTGTCACGCTCAATCGACCATGCACACCCTGGTGTCAGAGTTCTTCGGAACCGCCTCTCGGCCTCTGACGTGGTTCCTTTAACGACTATCAGATGGCACCCGGGACCACCGGCTTCACGTGCCTTCCGAAGCACGGAATCATCTTTATTATCAGACAATCAGGTGATTCAAGCCTGCAATGTCCTAACCAAACTGGAAACAACTAAACAAAGTATGCTTCCGGTGGGAATCGAACCCACGACCCCCGGGTCAACAGGCAAACGCCTTAACCACTGGACCACGGAGGCTGTTCACTCAACTCAACTCAGTGGAAACTAGTCTATTTTTAATCATAAATATAACGAGTTTATTAGAAATGATGGCTCCGTACGATGAAAGAAACTTTATTTAATTAAACCCCCCATAATAATAATATTTCATATAAGTTTTCCTGTTCTCTATAAAAAAAACTTATATCTGTTAGCTTTTTAAAATTTTTAGATTTTAGATTTATATCTATAAATATTGAAAAGCTCTATCTATAATTTGAAATTTGTTATGATAAAGAAGTAAAGTAAAAAAAATAAAATGACGAGTGGTACTATCGCTTATCTAAATCCCCCTTAACTTGTAATTTTTACATTGTTTTCAGCGCTATGGCCGTGAAATTTTAGGCTACACCTAATTGGATGACATGGATGAGCTGGCATACAGCTATTTCGGCATCCGGCGGAGGCTTTTGATTAAAATTTAACCTTGAACCTACTAACTTAATTGACTTTTATGAAAAATAAAAACATCTTCGTTATTAAGTAACAGTGTTTATTGTTAATTTAATTGTTTCGTCGTAATCGTCACGATGAAGCAAAATTCCAGAAATATAGCAAGAATTTTTAAAAAAAGTATTTTCACAATTCTTATGAGCAAATTATAACTGCAAAATGTTGTGATTGTTAAAATCAACCAATTCGGATGTTTCTTTGTTTTTTTGTATGTAATCACTAATCAGTACCTAATCAATCGTTTATATACATACAAGAATGTACACGTCCAAACTTTATCTTAAAAAGTAAAATTTGTATTACATTTACATCAGTGATGAAAGCCAGTGCCAACGGCTTAACGTACCTACCACAGCATGGAGCAGCTCGAGATATTTTATGCCAGTTGCGGTCAACTATCCAAGACCGCGCCAAATTTTTCACTTCAGTCAATCACTAATTCGTATTTTGTTTCACAGTCACCGCCCAGTACGTAAGTACAGTACAGTAAATTCCTGCACTTGAGAGAAAGAAGAAGTAATTCTCGGTAAAAACAATCCGACCTCTTCATAACTTTCTCAAAAATTCCGAGCACGACACAACACTAGTGACACCTATAGTCTTTTTCTCAAATATCAGAGATAAAGTACAATAATAAAAGATCATCCATGTAATGTATGCAAACCCTAGCTATCTTAAAGAGCAGTTTTCCAAGTGATGGAGTGTGAAAATCCTTGACAATTTTTCTCTTCACTTGATGAAATGCACAGCGTATTCATAAAGGTTTGGTCTTACCGAGCTTTAAGCGAGTTGGGCATTTTTTGAGATGAGAAAAAAAACATTGAACTCGCGACACTACAGTTCCCGTAACCGACACCTCAGCTGTATAAAATGAGGTTTGTAACGTTGCATCCAACCTCATTTCTCTCATCCTGTCCATTTTTCATTCCTTATTTTAATTCAAATTTCATTATTCATTCAAATTTCATTCCATTCCATTTTTAGATTACCTTCTTTCTCTCTCATCACTCATTCTTCAGTCTGCTACCACCTTTCATTCTACTACCATCTCTTGGAGCATAACAGTCTCTGTTATTAATTATTTAAGTCAACATCTACATAGTTGAAGTTGTAATAAAGTTATTCTCTGTGTGTTCTGTGTGTCGAGTCTTGTGTTCTCCCTAACTTCCTTATATGTGGGAACTCGGCTAGAGCGTCGGGACGGTCGAGCCCACAGGTTAATTTAAATTAAGCGCAAATATTTTAAAAGCTGACTCCCATAACCTAGAAAAATGCTTTAAAAGCAAAATAAAAAAAATCGGCACGCTATTCTCTATATAAAAAAAACACCCTGTGTACAATAAACACTTTCTTGGCTAAAAACTGTTTACTATTATCTACAATGAATACTAGGCCACTGACCTCACCAATCAAAACAGCTGATTCATCGATTTTAATAAATAAAATAATTATTTTGTATGAAAAAATTAAAATCAAAAATCTAGCGGGTCAATTTCTTAAAATTTGCTACTAAAGCATTTCTTTGACCTATGGGACCCAGCCCTTAAAATATATGCGCTTAATTTAAATGGACATTGTTTAAAGTAACCGAATGTTCAAGTTTTAACTTAGGTCGGCTCTTCCGGAGTGGTACTGTTATTTTGTTATTATCATACAGTCCACAAATTCTCTCATCGAACAAAATCAATAAATCTTAATTAATATTATAAATGCGAAAGTGAGTTTGTTTGTTTGTTTGTTTGTTTATTAGTTTATTTGTTTGTTACGCTTTCACGTCGTAACTACTGAACCGATCATCATTAAAATTTCCTTCTCCGTACCCCAGATAACGTGTATACACAACACGTTATCTGGGGTACGGAGAAGGACATAACATTTTATCCCGGGAAAAAGTACTGTTCCCGAGGGATCGACATTGACGCGGGCGGAGCCACGGGCGAAAGCTTGTATCTTATAATGCTTCTTAACGCTTATGGAACCACTAAGTGTCATTTATCCAACAGCCCCACAGCGAGAAGATGTCGAGAGAAAACTAACTAATGACACTAAAACAGCAAGTTTTATTTAAGAAATATAATAAAGATGGCCTGGCCCTGCTGGTGCGTAAAAATCCTTGACAATTTATCTCTTCACTTGATGAAATGCACAACGTATTCATAAAGGTTTGGTCTCACTGAGAGTGAGTGAATTAGTGTAATTTTTTTGCTTCCTTAGGAGCGTTGGACACTTATTGAGATGAGAAAAAAAAAATAACTCGCTACACTACCATTACCGTAACCGACACCTCTATATATAAGTAACCGAATGTTTACAGTCCACAAATTCTCTCATTGAACAAAACCAATAAATATCTATACATATAATAAAACAGTAAAATTATTTTGTCTGTACATTTCGAATTTTTGACTGAAATGGATAGAGGGACACTTAAAAAGAAAAAAGCAAAAAAAAATTTTTGGAATTTCTTGTCTGTCTGTCTGTCTGTCTGTCTGTCTGTATGTATGTCTGTCTGTATGTATGATCACGATTATCTCCGAAAATACTGAACCGATTTACTTCAAACTTTCACCAATTGGTTTGTTTTAACTCAGTTTAACATTTAAAGTTTGTTTCATCAAAATCGGTTCATTAAAAAAAAAAGTTATCGTCATTTGAATGAACTCAAGGCATGAGTTTGCCTGCAAACATATAGCAAAAATAAAATAAAATAATAAGTGACATAAGAAAATTAAAATCCAAAGTCAATTCATCATCATTATACGACAGTATTATACCTATCCATACTATCCATAGTAATCCATACTAAAAAAAAGGAGAAGCTGACTGACTGACTGACATATCAACGCAGGGCCTAAACTATAAGGGTTAGGAACTTGAAATTTTGCACAGGGGTTCCTTTTATAACGTAGGGGAGCACTAAGAAAGGATTTTTGGAAATTCATCTCCTTAGGGGGATAAACGGGTTGCAAATTTAGTATGAAACGTTGTTGTTTTTGAAGTTATTCGAATGAAATTTAGCATGAAGGTTCTTTACTTAAAGGTATGAAACACGAGTATAATATTTTACTCAAAAATCATCCCTTAAGGGGGTAAAATAGGGGTGCAAAGTAAGCATGAAACTTTGCCATTTTTGAAGTTAGTCGAATGAAATTCAGCATGAAGGTTCTTTACTAAAAGACATGAAACACGAGTAAAATATTTTTCTCAAAAATCATCCCTTAAGGGGATATATTGGGGATGCAAAGTTAGTATGAAACTTTCCGTTTTTGAAGTTATTCAATTGAAATTCAATATTAAGGTAATTGAAAGTCATAAACTAATGTATTCCTGTTATTCTACTGTTCCTGAGAAATCGACACTTACGCGGGCGGAGCCGCGGGCCAAAGGCAAACCTGACTTATATATCAACGCACAGCCGAAACTACTGTGCGCAGAAACTTGAAATTTGGCACAGGGATTCTTTTATGATGTAAATGAGCACTAAGAAAGGATTTTTAGAAAATCAAAGGGGTTGAGGTTTTATGGAATTTTCTCATTTCTGGACTTAGAAGTTTGAAAGTAGGTACGCAAGTTCTCAATTAAAATTAAAAAAAATCTGTTTAGGTGAACCAGACAACATTCTCCCTTGAAGGGGTAAAGTTTGTATGGAATTTTTCCATTTCTAGACTTAGAGGTATGAAAATAAGTATATACGTTCTAGGTTACAATTAAAAAAGATCTGTGTAGGTGAAATGTACAAAATTTCTCCCTTAAGGGATAAAGGGGGGGGGGGGGATTGTATGGAAATTTTCTCATTTCTGGACATAGAAGTATAAAAATAAGTATATATGTTTACATTACACTTAAAAAGATCTGTGTAGTTAAAATGGTCGAAATTTCCTTGAAGGGGTAGAATAGGTGGGGTAAAGTTTGTATGGTTTTTTTTTTTACTTAGAAATATGACAATACGAAGTTCTCCATTACAATAAAAAAATATCTGTGTAGGTGAAATGGGCAAAATCCCCTCCTTAAGGGCTAAAGATCTATGCAGGTGAAATGTATTAAATTCCCCCTTAAGGGAAAAAGCAAAGGGGCAGGGGTTAGTATGGAATTTTTATCATTACTACTGTTCCCAAGGGAACGACATTAACGCGGGCGGAGCCGCGGGCAACAGCTAGTCTTATAATATTCGTGGTAGAGCCACGCTACCGGCAAAATAAATTGCTAGTAGCATGAATGGGGAAGTACCATACTCTCACACAAAATCAACGTCTGAGTAGAAGCTTTACCGCTTCTATGCTTCGTTCGGTGAGTGAGAGATCCGGAGGCCCATCCTTCCCCTTCCCCTCCCCATTTCCTTTCCCCAACTCCTTGAAAGGCCGACAACGCACCTGTCACACGGTGTTGCAGTTGTCTATGGGTAGCAGTGATCACTTACCATCAGGTGACCCGCTTGCTCGTTTGCCGCCCAATATCATCATAAAAATGCTTCTAAACGCTTATGAAACCGCTTCGCAGTAGCGTGTCATTAAGTGTACGTTGCGAGAAGATGTCGAGAGAAAATGAGTTATAACTAACCAGTGACACTAAAACTGCAAGTTTTATTTATAAAGATGGCCTGGCCCTATTGGTGCGAGTGGTTAATTGTTAACAACGTCTAGTGCCGTATTGTTACAGTCTTGTTTTTAATGTATAACAGTGTTTTTTTAATACAGTCGTTAAAATGTTGCTGATAAATTTTGCTACAAAAACACTGGCAGGTAGTCTTAAACCGACTTCAAAAAACGGATTTTCCCAATTCGGTTGTATGTTGTTTTTTAATGTTTGTTGCCTCATAACTCCGTCATATTTTCAGATTCAAGATCAAAAAAATATATCATTTACACCAACAACACCTATTATATAATATTCATTGCGCTATAAATATTAATATATTTACATAAATATACTATTCTATATAGCTTATATATTACTTAATATATAATTTTGATATACATTCTAATAATAATCATAAACATACAGAAATAAAATAAAATAAATATATACAACGTGATTTTGAACCCCCTATATTGGAATCTCGGAATCAGAATCCCCAATAGAATACAGAACTGCAAGAAAAAAGGTAAAAGTCGAAAAAAAAAATTAGGCTTCCCATACAAAGTCGTCGATCAGCTGGACGTATTTCTAAGGAAGGTCAAATATTTTTTTTCGTTTTTTACCTTTTTTTCTTGCAAATCTGTATTCCATTAGGGATTCTGATTCCCAGATTCCAATATAGCTAGGGGGTTCAAAATCACGCTGTATACTAGAACTCCATCATATATGAACCGATTTGAAAGACTTCTTTGTTATTTGACAGGGTTTGCTTACCAATTGGTCCCATTTAAATACCCTTAAAATTGGTTCCGTAATTTTTATAATATGACATTTGGTGTTGTAGTAGTTTTTGTTTTAATTAAATTGTCTAAGGAATACATTGACATTATTTATAATTGTCTACGAGACAATTCGCTACAAGTAACAAGTTGCATATAACAATATGTTTGCCAAGCAAGTAACCAGCTTCTAAAAGTTTTATCGCCATCAGTGGGGCTCTACCCTTCATCTGTCCTTAATAATCTAATGGAGAACACGCCTCGCCGGTCATTTCGACGTGACACGCCGGAAACGTTATACTGCTGCAAGCCGGGAAAAGGCCACTCTGCCCTTGATCATTGTTTACTTGTCTTCTATTATTTTCTTATATGGTCAGGGATGTCATCCTCAACTGCCTGTCCGGTAGTTGCAGGAATGTCATCAGATAAGCGTGCCCGGCCTCCCGAGCTACTACTTGATTTTTCAGGGTTCCGCACCCAAAGGGTCAAAACGGCACTCTATTAATATCGCTTCGCTGTCCGTCTGTCACCATGCTGTTTCTCATGAACAGTCATAGTTAGACAGTTGAAATTTTCACAGATAATGTATTACTGTTGCCGCTCTAACAACAAATACAAAAAAGTAGAATAAAATAAATATTTAAGGGGGCTCCAATACAATAAACGTGATTTTTTTGCTTGTTTTTGGTCGATATTAATAACGGCAACATGTAGACTCTAGAAATATTCACAGAATATTAAGTTATAAATTCACTTCAAAATTAAATAATTTATTAAAATAAAATTAATATTATAGTGGGGCTCCTATACAACAGACATGATTTTCTTACCGTTTTTATAGATAACGGTACGGAACCCTTCGTGCGCAAGTCCAACTCGCACTTGGCTGGTTTTTCACATTCGTCCGAATGAGTAGTGTCGCAATACTTTCATTTCCTTAAATCCAACACATTTCTATCCTTCCTCAGTTTCAATATGCTTCTGATGTGTCCATCAGCAGTGTAAGCACAAGAAGCCAAAGAAACTGCGCTCGCCAATCCGCCAGCCAAGATTGGAATAACCTTACATGACTCATATTGGTCTATAAACTTACTCAGTCATCATTTCGTGTAGGTGACACGGTCAATCGACCATGCACACCCTGGTGTCAGAGTTCTTCGGAACCGCCTCTCGGCCTTTGACGTGGTTCCTTTAACGACTACCAGATGGCAGCCGGGACCAACAGCTAACGTGCCTTCCGAAGCACGGAATCATCTTTATTATCAGACAATCAGGTGATTCAATGGCAATGTCCTAACCAAACTGGAAACAACTAAACAAAGTATGCTTCCCGTGGGAATCAAACCCACGACCGGGTCTACAGGCAAACGCCTTAACCACTAGACCACGGAGGCAGTTCACTTACACGAACTTACTCGGTTAAGGATTAAAAGCGAAAATAGACTTCTATCCCTTGTGTATATAAATAATGTGAATTATACGCGTACATTTGCAAAAAAAAACCATAAATCTTTAGCCCCTAAATCTATTTCTCATATGGGCTTACTTAATCTATTCCAGTCAAAGCTTTGTGGGCTTACATACAAATTTTAGTTCTGCGAGAAAAACATCAAAGTAAAAGTGTGCATGACATGTGTTTAAGGCATGTCACGCGCTTATAAGAAACGCGTGACATGTGCCTCGAGGTGAAGTCTTTAGAAAGTTACTTAAAAATGCCGCTCTATTGTTTTTTGTTCTTTGTATACATGGAATGACATAATATTAAGTTAGTGTTATAAGGATGATACTATAAATGTTCAAATTATTACTTGTACTCGTATATAGAAACAATATTCCAAATGCGCTTGTTTTTTAAATATGCTTTTATCTGCTTTTTGTTATCCAGTGAACAAATGTATTTTTTTTAAACATTTGTGCTTCTATTCAAGAATTTCTGCTTTGTGACAACATCCAACTAACATCTGGGAAATACTAATACTGGTTGTACGCAAGTGTTCTAACCATGTTTTCTTCATTAGAAGCATCAAAAGTCGCTGTAAATTACCCTAAATGTGTCTTCCGAACTTATATGTATCTTTAACTATTTCTGAACTTTTAATCTTTCTCCGCCTTTGTAGTAAATCATAAAAATGTTACTTCTGCGAGAAAAACACACATTAAAGTAAAAGTGTGTATGACATTATGTTCAAAGCATGTCACGCGCTTGAAAGAAACGCGTGACATGTGCCTTGAGGTGAAGTCTTAAGAAAGTTACTTAAAAATGCCGCTGTATTGTTTTTTGTTCTTTGTATACATGGAATGACATAATATTAAGTTAGTGTTACAAGGATCATAGTATAAATTTTAAAATGATTAGTACTCGTATTTAGAAACAATATTCCAACTGCTCTTGTTTTTAAAATATGCTTTTATCTCCTTTTTGTTATCTAGTGAACAAATGTATTTTTTTTTAAACATTTGTGCTTCTATTCAAGAATTACTGCTTTGTGACAACATCCAACTAACATTGGGGAAAAAACGAATACTGGTGCACGATTAAAATCTTGTACGCAAGTGTTCTCACCATGTTTTCTTCATTACAAGCATCAAAAGTCGTTGAAAATTACCCTAAATGTATCTTCCGGACAATAACCTATTTTTTTTATTATTATTTTATTATTATCTTTAACAATTTCTGACCTTTTTATTTTTCTCTGCCTTTGTAGTAAGCCATAAAAATGTTACTTCTGCGAGAAAAACACACATTAAAGTAAAAGCGTGCATGACATTATGTTCAAAGCATGTCACGCGCTTTAAAGAAACGCGTGACACATGTGCCTTGAGGTGAAATCTTTAGAAAGTTACTTGAAAATGCCGCTGTATTGTTTTTTGTTCTTTGTCTTACATGTATACATGGAATGACATAATATTATAGTTATTGTTACAAAGATAGGATAATGTATATGTGCAAATTGTTACGTGTAGTCGTATATCAGATAGAAAGAATATTCCAAATACTCTTATTTTAAAAAGTAAACAAATGTCTTATTTTTTTAGCACAAAGATTCTATTCAAAAACTAGTGCCTTGTGACAACATCCAACTACCATCGGGGAAATACTTATACTGGTGCACAATTAACAACTTGTACGCAAGTGTTCTATACCATGTTTTCTTCATTAGAAGCTTCGATCAAATATAATGGTAGATACACGATTCGCGCTCGAAAAGTGGCACCGGCAAAACAGCGCACGAGTTTCGGAGCTGTTTTGTCTATAGTTTCAATAAACCACGCTAGCACTCACATGTCTCGCGATGACGAAGATTCAGTTAAAAGATGTAGAAACTACGCATCAAATGTGAAAAAAAAAATGGAGTTATACTTTCTGTATGTACCGTTTTTGTCTTTTTTTGTATGTATGCATGATGTTTAGACGCGGAGACATTATTAAGGCTTCATTTTGTATGAGACTGTGTATCTACCATTATATTTGATCGAAGATTAAAAGCATCAAAAGTTGCTGAAAATTACCCTGCTATCTTTAACTATTTCTAACATTTTAATCTTTCTTCACCTTTGTAGTAAGCCATAAAAATTGTTACTTCTGCAAGAAAAACACACAACAAATTAAAAGTGTGCATGACATTATGTATAAAATATGTCACGCGGTTGAAAGAAACGCGTGACAAGTGCTCGAGGTAAAGTCTCTAGAAAGTTACTTAGAAAAGCCGCTCTAGCTTTTCACTGGAAACATTATTCATGTTTTGTTTTATCCGACTGCCAAGAAGACAGAAAATCCACTTGTTTCGCGCGTATCATGTTTGTAAATTACTTTATTATTTTCATAGGTAAAGACCCATTAGTTAGTTTACGTAACAATATTAGGTCTGGGAGAAAACAAATATAAAGAAAATATGTGTATGACATGTGTTTAAGGTATGTCACGCGCTTGAAAGAAACGCGTGACGTGTATAATATTGCGGTGATAACTCTAGAAAGCTTTTTAAAAAAAACCACTCTATTATTATTTTTTTGTATATATAGCGTGATTTTGAACCCCCTAGCTATATTGAAATCTTGGAATCAGAATCCCTAATGGAAAACAGAATTCCAAGAAAAAAAGGTAAAAGCTGAAAAAAAAAATTGGCTTTCCTTAGAAATTCGTCCAGCTGATCGGCGACTTTGTATGGGAAACCCTAATTTTTTTTTTGATTTTCAGCTTTTTTCTTGCAGTTCTATATTTCATTAGGGATTCTGATTCTGAGATTTCAATTAAGCTAGGGGGTTCAAAATCACGTTGTATATATATATATACATGTAATCAATACTAATAATAAATCTGTAAGGGTAGGTAATATCGTGTTTATAAGCTGTATATGTAGATGATACAGAAATTAAATTGAAGATTTTAGATTTTTTTCTGTATGTATGTATGTTCTCCATAACTCTTAAATGAATTAACTGAATTTTATGAAACTTAGTAGATATACATTTAGGCGCACAGGATAGGCTAATTTTTTTTTTCTCCTGTCATGGTTAGACGTGGCTCCCAAACAAATATAACATAAAATGTACGCGGATGAAGTCGCGAGCACTGCTAGTGACAATATTATAGTTAGTTACAAGATTTCATCTGATCAAGAGCTTTAAATGCTTAAGCATCGGGCCGCACGAAAGTACGGTTCAATTTTCAGTTTACGATTTAACTTCTACCTCTCTATGTATCACAATATAGAACCCTCTTATTGTTAACTGTTGAAAGTATACCTATAAAGCAGTAATGTAATAAACATAAATATACCTACATTTAAACTAAGAAAATATACTCATTATTGATCATAAAAAGACATCACTTTATTTCCATGGGTCAACCATCCACACACAAAAAATACAAACACATTTTCTCTTAAAAATAAAACTTGTTGAGTCGGCAACAAGTTGCTAAGAACACGGGGATTTTGACGTACGTGACAGGCGCGTGGAAGACATGGGTATATCTGATTTGATTCGTATTACGGGAATAGTAAAGCAATAAAAATATAATTGTATATTTTATCTATTTTCTCGTATCCTTTTAAACCAATTAAGGCAATTTAATTTGTTAAAAGTAAGTTAAATATTCAGCCCTCTTATTACATGCACTCCCGCACTCGATCTCAGGGAGAGGGATGCCTGAAAAACAGCGTTATGCTCCTTATTCCGGGCTAACAAAAGCTGAGGCATTCCTTTGCCATACATTACAAAAATCGACCTGAATTGTACGTTCTCATTGTTTAAACACGTTTTTGTAAAAGTGGTTTGTTTTGGCAATAAATGACTTTTTTTATTTTATTTTATTTTTATGAAGTTTTTGAGACAAGTCTTCCTTGATATATTTTTATTAAGAATCGTGACATCATTATTAAAATTGTGTATCTGGGAAATAACACACGCTCTACTGCCTCCGTGGTCCAGTGTTCAAGGCGTTTGCCTGTTGACCCGGGGGTCGTGGGTTCGATTCCCACGGAAAGCATCCTTTGTTTAGTTGTTTCCAGTTTGGTTAGGACATTGCAGGCTTAAATCACCTGATGATAATAAAGATGATTCCGTGCTTCGGTACGTTAAGCCGTTGGTCCTGGCTGCCATTTGGTAGTTGTTAAAGGAACCATGTAAGAGGCCGAGAGGCGGTTCCGAAGAACTCTGACACCAGGGTGTGCATGGTCGATTGGCCGTGACACCTACACGAAATGATTATGATGATGGGAAATAATTAAATAGTCTTATCAAAGATGACATGTAAGCATGAGAGTTGTCTTCCTTGCTGTTCTGGGAGTAAAGAAAAAACGTAGAATGTACCAGCTGCTTCTCTTCTAGAGCAATCGTATAAGGGCGAAAATCTGCCAAATCATGTTAGTATGCGATGATAAAATACCAATTTCAAATTATAAAGTCCATCAGAAGCAACAAAAACCGTGCAGTCCACAAACATTCCTGCCAAGAACCAAAAACAATCCTTAGCCCTCTTCTAATAATTATATTTTTAGGTATCTATCTTGCTCATTTAGTTATACTTTTTAAAGATGTAAAAAAGTTGGTAGTTGTCGCTGAAAATATCAAGTAATTCGCGCCGTATTTTATTTTGCTAGGTTTTAAATATTTCTTTTTAAATATTTACTTTGATCTTTGAACTGTATTTCATATTTTTTTCATGCTAGTATTCCATTAAGGCTAACTGCACGACGAAAAAATAGACGTTTTACGGTATTCTTTTCATGTTCAGCGCCTTAATGGTATCGAAGGAGTGGAGTTTCATGACACAAGCTACCTTTGCTTAAAAGGGGACTCCAATTCGCCATCTGTTTTGTACATAACTTTATGTTAAAGAAATAAAGATTTTTTGATTTAGATTTTTTTTAATATAACTACTTTTCAATAAAAAGACAAAAAATTTGAAAAACAAATCCGTGTCTAAAAAATATCATGCCGTGGTAAAACCACTTTTTCTCGTCAGGATGCCACTCACATGCCACGTCACGCTCACGCCAAGCCAGAGCCTGTGATGACAGGTTTGGGCTGTGGCTGTGGTTGCATATTGTTCGGGCTCTTTTGTTTTTTCATCAACTTTGGCAACCCTTTCATGTTTATGTACGTACCTATTTTTTAAATTCATCTCCTATTATTGACTGGTTTTTAGAGCTGGCAATATTTGTTGTCGTAATGAGGGGTTTACAAAGTAATACTTAAAAAAGAAAATATTTACTTTTTGGATTAGATGGCGTTGATGCAAATCAAGAGTCAAATAAAGCATTAATGAAAAAAATAATGTCACGATAAAATTTTATCCTCCATGACTTTGACACTTGCCCTTTTATTATCGCCATCTATCTCTCCGAATAATAAACTAACTTTTGTTTTAGTGCTCTTTTGAAAATTCCTCATTACACAAAGATATTTGAGTCTTGATAACATATTTAAATGGTAGAATTTTTGTTTTTCGGAATCTTGTAGATATACTACTACATAATTACCTATTATAAGAAAATCCTTTTATTTTGTTTAAAGGTAAAATACGAATAAAAATTCCAACTTTGAATACTTTCTGTACTACGTATTCCTTTGTATAATTACAAAAAAATATCGGGACAGATGAAACTACGTAAATAAAAGCTTGCAAAAAGTTGTGTTTCGAAACTTTAGGTGTAAAAATAATGTAACTAACGTGATAAACCCGTATTAAATGATTTAATTTAAATGTATAACAATCGCGAAAACATTAGAAAATCATCTTGTAAAAAAATCTTCTTTTTTACTGCTTCCCTGCTGTGTGGTTTCCGGCAGAGTAGAATAGGACTACTCCAAGTCTTCCCGTGGACGTCGTAGAAGGCGACTTAGGAAATACAAGCTAAACAAAGCTTTTAAACATCTGTGAGACCTCTCCAACCCGTCTGGCCAGCGTAAAGAGTGTAGGCCAAATCTTCTGTCTGCTCTGGCCAAGTATGGTATATCCGATAGTACAGAGAGGGTCATGCTCCTGAAGTGGAGACTAAAAAGACCTGATGATGATGATAATGCTGGTCTGGGAGAAAAGAAAAAAACGTGGAATGTGCCAGCTGCTTCTCTTCCCGCGCAGATCGTAAAACCTGATCGAAGGAATGGGTGAAAAACTGCAGAATTATGTCAATAGTCGATGCGGATAGCACCCATCTCTATTTTAATTCTGTTTTTCATCTATATGTCCAACATGCTAAATGTGGCCCTAAGGTCTTATACTATATCTGTCTAGCCTGCAAGGCAAAAAGACGTGATACTTTGTATGTATGTATGTTTTTTTACTCCCGCCAGTAGGTAAGTATATCTTCTCACCTAAATTTAATTCCATTTGTCTAAGCTACACGCAAGTTTTTTTTTCCTTTTTCATCTCTAACACCGACATTTCCATTACATGCTACATCCATCAGTTTTTACAAACACGAGCGCTAATAGATGTTGCCAATAAATTTAACGTGAGCGGTAATTTCGCTTACATACGAGATTTGGTATTTTAAACCGATATTCGCATGGAAATAAATAAACATTTATGAACAAATCACACAGATTATGCGAGGCCCACAGAACTTGTGTCGTAGGATACTAACTCAACGATACTATATATTTTCATAGATACTTATATAGAGATAAATACGGACAAATCACACAGATTGAGCTAGCCCCAAAATAAGTTCGAGACTTGTGTTATGGGATACGAACTAAATTATACTATATTAAATAACAAACATATATATAAAAAAAAAACATACAAGACCCAGGCCAATCTGGATAAGATCATATTCCATCTTGACCCAATCGGGGATCGATCCCGGGACCTCCGGCATGCAAGCCTGGCATGATGACCAACCACTAGGCCACGAAGTCCGTCTTAAGGGCCCGTACTACCTCACACTGCTTTGCATGATTGACTGTTATATCAATAATAATTCAATACTCAAGTTGAAATAAAAATGCAGCAAAGTTCAGGACTAACTCTGGTAACTATATGACTCAAAAACACGATTGCGTTAAATTTTCTCGATAGAAAAAAATTGCAAAGTTGCCTCCAAATCACGTCTAATTTACTCAGTATATAGCATTATTCACCAAATACATTAAAATTAACCTTGAAACTTTTGATTATTATTGCATTACAGATAAGGCAGCCATCATATGTTTTTCTTTTTCGAATAACCCTTGAATATTCCTAAAAAACTAAAATATCCAAAGTAGCCAACGCGTTTAGACCATCCGCGTTTGTATCGCCACGCCGCCTGGCATATGGCGGGCTCTTAATTTGAATTGAAGTGATTTGGTATTCATTTACAGCTCCGTGGCGCAGCGGTCAACACGCCAGCCTGCGACACGGAGTGCCCGGGTTCGATCCCCGGCCAGGTCAAGATGGAAAATGATCTTTTTCAGATTGGCCTGGGTCTTGGATGTTTATTTATATATGTATTTATTATAAAATATAGTATCGTTGAGTTAGTATCCCATAACACTAGTCTCGAACTTACCTTGGGGCTAGCTCAATCTGTGTGATTTGTCCCTATATATTTATATATATTTTTATATTATTTACAGGCGGGCACTTGTCTATTGCATTTGTTCTATGCCCTTCCGGTACCTTCGGTTACCTCCCGGTAGTCGTCTCGTACCACAAAATAACAAACACATTAGAAATGTTACCACGCGTGATTTCTATGAAAACCAGCGTCGCCTCATTTCAAGCATACTACTAACGCAACACAATTGAGTAGAACCTTCTCCTTTGGTCGAAGTTTCACTAGGACTTCTCACTTTACATCCGTACCTCAAGGTAAAAAAGGAACCCATAAAGGATCACTTGGTTGTCCGTCTGTCTATCTGTCTGTCTGCCGGTCTGTCAAGACCCTTTTTCTCAGGAACGCGTGGAGGTATCAAGCTGAAATTCATATCAAATACCTAAGTATTCACAGCTCTAAGTGACAGTAGACTTAAGTCTACTGTCACTTAGAGCTGTGAAAAAATCAAACTTCTATGCTAACGCAATCAAAAGATTCAGCCGTTAATGCCGCTAATATTCGTATTTTTTTCGACATTTGCAAGGAAATCAAAACCTACAGGGTACTTCCCGTGAACTCAGAATCATGACATTTGGTGCGAAGCAACGTCATACAGCACAGATAAAGGAAAAATTGCGAAAAGTATAAGTTTTTAGTTACATCATATAATAAAAATATTTTAATATTTTTTAACTTATTATAGATAACGGTACGGAACCCTTCGTGAGCGAGTCCGTCTCGCACTTGACAAATTTTTTTTACTATCTACCTCCTACGTTGCCGGAGCTTTTATTTACTGAGTTTATATTCTACTAGTTCTCGCATTTATGCCTCTCGTACTGTCATACTTCATACGTATGCCTTACATGCGTCTTCTTTTTCTCTTATTACGGATGGATGTCCGTCTATCTATTAGAATAGCAAACGTCGGCATTATTCATTTTTTTTCACGTATATCTTACTTTTGTTGTTATAACGATTGCGGGACAAACTACTTAGGTGATTCAAGTGAGCAGATAGTGCGCAGTGTCGGCGCGCGTGCCAGGCCCACTTGCCGTTTCTAATATCTTTGTTGATCTGTGTCTCGTACCTACACGAGACATACATACATATATAGTATCACGTTTTTTTCCCTTACGGGGTAGGCAGAGCCTAGGTCTGTAAGACTTTATGGCCACATTTAGCATGTTGGAAAGATGTAGATGAGAGATGATACACAAGACGACTTCAAAAAGTGGTCCTATACGAAGCCAGAAAAATATAAACATATTAAGGGCTCTACCACGAGTCATTAGGTTCACATACACTTAGAACTAGAGGTCCGGAGATCGATGATAGCGTGAGGTCAGCCGGGGTAATGTTCACATTACCCGGATATATGGGCGTCTTTTGGGATATAAATAAAATCTTGCCAAGTGTGAGTCGTATTATTACACACTCAGGGTTCTGTGCCTCCGTACAATATTATAAAATATACCTATACAATATTATGTAGAAGAGAATACCACGTTTTATTGTAAGCAGACTCTGATGTTTAGGACGCTGGAAACCATTTTTAAGCGACGTCTGATATGAGGTTTATCAGCAAGAATATTGTTGTGCATAATTATCTGTGGTTTGACGTCTCAGTAATCACAGAACGTCACAGTTTGTTGTTCTGTGTCAGTAATAAATAAGCCGCGGAGATCGATGATAACGTAAGGTCAGCCGGGGTAGTGTTCAAATTACCCGGGTATGTTTGTTTTTCATTTGTGCAAGTGGCGAACACGTGTCTCAGTTTTCAGCTGCCTAAAGGCATACGACAAAGCTTAGCGACTGCCATAAATGATGACAGCCGGGACCAACGACTTAACGTGCTTTTCAAAGCACGGAGGAGCTCGAAGTATTTTAAGCCACTTGCGGTCACGCATCCCAGTGGGGACCGCGCCCAGGGTAGCTTAACTTACGTAAGCGCTAATAATGCTCAGAGCCACTGAACCATCGGTCTCTTCAAAAGAACCCGGGTAATGTAAGCAAAGCTCTAGTGGCTATATACCATCATCATCATTATCATCATCAGGTCTTTTAGTCTCCACTGCAGGAGCATGACCCTATCTGTACTACCGGAGCCATACTTGGCCAGAGCAGATAGAGGATTTGGCCTACACTCTCCTCGCTGGACAAGACAGACATTATTGAGACCTCTCCAACCCGTCTGGCTACTAGGATATTTTTACAGTGTGGTATATAACCACACTGTAAAAATATACTAGTATCACATTTCAAACTTAAGGACTCGTACTAGCTCACACTGCTTTGCATGATTGTCTGTAATATATCAAGAATAACGAAATAATCAAGTTGAAATAAAAATGCAGCAAAGTTCAGGACTAACTCTGGTAACTATGACTCAAAAACACGATTGCGTAAAATATTCTCGATACAAAAAAATTGCAAAGTGGCCTCCAAATCACGACTAATTTACTCGGTATACAGCAGTATTCACAAAATACATTAAAATTAACCTTGAAGCTTTTAATTATAATTGCATTACAGATAAGGCAGCCATCATATTTTTTTTTTTCGAATAACCCTTGAATATTCTTTAAAAACGAAAATATCCAAAGTAGCCCACGCGTTTAGACCGCCACGCCTCCTGACCTATGGCGGGCGGTATGGATCATGCATCATTAGGCTCGAATATAAGTCCAGACCTTGAGGCCTGAGATGGATGTAAATGAGAGGTCACCCCGACTGACCTCATATCGATATGGAGTAATGTTTCCGATTCCTTGGATATATTGACAAGGCTCAAGTGAGACATCAATAGGGCTTCCATAGAAAAGGAAACTTACATGAAGAGACGCTTAAAAATGTTTCTTATTATGCAAGCATTTGGCTTAAAAAGGCTGTTAAGGGCAGTTTAAAGACATCAATTTAGGTAGGAAAAGTCAATTTCAAAAAAATTTAAATTTAAAAAACCTAACATATACAGCGCGTAACATAATCAACGACGTTCCCATGAAGGGGTGACTCAGCCCGTCAAATTAAAACAAATTTTGTTATGAAGCCATTTCAAAGAACAGAAATGTTATTTTTTCTTAGCGGCGTTTACGGCGGGAGAAAAATGATACGTAATACAAAAAATTTTTTTTTACTTCGCTACCTTTTTTAATTTTGGATTTGGTGTGACGTCTATAACCTGCTGACAGTCAAGACGCATCTAACGATACGTCATGTTACGTTGAGTAGTTTAGGATATATTCGAAACAAACATACATAGCGACCACAATCATAACCCTCTTTTTGGCCGTAGCTAGGTACAAAGTGGATTCTTATCGCGACCGTACTGTGGGCCTGACTTTAAGAGAAGTCATGACATACACTAAAAACACATTATCCCACAAATTTCACCGAGGTCAAAGCTAACAAACTCCCACTTCTCACCCAAGTTAAATCGGAACTGTGGGAGGTCGGCTATTATCCTAATCCTAACTAATATTATAAATGCGTAAGTGAGTTTGTTTGTTACGCTTTCACGTTGTAACTACTGAACCGATCATCATGAAATTTTGCCTACACGTTATCTGGGGTACGGAGAAGGACATGGGGTACATTTTATCCCGGGAAAAAGTACTGTTCCCGAGGGATCGACATTGACGCGGGCGGAGCCGCGGACGAAAGCTAGTGATAAAATATGTCTACTTGCTTTTCCCCATTCATCCCAGTGAGTAGTATCCCAATACTTTTATTCCCTGCCCAAACCAAACAAACTTCTACTCTTCCCAGTTTAAAAATGCTTTCGATGGGCAGCAGTGTCTAAAGCACAAAAACCAAAGAAACTGCGCTCGTCAACCCGCCGGCCAATCATGATGAGATCTCCCTGCACTTAACCTATTTATTTAGTAATTAAGACAGGATTGCGCCCTAATATCTGCGGCTCCCAAAAATACTCGTTTTTGTTAATTACTGATCCCGAAACAGCTATTAGGCGCAATTTTCTTGTAATTTCGGGGTTAAGGAGCATTAGTCTAGGAGCCAAAAGCATTTTAAGGCAGGTGAAATATTTCAAGCTGCCGTTTGAGTCATTATTGTAGCTGCCGTGGCAATTTTTTTTACTAGGCGAGCTTAGTACCTACTTATCTATAGTAATATTGGGGTGTCATCCGAAACTGATTGGTCGGTGAATGCAGGTATCGCATCGGGTACGCGTGTTCGGTTTCCCGAGCTGCTATTTATCTCCCATTCAGCCGAGTGAGTAGTATTATAATACTTTTCCCTAATTCTTCAAATTTCTATCCTTTTCCAGCTTAAAATGCGTTCCATAGACATCAGTGTCGCACAAGAAGCTAAACAAACTGCGTTTGCCAACACACCTACCAAGCCACCTGGTAAGTATGGTAATATCCTCCCATGGAAACAAGAATTCTTCATTAGAGATCTTTGTCTAGCAGTGTTCTTCTTATGAAACATCATCATCATCATCATTTCGAGTAGGTAACACGGTCAATCGACCATGCACACCCTGGTGTCAAAGTTCTTTCGGAACCGCCTCTCGGCCTCTGACGTGGTTCCTTTGACGACCACCAGATGGCAGCCGGGACCAACGGCTTAACGTGCCTTCCAAAGCACGGATGAGAGCTCCCTGCACTTAACCTATTTATTTAGTAATTAAGACAGGATTGCGCCCTAATATCTTCGGCTCCCAAAAATACTCGTTTTTGTTAATTACTGATCCCGAAACAGCTATTAGGCGCAATTTTCTTGTAATTTCGGGGTTAAGGAGCATTAGTCTAGGAGCCAAAAGCATTTTAAGGCAGGTGAAATGTTTCAAGCTGCCGTTTGAGTCATTATTGTAGCTGCCGTGGCAAAATTTTTTACTAGGCGAGCTTAGTACCTACTTATTTATAGTAATATTGGGGTGTCATCCTAAACTGATTGGTCGGTGAATGCAGGTATCGCATCGGGTACGCGTGTTCGGTTTCCCGAGCTGCTACTTATCTCCCATTCAGCCGAGTGAGTAGTATTATAATATTTTTCCCAAATTCTTCAAATTTCTATCCTTTTCCAGCTTAAAATGCGTTCCATAGACATCAGTGTCGCACAAGAAGCTAAACAAACTGCGTTTGCCAACACACCTACCAAGCCACCTGGTAAGTATGGTAATATCCTCCCATGGAAACAAGAATTCTTCATTAGAGATCTTTGTCTAGCAGTGTTCTTCTTATGAAACATCATCATCATCATTTCGAGTAGGTAACACGGTCAATCGACCATGCACACCCTGGTGTCAAAGTTCTTTCGGAACCGCCTCTCGGCCTCTGACGTGGTTCCTTTGACGACCACCAGATGGCAGCCGGGACCAACGGCTTAACGTGCCTTCCAAAGCACGGAATCATCTTTATTATCAGACAATCAGGTGATTCAAGCCTGCAATGTCCTAACCAAACTGGAAACAACTTATGAAACGATGATGATGATTATTACTTTTGACCAAAGCTGACCGCCAACCCTCATTAGGTAGCCAAAACTACGAAGCTCCCTGCACTTAACCTATTTATTTAGTAATCAAGACATTGTGCCCTAATGGCGTCGACTCCCAAAAATACTCGTTTTTGTTAATTACTGATCCCGAAACAACTATTAGGCTCGATTTTCTTGTTATTCCGGGGTTAAAGAGCATTAGTCCGGGAGCTAAAAGCATTTTAAGGCGCGTGAAATATTGTAGCATATTGCAGTTTGAAACATTAATTTAGCTGCATATACAAACATACACTAGCCGAGCTTAGTACCTTATTTTTACTGATATATCCTAACTAATATTAAATGGGAAAGTAAGTTTGTTTGCTTGTTTATTTATTTGTTACGCTTTCACGAATTAGCTACTGAACTGATCATCATGAAATTGTGTTACGCATGTAAAGCAACTCAGTGCCCACTGGGATGGGAGACCGCAACTGACATAAAAATATTACGAGCTCCTCCATGCTTTGAAAGGCTTGTTAAGTTGTTGGTCTCGGCATCATTGATGGCAGTCATAAAGCTATGTCAGGTGCTTTAACGCAGCTTGAAATCTGACATCAGTGTTGGCCACTTACACACACGAAAAACAAAAAAACTGCTACAACAAACGCTATACTCTCAAAAATGCATTCTGGTTGCATTATAAGCATTCAGAATGAATTTTAATCACACATTGCCTAGCATTTGGCTAGCTCCGTGGCGCAGCGGTCAACACGCCAGCCTGCGACACGAGAGTGCCCGGCTTCGATCCCCGGCCAGGTCAAGATGGAAAATTATCTTTTTCAGATTGGCCTGGGTCTTGGATGAGTATCTATATATGTATTTGTTATAAAATATAGTATCATTGAGTTAGTATCCCATAACACAAGTCTCGAACTTACTTTGGGGCTAGCTCAATCTGTATGATTTGTCCGTATATATTTATTTATTTATTTACATACATTTCATATACATACTCGTATAATGTACGTGTGTAAACACGATACGCAAACTATACGATGCAAGCATGCCCTATGAATTTTAAGTTCTCGGAAAATTGTAGCGAAAGAGTGCACAATATCATAACAATATAATATTTTCAAAGAACCGCAACAATGGCGATGTTGGCGCAATATTTCTTGCAGTTTATCACAAAAATAGAGCTTGGAATAGTTGCCCTATACTCTGAACTCAATAGCCGAACAGTGCAAAAACCTTAAAAGATACTTAAATAAAAAGTAACATAGAGGTTTGCAAATTTTTGTAGGTAAACATGTTGTATATTTGACAGAATGCGGGATTGCGTATTTGACCGAGTAGCTTGTAGTGTGTAGTGTCGCTTGTAGAACTTAGCTTAGGCGAAACGCGCCGACTGAACGAGTATAAATTTTGTATAAATTTCGTGTGTGTACATCGTGTGTTTATATACTGTGTGATTGTTATTTCTTTATTTGCTTGGAACTTCTTGGACATCTAGCTAAATTCAACCTCAAGTTTCACACCCTTACATGTTGTTATGGTTGAGGTTTTTGTTAGTTGCTTGGCAAACATCAAGTTATACCAGTAGAAAGTAACTTACAATTTTAAATATACGAATAGACAAGATAAGATAGCCCTTAAGACTCGAGTGAACATCTTCTAGGCAAGCTTGCTCCATCGCAGATCTTGTCTTTACCCTGGGTATCTCTTGGATAGGCATGTAACATCCTCAATTACCAGGTGAGATGGGAGACAAATGCCTAATCCATTATTTAGTAAAAAAAAACCCCTCTGAGTTAGTCTAAGGTCAAGAGCAAGCCTATTTAAAAAAAATGTACCTACTAAGTTTCCTTTTGTAACTTTGTTTCTATTTACTCCGAATAAGAAAGAAAATCTCGCAATATATTTATGACAAAATGGAAATGATCGTACCCTAATTTAAAGGTTATTTTGTCAGAGCCCATGCCAAATATAGATATGTCAAGCGTGGAATAGGGATTCGTTTTTGGGTCACAGGACCTCGAAGCCGTTTGTCCCGGAAGTGTTAACCTAATTTTAGATATGAGAATAATCTTTTATTCGATGTGTCCCGTCATCAGTGTCGGAGCCGTAACTGGTATGAAGTACAGCAATATTTATCGACAAATCACCCCCATAATTATTTTTTCTCTTACTTAGCAAAATGGCAGCCATTTTGTTTTTTAGGAACCAAGGCACGGGCTCTTGTACTAATTAAACCATAACTACTCATGTAAAGGTCCTATAAACACAAAATTAGTTTCATATGATAGCTAAACATGTAAACAATAATTCGAAAGGGAAAATGTTCTAATTTTTATTGAATAAGAAAATCAGAAATTAACCAAAAGATTAAAAAAATATTTCTTTGTGTATTTTTTCGGATTATTAGCTTTTTGTGAAAAAACTAGGCCTACCTACTACTTTTTTCTTTTTTAAACTTTCGCGCTTTAAACACATAATTATGTTTATAAACCGGACTTAGCACGAACCTTTTTATTATTTGTTTCCGTTGACGTTTCAATGGAGTTACATCCATCGTGGTCGCAACGAGACTGGAGTACTCTGCTACTGGAGTACTGAAGTGGAGACTGACAGATCATTAGCTTTCTTGGACGTCAAATTAATGTGAGATCCGGTGAGATCCGATGGCTCCTTGGCTCACTCTGTCTACAGAAAACCGACACACACTGACAGGTATCTACATGCTACCTCACATCATCATCCTCGTCATCTTCAATCTGTCGTGTCAACGCTTAAGCGACGAGCACACGACCTCTGTGACCCTGAGCATGTGAAAGAAGAACTTGAGCATGTACAGATGGTACTAAAATTGAATGGCTATGAGGTGAGGGAAGCACATAGTCGACGCAAGTGGGGCTTAAGAAAATCTGAGGTGGACAGACAACCAGTATTTTTGCCGTATGTGAAAGGAGTTACGTATAAATTTGGAGCGGCACTACGAAATTACTCCATTAAGGCTGTATACACTCCGTACTCCAAAGTAACAATGCATATACGTTCACTGAAAGATGTTATTCCGTACCAGACGCCAGGTGTCTACAAAATAGATTGCAGCTGCGGGAGTTCTTATATCGGACAGACTAAGCGGACCATAGCAGAAAGGGTCAAAGAACATATCGCAGCTGTAAAGAATCGCCAGACCAGTAAGTCCGCCATTGCTGAGCATCTTATGGACACCAACTGCAACCACTGGATTTAATTACACCAGCCTAAAATACTATCCACTGACCGGCACTGTTACAAGAGGATAGTACGGGAAGCTGTTGAAATTAAAAAGTTTAAAAATTTCAACAGCGAAGACGGATACAAATTATCATCAGCATAGAATCCAGTGATTGCCAAAATTAAACCGCGTCGTCCGGAGTTGAACAAAAAGTCGGACACTGTTAGTGTAGTGTGTACCGGGGCTAATGCCTAAAAACAAAACTTTATGTAGGTAGTGAAATTATCAAAAATTATTAGTGAAACTGCGTCCACCACCACAAGATGACACCGCAGTACTCCAGTCTCGTTGCGACCACGATGGATGTAACTCCATTGAAACGTCAACGGAAACAAATAATAAAAAGGTTCGTGCTAAGTCCCGTTTATAAACACAACTACTACTTTTTTATTTTAAAACGACAGAACATAATGTTTTTTAAAATAAAATCCTTAACATCTTAGCTCTCAATGAGATAGTTTGTAACGTTGCAGGTGGCATGCTGCATCTCATCCAACCTCATTTCTCTCATCCTGTCCATTTTTTCATTCCTTATTTTAATTCAAATTTCATTTTTAATTCAAATTTCATTCCATTCCATTCTATTTTTAGATTACTTTCTCTCTCTCTCATCACTCATTCTTCAGTCTGCTACCACCTTTCAATCTGTTAACATCTTTCAGTCTACTAACATCTTTGAGTCTTCTACCATATCTTGGAGCATAAGTCTCTGTTGTAATTTATCGAAGTTGTAAAGCAAATATTATAATAAAGTTATTAGCTGTGTTCTGTGTGTTCGTCTTGTGCTCTCCCTTCCTATTTATGTGAGAACTCGGCTAGAGCGTCGGGACGGTCGAGCCTTCACAAGTTTAGTAGTTAATATGACCCTTTTAATTTTTTTCCTACAGTAGCAGTAGTAAAAAAATAAAGTGCATAAATTTTAGGTAGGAGAAAAAACAAATATGGTGGGTGATTTGTCAATAAAAAATGGCGTGTATCATACCACTAAAGGTTCCAACACTGATGACGGGACACATTGTATAAAAAACCGACTTCAATCAAACTACAGATCCAATTGTTATGAAATTTAAATAGACCAACTTGACTTTCAAATATTTATAGCGTCACGGTTACCGTACATATGATAAGTTATTGGTTTCAGGCCTGTTGCGGCCACTGGCAACACCGGAAGTGGCGCAGCGATGCGGCGCGGTGCCGCGGATTTTACTACAACACAAAAGGACTTTTGAACCTAGCCATCGACACGGCAAGACACCATTTTGTCTATCATATTTTGTAAATTCTAATATATCTGGTATCAAACACAGCGCCTTCTAATTGATACAGTCCAAACCCAGGCAGACCTACAGTAGCTGCTTCTACAAGGCCTTATCACACAAGCGAGTTGCCAGTGAGTTGAAGACGCCGCGGGTGCGCAGCCAGTTCCCGTCGTGCAATCCGCGTTTGTACAATCAGTGCCAAAATAAGTGCCGCGAGCTCGCTGCGCTCCTGCGGCACGGTAAAGATATCTTTACCGTGCCTGCGGCGTCTTCGCGGCGTGTTCGTCGCGCACAAGTTGCCAACTCGCGGCGAACTCGCTCGCAACTCGCTTGTGTGATAAGGCCCTTAAGGAATCAAAATAGCCTACGGTCAAGTGTATATATTCTTTGCCACGGTTAATACAGACGCGTGAGGCCGACCGACGTTGGCGGATTTTCAATAAGTTTGCGAACAGATTTGGAAAACAAAGCAGATAACCACTTTGAGGGATGAAAGCGTGAATTTACCAAGGACACAAATTAAAGTAGATGACAGAAATGAAACGTAATTCTTAAACAAAATGCAATAACATAGCTGTATTTGTAATAAGTAGACTTATTCTTCGCGCGAATATGTTTGATAATATATTTGACCTCTCAACCACCAAGCGGGCTGATCGGGCCACGTAACTATAGAACATCCATTGTGTCTGCGTTTCACGCGCTTAATTGGTTAATACTAGCTTTTGCACCTATTCATTATTTGGGAATAAAAAAACCAAATCGAATAAAATAAGTAATTTTTTTCGATCTGGTTTATTTTAATTTGTTAAGTAAGTAGAATGGAGTATATTACTATGAACGAAATGAATTAGACGAGCCGAGCCGACATGCCATTACTTACATGCAACAAAGGAGTTTTTCTAAGCAGAATTAAAATTCCATACTTGATTTGTTCTTATGAAAAAAAAACAGAATCGGCTGCCGCCACGCCCCATGACATACCAAAATAATTTGTATCTGAGTACAATACAATACTTTACAATACCCTTTATTGCACAAAGATACAAAGATTACAAAGCAGTAAAATAAAAATTAACAAGTTGTGCAAAAGGCGGCCTTATCGCAACGCAATTTCTTCCAGGCAACCTTTGCAAAGAAATAAACAATGTTAAAGAAACAAATTGTGCGGGGTAGAAAAACATACCTACCTAATGACATAATATTACCTACAATAAACATACATAAATGAATATTTGAATAGACCTACATAAATAACATACATAAATATGTACAACTGTATGTTTAAGGTCAATTAATTTCCTTTGCAATATTAAATATCTAATCTGACATGACTCCATCAGTTAAAATCATACTTACTCGTAATAGTTATCTTTGGCATAAATGGCTATGGATCAAGTTTTCACTTCTGCCGGCACTCCCGAAGTGCAACCCGTTGTATTTTTTTTTTGAAGGTCATGTTCTTTATTCTCTCTTTTGTATGCCTTCAACGTCCGGTTTTGTTAAGCAATACTTTTTGCTTTTTGTTTCTCGCTAAAGAAACTTGAAGCATGTGTTTTTTGGAGAGCCGCATGAAATATGGTAATCACTTTTTGACTGTTTGGCAGTGTTTCAATAAATTCGTTTTCCATTCAGTAATAATAACTGAACCGGTTGCCACGGCGTCGGTCGGACGATATGATAATAATAACTGGAATAATATTTTTGTATTTACTTTAGAGTTATTTCAATATACAGAAAATTTAATGGTGAACAAATGTTCTGACAGAACGCTAAAACTTCATCTGATAGATGCTTGTTTCAATCTCACTAAAGTATGGCTTCTTGATTTTTATTTTATTGACTACCACCTGTTTCAGCAATGAAAAAAAAACGCTACATTGAAACCTTCATTCAACTAGTAACCGTATCACTTGTATACATAGGGTGATTTGGAAATCCCTGGCAATAGTATAATGTAAAAATGTTAAAAGTGGCCCTGCCATAAGCTTTTTGTTTGCATACATATCTATATTCTGTTACGGATTCTAATATCATCATTAATAGGTTCACTGTCTGTAAACGAGACACGATATATGGTCTGTCGGACAGGAAACCTGATAAAATATTGCCATGGAACTCAAAATCTCCCTGTATACATGTGCACTAGCGAGTAAAATTCCATCAATGAAGTAGTTTTTATCGACTATTCTCACTAAATGGCAGTTGCTAACCTATATTGTCAGTTGTTTTAGCAGTATAAAAAATCTGACACCACACAATTTCTCTATTTAATATCTGACACCAGTCTCAGACTAATAATTCTGAGACTGATGTCAGATATTTAACACTTTCGCTGACACTGAACTAGACACAAAAGATATAACAATATAATAACGTCTACAGGCGGGCAGTGTCAGCGAAAGTGTTAATAGAAAAATTGTTTTATTACATGTAATATTGACTGATATTGTTTAAAACTATATAGTTTTATCAAAATCGAAGCAGTAATTGTCCAAATCCCAAACTAGATAATAAAACTAAAATCATAAATGGGACTATTATTGTCCCATTTTGAGATATTTCTCAAACTCGACTCATCCTTACCGTTTTCCGTTAAGGTGTCGAGAAAAGGGTCTTTGTTTCGACCTCAAAGACCTTTCCGTTCTGATCGATGGATATCCCTTGGCCTCATCATTTATCATTGGAGCTAGTGGCGTGATAAATAGGGAAAATCGCGCTTAGCTTGCTATATACCTCTATAATGCGAAATCTGTTTATGAGCTCGATGCAAAATTCCGTTACTACGATATTTTTAGGGTTCGGTACCTCAAAACGAAAAAAGGAACCCTTTGGAAAACCGAATCCCTAAGGAAAACCTCCGAATAAGGTTGAAACATGTCGGCCTGTAGCTGACTTCGTACGTGAGTGACCCGAAATCCATACTAATATTATAAATGCGAAAGTGAGTTTGTTTGTTTGTTTGTTACGCTTTCACGCATAACTACTGAACCGATCATCATGAAATTTTGCATACAAGTTCTCTGGAGTACAGAGAAGGACATAGGCTACCTTTTATCCCGGGAAAAGGTACTATTCCCAAGGGATCGACAACGCGGGCGGAGCCGCGGGCGAAAGCTAGTTCACATATAAATGTTATTATCTCGCGTTAGTTTTAATCAATAAACTCCTTCCTCTTTATCCTTCTTCCACTAACGTGGGGTCGGCACAGCACGTCAATCTCTTCCATTTTACTCTGTCGCTTGTCCAGTTTTCTGTTATGCCCTTCCTATCCATATTCTGTTTGATGCACTCAATCCAGCGTTTCTTTGGTCTTCCCCTACATCAACGTCCCTCAATTTTCTTTAAATATTGGAAAAGGAAAACGTAATTTAGTGCTTCTGTATAAAAATACGTTTTTCTATTCCACCCTTGACACATCTATATTGGACATGGGCTCTGACAAAATAACCTCTAAATTAGGGTGCGATCATTTCAAAGATTCAAAGATTTATTCAGAAAATAGGCCTTTTCAGGCACTTTTTCACGTCAATTCACCTTTAAAATTAAATAATACTTATTATATTATATTCAAATTATTAATTCTTATTTAAAAGCTACAAACTACTAGCGTTTCGGAACCGACCACTGCAGAGAAGAAGACGCCGAAAGAAACTCTTCAACAGTATTGGTCGCCTACTTGCCTGAAGGGCTTTGTATTATATTTAATTTCCGTCTTGTCATAAATAATGCAATGTTTTGCTTTGTTGTTGTTACTAAAAGGGTCCGGAAAAAAGTGTGGTTGCGGAACTTAAACAAACATTCTTACATATATATTACTAGCTTTCGCCCGCGGCTCCGCCCGCGTCAATGTCGATCCCTCGGGAACAGTACTTTTTTCCGGGATTGTACCCTATGTCCTTCTCCGTACCCCAGATAACGTGTATGCAAAATTTCAGAATGATCGGTTCAGTAGTTACAACGTGAAAGCGTGACAAATAAAAAAACAAATATTCAAACAAATAAACTCACTTTCGCATTTATAACATTAGTTTGGTTAGAAATCCTAATGATTAATGGAAAAACTCGCGTTACGCTACAACCAATGTTGATTGTTATTCTCTGTAGAACAAATACCAAATGCACTTTCTTCGTGAATGAGTCAAAGACTTATTAAATCATTCATATAAAAAAAAACAAGTCAATCAATCTACTGAACCGATTACGATAAAATTTTAAATGAAACCAACTTGAAAGCATACCCTTTCAAACAAGCTAATATTTTTTTAAAATAATGACGGAGTTCTGATGTGAAAAACATTAAAAAAACATACAACCGAATTGATAACTTCTTCTTTTCTTGTAGTCGGTTAAAAAAAGGTCTTTTCAGGCACTTTTTACATGCATTAACAATATAAATCATGCTAATTTTCTTTAAGTTATTTTCTATTTGTTTAAAAACAACATACATATAACAGTAATACACAGACAAATATAAATCCGTAACCACCTACTGGTTAAAAACAATATATTGTATACCCAAATATACATAAATAAATATATAGGGGACATATCACACAAATTGAGCAAGCCCCATAGTAAGTTGTGAACTTGTGTTGTAGGATACTAACTCAACGATACTATATATAATAAATTATAGATAAACATCCAAGACCCAGGTCAATCTGAAAAAGATCGTTTTCCATCATGACCTGACCGGGGTTCGATCCCGGGCTTCCTCGCAGGCTGGCGTGTTGACCACTGCGCCACGGAGCTCGCCAAATATAGTTATATTTGGCGTGCTCCGTTTTTCTATAACGATTCGAAAAGAAAAATAATGTAACTTAATTATTAAAAACTTTATTAAATATTTAAAAAGTAACATGACACATCAGACTAGTAAACGCGGAGGAAGTCGCAGGCATAAGCACTAGCTTATTTTGATGAAATACTAATTGAATCAAAATTCCAGTGCCCATTGTGGAACGTAACTGGAATATAGTTATATTTTCGACGTTTCTATGCTAACTAAGGTTTTCAAGAGCAAACTTCGTCAAAGTGAAGAGTCTTGTGACACAGGCCCGAAGGTACTTCAGGTCTTCACTTTTGTGTCACACAATTAAGACCAGTGACCTGCAAACCAAGATTCGTTGCTATTCAATTTATATTCAGACTAGCAGCCCTCCCCGGGTTCACACGAAAAAGGTATTTAATTCTAGCCTATGTTTATCATTCATCATCATTGCAACTGAAAGAAGTCCACTGCTGGACAAAGGTCTCCCAAGGATTTTTAGTTCCATGGGAGGATATTGCCATACTCACCACGCTTGGCAGGTGATATAGCGAGCGCAGGGCTTCTTGTGCTTCCAGCGCTGCTGCCCATCGGAAGCTTTTTTAAGCTGGCAAAGGAATAAATTGCATTTGGAAAGGGAATGAAGGTATTGGGATACTGTGAGTAGAGTGCAGGGCTTCTTGTACTTCCAGCGCTGCTGCCCATCGGAAGCTTTTATAAGCTGGCAAAGGAATAAATTGCATTTGGAAAGGGAATGAAGGTATTGGGATACTGTGAGTAGAGTGCAGGGCTTCTTGTGCTTCCAGCGCTGCTGCCCATCGGAAGCTTTTTTAAGCTGGCAAAGGATATGGATAAGTTGGATTTGGAAAGGGAATGAAGGTATTGGGATACTACTCACTCGGATGAATGGGGGAAAAGCAATTAGCACCTTGGGAGGCCGGGCGCACGTACCCGATGTACCTGTAACTACCGGGCAGACAGTTGAGGATGACACCCCTGACCATACAGGCACGGGTAGATATAGGTATTCAATTCTATAGCCTATGTTCATCAGGGATAAAGTATTGTAATGCTGAACGAATTTTTCAATTCGTTCCATTAATCGATGCCTTTTCAATGTAAGTAACACACAAACAATCAAATCTTTCTTCTTTATATCATCAGTGAAGAAGTGTAGATATACCATCAAAGCTAAACTACATCAAATAACTTTTATACGGAAGAAACATTATAAAAAAAAAACGCTACATTGAAACCTTCATTCAACTAGTAACCGTATCACTTGTATACAAAGGGTGATTTGGAATTCCCTGGCAATAGTATAATGTAAAAATGTTAAAAGTGGACCTGCCATAAGCTTTTTTTTGCGTACATATCTATATTCTGTTACGGATTCTAATATCGTCATTTATAGGTTCACTGTCTGTAAACGAGACACAACAGTTAAACAATGGCCAATTGGCATGGCCAATCCAATATGGTCTGTCGGATAGGAAACTTGATAAAATATTTCCATGGAGCTTAAAATCACCTGTATACATGTGCACTAGCCAGTAAAATTCCATCAATGAGGTAGTTTTTATCGACTATTCTCACTAAATTGCAGTTGCTAACCTATATTGTCAGTTGTTTTAGCAGTATCAAAAATCTGACACCACACAATTTTAAATATCTGACACCAGTCTCAGACTTATAATTCTGAGACTTGTGTCAGATATTTAATAGATAATTTGTTTTATTACATGTAATATTCACTGATATTGTTCAATCTATTGAACAATACTTATAATGAGTAGGTCAGGCAGATGCCGACTCAGTAATTTTAACGTCATTCATACATTAAAAGTAATCAAAGTCGATATCAATAAACAGTCGAATCAAGCACTCAACTTAGGTGGTATTATTTCAAAACCTCACTCAACACCACCAGAGCGATCAGCTCACTTCATCATCATCTTCAAGTGCAGATTGGCGATCAGCACCTACAGATATTGTTTAAAACTATATAGTTTTATCAAAATCGAAACAGTAAATGTCTAAATCCCAAACTAAATAATAAAACTTAAATCATAAAAGGGACAATATCTCAAACTCGACTCATCCTTACCATTTTCCGTTAAGGAGTCGAGAAAAGGGTCTTTGTTTCGACCTCAAAGACCTTTCCGTTCTGATCGATGGATATCCCTTGTCCTCATCATTTATCATTGGAGCTAGTGGCGTGATAAATAGGGAAAATCGCGCTTAGCTTGCTATATACCTCTATAATGCGAAATCTGTTTACGAGCTCGATGCAAAATTCCGTTACTACGATATTTTTAGGGTTCGGTACCTCAAAACGAAAAAAGGAACCCTTTGGAAAACCGAATCTCTGAGGAAAACCTCCGGATAAGGTTGAAACATGTCGGCCTGTAGCTGACTTCGTACGTGAGTGACCCGAAATCCTTACTAATATTAAAAATGCGAAAGTGAGTTTGTTTGTTTGTTTGTTTGTTTGTTTATTTGTTTGTTTGTTACGCTTTCACGCCGTAACTACTAAACCGATCATCATGAAATTTTGCATACAAGTTCTCTGGAGTACAGAGAAGGACATAGGCTACCTTTTATCCCGGGAAAAGGTACTATTCCCGAGGGATCGACATTTACGCGGGCGGAGCCGCGGGCGAAAGCTAGTTTACATATAAATGTTATTATCTCGCGTTAGTTTTAATCAATAAACTCCTTCCTCTTTATCCTTCTTCCACTAACGTGGGGTCGGCACAGCACATCAATCTCTTCCATTTTACTTTGTCGCTTGTCCAGTTTTCTGTTATGCCCTTCCTATCCATATTCTGTTTGACGCACTCAATCCAGCGTTTCTTTGGTCTTCCCCTACATCAACGTCCCTCAATTTTTTTTTAAATATTGGAAAAGAAAAACGTCATTTAGTACTCCTGTATAAAATACGTTTTTCTATTCCACCCTTGACACATCTATATTGGACATGGACTCTGACAAAATAACCTCTAAATTAGGGTGCGATCATTTCCGCCTTGTCATAAATAATGCAATGTTTTCCTTTGTTGTAGTTCCTCCTAGTGGTTGTTACTAAAAGGGTCCGGAAAAAAGTGTGGTTGCGGAACTTAAACAAACATTCTTACATATATATTACTAGCTTTCGCCCGCGGCTCCGCCCGCGTCAATGTCGTTCCCTCGGGAACAGTACTTTTTCCCGGGATTGTACCCTATGTCCTTCTCCGTACCCCAGATAACGTGTATGCAAAATTTCAGAATGATCGGTTCAGTAGTTACAACGTGAAAGCGTAACAAATAAACTCACTTTCGCATTTACAATATTAGTTTGGTTAGAAATCCTAATGATTAATGGAAAAACTCGCGTTACGCTACAACCAATGTTGATTGTTATTCTCTGTAGAACAAATACCAAATGCGTCTAGCACTTTCTTCGTGAATGAGTCAAAGACTTATTAAATAATTCATATAAAAAAAAAACCGTCAATCAATCTACTGAAACGACTACGATAAAATTTTAAATGAAACCATCTTGAAAGCATACCCTTTCAAACAAACTAATATTTTTTTTAAATAATTATATTCTTTATATTCTTTTTATTTTATACGTAACTTAGAAGTAGGGCATTTAGGCAAAATGTTAAATGATCACTGAAGATTGTTCAAAATTCTCTCGAAGAATTAGTAATAATAACGGAATAATGACGGAGTTCTGATGTGACAAACATTTAAAAAAACATACAACCGATATATAACTTCTTTTTTTGTAGTTGATTAAAAATAGGTCTTTTTGGGCACTTTTTACATGCATAACAAAATAAATCATGCTAATTTTCTTTAAGTTATTTCCTATTTGTTTAAAAGCAACATACATTTAACAGTAATACACAGACAAATATAAATCCGTAACCACCTACTGGTTAAAAAACAATATAATGCATACACAAATATAAATAAATAAATATATAGGGGACATATCACACAAATTGAGCAAGCCCCACAGTAAGTTGTGAACTTGTGTTGTAGGATACTAACTCAACGATACTATATTTTATAATAAATTATAGATAAACATCCAAGACCCAGGTCAATCTGAAAAAGATCGTTTTCCATCATGACCTGACCGGGGTTCGAACCGTGTTGACCACTGCGCCACGGAGCACGCCAAATATAACTAAAACGATTCGAAAAGAAAAATAATATAACTTAATTATCAAAAACTTTATTTAATATTTAAAATAGTAGCATGGCACGTCAGAATAGTAAACGCGGAGGAATTCGCAGACATAAGCTAGCTTATTTTGATGAAATACTAATTGAATCAAAATTCCAGTGCCCATTGTGGAACGTAACTGGAATCCTTATCCTTACTAATATTATAAATGCGAAAGTGAGTTTGTTTGTTTGTTTGTTTGTTTGTTTGTTTGTTTGTTTGTTTGTTTGTTTGTTTGTTTGTTTGTTTGTTTGTTTGTTTGTTTGTTTGTTACGCTTTCACGCCGTAACTACTGAACCAATCATCATGAAATTTTGCATACAAGTTCTCTGGAGTACAGAGAAGGACATAGGCCGCCTTTTATCCCGGGAAAACTATACCCGAGGGATCGACATTGACGCGGGCAGGGCCGCGGACTAAAGCTAGTATAGTTATATTTTCGACGTTTCTGTGCTAACTAAGGTTTTCAAGAGCAAACTTCGTCAAAGTGAAGAGTCTTGTGACACAGGCCCGAAGGTACTTCAGGTCTTCACTTTTGTGTCACACAATTAAGACCAGTGACCTGCAAACCAAGATCAGGGATAAAGTAGGATTCTAATGTTGAAAGAATTTTTCAAATCGATCCAGTAATCGGTGCCTATTCGATGTAAACAGACAAACAGTCAAATCTTTTTCTTTTCTACTAGAAGTGTAGCTTTGATGGTATATCTATACCATCAAAGCTAAACACCATCAAATAACCTATAAACGGAAGAAACATTATAATATTTACCACTATTCAAAATAATTATAAAAATATTGGCACACAAACAATTTAGACTAATGCAACTGAATAGTTAGACACTGCTTTGTTGCGCCTTGTGGTTTCGCGCAGAGTAGAATGGGACCACTTCTAGTCTTTTCATGGAGGTCGTAAGAGGTGAATTAGGAAATACAAGCTAAACAAAGCTCATAAACATCAATGAGACCTCTCCAACCCTTCTGGCCAGCGAGGAGAGTGTAGGCCAAATCTGCAGTGCACACTAAAAAGACCTGATGATGATGATGATGAGTTAGACACTGAGATATACAAAAATACCCAAGCAGTTTATAGAGTCTTGCAAGAGAACGTGTATCAAAGGGGAAAAGTCTATTCATTTTTTTATATGGAGACCAGTGGCGTAACTATACCACCTAAGGCCCGCGGCAAACTCATACGGGCCACATACATCAATGGGGCCCAAGAGAGTTTGAGTTCTGCGAGCGGCTTCCTCCTTAACTTTGTCCCCCTACACCGCTCTTCTACTCCTATGCATTTTGCCTGCATGCTACCTTATTGTTTTGCCACTGATGGAGACTTTATCTATTCACACAAAAGAGCTGTAACTTTGATATCTAAATTCAAAGTAAAAAACCGGCCAAGCGCGAGCCGGACACGCGCACGAAGAGTTCCGTACTATCTATAATAAATTTAAATTATTTTTAATATATGATGTAACTAAAAATGTATGCTTTTCGCAACTTTTACTTTGCATGTACTATAAAAAATTGCTTCGCATCAAATTTTAAGATTCTGAGTTCACGGAAAGTACCCTGTAGCCTGTAGATGTTGATTCCCTTGCGAATGTCGAAATTTGCAGCATAAACGGCTGTATCTTTTGATTGCGTTGGCTTAGAAGTTTGATTTATTTTTTCACAGCTCAGTAATCTAGTATTTGATATGAATTTCAGCTTAATACCTACACGCGCTCTTGAGAAAAAGGGTCTTGACAGACAGACAGGCGGACAACAAAGTGATCCTATAAGCATTACGTTTTTTCCCTTTGAGGTGCGAAACCCTAAAAAAGCTTAAATTAACTTTGTGTTGGTTTTAATAAATATTTTTTTTACCGAGATTGATTGATTTTATTAGCAGTCTATTTTGCATATTTCCCTCATTTTGAATTGCTCGTTAACTGATTTATTATAACTGACATAATTGAAAAAGGGAGGATTTTGTTACATTTTATATTCTTCTTTAAAACGACATTTTTTTGGTGATACCAAAACATAGCGACATAAATTCTACTATAAAATTACAAAAAGTTTTTGCCCCGACCTTACGTACTTCGATTGTTGTTAAATAAGTACTGGAGTTTGGCACTGTTTCAAATGACGTAAAATATAATTGCGAAAACTTTTATTGACATAAAGTTCATTCCTTGTTAATTCCTCATTATAATACATGTTATTTAAGATAAATTATAAAAAATACATAGTAATTGTAGGATACATAGCCTAACGCTATATAATCCTCACTTATATTATAAATGCGAATGTGAGTTTGTTTATTTGTTTTTTTGTTTGTTACGCTTTCACGCCGTAACTACTGAACCGATCATCATGAAATTTTGCATACAAATTCTCTGGAGTACGGAGAAGGATAGCATAGGCTACCTTTTATCTCGGGAAAAATTCCCGAGGGTTCGACATTGACGCGGGCGGAGCCGCGGGCGAAAGCTAGTCTGTTATAAGCACTGATTACAATCGGGTCAAAAATTGGATTTCGTGATAGCCTAGGTCGTAAAAAAAGGGATCCAACAATCCAATTTTTTTAAATTTTCATTCAAATCTATTTGGCACGTATTGCGATTTTTATGAAAATGTACAAAAAAAAAAATAAGTTCCCGAAACTTGGTACTTTTTTTTTAATCTACATTGTCCCACTGCTGGTCAAAGGCCCCATTTCAAACTCTATAACATCGTATTGAATCGTAAAAACAAATACAACTTGTACATAAATAAAATCGTTTTTCAACATTTCGGAATAAAGAGCTTGTAGCAAATTTATTTAATTAATTAAATATAACGCAGTAAAGCAATAAGCTCGAAGCTTGTTGGAGTAAAAGTTTTAATTTAAACATGAAAGCTCAAATATGCAGTGACTGCTGTAAGTTCAGTAGTTTACTGGTCATGTCCTAACTTTGAATAGTTAATGGTTTGAGTACGTCTAGACGGAAGTTTGAAGTAAGGACGATTTGTGAAAATTCATTTTCACATATTTGGCGAGCTCTGTGGCGCAGTGGTTAACACACCAGCCTGCGACACGAGGGTGCCCGGGTTCGATCCCCGGTCAGGTCATGATAAAAAACGATCTTTTTCAGATTGACCTGGGTCTTGGATGTTTATCTATATAAGTATCTATTATAAAATATAGTATTGTTGAGTTAGTATCCTACGACACAAGTTCACAACTTACTGTGGGGCTAGCTCAATTTGTGTGATATGTCCCTATATATTTATTTATTTATTTTATATTGAAGTAAGACGACATGTTGCTCAGTGGTACCGCAAGTGGTAGTGAATTACAGGGTCCGGGTTCGATCCTGGGCCAGTTCATAATAACGTTAAATAAGATTATTTACAAAAGTCTACTTCGTACGATGGTAAGAGGGCTGACTGCTTTTTTGCCCAACGGATTAGCATAGCTATCTAACGGGGGAACGCAGCCAGCGTTCTTGCCACCATGCCACACGGGCAAGATTTCGACGATAATTTTTTCTAGTGCTTTTTTCTCATCATGTTATATTGTATAATAGTCAGTGTAATATTAATAGGAATTAATAATAATTTCAATTCCATGTGACCGTATCGAAACTTGTTCCTTAATAATTTCAATAATATAAACATTTCGTACTTATTATAATTTATTGACAAGCTCTGTGGCCTAGTGGTCAACACGCCAGGCTGCCTCATCGGAGTTCCCGGATTCGATCCCCGGTCAGATTAAGATAGAAAATGATCTTTTCAGATTGGCCTGGATCTTGGATGTTTATGTATATGTGCATTTGTTATAAAATATACTATTGTGAGTTAGAATCTCATAACACAAGTCTCGAACTAACTTTGGGGCTAGCTCAATCTGTGTCAATATTTGTATATTTAAGTACTGAAATATTAAACACCATTATCTAAAATCGGTGAAAATCTGAGGAATCATATTGGTCATCATCATTTCGAGTAGGTGTCACGGTCAATCGACCATGCACACCCTGATATACGATACACATCATATTGGTAGACGATACGGCTAGCAACCCATCACATTTTTGATTCCGTTTCCTTCTAATACGCCCCTAAAATGTTAAATGTGACTTTTAGGTCTTATAGACCTAGGTTCTGTCTATCCAATAGGATATGTATGAGTCAATAAAATATTTTTTATGATCATTTTTAGGTCATGATTCCAATACGAATTTAATTTCACAAATTTATTTGGAAATGAATTTTATAAGGTAGGAATAAAAGTTTGTAACTTGCAAAATGCTTTAAAAGCGCTGCCGGCTATTATTAAATTTATTGCTAACTTATATCCCGCAGATAATTGTACTTAGTAACGCAACACTATCGGATTCCGATTGCCTCCTAATTCGCACCAAGATGCTAATCGTGGCTTTTAGGTCTTGTAGACCTAGGCTCTGTCTGCCTATCAGGCAGGGTAGACGTTAGTGTCAGAAAAAAAATTACCTATTGTTGTAATGATTCCAATACAAACTTATTACTTACAAATTTATGAGGGAATGCTGGTATTTTATAAGGTAGGAATAAAAGTTTGTAACTTGCAAAACGTACTTTCTAAAAGCGCTGCCGGCTATTCTAAAAGTTATTGCTAACTTACCTCGAAGATAATTGTACTTAGCTTTCTTTGCGTCAAGCCAGTGAGGTGCTTCGAAATCCGGGTAACTTCGGCTCTTAACGACCGCTTGTTGAATTAACTTTTCATCTCAGACTTAATCAGGTTTGGAGATTGCTGTTATGAGAATATTCAGTCTAAATATTCATTGAGATTATTTCGTGTATTTAATGATTGCAGTAGCTAAAGTAAAAATATTACGTTAGTCTTGACAAGACATTCCAATTTTCTTACCCTCTATATTAAAAAAAAAAAACAAATAGAAAATTTAAGACATTAAGTTAATAAAATTGGATTATTTTAAGAGAAAAGGTCAGAAAAATATAAAATTTATGGTAAAATAACAACATTGGTTTAATTCGGCTTAAAAAAATATATTTTATTACATCAATGTCAGTATCTTCGTCGTCAGTATCTATTTTATGTACAGTATCTATTAATTACAAGACTGTACTTAGCTTTCTTTGCGTCAAGCCAGTAAGGTCCTTCGAAATTCGGGTAACTTCCGCTCTTAACTACCCTTGTTGACTCAAGTTTTCATCTCAGACTTAATCAGGTTTGGACATTACTGTTAAGAGAATATTCAGTCTAAATTCAGTCTTTAATGATTGCAGTAGCTACTAGACATATTATGTTAGTCCCGACAGATTCTAATTTTAATATCCCCATGAGTTAAAAAATAATAAATAATTAATAATATATCACACAAGTTGACCTAGTCCCACAGTAAGTTGTGAACTTGTGTCGTAGGATACTAATTCAACGATCAGACGTCGATTTTCTGTGAGAGTGTGGTACTTCCCCGGTCGAGTCGGCCCATTCATGCTACTATCAATTCATTTTGCAGGTAGCGTGGTTCTACCATGACGTGAAGGCATGTTGCAGTAATATGTTAAATCAGACATATACTCGTACTACAATAGTCAAATATTCTTTTGGATTTGTTTTTCCATTACAACCTCAGTTTTGAAAGTTTGGAGATACCGCAATTTGGCATCAATTCGCATGTCTCAGACGCAGCGTAGAATTTCCTATTAGGAAACGAGATCGGAATATTAAAAACGCAGCGTGATCTGCTAAAAACTACACTATAATAACCATTACACAGTGCACAGTGCAGTGCTATGTGCCGTTGAAACCACACGCGCATCACTCCGCTAACGAATTGAATTTTAATTCACGATTCGCGCGGCATTGCCGCTGCCTGTCGTCACCATGAGTTCTAAAAAACTCGTGGTAAACGAGTTGCTGGCGTTCCTGGGCAAGCAGCTAGATTGCATGGACGAAGTGAGTGTGATCCAGATTTGTACAACTAACTGGAACGAAGAGGAGATACGCAGTGCAAAGGTGCTGCTGTATGAGTCGCTTGGGATGAGCGAACGCATTCCGTCCCGTCGAAGGGATGAAAAGGGAGAAAGAAGTCTACAGGACATGATTAGACTCTTCAAGGTGACCGATCCGGAAGAGTGGTCCGTGACATTTGTCTGTCATAGGCTTCCACCGGTCACGTTTGACCATGTCGACGTCACCAGGTTGTTGAAAGACATCAACACGCTGAAGTCCAACCTGGCCGATCTGCTGCTGAGATTCGAGGCATCACAATCCACCATCGACGATTTACGTGCGGAGATAGTTGAATTAAAAAGCAACAAGTACGTAAGTAGGTCATCCGATGCCGCAAATGACAACACGTGTTGCGATGCATTCGATGCATCGCCGTCAAGTTTCGCGTCAGCGACATTGGATACATCGCCAGTCATCGCCGTCGAACGTCATGCGTCACCCCGCCCCGCAGTCGACCCCGAGTCGTAAGGAGTCGACGCCAGCAAAGGTAGCGGCTTCGGAACCAGCTCCTGAGGGATCTGCCGACAACGAGGGTTTCACAAAAGTAACACGAAAGCGGAAGAAGCCCCCGAGCAGGAATAAGTGCGGTACTGCACTCAGCGGTCCCAACATGTTGCTGCGTGCAGCTGTACCGACAACTTTGCTCTACGTGTCCCGCCTTCATTACTCTACAAAGAGTGAAGACCTGGTGGAGTACATGAGAGTGAAGACGAAGCTGAACTTAAGGGTCCTCAAGTTGGAATCGCGTCACAACGTGAACTTCAACTCGTTTGTGGTGCGTGTTCCAACTGCTCAGCTGGAAACCTTCACCAAAGAAGATTTCTGGCCGAAGGGTGTCGTCTTTCGACGTTATCGCGGGAGGCTACCTAACACCCCATCACCGTGCAGTGCGTCACAGACATTACGTACAAAGTAGTGCTAGTTAAGTTTTTTATATTATACTAGCTGCCCCGACGAACTTCGTTTCGCCATAAGTTAAAAACTATCCTATCTCTCAAGTTGGATCGAACTGCACATGGTGTGCGAATTTTATTATAATCGGTTAAGTGATTTAGGAGTCCATTGAGGACAAACATTGTGACACGAGATTTATATATATTAAGAATGTATGTTAGTCTGTAAGGTATATATTATATGGGCCATATTTTGTTTAAAATCGTTGCCTGAAATAAATGATATTATTATTATTCTCTTTATTTATTTAATTTCTTAGTTCTAGGTTTTTATAAAACTTATATAAAAAGTAAAATATAAAAAAATATCATACAAAAAATACAACTTTTATAAAAACCTAATCCTAGAGGTCTGCCAGCAGCGGGGCAGGGCTCAAGCTACCGACAGTTAAGGCTACAGAGAGAGAAACCTCCTGACGATGCGCGCAGTGTCCAGGAGTACTGCCTTCTGTATCTGACCCTTGATCCAGCCATCTAGCGAGAGCCTCTTGAGGTGTTGATCGAGGCTCTTCGCTATAAGACCGTTCACTGAAACGACTATCGGGACAATGATCGTCGAATCCACATCCCACATAGCGGTCACCTCGTGGGCCAAGTCTAGGTACTTAGTAAGTTTGTCCTTCTCGGCCTTCACAAGGTTCTCGTCATGCGGGATGGTGATATCGATGAGCATTGCCTGGCGCGTCGATCGATCTGTTAGCACGATGTCAGGCTTATTGGCAACAATAGTCCTATCCGTGATTACAGATCGATCCCAATAGAGCGTGGCACGACCATTTTCGAGAACCGGCATTGGTGTGTACTTATAGTACGGCACCTCGGAATCCACAAGCTCATAACGAAGAGCAAGTTGCTGATGGATAATTCTGGCTACAAGGTTATGTCTGTGCAAGTAGTCTCCGTTAGCCAGATGAGAACAACCGGAGATAATATGCCTGAGTGATTCGCCAGGACGGCGGCATGCTCGACAAATGTCGACCGTACCGTCCTTCAGGATATATCTCCGATAGTTGTTCGTCATCATGACTTCGTCTGCAATTGCACAAGCAAAACCCTCGGTTTCTCCAAAGAGGTCACCAAAGCGTAGCCAGTTTACCGACGCGAGCAGATCTACATCAGGCCCTGTTAAGGCCCGGTAGAACCGCCCGTGCAGCTCCTTGCTCTTCCATATGTCCCTGCGGTCTTCGGTGCTCAGCACCGTTGGTCTGTGCCAGTTCTCGCTTGCTAAGGAGAGCGGTGTAAAGCTCCTATCTACTGCAACAACGTCGCGATGCATCCCACACTCATTTTTAAGGAAATAATCCCTAAGACTGTACACCTCGCGGTTATGGAGAGTCTTGGCGTTCAAAAATCCACGACCTCCACACTTACGTGGGATGTACAGTCTCATAACGGATGAGCGTGGGTGAAGCATGCGATGCGCTGTCAGCTGTTGACGGACCTTCCTATCCAGGGCATCTAACTCAGTTTGGGTCCATCTTAGTATGCCAAAGGAGTAAGTGAGTAGGGGCATTACCCAGGCATTGAAAGCGCGTACCTTATTACCACCTGACAAAAGACTTTTAAGTACTTTTGTCAGTCGACAAAAGAAACGCTCTTTCATCGCCTGCTTTATGTCCCCATCCACAATACTCAAAGACTGTGACATACCAAGATATTTGTAAGTTTCCTCCTCCGCGAGAGATCTGAGGGACATTATCTCAGAAAGTTGTAAATTTGTTGAATTTACAACTTTTCCCCGTTGGACATGCATGACAGCACATTTATCTACACCAAACTCCATCCTGATAGAACTACTGAAATCTCTTGTGATTTTCAATAGCTCCACCAGGTCAGAGGGATTTGGTGCAAATAATTTTAAGTCATCCATGTATAACAGGTGAGAAACAATCTCCCCGTCACTTCGGAGGCGGCAGCCTAGTCTTGAATCCCTCAGTAGGTTGCTGAGGGGGTTCAAAGCCAGACAAAACCATAATGGACTCAAACTGTCGCCCTGGAAAATGCCTCGCTCGATCCTTATCAAGTCCATCGGATCCGAGGAGCCATTTCCTTTACCTGGCTGACAGAGGACCGTGGCCCACTGTCTCATACACGTGCCAAGAAAGGATCTTAAAGTTGTATTAACTTTATACAACTCTAAGACCCTCTCTAGCCATGAATGAGGCACTGAATCATAGGCCTTTTTATAGTCAATCCAGGCAGTTGAAAGGGCTGCCTTTTTCCGTTGAACTTGCTTGCAGATGGTCATGTCTATGAGGAGGAGCTCTTTAGTACCACGGGACCCAACCCTACATCCATTTTGAGAGGAAGCCATGATTTATTATTATTATTATTGTGTATAAATTTATTTTCTCGAATTTTTACATTCGGTAATACTGTGAAACTTACGGGTCTGCGACCAAGTAAGCCTCACTGCTTGTTTCTGTTGGATGGGAGAATCATCTTGTAGGAATTTACGCACTATCCGACATGTGTTTAGGACTGTCGCTTTTTGCATGGTTATAAAAGTACCTTGTGGTAAATCTAAAGTTTTGATACTATGGTGTAAGTATGTTGGTATGACTCCAGTGCTTGAGAGTACTAGTGGTACTATAAAAACTTTACTAATATTCCAAATTCTTAGAAGCTCCTCTTTTAAGTCGGTGTATTTATGAATCTTCTCGGAAATGGTTTTCTGTAGGTTATGGGTATTGGGGATAGAAATGTCAATGATATATGCAGTTTTATTGGTTTTATCTAAAAGAGTTATGTCTGGTCTATTGTAATGTATAGTTTTGTCTGTCAAGATAGCTCTGTCGAAATATAATTTACAATTGGGGTTCTCAAGAACAGGAATAGGTGTGTACTGGTAGTATGGCTTTGTCCTATCTGTTATTAACTTATGCTTAATAGCGAGCTTTTGGTGAATTATATTTGCAACTTGATTATGACGAAAGGTGTAATCTGTGGGGGCTAAATTGGCACATGCACTTGTTATATGTTGGATGGTTTCAGATTGTCTATGGCATTTTCTACATTTATCACTGCGTATTGAACTGTCTTTAATAATAAATTTCTTATAATTACGTGTGTTTATAACCTGATCTTGTATTGCAAGCATAAATCCCTCTGTTTCTGGAAAAAGTATACCTAATTTTAACCAAACATTGGATGCTTCTGCGTCTATGTGATTTTGTTCGAGGTCGTGTAGATGCCTGCCATGCAGTACCTTTCTTCTCCAGTTGTCATGCTTTTCTTTATCTGCTTCTTCTACTGTTCTGTATGCTATGTGTCTATCGCTTAAATTAAGAGGGGGATATCCACGATCTAATTCTACTATTGCTTTATGTATATCACTGGTATTAGCTTTTTCATAAAAGAAGGTTCGTAAATTTTTGATTTGTCCTTCCCACAAAACTCTAAAATCTATTAAGCCTCTACCTCCTTTGTGTCGCTTTATAGTCCATCGTTCTATTGCTGATTTTGGGTGAGCGTAGTTATGTTTTGTAAGAGTTGTTCTTGTTTTAATTTCTAAATTACGTATATCAGTATTTGTCCATTTGATAATCGCAAACGAGTAAGTTAACACCGGTATTGCGTAAGTATTTATTGCTTTAAACAGATTTTTAGAATGAAGTTGTCTTTTACAAATTTGATGCAGACGTCTAACGTATTCTAAAGTTAATTCATTTTTAATTTGCAAATGATTTATATTTTTTGATTGTTGTATACCTAAATATTTATATGTATCTGTGGCATCCATTGCTTTTATCTGTTCTTCTTCGTTTATATCGTAATTTCCTTCTAATATTTTTCCTGCCTTGATATGTAGTGTTTTACATTTATCTAATCCGAATGTCATATTTATATCTTTACTGAACTTTTCTGTTAATTTAATTAATGTTTTCATATTATTGTCAGATTTAGCAAAAAGCTTTATATCATCAACGTACATAAGATGCGTTAGAGAGGTGTTTGAGTTCAATGGGTATCCTTTATTACTTTCATTGAGTAGAGTTGAAAGAGGATTAAGAGCCAGACAAAACCACAAGGGGCTTAGTGAGTCACCCTGAAAGATGCCATTTTCAATACGGAGATCATCGGTCCTGACAGAATGGTTCATAATCGTTAGTAAGAGTGTTGTTCTCCAATCAGACATGGCACCTTCCAGGAAACGAATTATGTGCGGATTAATTTTATAGATTTGTAAGATGTGCAACAACCAGGAATGAGGAACGCTATCAAAGGCTTTTTTGTAATCTATGTATGTCAAATGTATACTACTATTTCGTTTATGGGCGTGCTTTAAAATTGTTGTGTCTATGATGAGTTGCTCTTTACATCCCTTGTGGTTTTGTCTACAACCTTTTTGTTCTTCAGCTATTATACTATTTAACTCTAAATGATGATTAATTTTCTTTGTAATGCAAGCAGTTATGAGTTTGTATATGGTAGGCAAACAGGTAATAGGTCGGAATTGTGAGGGATCAGCAGTATTGCTAGATTTAGGGAGTATGTAAGTAATTCCTTTGGTCACAAAGCTAGGTAAAGTTGATGTACCATTAACAAAGTTAGTAAAAATTGTACCTAATATATCATGTAGGACATAACACTTCTTATACCAGAAACTGTGAATTCCATCAACACCTGGCGCTTTCCAGTTCTTCATTTTTCCCGTGATCTCCTTAATATCTTCTCCTGTTATACAATTGAACGCCATTTCCTCTATATGTTCCCATTTCTGCCTTTCTTTATCAATCCATTCAGCATTTTTGTTGTGTTCTGTTTTCTTGGACCATATATTACACCAGAAGTCTTTTAGAGCCTCTTCTGTAGGCAAATCGATTTCCCCATTAGTTTCACTGGTCTTGTTAAGGGATCTATAGAATTCTTTTTCATTATTGGTGAATATGTTGTTGTCCTGCTTTCTTTTTAACGCTTTATTGTATCTTTTGAGTCTATGTGATTTTAAGGCTAGCTTTTGCTTTAGCGTGTCCAGATATTCTTCAGGTTTTCTGTTCTCTCTCTCATGTGAACTGTGAATTTTGACTCTTTTGAATATGTTTTGTACCGCTTTTTCTACTTTCCGTGTTCTATTATTGTTAATGTATTGTGTCAGACGTCCTATATCAGCTCTCAATTTGCTTATATCTCTCTCCAATCTTATCTGCCATGATGGTTTCTTAAATTTTGATCTATTTATGTCACTCCGATTATTATATTGATATATTTTGTAGCCTAGGTCTGTAGATATAGTTATGGCACTGCAATAAATCAAAGTGTGAATGCAACTTAAATCTGAATTTGCGGAGAAGTATTTCGGTAAAATACAATTGTTAAAGATGTTTCTTAATTTATGTAGTTTTTTACATTCTTTGAGTCGCGGAAGTTTTGGTCTTTGTGTAGGGTCCATGCCTGTAAACTTTGTGATATTAGTTTTGAATTCGTCCGTCAGTTTTTCTATATTTATATTTATTGGCGATTCATTGTCCGTTTCTACAGAATTAGTATTTGTATTTATTATTTCTATGTTTTGTGAGGTATCTTGAGAAGATATACTTGTGGATAACTGAATATCTTGGTTAAGGCAATCTGAAGTAAAATGTGCTTGTTGCTGCGTGTCAGTTAATGTCTGTATATTCTGTATGTTAGGTTGATTAAGTGAGAAAACCATTTCAGAAAAGTGTGATTGGTGATCGTTGTGCTCATGTAACTGTACTTCTTCTTCTTCTTCTTTATTTTTTAGCTGTTCTGCTACTTCTGATTTTATTGAACTTAACTTTTCTTCTGATAGAAGTTTTTTTTCTAATGATTACTCGTTTCTGATCAGCTATTCGCTGTTGTGATACAGACATATGGGGATACCTTTGGGTAAATTCTTTATGTAATCTTTTAATGTACGTTGTCCTATCTAATTCAAGTCTGATGATCAGGTAGTAGGTACGCATGATGAATATATTCATTTCATCGTCGCAGGTAAAGAGGCATTTGCCACCTGCGAAACATCCTCAGCTGGTGTATTAGATCTCGTCATATTATTGTCATCGTCTGTCAGTCTGTCTAGGGTGTCGGCTGTACTATATTGTTCGAGGGGAGCCCGCCTGCTCAGCTGCCCGTCGCCGATGGTTCGCATGCTGAAACACCCAGCACCGGCTCCAGGTGTGCCCCGACGCTCCTCGGGTAGCGGCCCTTTACGATTTCTACTTGATCTAGTCTCCATTTTTGATGGGTTACCTACCTTGTTGGCCACGTAAGTTTCAATTGTACGCGTTCCGCCCTCCACGTGAATCAGCTGTTCGATCCGGACGTAAGGTAGGATTTTGGGGGGCTATTATTATTATTATTATTATTACAATTGTTTTCTGACGTATATTGACAAGGTCATATAGTCTTTTGATGGTTTTTCTTCGTTTAAAGCCTTATTTTAAAAGAAAGCTGGAAATGCCGCAATTTGGCATCGGTTCGCATTCGAATCTGGCACTATATCGACCTTCCAAATATCATTTCTGGTGAAAAGTACTTTGGCGAGGGCAATCGAGATAGCAGTAATTGAACTTTTTTTAAATGACTTCCTAATGCATTCTGTAGTTCTTCGTAGCGTAAAACTTCTTTACATGAAACGAATTAAGAAGATCGAGGACGCAGGAATATATTATTTACCAAACTCGTTTATGCAAACTAAGAGAAAACACGAGTTTTGAGTCATAAGCCATCATCATCAGCATCATCTCAGCCGCAAGAAGTCCACTGCTGGACATAGACCTCCCCCAAGGATTTCCAATATGACCGGTTGGGAGCGGCCTGCATCCAGCGTCTTCCTGCGACCTTGGTCAGTTCGTCCGACCGCCTGGTCGGTGGATATCGAACGCTGCGCTTTCCAGCACGTGGTCGCCATTCGAGAACCTTTCTGCCCCATCGGCCATCGGTTCTACGTGCTATGTGCCCCGCCCACTGCCACTTCAAATGGCTAATCCGCTGAGCTATGTATTGATATAGGTTAGCGGATTAGCTCTTTGAAGTGGCAAGGAGATCCGTACAAGGAGATCCGTAGAAGAACAAAGGACACTGGACCTTTGTTCTACGGATGTCCTTGTTTGATATCGTAAACACCGAACGGAGCTCTTGCCATAGCTCTTGACATAGTCATGCGTTTTATCGCCCGCGTGCGAATCCTGCCCGCGTGCGGGTGATTACACCCAGGACAAAGATTGCGTTTGTTGCTGCAGTCGCCAGGAATAAACTTGTTTTCATTTTTGTTTGCGATTATATGCGTAATCCCCGGCACATAAGTTGAACCAAAATGGCGATTGTCGGCGCAGGTATGATAGCAGACAAAAGCGTTTGATAGGAATTATTAGCGATTTACCGCGAAATTCAACAATGCCAATTAAATTATCAAAATTAAGCTTTATTTTTTATTAACATCAAATTAAATCTTACTTAAAGGTTTACCTAAAGTATGGTATGTTTCTTAAAATACAAAGCACTAATCACTGTCACTCATTAGTACGACACCTTCCATATATTTTTTTTGTTTTAATAAGACTGGAACATGGACCAGGAGTTGCGGATTCATCTGAGTTAGTTGAGATAGATATCCGAATCTCGACAATTTTGAGAATGTTCACTAAATGGGTCGCGGCGATTTTGAACCCCTCAGATAGATATTCACCGTGCTACCTGACCGCTTGAGCACCGCACTTCCCTAATACATTTTTTCCCGTAATTGAATTTCCATAAATTAAAGCCAAAGAAAGGGAAAACAAAAAGCAATTAAAATATTTTGTTCGAGCCCGAACTTGCGGGGATCCTTGACTTGATTAAATTTTTATGTTCTAATCAAATTGAAGCCTAAAAACTCTAAATCAATTACGCGCTACTATTTTATAAAATTTGGCGTTCATTTGTAAGACTTCCTCACAAATTAACGCCAAATGGAATTCTGATAATTTGATTTGTGAGAGTGTGTAATTTGGGAGCGAAGTCGCGAAGTACTGACAAATCCTCCAATGGAAGGATAATCCTTGTGGAAGCCTATGTCCAGCAGTGAACTTCTTGCAGCTGATATGATGATGATATTCTCGTGGAAACCAGGTGATATGAACATGGAAAATAAATCTTTTACAACGGGAAAGGCCACGGGTGTCATACTCAACAGCCTGTCCGGTTGCTAAAGGTATGGCACCGGATACGCAAGCCTGGCCTCCCGAGCTCCTACTTGCTTATCCCCCATTTGTCCGAGTGAGTATTATTCCAATACCTACATTCCCTTTCCAAATCCAACAAATTCATGTCCTTCACCAGCTTAAAAATGCTTCCGAAGAAGCAGCAGCGTGGGAAATACAAGAAGCCAAAGAAACTGTGCTTCCCAACACTACCAAGCGTGGTGAGTATGACAATATCCTATCATGGAACGAAATTACTTTCACGAAGTTTCCAAATTCAAGAAATTCCTGTTCTTCCCCTGCTTAAAAATGCTTCCAAAGAGCAGAAGCGTGGGAAACACAAGAAGCCAAATAAACTGTGCTTGCCAACTTTGCCAACAGTGCCGTGGTGAGTATGGCAATATCCTCCCATGGAACGATCCCATGGAACATGGAACTTTGGGAGAGACCTACTGGACTAATCTCCGTAAACCGACTTCCCAGATAACCAATTTTTTTGGGGAGAAAATTAAATGGATGAGTGATGAATACTTCTTTCCATTTTACATCAACAATTATTTTTTTTTGTTTTTCTTGTGTACGTGACCACACTGGTTTCAGATTTAAGTTGCTTAAAGGCATCTGACATAGCTTAACGACTGCCATCAATGTTGACAGCCGGGACCAACGCTTAACGTGCCTTCTGAAACCCGGAAGAGCTTGAGAATTGTTTCTTCCACTTGCGGTCACCCATCACAGTAGGTCTGCGTCCAGGGTGCTTAACTACCGTAAGCGCTATTAAAGCACACGACCACTGGGCCATCGGGCTCTTCGAATTAATTTAATAAAAGTAAATGATTATTTCCATCAATTTTACTCTGAAAAGACAACGTTGTAATGAAATGATAAATGGCTGTTGGTTAATTAAAATCGTAATTGGATGAATTCACATTCCAGTTAAAATTTTTCACCACTTCGTGGAAGAAATAATATATGGCGAAAAATTCCACGCAGGCGGGGTCAAGTAGTAACGAGATGCAAAGTATTTTGTGTTTAGGCAACTATAGTGCAATTATGTATATAAATAATAATTAATAAACAATGAACGATAAACGATAAACGATAAACGATAAACGATAAACGATAAACGATAAACGATAAACGATAAACGATAAACGATAAACGATAAACGATAAACGATAAACGATAAACGATAAACGATAAACGATAAACGATAAACGATAAACGATAAACGATAAACGATAAACGATAAACGATAAACGATAAACGATAAACGATAAACGATAAACGATAAACGATAAACGATAAACGATAAACGATAAACGATAAACGATAAACGATAAACGATAAACGATAAACGATAAACGATAAACGATAAACGATAAACGATAAACGATAAACGATAAACGATAAACGATAAACGATAAACGATAAACGATAAACGATAAACGATAAACGATAAACCATAAACAATAAATAATAAACATCCCTCATGCACTGCATCTGCGAGATAGCCCCAACATCCTAAGAATGTTGTTGTTCTGAACACGTAGATCTCCGACGGTGTGGTATTTATATACGATGTTTTGTACGCTAAGTACATATATTGTTACGGGCGGTTAAAGCACTTAATATATTTATGGCGATTACTTCGCTAGTACAACAGCGTTAAGTGGATTAAAGAGCTATAAAAGGCTATAAAGGTGCTCTACCAATTACATGAGTATTCGTGTAACAACGTTACTGGTGTGGGTTACCATTTACATCTTGAATGCATTAGTGTATTCTTTTTTTTTAATGGAAAGGTTTATAAAAAAGTTTCTGTTTAAAAAGTTCCTCTAGGACGGGTCTAGAGTACAAGGCAGCCCTATTCTCAAAGTGCGCTACTCGGTATCCCAGATGTCCGCGAAACTTCAATGATGGCTCCGCCAAAACTGCCTCCGTGGTCCAGTGGTTAAGGCGTTTGCCTGTAGCCCATGGGAAGCATACTTTGTTTAGTTGTTTCCAGTTTTTTTAGGATATTGCAGGCTTGAAACACCTGACTGTCTGATAATAAAGACGAATCCATGCTTCGGAAGGCTCGTTAAGCCGTTGGTCCCGGCTGCCATCTGGTAGTCGTTAAAGGAATCACATGAAAGGCCGAAAGGCGGTCCCGAAGAACTCTGACACCAGGGTGTGTATGGTCCATTGACCGTGTCACCTACACGAAATGATGATGACCCGCCAAAATCCTTTCCTTTCGGAGGCGGCAACAATGGTATCGGCATCGTGAGCTTGCACCTATCTCTGTCTCATTAATTTGTGAGAAGTAAGAACTAGATAGTATACTAAAGTTGATAAAGATAGCGTTTGTGCCCCAATTTTCAAATAAATACTACTTTGAAATGATACTGTAAACGCAGTTAAGGATTGTGACCGAGACACCCGGAAAATTCACTCTCCTTCAAATAGGTACCTAAAAAATAGAAGAATTCCGCTCCCGAGTACAAAAAGTTTTACCAAAAAACCCAGTTAAGTGTAATGGTAGGCGATTAAGTAGAAAAAGGAAGTAATATATAGAAATGGGTTACTAGCCGCATCGTCAATGACATAACTCCTAAGATGTTCGACCATTTCCTCGGCTTTCAAGATCTGCGTGGAAAAAAAGGAACCATAATGATTCAAAACAAATCGTACAGACACAGACAAGAAGACAAATCATATTTGACATAAATGATTCCTCCGAACCTTTTCCATTCATGGAAATGAGTTTTGAAATAAAATAGTAGGTAGTGGTATTGTTTATACCACGTCATACAAGGTTAAGTTTCTAGTAGTTCAGATTAAATAAAAACTTAACCTTGTACGATGTGGTATAAAGTATACGACGTGGCTTTTAGGTCTTATAGACCTAGGCTTTGTCTACCCCACAAGGGAAAAAGACATGACAGTATACATGAATGTATAAAGTATACCACATTTATTTCCTAATGTAAGGGCATAGAAAAGTGATACAGATTACAAAGCCATAAATAAATATAAATATATATACGGACAAATCACACAGATTGAGCTCCAAAGGCCAAAGTAAGTTCGAGACTTGTGTTATGGGATACTAACTCAACGATACTATATTGTATAACAAATACATATATAGATACACATCCAAGACCCAGGCCAATCTGTAAAAGATCGTTTTCTATCTTGACCTGGCCGGGGATCGAACCCGGGCACTCTCGTGTCGCAGGCTGGCGTGTTGACCGCTGCGCCACGGAGCTAGTCATAGCACGGAGGAGCCATAACAATCAAAACTTACTGATGCTTTCCTTAAACACGATTGTAAAAGGAAACAAATAAATTCCATTTATAATAACTAAATCATTATTTCCAAAGAGGTAATCTCAAATGAACCTTTTCAACGCGATTCCATCATCCGGAAAATATTGCCGTTGCGATATAAATATCTTTGCCTTGGACTTAATAAAGAAAATTTTGATGAGATGCTAATTACTAAGGTCCCGGACCGAACAAGACGTCCATCAATTTAATGATTAAATCAGATGTTTGAATTGAATTGGACCCTTCCACTTCAGACTACAAATTAGGTGTTCGTAAATAAAGCGATTTTCGTTTACGATTTCAGGTAATTGCTTCATCACTATTAATGATTGATGGAAACAAGCATTTTATTTAGCTTTGTGTGTAAGTAATTTTTTTTAATGATATGTATGTAAAATTTAATAGGTATATTAGAAACATTTTTGACGTTCAATTGCAACGAAACGCTTATGTTAATCGGATGAGAAGACAAAAAATGAGAAGTCATAGAGCTAATGTGATGATGAATATTTATATCATCAGCGCTGAAGAAATTATCAAATAAACTTACATAGAGGTTGGTATCTAATCGTGGATGTAACGAGAAAAAATGACACTTTCTACAAAGAAAATCGTCATTTCCAAATAGATAGTGTCAAATGAACCTTTTCAACCGGCGTCCATAATCCGGAAAATATTGCCGTTCCTCAATAAATAAATATCTTTGCCTTCGACTTAATAAAGAAAATTTACATGAGATGCAAATTTCAAAAGTCCCGTGCTGAACAAGATGGCCGTCAATTTAATCATTAAATCAGATGTTTTAATTGGATTGGACCCTTCCAAAAATTGGTGTTCTTAAAATAAAATAAATAAATTACCGTTTTAAGCTACGATTTCAGATGACAGCTTCATCGTTCGGCTTTATAAAGTTCCATCGGATCATCTTTATTATCAGACAATCAGTTGATTTAAAGCCTACAATGTCCTAACCAAACTGGAAACAATTAACAAAGTGGGAATCCCGTGGAAATCGAACCTACGACCCCTGGGTCTACAGGCAAACGCCTTAACCACTGGACAATGGAAGTAGTTACTAGCTGTTGTAATGACGAGGAGCTCACCAATGCTGAACAGCATAGTTCTCTAATTATAAAACCTTATAGTAAAGAAAAAGCCGCAACTTTAGGCGTTAATTTTCTTGAAATACGCAATACGAGAAGCAGGGTGACGGTGAAGACTAAATTTTTAAGCAGCGTAGTCCGTTATTTATTTTTCTTTGAGAAACTTTGTTGAACATCGGCATAAAAGTCTAAACTTGGATATAAATGTTGAAACGGCACTGAGCTGGGATTAAACGATGTTCAAACAAGGATTGATTAAACTTCTAACCCATCAGAAGCCTTTACGAAAGCCTCCTCGCTTTATCTACCGATAACCAATTTATAGACTGAAGTCTCCGTTTCAAACATCTGATTACAATATCAGACGATAACATTTTAGCGTAATGATGAAGAAATCTTCATAACAATGGATTCGTCACTACTATGTAGTACATTAAGCCGTGTGGTATCCGGCAGAGTAGAATAGGACCACTCCAAGTCTTCCCGTGGATATCGTAGAAGGCGACTTAGGAAATACAAGCTAAACAAAGCTTTCAAACATCTGTGAGACCTCTCCAACCCGTCTGGCCAGCGTGGAGAGTGTAGGCCAAGTCCTCTGGCTGCTCTGGCCAAGTATGGCTCTAGTAGTACGGAGAAGATCGTGCTTCCGTAGTGGAGACTAAAAAAGACCTGATGATGATGATGATGTAGTACAGTCACTACAGACAATGACTAACCACTACTTGACACTACATAGTTTGTCATCATAGTATATGACAAACTAAGTAGTTTCTAAGTACTTACACAATAATAAAAATTAATAAGTACTCTTGTGTCACAGCTCATTCTAATGTAACATTTAATTACCTCTGTAAATTTCCCAAAGGATATAGCCGTTCGAGCACCGTGCGAATTGTACGCGAAAAAAACTGTGTACGTGATCAATTTTATCGCTAACGCCCGCCCGCCCAAGGTCAGCCAACAACAAACAAGTTACGAACGTGCAATAATAACTGCGATAAGGATAATAAGTAGCTTTTGAATCTTATCTATCTCGTTATGTATATATGTGTTATCCTAATTATCCTAGCTAATGCGAAAAGGCGTTCGTTTATTGCTTTATTTGTATACTATTTGGTAACACGAGCAGAGTCTCAATTTAATAACGCAACAAAAACTTTATATTCTTATGTACGTCTTTCCTAAGCCGCTTTTATCAATGTTGGCTAGTTCCGTGGCGCAGCGGTCAACACGCCAGCTTGCGACACGAGAGTGCCCGGGTTCGATCCCCGGCCAGGTCAAGATGGAAAATGATCTTTTTCAGATTGGCCTGGTTCTTGGATGTTTATCTATATATGTTTTTGTTATAAAATATAGTATCGTTAAGTTAGTATCCCATAACACAAGTCTCGAACTTACTTTGGGGCTAGCTCAATCTGTGTGATTTGTCCGTATATATTTATTTATTTTATTATTATTTAATGTTTTTATGGGGGGTTACTTATAGCGCCACCTCGCTCTGATACTGTTGTCTGTGAACCTTGACCGGAAGGTTGTTTTTTGACCAGTCGCGGACCTGCATATATGTAAATGTGCATTATTCATCATCATCATCATCATCAGGTCCTTTACGTCTCCACTACAGGAGCACGACTACTAAGAGCCATACTTGGCCAGAGCAGCCAGAGGACTTGGTCTACGCTCTCCACGCTGGCCAAACGGGTTGGAGAGGTCTCAGAGATGTTTATAAGCTTCGTTTAGCTTGTATTTCCTAAGTCGTTCTACGACATCCACGGGAAGACTTGGAGTCGTCCTATTCAGTCTACTCTGCCGGATACCACACGGCAATTATTCATTGTGATTCTAATTTGGGAATTGCACGCCGCCCATCGACGCCGGAGCTTGTGAATCCATTTTAGTTGTGAAGAAGGGATAAGGACTCGCAATCCTTCGTAGAAAGACTGACATTTATATATTTTTTTAAGATTTTATTTATATTTTTATCGATTTATAGTTATGGTGCAATATAGAATGTTTACTTACTTACTTTTTTATTATTTTAATATAAAATATTTATTTATTTATTAAAATATGTATACAATTTAAATTTAAAATAAATTAAGTAATGCTACAACTAAAAATAAATAAAAAATATATACTTACTTTTCCATTATAAAATAAAGTATCGTTGTGTTAGTATCCCACGTCACAAGTTCTCCAATTACTTTGGGGCTTAATTTTTTTTTTCTTCAATAAAAGGCTCTTTGAATAGCTCTATCGTTGGTTACAGTAAAGTTGCCCCAAGTGCAGAAGTTTGGATGCTCTGGATATATATGTAAGAGCCGGATGTATAACATGAAGCCATAGTTATAGTAGAATAAAATAAATAACATATATGCGGACAAGTCACACAGATTAACCTAGCCCCAGAGTAAGTTCGCAATTTATGATATGGGATACTAACTCAACGATAACATATTTTATAACAAATACATATATAGATAAACATCTAAAACCCAGGTCAATCTGAAAAAGATCAAGTTTTATCTTGACTTGACCAGGAATCGAACCCGTGTGGAAGCCTGATATGATGACAACTAGGACACAGAGCGCATCAATAAGAAAGATCTTTAAAAAGTCTTAAAATTAATTATTTTTAGATCAAAAGCAGATAGCCATTAACATTTTTTCTTCTCATTTAGAAAGGGGGACAGGACGAAAAGGAATAACTTAATTTTGTTTTTACTGTCTGCTTCCTTTTTTCTTCATTAAACAAATGGAACAGTTTTTTTTTAATAGATGCCCATCTGTCTAGTTTAATAACTTACCGCGCGGCCCGCCCCGGCTTCGCACGGGAAGATATAGGTATTTAAATAGCCTATGTTCATCAGGGATAATGTAAGATTCTAATGGAGAAAGAATTTTGCAAATCGGTCCAGACAGAAACAGGTAGTTTTAGAGCCTATTCGATGCAAACAAACAAACAAACAATCAAATCTTTTCTCTTTACAATATTAGTAAAAGTAGACGTAGATAGATAGTATAGATATCCAGTGTTACTGGGGTTTTTTTTATATAGGATGGCAAACGAGCAAGCGAGTCATCTGATGGTAAGCGATCACCGCTGCCCATGGACAACTGCAACACTTGGGTGTGACAGGAGCGTTGCCAGCCTATTAAGAAGTTGGAAGAATATATAAGGGGAGGAAATGGAACGAAGCATAGAAGCGGTAAAACTTCTACTCAAACGTCGATTTTCTGTGAGAGTGTGGTACTTCCCCGAATGAGCCGGCCCATTCAAACTTCTAGCAAAAATGAATTTTGTCGGTAGCATGGCTCTACCACGACTTACGGTGTTAGGATTCCAACGACACATCATAAATACAAATCTGTTAGGAGGTTCAGAAGATATGGTGACATATCACACAAATTGATCCAGCCTTACAGTAAGTTGTGAACTTGTGTCGTAGGATACTAACTCAACGATACTATGTTTTATAATAGATACTTATATAGATAAACATCCAAGATCCAAGTCTATCTGAAAAAGATCGTTTTTCCATCATGACCTGACCGGAGATTGAACCCGGGCACCCTCGTGTCGCAGGCTGGCGTGTTGACCACTGAGCCACGGAGCTCGCCAATGATTTTCATGAATTGAGCAGTAATGGAGCAGCAGATTGCCAAAAATCTTGGGAATAGGAGATGAAAAAGCCAAAACCGGGCTCCAAAGCTCTATGGTTGAGTTCAGATGAAAAAGGAGAGAAAGAGATTTTATTTTGCGAATCGGTACAAGAAAAAACTCACGCGTTGGAACCATAGGTGACATACAATGTGATCTCAGTCCATATATAAATATATGTAGTTTTATGTAAAATACTATACTTATTCGTAGGTAATATACTATAAATTGTAAGTTGACGCCTGGAGAAAATGCGCTGTGCAGTTTGTTGCCGCTTCTTCTGCACTCCGCTTTGGAAGCGGCTCTTAAGAGCTCGCCATATGCCAGGCGGCGTGGAGATACAAACGCGGAGGGTATAAACGCGTTGGCTACTTTGGATATTTTCGTTTTTTAGGAATATTCAAGGGTTTTTCGAAAAAGAAAAACATATGATGGCTGCCTTATCTGTAATGCAATAATAATCAAAAGTTTCAAGGTTAATTTTAATGTATTTGGTGAATAATGCTATCATCATCATCAGGTCCTTTTTGTCTCCACTACAGAAGCACGACCCTCTCTTTACTACTAGGGCCATACCTGGCCAGAGCAGCCAGAGGACTTGGCCTACACTCTCCACGCTGGCCAGACGGGTTGGAGAGGTCAAGAGACCTCTCCATAAACATCTAAGAAGATGTTTATAAGCTTTGTTTAGCTTGTATTTCCTAAGTCGCCTTGTACGACATCCACGGGAAGACTTGGAGTGGTCCTATTCTACTCTGCCGGATACCACACGGCACGGCGAATAATGCTATATATCGAGAAAATTTAACGCAATCGTGTTTTTGAGTCATATAGTTACCAGAGTTAGTCCTGAACTTTGCTGCATTTTTATTTCAACTTGAGTATTTAATTATTATTGATATAACAGTAAATCATGCAAAGCAGTGTGAGGTAGTACGGGCCCTTAACTGAGCTTTAAGTAAATTAACGTCAACAATAAGTTGTTGTAAAATAAATGTTATTGTTCACCAAATGATATGTAAAGTATCTTATGATGAATAAATGATATTTGATTGATTTATTGATTGGTATTGTTTTTTTTTTAAAACAATCATTGGAGACATTCGGCGGTAAGTACGAAAATAATAGCTATTTTAAAATTTCATAATAAAGCAAGATGTTCACACATGTTTTTTTGGGTAAAAAAGTACCTTAAAGTATTTCTTGGTTTTTCGAGCTCAGCAGGTCATTAACGCTATTTAACTTGGCATTTATGCCAGCTTTAACATCTACGGTTATAAATACCAATATACTTAATACTATTATTTTAGTTTGGGTACAATCTGAATAACCTGAGTATTAAAATTGGTAAAAATATAAATAACTCGGTTTCAAAAGTATAACCAGCACACCCTAAATTTAAATAAATCCTTAATCTAACCGACATATTAATGACATGTTTTTCCTCCTAATATAATGAACCAATATTCCCTCAGGATATTCCGAAGAAATTTTATATGTATTTGATATAAGCGGCCGCGCCTCAGAGAGGTTCGATTTGGATTGAAAGAAATATTTACTTAGAATACAGGTGGTCCCTTATCGCCGAAAATGCGTTAGGACCCACTTATATCCATGCATTGTAAAACCAAACCAAGCAATAAGATAAAGTGCTTTGGGAATATTCTTTTTCAATTTAATATTCTTCTATCGCAATAAAACTATCATGTTTAATTTATACCTGATTGCCATTTTACAGAGAAATAAATTGAAAACACGATGAAACTGTCATATTGGGTAACATAGTTATAAATTAATAAAAATAAAAACAAATAATAAGCCATAAAACTGGCCAGTATTAAAACAATTATAAACCAAAGAGAATCGACGAAAAAGTCTACATTACCAATCACCGACAACCGTAGACTCACCAAACCACACACACACTCCAATACCAACTTCAAACTTTTGAATTTGGAACCATATCTTTTTAAAATTTTGATACGTACGCGCGCGGTCGTAATTTCGTTGGGAGCCGGGACGCCGCCCCGACTGATCGGGAGGCGAGTCGTAACGCGAGTGAACGCTGAAACGACGCGGTCGCCCTTATACACTCGCCCTCAACCCCAACTCGAAGGCGGTGGGCGGAACTCTCTAGAGCTGTTTCAGTATGTTCAAAGTTAATGCTTTATGTAAGTACACTATTTAATAGTAGGGTTACTTAGAAAGTGCCAACCTGACCATATAACTAAGCTCCGGTACTTGTTTGTCGAAATTATTTGAAGTTGACATAACACATATAAATCTAAACTATTTCAAGTAATATAGATTTAACGAAACAATTAAATGATAGTTCGGTACAGGGAAATGTTAGGTGTTTCCCACGTCGAAAACGAAGTTCGCCACGCATAAAACGTTCCTATTTTATCCTATCTTAAAATATTGTTGCACTACCTTAGGCTTACTGAGTGGATCTTATAAAACTACGTAGAAAGAAAAAAAAAAAAATAATATATACATCACATTAAATACTATCACGTCTTTTTTCCCTTGCACGGTAGACAGATCCTAGTCTTTAAGAACCAATAGCCATGTTTAACATGCTGGTGGGCGTTAGATGGAAAACGGAATCAAAATAGTGATGGGTTGCTAGCAGCGCCTACTAATATGATTCGTCAGATTTCTGCCCATGCCCTCGACCGGCTTTTAATCTGCGGGAGAAGAGAAGCAGTTGATATGTACATTCTACGTTTTTGCTTTACTGGGAGTAGTTTACGGGGAGACCAGCATGAAAGGTTAAAATATCTTGTACATTTTAAAAGTGCTTATCATAATAGCTTACTTCTGAGGGCAGGGGTGTCATCCTCAACTACCTGTCCGGTGGTTGCTGGTCGGAAAAACAAGAAGCGAAACAAACTGCGTGGCCAACCCACCTGCCACGCACGGTGAGTAACAGTAAAGCAATATCCTCCCACGGAATGAAGAATATTTCGGACACGCCATTTTCCAACAGTGGCTTTTTACGGCTGAAATGATGAACATACGAGTACTATATTATTTTTCAATTTGATATTCTTTTAGCGTAATGCAACTATCATGTGTAATTTCTAATTACCACTTTTTAGAAAAACAAATGAAAATAGATTATGAAACTGTCATATTGGCTATTATAACGTAGTCCTAAATTAATTATAATAAAAACAAATAATAAGCCATACAACTTGCCAGTACTAAAACAAATATAAACCGAAGAGAATCGACGAAACGATGAACCTACTCGTACATGAACTTCCTCAGTTTTGCTTAAAAACAACGACAAAAGCACTCAACAAACTTCAGAACAAGGCCAACAAACAAAAAAATCTAACGGAGGTATTATCAACTCTATATGAAGTCAACAACGTCATCCCCGTCGCTCGCCGCGGTTGTCAACGAAATGTTATTAGCCGTCATCTGCTGCCAGTTGACACTGCCGACAATTTCTTACAGAAAACGGCAGTGGTCAGGCGGAACCAATGAATAAAAGGTGCCGGGTTACAAATTGTAACCCCAAATTTGTTTTAAGAACTGATTATTTTTTATATTTTGCGCATTAGTGTCATACTAATTTTTATTCATCGGTTCCGCCTGATCACTGCCGTTTTCTGTTAGAAATTGTCGGCAGTGTCAACTGGCAGCAGATGACGGCTAATTCTAATTATTTTATATATTTTGCGCATTAGTGTCATCCTAATGCGCAAAATATAAAAATAATCAGTTTTTTTTTAAATTGGGGTTACAATTTTATTCATTGGTTCCGCTTTAAAATCTACACTAGAATTATGTAAACTATTGACCCTTGATTAAATGAATTATGATGTCTATAAAACTGATCCGCGAAACCAAAACTTGATAAATGAGGATGTATCGTCGCAAATAGATACTTTTTAACGAGGGGTTTTCAAAGTGACATTTAAAAAAAAAAGATAATATTTTTTGGACTAGATGGCGTCGATCAAGTCAAGTATCAAATAAAACCCTTGTAAAAAAAATAAAGTCAAGATAAAAATTTATCAACTATGACTTTGACACTTTTTTTTTATCAACTCCATCTTAAACTTTTATTTATTTAATTGCATTTTGAAAAGTCCTCATTATAATTATTATGATGGGTATTATATTCTTGGCGGGAATTTCGGCGGATTTAGATTGTTTTGCAAATTGTTTCTCGTGAACTTTATTGTGAAATCGGTGTAATTTGGTGTTGTAAATCATATTTATGAACAAAGTGTGGAATAACTAAAATAAAGTGTCATGGTGCGGCTGTAGTGAGATTTACTTAGCGGGCTGGTGTTTGCTCACCTCGTTGCGTCGTTTATGATCAAGCCAGTGGATTCGTAGGAATAGTTGCCAGGGGCTCCGTCGAAATCAGCGAAATGAATTACTCCATAATTTCGTTGATACACAAGCAAGAATAACTCGAAAAATAACTAGACACCAGCCAAAATAAGCTACTCAATGAAGTTTGAGGGCCAAATAGAAGAAAAAGAAACAATATATTTATTATCTAGTTTTGACGGCAAATGAGCAAACGAGCCACTTGATAGAAAGATTATGTTCACACTTTAGTTTTTGTTAATTTTGTAAATTTTGCGCCTTACCTCGTAGTCATTTTCTTATCTTTCTACTTCCCTCAGGTTGCCTGCATTTGGCGATAAGGCCGCCTTTTGTTGTTCTTTCACCTATTTTTTTGTATTTGTTTTTAATGACGCAATGAAGCGTCAAATAAATGAATAAATAGCGAGTATATTTCGTTCAAATTTACATGAGTCTGGTAAGAAGGTAATGGGAACAATTAGACCAATGATACGAGAATACATATTTAAGAGACGCAATTTTTTTTAAATCTATGCATATTTGGGTGCATTTTATTGGCCGCCCACGCAGCGTAACGTTACGTGATGACGATTGGAGGATGATGTGCGTTTCTTCCGTCAGGGGGCTTCATTGAAGCAGTGCTTGCCATTGCGTAAGCACAGGATGCAACCAGTGCCTTTGCCACGAGTTTGTGTAGTAAACAGCCTTGAAGTAACAACAATAGTAATAATAACAGTACAAACGCTTAATTCATCGTTAGCGTCAAATAAATTTGCATTATATTAAACAAAATAATAATCATTATCGACAAGATTTGAGGTAGGGCAAGATTACTGTGTATATAAAGATAAAGCCTTTGGCTTTTAGTGTGCCAATTATAACAAAGTTTAAATATTTTAACAAAGTTATTAAATAAATAAAAAAGACGACAAGTAGTATACTAAGCAATGATTCGTTACACACTTCACACTTGTAGAATATGCCAAAAACCTGAGAGATTTTTAAAAAGTTATCCGTCAATGCCATAGTTACGGTAAAATTGAGAAGGTAGCGCTTATTATCTATAGAGTAAGCGTTTTCTTTCTTCTAATATAGAACGTTTTCGGCGCTCCTACATATATATTTTGTAACGTGTTGTTCGTATTCATTTTAGCAATATAGCAGTATTTTTTTAGTTAAAAAAAAGTTAATTTGTTTAATATCAATAATTATAGTAACATGCAGATATTGATGGAATTTTGATTTACAATTTATTTAAAGTAGATTCAAGCAAGCTGAATACTAACGAAAAAATTAAGCGTTACGAATAAATTAAATATTATATTTTTCAAACATAAATTAACATTATATACCAAAATCGATATTTAATCAAAGGATTTGATAAGTTTATAAAATACAAGCAATGATTTTACGAATTAATCCAGGAAATCCCTCTGGATTTCCACACACTACGAGTCACCTGACGGTAAATGATGACCGCTGCGCCATGAACAACTGCAACACCAGGGTGTGAAGGAGCGTTGCCGGCCTTCAAGGATTTGGAGAGAGAAAATAGGGGGATTGGAAGGATGAGCCTCCGGTTCTCTCACTCACCGCACGAAGCATTGAAGCGGGAAATAATAATAGTAATAAGTTCTTAATTTTAGACCATTTTCCATAGTGTTAGTAAAAAAAAAGACATCCTAATATTAGTAAATTGCGAGCCAGGAAAATAAGTTGGACACCTCTATGCACGAGCAGATCCGCCCAGTGCCTCACAAAAGGCCCATCAATTTTGGCTGCTAGGGTATTAAGGATGCTGTTAGAACTTCCACGGAGCCTCTGCAGCGCTGAGGCAGCCCGCTTACGCATTATGGCATAAAGCTTCTACTCAAACGTCGATTTTCTGTGATTTATAATTGACTAGCTCCGTGGCGCAGCGGTCAATACGCCATCCTGCGCCACGAGAGTGCCCGGATTCGATCCCCGGCCAGTTCAAGATGGAAAATGATCTTTTTCAGATTGGCCTGGGTCTTGGATGTGTATCTATATATGTATTTGTTATAAAATATAGTATCGTTGAGTTAGTATCCCATAACACAAGTCTCGAACTTACTTTGGAGCTAGCTTTTTTATAACTTAGACTAACTCGTTTGTATCTCCTATCGGTTCACAGATATTATTCTTTAATTACGAAGATATATATATAAGATCCAACTCTAAGAAACCTTTGAAGAAGCTAATGTAATATAGGTCTTGTTTATTTTTAAAACACTCAAAGGCAAGCGAAATAAAATAATTGAACACACACATACATATTTATTTTCGTTCAATTGTGTAATCAATATTGCTTTAATAAAGGATAAACAATAACGGAATTTCACGGGATAATCGCGAAGCATACATATTAATGAAACTCGTGTTGTACTTCTCAGAGGCAATGCCGCCAGTGTCATGGGGAACTTTGAGCCGGGTACGGTTCGGGGTGGTATATTTGACTTAATTAAGTAGGTAGCTTAAGTTTTTATTAGTGTTAATTAATAGGTAGTTGAACCTACTTATCAGTTACATTTAATTATTAAATGCTATTTTGTAATTTCGCATCTGTCAACATGCAGACATCATAATTGTTGCCGTATATGAGGGAGTGAAACAAATCATTTTACTTTGCTACGCTGTCGTAGCCTTAGCTACGCCATGTCACCCAACTTCTGTTCGTAGCTCAACTCGTAGCACTGCTCGTAGCTTACAAGATGTCGTAGCAAGAGTGGGATTATCCGGTAAGCATACAGATGCACCCTTCGTTCCTAGTGCACCTCAAACATGTCACGTTTTAAGGATTAAATCCTAGTCTCGCATGCAATATGTAAGGATTTTATCAGAGATAGTCTGATTTTTTTTGCGGAAAATTTATCATATGTAGAAAAGATTTTACGTTCTGAATTTTAGTGCAACCTGATAAGAAACACTCAATTCAATTTTTTATCCTGCAGTGTGAGAGTGAGATGAGAAGATTGAAATTAAGGATCATCACTATCATTTCGAGTAGGTGACACGGTCAATCGACCATGCACACGCTGGTGTCAGAGTCCTTCGGAACCGCCTCTCGGCCTCTGACGTGGTTCCTTTAACGACTACCAGATAGCAGCCGGGACCAACGGCTTAACGTGCCTTCCGAAGCACAGAATCATCTTTCCTATCAGACAATCAGGTGATTCAAGCCTGCAATGTCCTAACCAAACTGGAAACAACTAACCAAAGTATGCTTCCGGTGGGAATTGAACCCACGACCCCCGGGTCAACAGGCAAACGCCTTAACCACTGGACCACGGAGGCTGTTTGAACCCTTGACGCAAAGTGACAATGACGTAATTCTATTTCAATATTACGAAAAACCATTATCCATTAAATTACAAAGTCAGATATTTAACGATCACTTACAATAGCCGATCCCCTGTCAGTTTACATCATTAATTATTTTCTACATTAATAGTATTCGGAAAACTATCTATTCTAAGTACATTCAAAAATGTACCTTAATTTTATTTCATTTAATATCATGTTTGATTAGCGTGCAGTTCTTCATAGCAACAGAAGGGTCTTGTACACACGTCAACGCAAGTTTTGACAAGGGATACGTTTGAATGCAAACATCGTTAACGATTGTGTAGATGACGTGAGTGACTGTACACAGTAGATATTTGATTCTTGGATAGGCCCAAAGGTTGGATGTCAATAGGCAAATATTATGTGCATAACTTCTTTTCCCCTAACCTGGCACGTATTAATGGAAGTAAAGAAGAGGCGAATATGGCACCTGTATTTTCTTTCATTTTCAGTTTAAGTAAGTAAGTAAGTAAGACTAGCTCCGTGGCGCAGCGGTCAACATGCCTGCCTGCGACACGGAGTGACCGGGTTCGATCCCCGGCCAGGTCAAGATGGAAAATGATCTTTTTCAGATTGGCCTGGGTCTTGGATGTTTATCTATATATGTATTTGTTATAAAATATAGTATCGTTGAGTTAGTATCCCATAACACAAGTCTTGAACTTACTTTGGGGCTAGCTCAATCTGTGTGATTTGTCCGTATATATTATTTATTATTTATTTATTTATTCAGTTTACACATTTAACGGCAGTCAAAGAATTAATATAGCGTGTAAATGTACTCTCGACGTTCCCTTAAAGGGGTGACTCAGACCATCAAAGTGAACAACTTTTCCTATCGTCACGATTTAGTGTAGGGGACACGGTCAATCGACCATGCACGCCCTGGTGTCAGAGTTCTTTGGAACCACCTCGCGGCCTTTGACGTGGTTCCTTTAACGACTACCAGATGGCAGTCGGGACCAACGGGTTAACGTGCCATCCGAAGCACGAAATCATCTTTATTATCAGACAATCAGGTGATTCAAGCCTGCAATGTCCTAACCAAACTGGAAACAACTATACAAAGTATGCTTCTTGTGGGAATCAAACCCACGACCCCCGGCGTGGTGAGGGCAAACGCATTAACTACTGGACCACGAAGGAAGACCACGGACTTTTTCTATGGGACCAATGTTGGGAACTCAAAACAAAAATTCGGCATTTCCATACAAAAGAGTTCTACCGCCCGGCCAGTTTGTATGAGAATGTCGTATTTTTTTTTTTGAGTTTCAAGCATTGTTCCTATAGGAAAAGTTAAGTAACATTTCCTTCAAGTGACCAAGTGATCACCCTGTCAAGGGAACTTCGAGGGTCAATTTACACTCTGTATAAGTACTAATGTACAAAATGGAAACCCACAGCGTCCCCCGCAATATGGCGACCCCGCACCTCTCCCCCGTTTTCGAATGTTTTTGGTAGCTTTGAAAAACAGGGTTAGCTGCTACTGTTGCTTATACACATAGCGATATCTTAATAGTTAGTTCTTGATTAAGGGTGACATGGCATTATATAATCTGTTCATTGACATTGACGTATCGAACGCCCCATTTAATCTATCTAACTAACCGATTGCGGCGATTTCAAGGGGGCTTATAACGTGTGTCTCAAAAGTAGGTATAGGGTATAGGATATACATACATAGTATCACGTCTTTTTCCCTTGCGGGGTAGACATAGCCTAGGTCTATAAGACCTAAAGGCCACGTTTAGCATGTAGGTGGGCATTAAGTGGAAAACGGAATCAAAATAGTGATGGGTTGCTAGCCGCATCGCCTATTAACATGATCAGATTTTACCCATTCCCTCGATCGGCTTTTACGATCTGCGCGGGAAGAGAAGCAGCTGGTACATTCTACGTTTTATCTTTTCTCCCAGACCAGCATGGAAGAGATAGATAGATAGAGGTATAGGATATAGTATTTCAATTTCGCGCCATTTACGAAATATTCAAGATGGCTGATTGAAATTTGATAAACGACTTCTTGACATATGTAAAGTTAATTTGAAACTAATAGTGGAGCGTTTCACAATAAAAGAGCGTATTCAAATTGTACAAATATTTTACGAAAATTCATGTTCTTACAAATACACGTCGAAAGTATCCGAATGTATGTACGACATACGCTTTACATACATAGACCTAGGTCGCTGGTTCAAGGGTTCAAGCCCCGCCCGTATGAAATTTTTCGCCATTTTTTATTAATTAATTTAATAAGATGTAAATGGTGTTAGAATTTTCATACAAAGCCCTTCAGGCAAGTAGGCGACCAATACTGTTGAAAAGAGTTTCTTTCGGTGTCTTTTTTTATTTTTTTATTTTGTAGGTTTTGAACAATAATTAATAATTTTAATATAATTTAGTAAGTATTACTTAAAATGTGAATCGACGTGAAAAAGTGACTGAAAAGGCCTATTTTCTGAACAAATCTTTGAATTATCTGGAATCAAATATTTCTCAAATATAAAACCATTTACCTTATTTTTATTCTTACTAATTCGCAATAAAAACTTCATCCAAAATTGAAATTTTTGGATAACCTTTACTATAAAGCAATAAACACGGCCGTTATGGTAGCGTCTGTTTTTCGAGCACACAAAAGCATCTGTGAAACAGCCTTAAAGACTTTTATTAGATGCCCGCGGGCGTTCCGGCATTTAAATGTGCTCCAATACTGTAATTTAATTTTCACATTATGTACGGAATTCAGAAGGAAAACTTTGGAGATTTACATTACAGTACATAGTATTAAAAAAAGCTAGTATAAATATACAAGAATTGCTCGTTTAACAGTTAAAAATATCATCATCATCATCTCAGCCACAAGAAGTCCACTGCTGGACATAGGCCCCCAAAGATTTTCAATATGACCGGTTGGAAGCGGCCAGCATCCAGCGTCTTCCTGCGACCTTGGTAAGGTCGTCCGACCACCTGGTCGGTGGGTGTCCAACGCTGCGCTTGCCGGTACGTGGTCGCCATTCGAGCACCTTTCTGCCCCATCGGCCATCGGTTCTTCGTGCTATGTACCCCGCCCACTGCCACTTCAAAGAGCTAATCCGCTAAGCTATGTCGGTGACCTTTATTCTTCTACGGATCTCCTCGTTTATGATTCGATCTCGCAGAGAAACAGCGAGCATAGTCCTCTCCATAGCTCTTTGAACGACCTTGAGCTTTCTTATGAGGCCCATAGTAAAGGACTGCGTTTCGGACCCGTAAGTTATCACTGGTATAACACGTTGGTCGAAATAAAAAATATTTAATGTGGTAATTAAACTGGCTTCTATTTATTAGCAATATTCTCCTCTAAAAATCTACATTGTTCTCTTAATGAGAAAGTCAGCCATCATTGATATGCATCTAAAAAATATTATCTTAGCCACTCTCAGGTTTCCCAGCATTGGTTCCATAGGAAAAGTTGTTCACATTGACAGGCTGAATTATTCCTATAAGAGTAAAAACACTAAGCTCGATAGAATTAAAAACATAGGTATTTGTAAAATCTATTGCTGTCGCGCTGTGTGCCCAAACAACCCCCACAGAGTGCGATAGAGACAACTGCAGCTCGGACCAAAAATACCTATGAAAATTACACAAAATTAACGCTTCGTAGTCCCCTGATTTCATTTCCAAAACTTAACCGATTTAATTTACTTTTTCATTAATATTTTTAAATAAGCTATGGTTGTGTTTCTATGTTTACTTTTTATAATATAATCGTGCCAAAGTTGTTATCTTGATGTTTGAACACAACGGAAAGTTTTAATCGTCTCTATATTACATAAGTACTTATTTTAGTAGTTGGTTGGTATGCAGATCACAGTGCATCCTGACAAACCTCGTGATTTTTGGATGACATTTGAATGTAATCTTTTGTATAATGTATTTCGATTTAATAAATAAAAAAATAAAGAAAAATCAATTTTGACAAAAATATAACGTACGACATTCTAATATATCGGTAGATTTTTCGATAGGCCCTCCTATTGCCTCTTAAGCATATCATCGATGTAAGATTCTGTTACGTGGAAACCTAACGAACCTAAATCGTGGCCATGTTGTTTTTTGTTATATTGGGGGTTTCTTCCTTAGTTGGGGACACAGGGCATTGCGAAAAAGGCGAATGAGTTTTTTTTACTTTATTTTGAAGTAGGCATTTGTCTCCCATCTCACCTGATGGTAAGTGACGATGAAGACGAGGATTTTACATGCCTATCCAAGAGATACCCATTGATTCTACTTTTAAATGTCCCGGGACTGTACTTGTCTGGAAATGTAGACGCAGGCAGTTCATTCCACACCTTAGCTACTCGAACCAAAAAGGAATTGTCAAAGCGTTTAGTTCGACTCTTATTAGAAGCCTTATCATTTTCCCGTGGCTTGATTATGAAATCAGTAATTAGTTTCCATGGTTAAGAAATAGCTTGACTTATAATTTTCCAAAGATCATCATCATTAACATCATTCCAGCCGTTAGAAGTCATAGGCTTCTCCCAAGGATCTTGGTTCCATGGGAGGATATTTCCTTACTCACCACGCTTCGCAGGCAAGTTTGGCGAGTGCAGTTTCTTTGGCTTCTTGTAGTTCCGACGCTGCTGCCCATCGGAAGCATGTTCAAACTGGTGAAATATAGGAATATGTTGGATGTGGGAAGGGAATGAAGGTATTGGGTATCCCAATACTTTCATTCCCTTTTTCCCACTCCAAAGATATACCTAAGGAATCTGGTATTTGAGAACCCTGTGTCCAATATCCTTTGTTCCTTTAGTTTTCTTTTTCATTCATGAATACAAAGCATATTTTCCGTAAAATTCCATCAACTTTGTTTTTATTCTCATTGCTAAAGGCTCGCATTCCGGCTTTTTGTTAAAAATTCATAATTTCGCGGCAATGTTGTATTTGTTCTCATTGTATTTCCATAAAACAATACACGCCTTCACAAAAAATAAGGGTATTGTTTTTAAACTTCATTTATTTATGTAAGTGAACATGTATGTTAGTTTCTTTATTCCACAATAACTCCTTAAATGTACTTGCTATTCATTATTTTTTTAGTAATTTGCAGGGTTCCAAATTCAGGGTTCCAAAGTGTGTAGATTGTACCCCTAAAACTCCGATAGATTTGTTCGAAAAGATAATGAGCGTTGATTTGGACCCAGCTGTTCCACAACTCGTCTGTCGCTGAGTAATTCCACAACTCGTCCCAACTTCAGGTCACAGCTGATAATCAGTGTATTGCTCTCGGGCAATATTACCACTGAGCTGTGTCTTTTTTGTATTGCTGTAGCACTCGCATTGAAAATTGCGCAGGCAGGTTATATTATTTAACTTTTGTACTTACTTTTTTATTACTGTGTATTTTTTGTATGTGTGTTATGGCAGCAAATAAATGAATAATCCATCTATCAAATGCCTATGGCCCATTTGGGACGAATTGCAGAAAAGTCAAAATTTACAATATTTTTATTCTGTAATTCGCCCGGTTTTTTTTTTGTGTACAATTTTAAACCTTATCGACACTTGGTACAGTCAGCGAGACACTACAAATATATTTCTGTTTATATGTAACAATGCTCTGATGATTACAGTTTTTTATGATAAATTCGATGTTTATTATTTCTACACTTACACTTTTTCTACTGATTGTACATTTATAAACATGGGACGAGTACAGAATGAAATATTAATTAATTTTGATTTTCTGCAATTCGTCCCAAATGGGCCGTAGGTATGTGGGACGAGTTGTAGAATTACTCGTTTTTCTCGTTATTCCCCTGAGGACCTCTGTATGTCAGTCATATGTCATAATATTCATGGCTAGCTCCGTGGCGTAGTGGTTCAGTATCCCATAACAGAAGTCCCGAACTTACTTTGGGGCTAGCTCAATCTGATTTGTCCGTATATATTTATATTCAATCTGAGCAACGTCTTAATCTGTTTGCCTTGTTAATTATTCGTTAGGTTGGTTTCCAAGGCCAAAATTATAATACGTACATATTAAAATTAGTCCATCAGATATATAATCACAAAAAATAATGGACACGTATTTTTTCTTTTGTCAAATAAACAATAAATGATAAAGATAAAGCGAGTTAAATTTCATGAGCCTGTGACGTCACATCTAGCTTAAAAGTGTAACTGTGACGTCACTCGTAGTTTTTACGGGCTATAGCTTTGTCATTATATAAATAAATAAATTTATTTATTTGCGAATGGTTTCATGTAGACATGCAGCAAAAGATGAAATCTTAGAGGGTGAATGGAAGGCTATCAATCCATTTGATTACGTCGCTATCGGCTTTGTGTATTTTTTGAATACCACCCTCTATAGACAGAAGCGAACAAGAGTCGGTGAGGTGAGACATACTTTGAATATCTCCACAACAGCAGTTTGGGAACGGTGGCAAAATTCCATATGAATCTATAAATATTCTGAATATATTCTGATAATATATATCTGAATATATTAATATGTGATTTGTCCGTATATATAATAATTAAATTAATAAATATATACGGACAAATTACACAGATTGAGCTAGCCCCAAAGTAAGTTCGAGACTTGTGTTAAGGGATACTAACTCAACGATACTATATTTTATAACAAATACATATATAGATACACATCCAAGACCCAGGCCAATCTGAAAAAGATCATTTTCCATCTTGACCTGGCCGGGGATCGAACCCGGTCACTCCGTGTCGCAGGCTGGCGTTATATGTTTGATTATCGAAAGAAAAACACGTGTCCAATATTTTTTGATTATCTAATTGACGGACTACCTACCTATTGTCTATTTTAATCAGATTCTATGGAGGTTATTTTTAACACAACACATTTTTTTTTTATTTCCGCACTTACAATAATAGAATGACAAGAGACCTACATGATACTAACTTCTCCAAAGCGTCTCTACGTTTTGGACCTATCATCCTCATCATTAGGCCTAATGATGAGGATGATAAAGCATGATCCCCTCTGTACTATCGGACATACCATACTTGGCCAGAGCAGACAAAGGATTTGGCCTACACTTTCCTCGCTGGCCAGATGGGTTGGAGAGGTCTTATTAATGTTTATGAGCTTTGTTTAGCTTGTATTTTCTAAGTCGCCTCTTACTACCTCCATGGGAAGAATAGGAGTGGTCCTATTCTACTCTGCCGGAAACCCACGGCTACAGTTGGACCTGTACAGTGGGTTAATGTACCCTCGACATTCCCTTAAATGGGCGACTCAGGCCATCAATATAAGCAACTTGTCACATGGGAACAATGTTGGAAACAAAACGAAAATTCGGCATTTCCATACAAAAGAGTTCGGCCGCCCGGCCAGTTTGTATAGGAATGTCGATTTTTTTTGAGTTCCCATAGTTGTTCCTACAGGAAAAGTTGTTCATATTGGTGGGCTAAGTCGCCCCTTTAAGGGAATGTCTATGGTCAATTTAAACGCTGTATTACGCAATCCTCTCAAAGGACCGGGTTTAACATCCGTGACCCAAAAGTAAATAAACCAAATCCTTATCCTTATCCTTACTAATATTATAAATGCGAAAGTGAGTTTGTTTAATTGTTTGTTTGTTTGTTTGTTACGCTTTCACGCTGTAACTACTGAACCGATCATCTTAATTTTTGTATACAGGTTCTCTGGAGTACGGAGAAGTACATAGGCTACCTTTTATCCCGGGAAAAAGTACTATTCCCGAGGGATCGACATTGACGCGGGCGGAGCCGCGGGCGATAGCTAGTAATAACATACATACATACATATTATCACGTCTTTATCCCTTACGGGGTAGACAGAGCCTCAAGTCATAAGACCGAAAAGCCACGTTTCGGTGGGCGTAAGTGGTGGAAAACGGAATCAAAATAGTGATGAGCCGCTAGCCGCATCGCCTATTGTCATGATTCTTTAGATTTTCGCCCATTCCCTTGACCGGATTCTACAGTCTGCGCGGGAAGAGAAGCAGCTGGCACATTCTACGTTTTTTCTTTTCTCCCAGACCAGCATAGAAGACTAGAAGGCATCCTTACTAATATTATAAATGCGAAAGTGATTTTGTTTGTTTGTTTATTTGTTTGTAAGCGTAACAAACGCTTTTACGTCGTAACTACTGAACCAATCATCATGAAATTTTGCATACAAGTTCTCTGGAGTACGTAGAAGGACATAGGCTGCCTTTAATCCCGGAAAAAAGTTCTATTCCCGAGAGATCGACATTGACGCGGGCGGAGCCGCAGGCGAAAGCTAGTTTAATAATTTTAACGAATATCAATAATGAAATTGAGTGACGTTCTGACGAAAACAGCCAAGACACAAGACAAAGTAGTTTTAAAGGGAAATCACCGCCAGCGGCACTAACTCCGACAGCACTTAAAGCATCAGCTTTTGTTATTGTTATGAGCGAAGAGCTTCGCGAAATTTATTTTGTTCAAAATATATTTTGAACTTTCGCCTTAGCCTCGCTGGCGCGATGTCGATCCCTCGAGGAAAGTACAGTCAAGTACCGAGATACCTGACCAGGCCTATATTAATATTTTCTCTTCTAACTGAAATATATATACAATTTAAATCTATACTAATATTACAAAGGCTTTATCTACCAGTCAACCTGTTGGTTGACTGGTAGATAAAGCCTTTGGCTTTAAGTCCGCCAGTGACATTGTTGTAATAAAGTTTTTAAATAAATAAAATCTATACTAATATTATAAAGCTGAAGAGTTTGTTTGTTTGTTTGATTGTTTGAACGCGCTAATTTCAGGAACTACTGGTTCAAATTGCAAAATTCTTTCTGTGTTGGTAGTCCATTTATTGAGGAAGGCTTTAGGCTATAAGACATCACGCTGCGACCAATAGGAGCGAAGCATCAATAAAAAATGTTTTGAAAACGGGGAAAAATTATTCATCTATACTAATTAATCATAAAATAACAGATATTGCCCCGGACGAAGTCGCGGGCAACAGCTAGTAAAAAATAAAGCTGAAGAGTTTGTTTGTTTGAACGCGCTAATCTCAGGAACTACTGGTTCAAAATGGAAAATTCTTTTTGTGCTAGATAGTCCATCACGCTGCGACTAATAGGAGCGAAGCATCAATAAAAAATGTTTTGAAAACGGGGGAAAATGATTCATCTATATTAAAAAAAATCTAATTTATTTTTTTCGCGACTCGCGGACAAAGTCGCGGGCAACATTTAGTTTAAAATCACTTTACCAATGCTACAACTAAAAATAAAGTTTTTTTTTATGTTATAGGACGGCAAACGAGTAAGCGGGTGACCTGATGGTAAGTGATCACCGCTGCCCATAGACAACTGTAACACCAGGGTGTGACAGGTGCGTTGCCGGCCTTTCAAGGAGTTAGGGGAAGGAAATAGGGAGGGGAGGGGAAAGCATGGACCTCCGGCTCTCTCACTCAGCGGTCGAAGCATAGAAGCGGTAAAGCTTCTACTCAGACGTGGATTTTCTGTGAGAGTGTGGTTCTTCCCCGGACGAGCAGGCCTATTCATGCTACTAGCAATTCATTTTGCCGGTAGCGTGGCTCTACCACGACTTAAAATAAAAAAAATAATTTCTTTTAAACTGTAAATAATATCATGACAATGTATATTGAGGTGGGTTCCGAAGAACTCCGACACCAGGGTGTGCACGGTCGATTGACCGTGTCACCTACACGAAATGATGATGAATGTATATTATGAAAGATTTTGATGAAGACTTTCTCATCATCCTCCTTACCTTATCCCGTTATCTGGGGTCGGCGCAGTATGTCTTTTCCTTCCACAACTCCCTGTTTCCCGTCATACCTATATCCACTCCCACCGCCCTCATATCCTGCCTTACGCATTCCATCCATTCCTTTTTTGATCTTCCCCTTCCCCGGTATCCACTAACCTCCATCTCTAGCGCTTCCTTTGTAATATGATAATCTTCTCGCCTCATTACATGACCATACCAAGCTAATCTACCACTTCTTAGTTTTTCGTTTAACAGCGCTACTTTCAAACTTCCTCTTACATATACATTTCTGATCCTATCCATCCGCGTCACTCCATTTACAATATGTAAAGAAAACATAGTCCAATCCTTGACGGGGACCAAAGCTGAGAACTAAATTTTTTTTTTGAGAATCCCATAGATATTGGGCGAGCCTCTGAATATTATTGTTTGCAAAAGCCATTTTTTTATTTCTCAGCTCTGTTCACATGGGAAAAGTTGTTCATATCGACGGGCTGAATCACCCCTTCAAGTATCGGACATGATTTTCTTTACATATTGTGTCCTGAGTCACATACAAAATGTATAATATTCTAATTATAAGTTATCATACAAAAAATATTCAGAAACTGTGAAAATTTCAAGGCTCTACCTGTTACGGATCAATGGCATATTAAATCCCTGTGACAAATGGACGGAAGGACGAACAGACATTGGAGGCTTAGTAATAATGTTTTATCCTTTGTGTAAGAAATCCTTAATATTAATTGAACACGAAATAAAATCAACGTCATTACGAACAAAAGCCCACAAAATAATCAAAGTGACCACGTTGAAAATATACTGCACTGTTTTCAGCCGCATCCATTAATTCGGGCTTTTAATTATAACATGTTCTATAATAGCAATGACTGAAATCACTATTGATTTTTGTCAGGGCTTTGGTAGCCATAATCACTACATAATATAAAACAAAGTTGCTTTTCGCTATCTGTCCCTATGTATGCTTAGATCTTTAAAATTGCGCAACGGATTTTGATGCGGTTTTTTTAATAGATAGAGTGATTCAAGAGGAAGGTTTATATGTACATTGCACCTGTGCGAAGCCGGGGTTCGGGTCGCTAGTGGATGTATATTTATATGTTTTTTACATTATCAAGTTATTAACTTGTGAACGGTATAACATGAAACATTCGAAGATGGACGTTTTAAAGGTTTTAAATTTATATTTCAGAGTACCAACGATTAACACTGATACAAGCCGGTGTTGAACCCAGGCAATAAATAAATGTCATAATAGTCACTGATAGAATATAAAATAATGAGAAAATTGGTATCCCAGAAATGGGAAACGTAGTGTTGGGCGTTCGGCAGCTAGGTGGGTCGACGACATAAAGCAGATTGCTGGTAAGACCTGGATTGCGAAGACTACTGATAGGGAAGAATGGCGCAGACAAAAGGAGGCTTATACCCAGCAATGGGTCGTGGAAAGCTGACGATGATGAGAAAAAGAAAAAATCAAATAAAAAGTACCATTTATACAAATTCACCGATCAACTGATCAAATTCTTTAGGGAAGTCCGGTATTTTTAACGCAATTATGTATCCTATTAGAGATTCTGATTTATTTTATTGATTATTTTACTGACAGGGTGTTCAAAATCAGCCCTTTCTAAATAAGTAAGCCGACACGCGCGTCTAAATTTTCGATCAAATTGGCTCTTTGACGTAAAACTACCGTACCCGCCGCGGTAAGTCTAAAATAATCAAATGACGTACATATATAGTAGCTATAATTCAAAATACGAGTTACATTCTCGTAAAAGGAATAAAACTTTAAGAAATATAAATTTACTAGCTTTCGCCCGCGGCTCCGCCCGCGTCAATGTCGATCCCTCAGGAATAGTACTTTTTCCCGGGATAAAAGGTAGCCTATGTCCTTTTCCGTACTCCAAAGAACTTGTATGCAAAATTTCATGATGATCGGTTCAGTAGTTACGGCGTGAAAGCGTAACAAACAAACAAACAAACAAATAAACAAACAAACAAACTCACTTTCGCATTTATAATATTAGTAAGGATAAGGATAAGGATAAGGATTGGAAAGCCGACCAAATTTCACCCTTTTCAGGCCACCTTCAAAGTGGCGGTACCAATAAACTTCATTCAGTTGCTGACTTTGTATCGAATGCACATTTATTTTGTCTCTTTCAAGTAAAACTACCTAAACCGTGGTAAGTTTGATAAAATTAAATATCTGTATTAATGGGGATTGGTTAATTCAACATTAAAGTAACGAAACGTTAGAAACAATATTATTTCATCTTTTTCAAAGGGCCATCTACAAAGTGGCGTTACAATGAACTTTGTTCAGATACATGCGGCCTTTGTTATAAATTTATGTTACAATTGCTCGTATATTTTGTCTCTTAGGCGTAAAACTACCTAACCAGTGATAAGTCTATAAACTTAAATGCCTTACGTCTTAATGGGAATGGGTAATTCTATATTAAAGTAATAAAACTTTAAGAAATATTAATTAATTGAAAACGCCGACTTATTTCATACTTTTCAGAAGGCTATCTTCAAAGTGGCGGTACTAATGAACTCCGTCCAGTAAATTTGAGATTTCTCGTTTACTTTGTAACTAACTTTCGCCCGCGGCTCCGTTCACGTTGATGTCGATCCCTCAGGACCAGTATTGTTTCCCGGATGAAAGATAGCCTATGTCCTTCTCCGTACCTCAAACAACGTCACGATAATGCGTGAAATAGTAACAAACAAAGTTACTTTTGCATTAAAAATTATAGTTGGGATAAACTATTTCAGAGGCCGCCTACAGAGTCCAAATTTAGCCGGACGGTATGCAGGCAACTGCATCCATAGTATGGAAGAATAGATTGAACGGTGCCCACTAAACGATGCTTTAAAGAACCTTTTTTTTCTATACTGTTTCCTAAATCGAACAAAATGTAATAAAAAATATTTTTTTGACATACATTGTGACAACTGTGGCCAAACAAAAATACCAATATTTAGAAATACACTATGAAATGTTTAGAAGCTGGTATAAACTAATAAGCAATTTGGCATATTACCTACGGATCAAATTATGAGCCTTCAAAATTTAGTTATTTATTAATCAACTTAATTTTGAAGGCTGAATTCCCCTTGCCTCGTTTATTTTTATTAAAATAAACGAGGCAAGGGAAATTGAACACGAGCCTCTCGGTCAGCAGACTAGTCCTAACTCCTAAATAGTGACTTACTGCCTCCGTGGTCCAGTAGTTAGGGCGTTTGCCTGTAGATCCGGGGGTCGTGGGTTCGATTCCCACGGGAAGCATACTTTGTTTAGTTGTTTTCAGTTTGGTTAGGACTTTGCAGGCTTGAATCACCTGATTATCTGATAATACAGATGATTCCGTGCGTCGAAAGGTACGTTAAGCCGTTGGTCCCGGCTGCCATCTGGTAGTCGCTAAAAGAACCACGTCAGAGGCCGAGAGGCGGTTCCGAAGAACTCTGACACCAGGGTGTGCATGACACCTACTCAGATAACATCAAGTCAGCATTGAAGGTACATTTAAGACTACTACATACTGCTTATGCATGTTAAGCAACCCCGGGCGCAGTCCCTACAGGGAGCGGTGACCACAAATGGCATGAAAATATATCTCGAGATATACCGTGCTTTGGAAGCCACGTCAAGCCGTTGGTCTCGGCTATCATCTTTGATGGCAGTCGTTAAGCTATGTCAGATGCCTATAGAAAATCGGACACCAGTGTTGGCCACTTACACACACGAAAAACAAAACAAACAACTACAATGAGAATGTACCAAATAACGAAACTGTATTGTCACCGCACCGATCGATATTGGTCTTTAGCGGGCGCTGTTCATGCTATTAATAAACTATCAAGCATAGGTAGATTTAGCCGCCGCTAGGATTTCTTTACAAAATATACTTGTTAAAAATAGCTATTAGTACAGAGAGGGTCGTGCTCCTGTAGTGGAGACTAAAAAGGACCTGATGATGATGATGATGATGAACAATAGCTATTAAGTATTGATGAAATGTGGAAACATTCACATCATCATCATCATCAAAGGCACAAAAAGTCTACTGCTGGACATGGGCCTCTACCAAGGATTCTTCGTTCCATGGGATATTGCCATTCTCACCACATTTGTCAGGCGTGTTGGTGACCACAGTTTCTTTGGCTTTTTGTGCTTCCGATCATCATCATCATCAGGTCCTTTTTAGTCTCCACTACAGGAGCACGACCCTCTCTGTACTACTAGGGCCATACTTGGCCAGAGCAGCCAGAGGACTTGGCCTACACTCTCCACGCTGGCCAGACGGGTTGGAGAGGTGTCTTAGATGTTATAAGCTTTGTTTAGCTTGTATTTCCTAAGTCCCCTTCTACGACATCCACGGGAAGACTTGGAGTGGTCCTATTCTACTCTGCCGGATACCACACGGCTACGTGCTTCCGATGCGGCTGCTCTATCGCGGCTTTATATATAAGTATTTGGAAGCTGGGGAAACATAGACCTCATTTTAAAACTCTTAAAATACTGACATTTCCGTGCATTTACATCTTTGAGACATGTGTTTTTGTAAAATCAAACCCGAATCTTTTCGCAAAATGGTGTAACGCGAGAAAGAGGGTACAACATTTAAGAAAGCAATATAAAGAAAAAATAGTAATTGGCAAACACAAGACAGCTCTTTTGACGAAAAGCATTTTTGGAATGGGTCCTACTATATTTAATAAGTTACCAGATGACTTTAAAACTTTAAATCTTGTGACATTTAAAAATAAACTGAAATCATTATTAATAGATAAATGTTATTATTCATTAAATGATTATTTAAATGATAAATTGAAATAGTATAATTAATTATAATTCTCTAATTGTATATTATTTTAATTTTGTAATTTTAATGGCATGTTATTTTTTTTTTATATTTTAAATATTGTACGTCCAACTAAGGACAGGACATGGTGAGACTGACAATCTATAAAGTGTTACCTATTTATACCTATGTTTCACAATAAAGATATTTGTATTTGTATTTGATAGGAATTTGTTGGATTTGGGAAGGTAAGAAGGATGCCATACCTGCAACCACCGGATAATTTAGGATGATACATCTGACATTCACAATTCAAATTGGTATGCAAAGGTGCAACAAAGAATTTTATTCAACGCCTTATATTAAGAGCCCGCCATATGCCAGGCGGCGTGGCGATACAAACGCGGATGGTCTAAACGCGTTGGCTACTTTGGATATTTTCGTTTTTTAGGAATATTCAAGGGTTATTCGAAAAAGAAAAACATATGATGGCTGCCTTATCTGTAATGCAATAATAATCAAAAGTTTCAAGGTTAATTTTAATGTATTTGGTGAATACCTAATGCTATATACCGAGTAAATTAGACGTGATTTGGAGGTAAATTTGCAATTTTTTTCTACCGAGAAAATTAAACGCAATCGTGTTTTTGAGTCATATAGTTACCAGAGTTAGTCCTGAACTTGGCTGCATTTTTATTTCAACTTGAGTATTTAATTATTATTGATATAACAGTCAATCATGCAAAGCAGTGTGAGGTAGTACGGGCCCTTAACACGTTGATCACTACAGTGGGGATGAATAGTTTAAAATTATACATGTGTGTAGTGTAGGAATTTTTGTAAATTATGAAAAAAAAGCAATTTAGTCTGCAAATTATAGACAAAGTTAGGAACACCTAGCAGCGCTCCCTGACAAGAATGGCGGATGAGGTGCTAGAACTATCAGGCTGAAATGGGGCTGGGCAGGACATGTCTGTCGTATGCGACCAGAAAGGCGGGCAACGTGCCACTTTCTGGGTACCAAACAGCCTAGCCGCCGCGACAGATCAAGAAGGAAGTGGAAGGACGACTTAGATACATTTAAGCATTAATGGCCAAACGGCCATCCATGCCATATATATTAAAAGGCAGTGTTTTTAAGTGGCTTTTTAAAAATAAGTTATAAACATTTTAAATTTTGTAACAACAAACAAACAATAAAAAAAAAGGATAATTGTTTTGAGCGCGTCAGGACTGACCGTAGTCGGTAAGTATCTAGTATAATTGGTTTTGTTGAACCAATTTGATTTGATTACTAATGTACGGTCGAGGTCAAAAGTGCTTAGTCACTTTTGAAGTTTATGCCTACGCAATACCGTTCAAACGTGACTATGCAATTTTGATCGCGACCGTATCTCATTAATTGTATTTTGTATGTCACTTTTTAGTCTATACATACAAATTGTAGGCCAGAAACACATAAAGTGAATTCTGTGCTAAACTCCTTTTTTACGCATATTCAATTTTTATGTATTTTTTATAGTTTTTTAAATTCATTCATTCATTTCGAGTAGGTGTCACGTTCAATCGACCATGCACACCCTGGTGTCAGAGTTATTCGGAACCGCCTCTCGGCCTCTGACGTGGTTCCTTTAACGACTACCAGATGGCAGCCGGGACCACCGGCTTAACGTGCCTTCCGAAGCACGGAATCATCTTTATTATCAGACAATCAGGTGATTCAAGCCTGCAATGTCCTAACCAAACTGGAAACAACTAAACAAAGTATGCTTCCGGTGGGAATCGAACCCACGACCCCCGGGTCAACAGGCAAACGCCTTAACCACTGGACCACGGAGGCTGTGCTGTGAGTTTTTTAAATAAAAAAGAAAAAATTATACATTTTTGAAGTGAAAATGTATTTAGGGGCGTTGTGCACTTTTCGGGATGAGTAAAAAATATTAAACTCGCACGTCAGGACACGTGACCTGATCGAAAATTCGTATGACAGACACGTGACCTGAGACCACCGGCGCGGCGTAGGAGAGGAAGTAATATCCCCCTCTCTTTCTATCGCGCGGAGTTTTCACTTCTGTCACCACTACCGAAGTGCAACCCGTTGTATTTTTTCCTCTTACTAGTGCAGTAAAATAATAATAATTGATAAGAGAACGCAAACAAAGAGATCAAATTCCTAATAATGCTTGTTTGAAGCACGAGCAGCTAATCGCTGCTGGGCTTTTGTCTGACGATACAACAGGAATATCAGCTGATTAGAAAAGTAAACGCTTACTTCCACTATGAAATATTTTCGTATTGTTTTTGAATGATTTAAAGATTTTCAGAAAATAGGTCTTTTCAGGCACTATTTCACCTCAATTCACATTTTAAATAATACTTATTAAAAACCTAATTATTGTTCAAAAGCTTCAAACTACTGACGTTTCGGAACTGCAGAACACTGCAGAGAAGATGACGCCAAAGGAAAACGCTTACTTCCACTACGAAATATTTTCGTATTGTTTTTGAATGATTCAAAGTTTTTCAGAAAATAGGCCTTTTCAGGCACTTTTTCACATCAATTCACATTTTAAATAATACTTATTAAAAACCTAATTATTGTTCAAAAGCTACAAACTACTAACGTTTCGGAACTGCAGAACACTGCAGAGAAGATGACGCCAAAGGAAACCCTTTTCAACAGTATTGGTCGCCTACGCCGACTTTGTATGATATTTTATATATTTACCTTTTCTTTTTTTTCTGATATAATTATATACAATTTAAATTTACAAAGTTTTTTTGTGGAACACATTAAGTTAGCGATCAAGCGTGCGTGCAACAACAACAGATAATATGAAAAATAAGAGGCCGAGCAGACCTGTCCCCCCCGGCAGCACCCGTTCACGAGTTGACGCATGAATTAGCTATCGCTAAGCTCAACTATATTAAAGGAAACTCAACGACCCGACACACAACGCCGCCATCAGTTTGAACATATTAATGAGCATGACTTACTCGAATTCGAGAGCACAAAACAAAAAAGCTAATTGTCGGCACTCGTTGACCGCAAACTTATACATATTTTACATAAAAATTGATTCATTCTATTGTCCGTATATATTTATTTATTTATTTATTTATTTATTTATTCAATTTAAAAAAATAACTATTAAAATTATTCAATTGCCGACTCATATAAATATAATAGGCTAGTTTCCTGGGTCGTAATAATAACATAACAATTAGTCCGTCAGTTAGATAATCAAAAAATATTGTACACGTATTTTTTCTTTTGTCAATCAAACAATAAATAATAAAGATAAAGTGCGTCAAAGTTCAGGAGTGGGGGCTCGTGACGTCAAAGTTTGCTAAAAATTGTAGCAAACTATGACGTCACACGGAACTTCAAAGGGCTATATCTTTATAATTTTTTGTTTAATCGACAAAAGAAAAAATACGTGTCCAATATTTTTTGAATATCTAACTGACGGACGAATTATATTTTTTTAAGAAACTAGCCTATAGGGAAGAGATTTACGAAACCCGTTCACGTTGTTTTTGAATAACTTAATTATAAGCGTAGTGGCAACTCCCGGTAAGCATAGAGAAGGCGTGAACTTTTTCCATCTTGCGGGATCATCAGCCACTATTTATTCATGATATTCATAACCTAGTGCGTTTCTTCAAGCCTCGGAACTTGTTTCAAAGTAATGCATATGATTTGTAAGAGATTGTATTTATTATTTTTATAAGATTTAACAATGCTATTTTGACCTACTCTTAATAAATTAAGAAATAAAATGCTCTGCGAACTGAGCTAGCGCACAATTCAATCTCGGCGCCGAAATTCTCCACCATATCCCATTTTCCCTTATACGTCTTAAGACTTACATCACTTACCCAACTACCCGACTTTTACAAGTGAGGTATTTGATTCAACTCATTTTACAATGAATTTAAAAATCAACTAATATATATGATCCCATGCAATATTTTTATGTGTTTGATTTTGCATTCACAATGCTATTTTGATATTGTATGGGAAAGTCAAAAAAAAATTTGTGTTCGCAGCATTGGTCCCATAGGAAAAGTTGTTTAGGTATATCAACGAGCTGAATCATCCCTTTATGGGTCCAGAACGATTAAAATTTTACTGTGCAGGGACAAATCATACACACTGGGCTAGCCCCACTGTAAGTTATGGATTACATTAAAAAAAATTTTAAAAAACTTTAAGTCATAATACTGCATCTGAATTCTTTATAAACGACAAACTTGGCAAGCGTTTCATTAAATGATGTTTTGTTACTACCATAAAGTTCAATGAACATCTCCATACTTGCAGAATCGGCTAAAAGTTTCGGAGAACTTGAGAACTGGTTAATCGTAAAATAACTAGGAAGACTACGCAGTCTAAGTTTCCGTGAAAACATTTTTAGTTATGTTATTGTAGTCAGCAACTTACTGCACTATAAATATGTTCAAAATAGAGTTCAAAGTTCAAAGAACATTATAAGTTGAAAACATAATAGCTTTCGCCCGCGGCTCCGCCAGCGTCAATGTCGACCCCTCGGGAATAGTACTTTTTCCCGGGATAAAAGGTAGCCTATGTCCTTCTCCGTACTCCAGAGAACTTGAAAGAGAAACAAACGGAAAGGATTTTTCCAGTAGGTACATTTTACCTTCGCAAGGTGTGCAAATATTTATATTACTAGCTTTCGTCCGCGGTTCCGCCCGCGTTAACGTCGATCCCTCGGGAATTGTATTTTTCCCGGGATAAAAGGTAGCCTATGTCCTTCTCCGTACTCCAGAGAACTTGTATGTAAAATTTCATGATGATCTGTTCGGTACTCACGGCGTGAAAGCGTAACAAACAAACAAACTCACTTTCGCATTTATAATATTAGTAAGGATGTTATAATAAAATATATTTAAAATGTATAAGTCAATATTAAAATTGCAAATATAGTTGATTAAAATGGACGCAATAAAAATGCAAATAAAATAGTAAATTAAATGTCAAAAAAAAGAACAATAATAATGTGAAACAAGTAATTAAATAACAATAAAATATAAATATGTCAACATTTTACTCATTATATTAACTAAGTTCTATCAGATAAATATTCCTGTACATTATATTATCATTTTTAAGTAAAATTTTTTTGGCGATTTCTAACCTGTTCTAACGTATTTTTTAAAATTAAGGTTAAAACATAAGCCTGAATAATTTTTAAAATTAACTTAATTTTGTGTCTATTATTCCTAAAAATGTTATGTTCAAATACTATTAGACTTATAGTTACTATGCCTATGGTAATTATGTTAATTAACATTATACCAAAACAAATTAGCCTAAAAGATAATTATGCCAAAATTAATCTTATGTCAAAAACCAAGTATGCCTAAGAACTATTATGACAAATTTTATGCCAAGAGCGGTATGTCAAAGCATATTATGACAAAACAAATTATACGAAAAAAGGGGTCCCGCTTATACGTCGTAATAATATCCATACTCCCAACCGTAGTTGGTTAGGATTGTGGATATTTTATATAATCGTCTATAAGCGGGGACATTAAAGACTATTGGTACTATAAAACCCCGTTTTGCTCCCAGTAACCCAGCTCTTTGAGAATACTGTTATCGCAAAGATAAAAAAATGTGGCTACAGGTTTCTCTGCTTTAATTCAGTTTCATGGATGGGTGTGACCCAAACAATCCTATTAGAATAATAATCCTACTTCTAACTAAATATCTTATTAAATCTTCGATAAAATATAATGATCGATACACGATTCGCGCTCGAAAAGTGGCACCGGCAAAACAGCGCACTAATCGAGTTCCGGAGCTGTTTTGTCCACAGTTTCAATAAACCACGCTAGCACTCACACGTCTCGCGATGACGAAGTGAAAAGATGCAAAAACTACGCATTAAAAATGAAAAAAAAGATGGAGTTATACTTTCAGTATGTACAGTTTTTGTGGTTATTTGTAAGTATGCATGATGCTTTGACTCGGGGACATTATTAAAGCTTCATTTTGTATGAGACTGTGTATTTACCATTATATTTGATCGAAGTATTAAATGCAAAAGTGAGTTTGTTCGTTTCGCTTTCCAGCCTTAGTTACTGAACCGATCATGATGAAATTTCGCATACTTGTTGTATGGTATGGAGTACGGAGAAGGATATAGACTACCTTTTACTTTAAAAAAAAACTGTTCTGAGACACTAGCGTGAGCGGACCTGCTGGCGAAAGCTGGTTAATTTTATGAATGTGAAAGTTTTTGTGGATGTAATGATGTTTTTTACGCCCTCATGCAAAAACTGCTCGGTGGATTATAATGAATAAAAAAAAATATTTATTATTATTATTTCGTTCTTTTAAGCGTAATTAATTCTCTCTTTAAAAATAAAGGTATTTAGTGGCACGTGTCAAAGGCAAGTGCAATGTTATATTTATATATTTAAGATTTATCTTTAAGGAATTTGCGAACAATGCGACATGTATTCAAGATGACTGCTTTCTGTAGAGTGTGTATGATGCGTTTTGGGATGTTATTATTAATATTAATGAACAGACTAACACTTTAAAAAGTTGCGATGAAACGTTCAAAAATTATATCTTATTCTTTTACACACATTCAATACTCCAGGATTGCGTTTAACAGTGTCAATAAAAAGTTGGATGACTCCACAGAACAAGAAAGATATTAGAAATGGCAAGAGGGCGTGGCACGCGCGCCGACAATGCGCTCAATCAGCTCACTTAAATCACCTAAGTATTTTGTCCCGCGATCGTCAACGAAACAAAAGTGAGATTTACGTGAAAATAAATCGAAGTTTGCCGACATGTCCTATATTAACGTGTAAAGTGAGAAGTCCTAGTGAAACTTTGACCAAAGGGAGAGTTTTTACTCAATTGTTCTGCGTTGATAGTATGCTTGAAATGAGGCGACACTGGTTTTAATTGAAATCACGCGTGATAACACTTCTAATGTGTTTGTTGTTCTGTGGATGATTCTATCTTAATCACGCAAATACGACAGAAACATTCAAGGCACCATTTTCTAGGTATTGCATATGCTCGTTTGTCCGCAGGAATATATAAAAGAGGCATTTATGGTCACCCATCCCAGTTGGGAACAAAGCCAGGGGTTGTTTGTCATCCGGAAGTGATAATAATGCGTACGCCCCCGGGCAATTAATAGGAAACACTGCGCTCGAGAGAATTGAAAAATAGGTATTTGTAAAATCTATTGCTGTCGCCGTGTGGTTCCGACAGAGTAGAATAGGACCTCTATGGACTCTTCGTGAAACCGAGAAGAAGAAAGTTGACGCGTTGGAGATGTGGTGCTGGAGACGGATGCTAGGAGTATCGTGGACAGAGTTTCGAACCAATGACTCCATATTAAAAAAACTCGGCATCAGACAGCGCCTATCAACCACAGTGCAGTCACGCATTTTGACCTTCTTCGGCCATATATCTCGTCGTGATAACGACTCCATTGAGCGTCTCGTAGTGCAGGGAAAAGTAGAAGGCACCAGGCCACGTAGTAGATCACCAATGAGATGGACAGACCAGATTAAGGCCGCAACTAAGTGCTCGGTTTGCGAATGTACCCGGAAAGCTGCAGTCCGCGACGAATTGCGCCGTATTACCGAAATCATCACTTATCGTGATTCATAATGATGACCACGACCGCTCTGGCAAGAGTGTACCGACTAAGAAGAAGAAGAAGAATAGGACCACTCCAAGTCTTTCCATGGATGTCGTAAGAGGTGACTTAGGAAGTACAAGCTAAACAAAGCTCATAAACATCAATGAGACCTCTCCAACCCGTTTGGCCAGCGAGGAGAGTGTAGGCCAAATCCTCTATCTGCTCTGGCCAAGTATGGCTCCGGTATACAGAGAGGGTCATGCTCCTGCAGTGGACACAAAAAACCTGATGATGATAATTGCTGTCGCGCTGTGTGCCCAAATAAACCCCCACAGAGTGCGATAGAGACAACTGCAGTTCGGACCGAAAATACCTATTTTCATAGGTATTTTCAGTCCGAACTAACGCTTCGTACTCGTAGTCCCCTGATATCTTCGCCAAAACTTAACGGATTTTATTTCTTTTTTCATTAAAAAATTAAATTAAGCCATGGCTGTGTTTCTATGTTTTCTTTTTCTAATATAATCACGTCAATTTTTTAAAACACAACGGATATTCTTGCCAATTTTTTAGGAATTTGAAGGTTCATATCTCTTTAAATAATTCAATTATGAACAAAACTTAAAACATAGGGACACGCTACTATATCCATAGATATTTTTGGATCAAATCATTGCTCTACTGGTACTATCCGGCGAAGGAATCAGGGGACTACGCTTGTATGGAAATACGGCCCCAAGATTTCCTCTTAAGCTCCTCAACTGTAATGGAATAGGGAAAAAAAAACAATTTTACACTGTTTAACCCATAATTAGTTAGTTATATCTGCTATCCATGAAACGGCTTCCACAGTCCACATATTAATCGAATAGCTTTCGCCCGTGGTTCCACTCGCGTGAATGGGGAAAGGTAGCTTATTCCCTTTTCCGTACCCTAAATAAGGCAAACGATGAGAGTTGCTGCTGTCCATAATTAAAGAATTGATTCTTAGATCGGCCCTTCAGGCTATTCATGCATGAGATTGCGGCCCAACAGTAAATATGAGAGTTTGCTGTCTCTACAAGCCTTGTGCACACAGGTAATGCCCAAAACCAAGGTCTGTCTCTCCTGGGGACCTATTGGTGATATTGCTAAAGGCCAAGAACAGACTAAAAAAACACACACAAAAAAGGCGCCAACAACGTCCTATGCTGAAAAGCTTCGTTGCGCTGCAGCATAGTACTAATCCTTACTAATATTATGAATGCGAAAGTGAGTTTGTTTGTTAGTTTATTTGTTTGTTTGTTACGCTTTCATGTCGTAACTACTGAACCGATCATCATGAAATTTTGCATACAAGTTCTCTGGAGTACGGTGAAGGACAAAGGCTACCTTTTATCCCGGGAAAACGTATCTCTATTTCCGAGGAATCGACATTGACTTGGGGAGCCGCGGGCGAAAGCTAGTATTTAATATTTCTTTGATGAAATTCAATATATTATACATTATACAGTATGTACGGAGAAGATTAACACTAGCGTAGCCGCGAATGACTATTCGTTTGCAGTGAAGCAAATGAGACGTCGGGTCTATGGCAAAAGCCTAACACTAAATATTGCTTTCATGAAATGAAATTACTAAGACATTGTAATAAAAACTGTTTTTTTGTATCTCTATATTGCAATCTCAGCTGGAATGCTTCGAAGCTCTAGGTCCGCTTTCCGAATGTTGTAAGTCCAATCAAATAAAGCAGCCACGTAATTCAATTATAATAAATTCATACATTCTAACGTATAAAATCAATCATTCATACATTCTAACGTATAAAATCAATCAATCAATCACACAGCAAATAAATAATATAAGCGATAAGTCCGCCTTTGTACCTATGATTATTACTTTTTTTTTAGTCTTTAACATATTGTTTTTTTTCTTTTATGATAATGGTGCAATAAAGAGTATTTTCTTTCTTTCTTTCTTTCAAATAAATGGCACTCTGTTTCCTGCCCATAGGCGACGCCTAGGAAACAGAGCGCCATTAAAAAATATTTGTACGCCTATTAGGCGCACAAACGTTTTTTGTTAGTAACAATTATTAAAATTCTCAATTATATTACAATCTAATTAGAATCACAACAAAATCTGACCATAAATATTCATATTGTCTTACAATTCATAATAACATAACAAAATCTAGGGCACAATATCGACGGCATACATTTCTTTCGATATATCTTTATGTAAAGCAGAATATCACGTCGTACGTAAGTAATCCAATGACGCGAGGTGAAGTAACATCTCTTGGGAATTACCTACGTTTGAAAGGACTGAGAAAATTCCACATCATGAATAATGTATCCTGGATCAACTCGGAATTAGACCTGATTCAGACCGAGTCTAAACGTTCCAGGGACCTTCGATTCGCTGATGAATTGTAAATTAGTTCCACTTTTCTCTGAAAATTTTTCTTTGCCTTTGAGTTTAGCTAGCTTTAATATCAAATTATCATGTTCAAGTAGTATGTTAAGTTCTATTAAGACATTTTAGGATAATGGTCAGCAGTGTCATCTTCAACTGTCTGTCTGGTGGCTGCAGGCACGGCACCGGGTACGCGTGCCCTTCTGAGCTGCTCCTTGATTTCCCCCCATACATCCGAGTGAGCAATAACCCAAAACGTTCATTCCCTTCGCAGATCCAACAAAATCTTATCCTTCCCTAGCTTAAAAACGGTTCCGATGGGCAGCAGCGTCGCACACGAGAAGTCAAAGAAACTGCGCTCGCCAACCCGCCTGCCAAACGTGGTGAGTATGGCAAAATCCTCCCAGGAACGAAGGTTCTTGGGAGAGGCCTTTGTCTAGCAGTGGACTTTTTATGGCTGGCTGAAATTATGATAATGAATAAAGTCATTTTGAAATTGAAATATGAATTCCTTAGCGCTTACGCATGATAAGCAACCCTGGGCGCAGTCTCCACTGTGATGGGTTACCGTAAGTGGGAAAAATATCTCGAGTTCCTCCGTGCTTCCAAAACGTGAAGCCGTTGGTCCCATCTGTCATCGTCGTTAAACTATGTCAGATGCCTTTCCGCAGCTTGAAAAATCTGTATCAGTGTTGGCCACATATACACACATACAAAATCAAGGACCATTGTGATTTAGCTGTTATAGGAGTAAGCTCGTGAACTCTACAACAAAGTTCATAAACTAAAAAAAAAAAAAAATGGACTGAAATAATAACAACACCCGCTCAACCCACCTTTATACTTACATACTTCGATCAAATATAATGATAGATACACAGTCTCATACAAAATGAAGCCTAAATAATTTACCCGAGTCAAAACATCATGCAAAAAACAAAGACAAAAACGGTATATACTGAAAGTATAATTTCATCTTTTTTTCCACTTTTGATACGTAGTTCTTGCATCTTTTTACTAGTTTTTACTGTACCTGTGTCATCGCGAGACGTGTGAGTGCTAACGAGATTTATTAAATAATATATTTAAATAATATTTGTTTTTCATAATTTAGTTGCAACTTTGAATAGGCTAGTTTCCTAAAAAAAGATAATTAGTCCGTCAGTTAGATATTCAAAAAATATTGGACACGTATTTTTTCTGTTGTCGATTAAACAATAAATGATAAAGATACAGCCCTTTGAAGTTCCGTGTGACGTCATAGTTTGCTACAATTTTTAGCAAACTTTGACGTCACGAGCCCCCACTCCTGAACTTTGACGCGCTTTATCTTTATTATTTATTGTTAATTTGACAAAAGAAAAAATAAGTGTCCAATATTTTTTGATTATCTAACTGACGGACTAATTGTTATGTTATTATTACGACCCAGGAAACTAGCCTATTGCACATGTGAACATAATTGTAATTTAATTAGTAAGACAGTTAAATCATGTAAAATATGTCATTTTATTTCAAGTAATTTTTGTAATATGGACCAATGTGGAAGTCTGAAATAAACGATTATTGTTATTATTGAAACTGAGCAAAACAGCTCCGAAAACTGTGAGCAAATAGCTCCGAAAATCGATTAGTGCGCTGTTTTGCCGGTGCCACAGGGCTTGGTAACGATACCAATTCACATTAAAAATACCGTTAAATAACGTTATTTTCGTTTCGATACCTTTGATATCGTTAAAATGTTTAACGTTAATTAGCTAACGGAACAGTATTAGAACGTTACTTTTTAACAGTAATTTACCGTTAAAAAGTATTTTATCGATATTATAACGTTACTTTTTAAGTAACGGAACTGCATTATAACGTTACCAGGTAACAATTCTATTTAACGATACTTTTATGATACCTCTCCGACGTTGCCGCTCCGTACAAGTTTCTCGACTCGACGGCTGACGCGCCGCGCGATTCTCGAGGTGCGGGGGGGCGGGAATCGGTAAGAACGGCAACAATGCGCGCACATCGTCTTACCATCCCACGCGTCACGGGTAACTTAGATCGAAACGCGAGAGTAGTACATGTGTGAGGCCATTTGTAGCAGATAGCGCTTAGTAGCCGGACACGAAATTATTTTGATTAGGGTTGAGACGACTCTCTAGCAGTATGGGGCGAAGATGAAAGAACGCGGTATACCGTTTTTCATTACAAATGAAGAAAATAGGTCTTCCACATGCAATCTATGTGGTTAAATATTGAATTTAACCACATAGATTGCATAGCAGGTTAATGCTTGGTTAAAGCTTTTTACACTTATATTATTTAAAATACAAATTCGTTTTACATGGATTTCAGTTTTCTAGAAACACCAATTAGTGTTCTGGTATAATGTGAGAGCAACGAGTACGTACATATTTTGTTTGCATTTTTAAGACGCACGCTTTGTGATCTATTATAAATAAATAGCTGTCTGAATTTCCATGATCATATCATGAATACGAGTAAGGCAGCTTCTAAAGCCCTTGGTTGTAAACTGAGAGTGTCTTACTAAAAATTGACACCCATGTCAATTTTTAGTGACCAGTCGCGTCTGCAATCTTGAATTCCAAAACTGACGTCATTTTCGACAGCCCTAAATTCCCTACGTAAAAGCTACCAACAATATTTGAATAAATATTCAGTCAGTTCGTCGTAGACCAAACTATAATTTATCTTTATGTCTTCAGAAATCGGGTTGGCCGGTTAGGTTATTCATATAATATACGTTTAATAAAACATATTTTTTGACATAAATAAATTATAAGAAAAGAATTTTGAAAATCAGTCCACTGAGAAACCGGAGAACGTTCACAAAAAAAACATTCATACTGTCGAACATGGAACATTTTCCATTTTTGAAGATGGTCAATAAGCACGTACCGTTATAATGGCATCCTTCAAAACACGTTTGAAACAATAAGTTATTGTATTATCCAAAAAAATACTGTATTATTTTTTGATCTAAATACGTCCACTTTTATTGCCGCCCGAGCGCACCGCCGCCCGTTCCCGTGAACACCTGGCGCGGGCGCTTACCTCTGCCGCGTGCGCCTGCCTCTGAAGCCCGTTGCAGCCGCGCAACGCGCGTACTCGTGGCATTGCGGGATAGTTTTTTTAGCCTACCACTATGGCAAACAGGCGTGACTTTATATGTATGTATGTATTTTGGGTTTTGATTTGCGTTTCATGTGTGTAAGTGGAAACCATTGGTGTCAAGATATTTCAAGCTGCCTGAAGATATATGACATAGGTGGTTTAACGACCACCATCTAGCGATGACGGCTTGGACCACCGGCTTAACGTGCCTTCCAAAGCACAAACGAGCTCGAGAATTTTTTGTCCACTTGTGGTCACCCATCCCAGTGGGGACCACGCGAAAAATTGTTTACATATGTAAGCGCTTACTAAGTTACTACCCGTTTGCCTCAAGTTGGCCGTTACCTCCTGCCCCGCTACTTATTTATTAAGTACTTACTACTTTTATTTTTTATAATAAATAAAAAAATTATGAGACAACACGATAGCGTGTTAAATTTTGCATAAACAATATCAAACAATGCAGTAAGTAAAGCCCCCCCGAAATCTGTATGGGAAAAGTATCGACTCGTTCAACCTTAAGCGCCAAACTCCATAAGGTTAATTTACCAGTGGAACGTCACAATAATTCTAATACTTAACAATGTAACATTTAAAAACTCACCCAGTGCCGGCGTCAGCATTATTGGCGCCCTGGGCGATAGTTCTACTGCGCCTCCTGTTATTGGGGAGAAGGGGTGCAATGGAATTGAATCACACTGCCCTGCGTCTTCTGCCCTTGCTTGATTGTTTGTTTTTCGTGTGTGTAAGTGGCCAACACTGGTGTTAGAATTTCAAGCTGCCTAAAGGCATCTGATATAGCTTAACGAATACCATCAATGATGACAGCCGGGACCTTTATGCCGCATCGGCCTAACGACTTAATGCTTACTTAGTGCCTTTCTTGCTTGGTGGAGGCGCCCCTTTCGTATCCAGTGCCCTGGGCGGTCGCCCAACCGCGCTCTACCCTAACGCCGCTACTGAACTCACCCATTTTCAAAACACCCAATCTTTAGACAAAGGTATTAAATAAAATGTAGAATTTTTAAATTGTCTTGACCTACTATTATATGTAGGTACATTAGGTAATTAGCTGCGCGTATGACCGGGATTTGTCAGACTGGCGAAATAAAGTCAAAATAATGGGGCCTTCTTATAAGCGGTATAGCGGGTGGGAGGGAAATATCCTTAACAATACCTTTTACTCTTAACATTAACTCAATCTGAGTTTATCGGTAAATGGTTGGAAAAATAACGTTATCCACCACAGGTATCGTTATTTGCTGATAACGTTAACTACGTTAAATAGAAGTAACGTTACCAAATATTAACGGTATAGACATGTACCGTTAATACATAACGTTAAAATTAATTTTAACGATACTCATTTTACCGGTATAATGGCACCAAAGTAACGATACTTATAGGTATCGTTATTTTATAAGTATCGTTACCTTTGCCGAGCCAAATTACCGTTACCAAATTTTTAACGGTATTCCAAGCCCTGGGTGCCACTTTTCGAGCGCGAATCGTGTATCTACCATTATATTTGATCGAAGCTTACATAAAATGTACATTTTTCATCCACTAATCCCGCTGTCTGTTCTGCACATTTACATTAGTGATTTAACGTGGGTATTTGAGGAAAATTCTAGCAAAAATCACCCTACTACGTACCCAAAAAAATTTTAGGTTTACCCTTTTATCGAGTAACTAGCTTTCGCCCGCGGCTCCGCCCGCGTCAATATCGATCCCTCGGGAATATTATATTTTTCCCGGGATAAAAGGTAGCCTATGTCCTTCTCCGTACTCCAGAGAACTTGTATGCAAAACTTCATGATGATCGGTTCAGTAGTTACGGCGTGAAAGCGTAACAAACAAACAAACAACTAAACTCACTTTCGCATTTATAATATTAGTTAGGATGTACTACGTTTTTACTATATTTAGGCATTTTAGCATCTCTACCCAGATGTATTAAAACAAAATAAGCTGTTAAGTCATTTTTTGGTAGACGTAACAGGGTGAGCATTATTAGCACTAACGCATGTTAAGCAAACACAGGCACGGTCCCCGATGGGATGGGTGACCGCAAGAGGCAAAATAATATCTCGAGCTCCTCCGTGCTTTGGAAGGCACGTTTAGCTGTTAGACCTGGCTGTCATCATTGATGGCAGTCGGAAACCTTTAGGCACCTTGAAAATCTGACACCAATTTTGGCCACTTACCCACACGAAAAACAACAACATACTATACAAATCTTTCAGTTGAAGATCTCGAGCGGGATTCACTTGCGGTAAATACACGATATTTTTATCGTTTTGGACCCTTAAAGGGCAGATTCAGCCCGTCGAAATGAACAACTTTTTCTATTTACAAATACTTACAAATTGACCGAGCGGATGATTTAGTTTGTATGGAAATAACCATTATTATTTTTTTGAGTTCGCAGTATTGGTCCCCATAGGAAAAATTGTTCATATCGAGGGATGAATCACCCCTTTAAGGCTCCATAACGATAACTTCACCATATATATGTATTCGTCTGTGTATGTCTTAGTATGCGTTTGAGATTAATTTATCGCATCGCGTATTATCTTATCGCTATGGTCTGCATGTCTGTCTGATGCTTATGTCTGATGCAACACTATTTCAAGTGACTATGGCATTTTTAGTCGTCAATTCCTATAATTGGTATGAATGACTAAGATTTTTTAGGGCTCGTTTGCTGTAGTTTTATTTTAATTAATAATACTTGTTCGTAGACAAAAATATTGTACAATATCAGAAGTCATACCAGTACATGACGATTCGAGTTGTTGCAAAATAGGTCCTAACTTTAGTATATTGGAATTAGTTAACGCAAATCTATAATGCCGTGTGGTTTCCGGCAGAGTAGAATAGGACCACTCCAAGTCTTCCCATGGATGTCGTAAAAGGCGACTTAGGAAATACAAGCTAAACAAAGCTCATAAACATCAATGAGACCTTTCCAACCCGTCTGGCCAGCGAAGAGAGTGTAGGCCAAATCCTCTGTCTACTCTGGCCATGTATGGCTCCAGTAGTTCAGAGAGGGTCATGCTCCTGCAGTGGAGACTTTTTTAGTGACCCTTTTTTTAGACCTTATGATGATGATGATGAAATACTTAATCATCATCAAAGTCGCAAAAAGATTACTGCTGGACACAGGCCTCCCCAAAGATTTCCAATATGACCGGTTTGATGCGGCCTGCCTGCCTTCCTATTATTTTAATAATTTAATTCAAAATTACAGCCTCAAAACACGTCTAGATACGTCAGCAAATAGAACACTCCAGTGAGATTCTATTTACATAATTTACAATTTAAAGAATGGTCCTCTAATTTCTAAAGTATATTTCTAGTCCTAATAAAAAACTGCTTGTTAGCTAGTCCATTCCACCGGCTTTCCCTTGAACAGAAAAAACAAATAGCTTTTTATTCAAGAAATAACACACAAATATAAGTTTTTGTACGGGACCATTATATATTATTTATTGTTTTAGTGGCAAAAGATATACAAATTCTGTGTACATTTAAGACTCTACCTATTAGAATTCAATAGGCAGACGGAAAAACAACGGAGATTTAGAAATAGTAACCCTTACCGTTTGCGTACGGACACTATGGACCCCTAAAGGGTACAACATAGCATTCAAAAAAGCGATCTTTAAATATACTTTGAAGTGCCTCTCCACTAAGACGATTCTCAACCATTGTCACGCGGCCTTGCAAGGAATTTTTAAGGGCTCTCTGAAGTAGGTAGGTATTAGGCGTTCTTAATTAATGAAAATAAATTAGGCTCGGATAGGGGGATATTGAGGGTTTTTGAGTTACTGTGACTTCGGTTGTTTTACTCGGTTTTAAATTAATCGGACTGCCAGTAAGCAGTAATATGACGGTGGATGAAGATGTCATAGCGCCGATGGAGCACTCACACCGCATCAGTCGCCTGTTACTTTGCTGATAATGCGGGTTGACAATATTTAGTTTCTAGAATTACTAATATAGCATTTAGCTAAAACCACGGGTTCACTCATCACGTTATTTGAGTCGGTATTGCAAACAAGTTTCAGCGTATACAGAAGACGAGAGTATATAGGTACATTATTATTTTCCAAAAAATAATAATGTACCTATATAAAAAAATTGTAATCATAAAATGAAAAAAAGGATAAATTAAGAAATTAGATGATAAATGATAAAGATAGATGATAAAATAAAAAAGCCCTTCAGGCGAGTAGGCGACCAATACTGTTGAAAAGAGTTTCTTTTGGCGTTTCTTCTCTGCAGTGGTCGGTTCCGAAACGCTAGTAGTCTGTAGCTTTTGCACATTAAGTAATAATATAAATATGACTAAATTAGATCCTTTAAAATGTGATTTGACGTGAAAAAGCCTGCAAAGGCTTATTTTCTGAATAAACGTTTTGATTTTGATTTTGACCATCCTCGGGACGAGTGTAAAGATCGTCATGGCCCGGCCGACCTTAGATCACTGGACTTGTCGCCAATACCGACTAACAATACGTATGTAAGAGACGTAAGTCCTATGTACTTAAAACATTGTTTTCTTAGTCGGAGAAACTGTACAATAGGCCTACTTTTAAAACCCACCCAAATTTATTATTAATCAAAGAAAATACTCGAAAAGTACAACTTGAAGCTACGAATACTTATAACTTATTCGTAGCCTTGAAGTGTATCTTAAAGAAAACCGTTTCTATCTTTACGGCAGTTTGGAAGCATCGGTGATTCCATTGGTGTGTCTGAGCATTATTAATGCTAACGTATCTTAGACCGCAAGAAGCAGAAAAATATCTCCAGCTCCTGTGCTTCAGAAGCCACAATAAGCTGTTGGTCCCGGCTGTCATCATGATGGTAGTCGTTAAGCTATGTCAGATTCCTTTAGGCATATTGAAAAATCTGAGACCAATGTTGCCTACTTACACACACGAAAATGAAACAAATAATGATTTCATTCGTATTTAATGATGTGAATCAATTAAAATTATAAATATAATAAATTATGAATTTAAATTGAATAATTAAATTTAGATAAAGAAAGTAAATTTATAAATGTTTGTGTTATGTTTAATGCTCGATGACGCGAATCATTTCTTTTTTTCATTTTTTTAATCTTAAATGTATGCGATTAAGTGCTCATAATTTCCGTCACAAGTTTTTTATTGTTTATATGAATTGAATTGATAATAATTTTATTAAATTTTACCGACTGTAAACGGCAAATCTAATCATTATCTAAAATACAAAAATGGAATTCAGTTTTCGTTATTTATTTAGAAATTGATGAAAAAGAAAAAAGGGGAATGAAGTAATAATAACAGGAGATCAACCCGCCTCTCTGCTTAGATAACATTTTCATTTTTCATTCACTAATCCTGCCGCTTGTTCTGTGTTAACATGGGCGTTTTGACGCAGGTATTCCAGGAAAATTTGAGCCAATAATCTCCCGGCTACGCACCCAAACAATAAATAGATTTACCCTTTATCACTGCATATTATAAAACAAAGGCGCTTCCCGCTTTCTGTCCATACGTATGCTTATATCTTTTAACCTACGCAACGGATTTTGATGCGGTTTTTAGGGTTCCGTAGTCCACAAGGAATCCTTATAGTTTCGTCATATCCGTCCGTCCGTCCGTCTGTCTGTCCGTCCGGGCTCGTACTCCGCCGCTACTGCACCGATTGTCACGAAAATTGGTGGAGAGATAGATATTGAAGTTCCAAAAGTTGGTTTTTAAAATTATGGAAAAATGGTTTTCTTTCAATCCCAAACAACGAAAGTGAATTTAAAAAATTATTGGACTAACCCCAACGTGTGGGATATCGTTGAACAGGTCTTTTAAAATGCAACAAAAACTGCTTTGAAACTATGTAGATCGAACCCTCCAGTCTTAAGATAATCTAATACAAAGTTAAAATTTGAGATGAGACGGTGGGGGGCACCGTAACTTTTAAAATATTGCTAAAATAATTCTGAAAAAAATATGATATATACCTCAAAGTATGTACTTTCAATAAAAACTATAGCGGTCTTGGTATCATAGATAGTTATTTTTATACAACTCGACCAACTTATGTAGTTACAGTCGGCCGAACAAAATGTATGGAGTCAACCGCCAAATGAAATTTATATAAACAACATTCGACTTTTTTTCCGTTTTTATAGATAGTACGTACCCTTCGTGCGCGAGTCCGACTCGCACTTGGCCGGTTTTTTTAAATAGATACAGTGATTTAAGAGGAAGGTTAGCCGACTCGAGTCAGCCTGTTGCTATCCGCATTGTTTTCGGCTGGATAGTGATGGATGAGTGTACTTTGGACGCTTACTCTTCAGGAGGTTCCAAGACACACGGAATGTTTGCACTAGCCATTGCTCTCTTTATATTTCCTTTAATTACAATTAAAGTAATAAGGCACTAACCTTATTACTTCAATTATATAGGTAATATATAATTATATAAAATAATAGGGTAAAAGTCCGTTTAAGTACACAAAGGCATTAATTATTTTTGAAATGTAAAATTTGTTTTTACACGTGTTATAAAAGAATTAAATAATTTCATTCAAACATTTTAGACTTAAGATATGTAGTCTAGACATGACGCAAATATACCAACTTTGAATAAAGACTCCAGAGAGATTCTATTTACGTAGTAAAATTACATTAAAACAAAAGACCTATTATTCCTCCGAGCTCCGTGGCGCAGTGGTTAACACGCCAGCCTGCGACACGAGGGTGCCCGGCTTCGATCCCCAGTCAGGTCAAGGTGGAAAATTATCTTTTTCAGATTGGCCTGGGTCTTGGATGTTTATCTATATATGTATTTGTAATAAAATATAGTATCGTTGAGTTAGTATCCCAAAACACAAGTGTCAAACTTACTTTCGGGCTAGCTCAATCTGTGTGATTTGTCCCTATATAGTTATTTATCCTCAACTTGGCAGGTATGGCATGTGCTACGCGCCCGATCTCCCAAGCTGCTATTTACTTTCCCCAATTTCCAAGTTAGTAATATCTCAATACCTTTATTCCCTTCCCAAATCCAAATCCTTATCCTTCCCCAGCTTAAAATGCCTCCGATGGGCAGCAGCTTCCGAAGAAGATGAAGCAAAAGAATTTGCGCTCCCCAACCCGCCTGCTAAGTATGGCAGCTTCGTGATGAGTATGGCAATATCCTCCATAGAAAAAAAATCCTTGGGAGAGGCCTTGGTCCAGCAGTGGGCTTCTTACGGCTATTAAGTGGGAAAACGCATTGATAGCGTTTACTCGTGAGTAATCGCTGAAATATGTAAGATGCGTACTAGTTAACTTGAAAAATTAACACTAGCCACTTAAATACGAATTAAAAAGAAAATCGGCCAAGTGCGAGTCGGACTCGCACACGACGGGTTCCGTACCGTAAAAATCACGTTTTTATATAGGACCAGATAAGGAGGGGGGCGTCCTTAAATATTTATTTTATTTTAATTCAATTATTTTTAAAGTAAATATATAACTAAATATTCTGTGAATATTTCAAGCGTCTATCTATTAATATCGAACAAAAAACGGCATAATAATCACATTTGGTGTATGGGAGCCCCATTTTAATATCAATTTTATTCTGTTAATGGTTGTTACTATAGCGGCTAAAGAAATACATCAGCTGTTTTTTACAAAATTCAACTGTCTAGCTATCAAGGTTAATGAGATAAAGCTTAGTGACAGACAGTGGAGACTAGAGTAATAGAGTTCCGTTTTTACCCTTTGGGTACAGAACCCAATAAAAAAACTAAATATAAAATGGTTCTAAAAATACATTTCGAAGTGTCTCTTGACTCAAGATGTGATCCCAAGTTTTCCGCCATTTGCATCGCGGTCAGGCAAGGAAATTTTTAATGACTCTCTGAAGTATTCGGGTAATTAATGAAAATAAATTTAAGCTCGGTTAAGGGGTGGGGGTGAGTGGGTGTGACAGTAACTTCGAGTGTTTTACTTGGTTTGAATAAATTAGCCATGAAGATTAAAATGTTTTACTTTTCGAATTAAATATTACAACTACTCAATTTATTTTGTATTTCTTCTGTGTGAGTGTCCAACACTGGTGAGATTTGCCAAGCTGCCAAAAGCACAGATTACTAAATAGTTACGTAACCAAAAGGCGATTCACATGCGCTCGAAAAAAAAAGTCTGATGGAAAAAATATGGTGGAGAAAAAAATGCTGGTCTGGGAGAAAATAAAAACGTAGAATGTGCCAACTGCTTCTCTTCCCGCGCAGATCGTAAAAGCCGATCGAAGGAATGGGCGAAAATGTGAGGATCATGTAAATATAAAATCCTTACTTATATTATAAATGCGAAAGTGAGTTTGTTTGTTTGTTTGTTACGCTTTCACGCCGTAACTACTAAACCGATCATCATGAAATTTTGCATACATGTTTTCTGGAGTACGGAGAAGGACATAGGCTACCTTTTATCCCGGGAAATAGTACTAATCCCGAGGGATCGACATTGACGCGGGCGGAGCCGCGGGCGAAAGCTAGTATATATATATAAATGCCGGCGATGCGGCAAACCACCACTATTTCGATTCCATTTTCCACCCTTCCAACATGTCGAATGTGGCCATAAAGTCATAAACCTGGGCTCTGTCTACCCCTCAAGGGATAAAGACGTAATATTATGAATCGAAATGTGCAATTCTCACTATACATCGACACACATATACAGCCGATATTTATCGACTACCAGCGATCGATATGCATCGAGTGGTCTTTTGAACAACTCAACTCTGAACTTTGAACTTTGAAAACAGGATTGTTTCTAATAATATATGTCATAAGCATTTACTTCATCGTTTATTTTTGATCTAACTTTCACTACGTAACTACAGATTTTAGTGATGTTCTAAATTGTTTAGTTACTTTTATTCAAGTCATCTTTCGCCTCCGTTTGTTGGGTTTAACCTATGCCGTTAAAACCTGAGAATAAAACGATAATTATTATAGTAATTAAATGTTAATATATAAATAATATTAAGACTAATTACTATATTTCAGAATAATGTTACGACTTATTTAAAATATATATATACATAACATACTATCACGTATTTTTCCCTTGCAGGGTAGACAGAAAGATTTTCGCCCATTCGCCATTGGCAAGCTCCGTGGCGCAGTGGTTAATACTCCAGCCTGCGACATGAGGGCCCCGGGTTCGATACCCGGTCAGATCAAGATGGAAAATGATTATTTTCAGATTGGCCTGGGTCTTGGATGTTTATCTATATATGTATTTGTTATAAAATATAGTATCGTTGAGTTAGTATCCCATAACACAAGTATCGAACTTTCTTTGGGGCTAGCTCTATCTCTGTGATTTGTCCGTATATATTTATTTAGGAATATGGGATAAGCAAATTTTCAGTAATACCAGCGACGTTAGGTCTTCACAACCTATATGCTCTGCGGTTTTAGCTACTGCGCTGACGCAAGCCGCGACTAAGGGGAATGGGACTTGGTCGAGTTTTTCGACGCCGAGGTTTGATGCGCGGTAGCTCAAACGGCAGAGCATAGGTCGTACAGAGACCTAACAGTCGCGCGATTTTTCACCATTTTTTTCTTAATGTTATGTATTGTTTCCTAGTTTCATTTCAGTTATTATATTAGTAAGAACTTCACAGTCTACAGTATAACCATTACTGGTCTAAAACTATATAAAACAAATCTTAATAGCCATTTGACTCGAAAAAAAGAAGTAAATGTACAGTACTTGTAAGGAATTGAAACGGTTGAATGGTACATACTTTTAGAAGGGCTCTTTGGACTCTCCCGAGCAAGGACCGCCCGGATACTCGAAGGATTCTGAAGGAGTTATTAAGCACTTAAAAAATATCCAATCATTTGAGTTACATTTTTATATGGGTGAAATATACCGTAACGATTATAAGGGTTTTGAAAGGGTTTTTAAGCGCCTAAAATACCCTACCTGGTTATACTCTTAAATAGATTTGTTTAACCTATCAAACTCATCCTTATTTATTCTTACTTCATATTATAAATGCGAAAGTGAGTTTGTTTGTTTGTTACGCTTTCACGCCGTAACTACTGAACCGATCATCATGAAATTTTGCATACAAGTTCTCTGGAGTATGGAGAAGGACATAGGTTACCTTTTATCCCGGAAAAAGTACTATTCCCGAGGGATCGACATTGACGCGGGCTGAGCCGCGGGCGGGATTCCCGCCGCCGCGGGAAAGCTAGTAAAAATATATTTTTGACAGCTCAGGCAGATTCGAGATAGCGCGATGATTGGTTGGATTCTATCGTTCACTACTTTGGTAAATGGGGTGCACTTATGCCTTTTTCATCTCATCCGTTCATAAATACAAAGAACGGTTGCCCGTATACAGGTAGAGACCTGAGGAATACGTTTTTATTCTCAAGATGCCCACACCATCTAAATGCCAAGCCTTGCCTATGCTCATCATCATTTCGTGTAGGCGACACGGTCAATCGACCATGCACACCCTGGTTTCAAAGTTCTTCGGAACCGCCTCTCGACCTCTGACGTGGTTCCTTTAACAACTACAACATGGCAGCTGGGACCAACGGCTTAACGTGCCTTCCGAAGCATGGAATCATCTTTATTATCAGACAATCAGGTGCAATGTCCAACCAAACCGGAAACAACTAAACAAAGTATGCTTCCTGTGGGAATCGAAGTCACGACCCCCGGGGTCTACAGGCAAACGCCTTAACCACTGGACCACAGAGGGAGGCCTATGCTAGATTAACAAAATAAATATTGATGACTAGCTATTGCATGCAGCTTCGCCCGCGTTATAGTGTCGATCCCTCGGGAACAGTAGACTTCCCAGAATGAAAGCCTATGTCCTTTCCCGGGCCTTTAACTACTTTCATACCAAATTTCATCCAAATTGGTACATATAGTTGAAGCGTGAAAAGAAGACAGACAGACTGACAGAGTTACTTTCGCATTAAAATATTAGTATGGATTATAGATTTACACATAACGTCCGTTTATTAAAGGCTGCTATATTTAGAAATACGAAAAGGCAAATGAATAAATTTAAATCTCATTCCAAGTATCATTGCCATCTATACGAAACAGATAGACGAATTACAGAAATACAAATTAGGGTATTCCATTCAATTTATATCGAATAAATTCGCTGATCCGTGCTCGATTCGCATCTCTGTAATTTATAACCATTTAACCCTAACCGCAGACTGAAGCTTCAGTGATCTTTGTATTACTAATTTGAATGAAAGAATTTAAATTGATTCCTGAGCTTAGTTATAACTAGGATTTGGTGCCACATTTGGTATTGAATATCTCAAACTTATCTGTGCTTCGGGACATGCCTCCCGAATCGGGAGGGTCCCGGTTATTATTATTAGATAGGAGGCTGTCTTATAGCTTTAGGTAGGTTGATAATAAATAATGTTCTCTTCCATGCTGGTCTAGGGAGAAAAGAAAAAACGTAGGACGTATCACCTGCTTCTCTTCCCGCGCAGATTGTAAAAGCCGATCGAGAGAATGGGTAAAATCTGCGGAATCATGTTATTAGGCGATGCGGCAACCCATAACTATTTTGATTCCGTTTTTCTACCCAATGCCCACCAACATCCTAAACGTGGCCTTCAGATCTTATACTATGTATGTATAATAAATAATAAGAAAAAAAAATATATAGGGACATATCACACAAATTAAGCTAGCCCCACAGTAAGTTGTTAACTTGTGTCGTAGGATACTAACTCAACAATACTATATTTTATAATAGATACTTATAAGATAAGCATCCAAGACACAGGTAAATCTGAAAAAGATAGTTTTCCATCTTGAACTGACCGGGTATCGAACACGGGCACTCTCGTGTCGCAGGCTGGCGTGTTATCCACTGCGCCTAGGTAAGTACATTTTTATTTTATTTCCACACATTTCCTACGCTTTACGATCTTAAAAGTTGGTTAGGCAAGTCCATATATAAAATATATCAAAAATAATATACTATAACATATACTACTGAGTTTTTACTATATTAACAGCAACTTTAGATGAGGCAATTGTCATAAACGGAATATTTAATACAACTGTCGAACAAAGTTCTTATCCGTCGCATACAAATACTTGGAACGTGACGTCACAAGGCCTTTAGTTTGCATTGTTTCGGTCTAGCGCAAAAAATGTGACTTTGGAACCTTTAATCTCAAAGATTTATTTGTGGGTAACTTTTGTTCTTCTACGTTTCTGATTCGATCTCGTAGAAAAGACTAAACATAGCCTTCTCCGAACTTGACCGACTTTGAGACCAATATTCAACTTAATATCAATGAATTTGAAACATGAATTCTTGTTCCCGAGATTGCGGAATTCCAATCATTTCTATTGAAACAAAATTCGATGATCCGTGCTCGATTCGCATCTCCGTAATTTGTAACCGTTTCAGCCTTCACCACAGGGGGAGGCACCAATGATCTCTTTGTGTTACTAATTGAAAGGAGCGAAAGATATCCGCGTGGATATCCGGGTAATTTACGTCGATATTATTGATTTTAAATTACCCTTCTTCTGTTTCTGTAGCCTTTGTTTGAATATCTACTGGATTGGATAGTGTTTTTTTTTAATCTGTTTGCCTATGTCTTTGAAATTTTCTTTTAAAGTGAAAAACAGTGAAATATAGAAGTTCACGTACAAAGATTTATATTTTTTATTTTAAAATTTCAATGAATCTAGGTAATAACGATACAAGTTTAAATATTTAAGCTTTTTTTTATTAAAAAATAACTGATCAGGCTAACTTCGTTTCGCCTCTTTTTTGAGTACTTGGGTAAAAAGTAGCCTAGTGTCAGCTACCTCGGTGCCAAATTTCATCAAAATCTCTTCAGTCATTCTTGAGTTTATGATGTAAAAATTATATAGATAGATAGCTGGAAACTTCGTTTTCCATTATTTTTTGTCGTAAGTATTTCTTATTTTCTATTCGGGATGATAACAAAACCAACAAATCAAAGATTATAAAAATCGGTTCACCTTCTAATATCTGTGGGTTCACCCGTTCTTATTTATTATAAGTATTCCAACAAACCCGACTTTGTTTTAGATACTAAGCCGATCAAAAACCATGCTTAGCCAGGCCTGTCTCACGCCCCTTTTCATAACACAGACCCAGCGCAGCGACCACTTTGAAGCGGTGAAACCGGACAAATCCTATAAATAAATAAATATATATATATATATATATATATATATATATATATATATATATATATATATATATATATATATATATGGACAAATCACACAGATTGAGCTAGCCCCAAAGGAAGTTCGAGACTTGTATTATAGGATACTAACTCAACGATACTATATTATATAACAAATACTTATATAGATAAACATCCAAGACCCAGGCCAATCTGAAAAATATCATTTTCCATCTTGACCTGGCCGGGGATCGAATCCGGGCACCCTCGTGTCGCAGGCTGGCGTGTTAACCACTGCGCCACGGAGCTGTCGAAACGATGTCCTGTAGGAACGACACTCGTTTAGTCATATGTCTTTACCGACTTCATCGAATTATGATACGTTTGTTAAGAGCTATAATAATGAAATTGGCTTGCAATAGATTCTGTAGGTATCTAAATGAGAAGGTGCTGCGTTCTGACACGAGCTAAATTACACCGTATCCTAGTTAATATTTCTTTGAATACCTTTTAAATGTACGTAAATACTAGTACTTAATCTTTAACTTAGCATATAATTATTGAGTTTTATACCTTCTTATGACCATTTTCATGCCAACAAAACTCCATTTTTTAACGTTTTATTTCCAATACGGTAATTAGCCTGCTGAAATTTTACACCAAAAGCAGGGTTTTAAATGAGTCAAGTTCCTTGCTCATTCAAGTCAGCGAGCAGCAATAATTCTAAGCCCTGACACTAACTAATTTGTATGAACAGCGACGTAGTCGTAATTAACGAAATTAAACAAGTTTTTAATTGTTTCTTCGGACGCGCAATTTGTCTTCGGTTACGTTATGGAAATGTGTATTGTTTGGGAAAAGAATCTTGGTATTTGTGTTCAAATGTCGCAAAATATAACTGACCTTAAGGTTGCTTTTACACCAGAGATGTACAAGGATGCGAAACAAAGGGATGTGTTATTGAAGAACCAATAGAATCCCTTATTTTACCGATATAATAGAATCGCTTTTTCGACAGCTCCTTGGCGCAGTGGTTAACACGCCAGCCTGCGACACGGAGTGCCCGGGTTCGATCCCCGGCCAGGTCAAGATGGAAAATGATCTCTTTCAGATTGGCCTGGGTCTTGAATGTTTATCTATATATGTATTTGTTATAAAATATAGTATCGTTGAGTTAGTATCCCATAACACAAGTCTCGAACTAACCTTGGGGCTAGCTCAATCTGTGTGATTTGTCCGTATATATTTATTAATTTATTATTTATTTACCAAGCTTCGCTTGGCACAGCTTGGTTACGTACAGGCGGAGCTGAATTATAGCGGAGCGAAGTTCTTGAACCTACAAAACAAGCTAATGATGTGTGCGAAGAATGTGTTGTGAGGGATGTTATATTGAAAGAAAAAACGGAGAATGTGCCAGCTGCTTCTCTTACCGCGCAGATCGTAAAAGCCGATCGAGGGATTGGGCTAAAATCTGCGGAAACATGTAAATAGGCGATGTGGCTAGCAACCCATCACTATTTTGATTCCGTTTTCCACCTAATGCCCACCAACATGCTAAACGTGGCCTTCAGGTCTTATAGACCTAGGATCTGTCTACCCCGTAAGGGAAAAAGACGTGATTCTACATATAATATGTATGTCAGTTATCTTCATGACAAATAACTGTTGGAGGCGCAAGCGGGCTGGCGTCTTGCCGGGCGGATTCAAGTCAACCCAAATTTCCCTTTAAATTCAACAAGCGAAATCCTCGTCTTCATCGTCACTTACATCAGGTGAGATGAGAGACAAATGCCTAATCCAACATTTAGTATAAAAAAAAACACGAATCTGTCGCAAACTATTCCGAGCCCTCTGAACTTACAGTAACTTACCGAACATTTTATCCTGAATTATTTAAAAAGACGAAAAAAGGAAATCGGGAAAACAACGCAGTGGCCAATCTATCATGTAAAAGCATCAACTCTATTCATATTCTTTTATTACCGCGATTAACTTCACCCTTCTTTAATTCCTTTAATAACAAAGGTTATTCACTTAAAATTCAGGTTCCATCCTAAGATAAATTCGACATAATAAAACAACCCATAAAACATAAGACGGCGGGAGGCGGTTGTCCCGATTGTCCCAATTTCTGATACCGTAAGCTGAGATTGAGCCAAGAAGCTTGGGTCACAAATTGAAGATTATACAGTGTGTTTGGGATTCACGTTAGGGCTAGCAATTTCTTAAGAACCTTGCTAGATACAACATGCCCGATATTAACTAATTACAGAAATAAATACTATAATATATTAATTCTAGTTGACACTATAGAGTACATTAATGTAGGTATGTTGACACCGCCCCATGACCATGATGCACCCAATCGCATACTAGCTCCATCACATATCTTACATATGATGTTTATTTATTTATTTACTACGTAAAACAGGTTACAATCATTACAGTATGAAAATTACAAGAAAAAAATATAGTATAGTCACTAGACTGTACCCCAAAACATACGCACACAAATAGATTATATGTAATAGGTAACACAAACACATTAACAAACACACAGACAAAGAGAAAAAACCAAACAAAAACAAATGCTACTAATAATCAACACAAAATTACATAATAATTATTAATTATTACTACCAAACAGACACAGAAGAAGAAGAAAAGAAGGAACAAGTAAATATAAAAGCAAAGAGTAAGACTAATGGTTGAGGAATGTAAAATGTTAATCTATATATATATATATGTTTCTATTAAAAAATAATAGTATCATTCGATATTTTAATGTGTTATTGTTGCATTCACAATGCGATTCTGATATACTCTAATTAAATCAAGAAATATAATATGGTGACAAAATTCCTCGCGTGCGGGGTTCGAACCTGCGACCTTAGGTATCCGTTCGACCATTCTGCCATTTCGGCTACCGCACTTCAAACTTCGTTGTCGAAAACCTCCACTATAACCCATTCCCCTTATATGCATTATAGGCAGGTTTAAACCCCGAGCGAATGTATTTTTTCACCATATTTTATTTCGTTAATTAGAATCGTATCGTTCAGTATACCACGACGCAAGTTCACAACTTACTGTGGGGCTGGACTCAATATATGTAATTTGTCCCTATTATTATTCAGCTTCAGAACAGCTGATTTAAGAACCATACCCTGCTTAAACAAAAAGGCATATTTAGGTTTAAGTTTACATTTATGGTTGTGGTAGAGCCACGCTACCGGCAAAATTCATTTTTGCTAGTAGGATGAATGGGCCGGCTCGTCCGGGGAAGTACCCCACTCTCACAGAAAATCGACGTTTGAGTAGGTAGCTTTACCGATTCTATGCTTCGTTTGGTGAGTGAGAGAGCCGGAGGCCCATGTTTCCCTCATTTCCTTCCCCCATGTCCTTTCCCCAACTCCTTAAAAGGCCGGCAACGCTCTTGTTACACCCTGGTGTTGCAGTTGTCCATGGGCAACGCTGGTCGCTTACCATACGGTGACTCGCTTGCTCGTTTGCCGCCCTATAACATAAAAAAAACGTTTGTTTTTGTTATTTCATATTCAAGCCATTTAACCTATAAATTAGTTCTGTGCGTAATGAGAGTAGGAGCCTACGAAAGCTTATCGTGATATAAAGCACGCAAATCGCCCTATTTACACCTTGTACCATATTGATAAGCGATAGCGATTTAACAATTAAGTGTTTTTCTTTTTAAATTAAGAAATAAAATATGGTGGAAAAATTCCACGCGGGCCGGGTTTGAACATGTGACATTAGGTCTCTGTACGACCTACGCTATGCCATTTGAGCTAACAAACGTCAAACAGATTTAATAAGCGAATATCAAATTAACATTGTGAATGCAAAAAGACACTTAAAAAGCCGGCCAAGTGCGAGTCGGACTCGCGCACGAAGGGTTCCGTACCGTTATATATGAAAACAGCAAAAAAGTCATGTCTTTTGTATGGGAGCCCCCCTTTAATATTAATTTTATTTTTATTTAAATTGTATGTATATATAAATATTCTGTGAATATTTCAAGTGTCTACCTGTTGCCGTTATCAATAACGAACAAAAACAAGCAAAAAAAATCACGTTTGTTGTATGGGAGCCCCCTTAAATATTTATTTTATTCTATTTTTTAGTATTTGTTGTTACAGCGGCAACAGAAATATACCTGCTGTGAAATTTTCAACTGTCTACGATCTATCACGGTTCATGAGATACAGCATGGTGACAGACGGCCAGACAGACAAACAGACAGTACGGAAAAATAGAGCATTTGTTATTATGTTATTCGAACGCCATATATCGCCAACCTTATCAATGGTTCTGGTGAATACCATTCACTAAAATTATCATGATTTCTCGTTGATTGGGAATTTGCCATTGTAAGATATTAAATGCCTGGCCTTATCATAAAATATTATACTTTATTTAAATCTCTCTCATCATCCCACCGCTACCTCCACAAAACCATATAATCCGACAAATACCGTCCCATGTTGGGATTAAAAGGGGACATTAATTACCTCGCTATTCCCTATTTATGCTATCAAATTAGTGTTAATTTCATAGCATAAATATAATAGGAGGCGATAGCATGGAAATCAAGGTGTCTTGATTTCCATACTATCGCCTCCTAACACAACCTCTATCCAGGCATATTAGTCGACACAAAACATCCCATGTGTCGGATTAAGCGGTCTTATTGTGTCTAAAGGCCAGCGTTTATTAAAAACACGCTGCAAATGATAAATAGACGCCCTCGCGAATTCTCAACCTAATTTCGCATACTTTGCAAACAAAGAATGATAAATTAATGCAGAAATGGAGTAAGATGAGGGATGTTTTGAAATAATCCAGGATTGCACTATTCTGTTAATCATCATCATCATCAGGTCTTATTTTAGTCTCCACTACAGGTGCACGACCCTCTCTGTACTACTGAACAATACTTGGCCAGGCAGTCAGAGGACTTGGCCTACACTCTCCACGCTGGCCAGACGGGTTGGAGAGGTTTTGTTTAGCTTGTATTTTCTAAGTCGCCTTTTTCGACATCCACGGGAAGACTTGGAGTGGTCCTATTCTACTCTGCCGGATACCACACGGCTAGTTAGTAGTAGCTATTCTGTTAATGAGAAGAGAGTATAGCATCCTGCTCTTAATACAGCTTTTTTTGACGTAATAATGACTTATAAATCGATGAACGCCGGCTGCACGCACGAAAAAGTGTCACATTCCGTGTGCAAGCGAGAGCGCAGAACAAGCGATAGAGAGGCACGATCGGCCTAAGCGGTCGGCTTGTGACTCACCTACCTCTCTGCCACCGTTATCACGTAAAATTATCGTCCGTATCAAAAGGCAAGTGCATATAAATCTTCCTCTTGAATCACTCTATCTATTAAAAAATACCGCATCAAAATCCGTATTTTTAAAGATCTAAGCCTACATAAAGACAGACAGCGGAAAGCAACATTGTTTTATGCTATGTAGTGATGTAAAGCAAAACCCTGTCCGATCCTTGATGAAATGTTCCTATGGGGCCAATGCTGGGAACTCAAATTTATTTTTGACATTCCCATACAAATTGACCAGGCGGTCAAACAGTTTTGTTAGGAAATGTCCTTTCTTTTTTGATCCCATGCGAAAATTTGTTCACATCGACGGGCTGAATCACCCCTTCAAGGATCAAATAGGGTTGTCTTTACATATTGTATATTAATAAAATAAACATCAAAGATTTGATTGTTTGTTTATTTGGTTGTATGTTTGCATATATAGCAATAAATATCACTATTAGAATAATACATTACCCCTGATAAACAGCTATAGATTAAATACCTATATCCAATCTATCCATGCGATGCCGATACGGGGTGCTAGTTTTTGATATAAGTAAGGAGCACAGTGATGTCTTATAAAAACATCAGCATTATGTGCTCTATGCTTTGGTGTTAAGATTTAACACTGAATATTATTTAAATTTAAGTGCTCTGTCCGGTTCTCGGAGGGAAAGATTGTAATTTTAAGATAGCACAATAAAATGAATGCAGAAAATTTTATTAATATGTTTTGAGATATTTGTATGCGGCCTTTATAGCATTCCCGTATTTTAAACGTTTTGGTTTTCAAACAATACATTCTCCGGTTTTACTAAAAGCTTAATTAAGTTAAAAAGGTTAGCCGCATTAATGTTTGATGTTTTTTAAACAATATTAAAAAGAAACATGAAAATTTGACACATTATTTTTTGTTTTTCGTGTGTGTAAGTGGCCAACACTGGTGTCAGATTTTTCAAGCTGCCTTAAGGCATCTGACATAGCTTAACAACTGCTATCAAAGATAACAATAGCTGGACTAACGGCTAAGCGTGCCTTCTGAAGCACGGAGGAGCTCGAGATATTTTATGCCACTTGCGGTCACCCATCACAATAGCGACTACGCCCAGGGTTGCCTAACATGCGTAAGCGTTTTCAATGCTCTTGACCACTGGGCCATCGGGCTCCTCATTTGACATATTAGAGAGCGGGACAATTTTTATTTAATTACAGGTTAATAAAATTAATCATCTGCTCCAGAAAGTCAGTTTTAACACGATTGACAAAAAAACTAATGTTTTGTCTTTGAGAGTAAAGGTATGTATGTTAATACGTAAAACGCGCCTTTCTTAGAGGGTAGAAAGGCCGAGGGGTCGCCCCGCAGGCCGCTCTGAACCTTCGACATAGAAGGCACCGAGAGCGAGCCGAGTTGAGGCCACAAACAAAGTGGAGCGAGAGTAGCGCACGGCCTCATCAAAAACAGCAGAGGCATTGACACCGGGGGGGTTTTTTAGTGGGTTCAAGCCCCACATACCCACCCTGGTATCCCGTGGCAGGGTGGATGATGAGAAGGCATTATTCTTCCCGTCCTAAAAAAAAATGTATGTAAATACGTACCTCTGTGAGTTTATTTGACCATTAATCCTTAATGCCTGGATAGATTACGCATCGTTGGAATCGTTACATCACTCCTAGAAAGGCTGGCTGCCATATATTTGGCACAGCAGTCGTGTTTTTTTTAAGTAAAAACTTGTGTACTTTTTGTGATGAGTAAAATAACTTGAATGTGTGACACAGCAGCGATGTTGGTCGGTAGTTTTTGGGATCTGTTGGTGACCTTCTCGGTTTCAGCAATGCATTACTTTGAACTTCCGCCAGAGGCGTGGTAGCTTTATGGAGTGTAAGCAATTATAAAAAAGAGCCAACAACCATGATATTCCTACTGGTCCAAGATGTTTAAGCTGCTTGACAGTAATGTCATCACAGCCGGCTGCTTTACCACTCTTAAATGTCTTTATATCATCAACAATGTCTGTCGTGTTTTCCTATTCAGGTATTATAGGAGTTTTCAAATCAATATTATAGGGTTTTTTCCATTAAACAAAAGTTGATGCGCTACTTTATTGGCTGTGACTTTACCAGGATTTGCAGGTAATGTCACAACCAATCAAGTAGCTCATCAACCCCATCTAATATATAATATCCATAAAATATCGTAATCGGAGCTAATTTGAATCACACACTCTATTCCGGTGGCGAGTGCGACGGGGTCGGATAGTGGATTTGTACCTTTGATAGTTGGCGACGGTATATAGATAAGACAGAACAACGTCTGTTGGGTCAGCTATTGATAAATATCTTTTAAATCGCATAGCACAATTTTTTTTTCATTTATTTTTTTGGCAAATATTTTCTGTAGTTCTGAAACTATCCAGGGAGTGCTGGCGTCAGGCAGATGACAGCATAATGCTCTCATAATACCTAACCCTGGCTCCGTCTCACCACAGCCGAGGAACCGGGAAAATGAGGAGAAGTATTGTGAATCACGAAAATACAGGTAATACACAGCGGAAGGCCACATCGCCCTTAAATAAATTTATTTTATGAGATACTTCTGCTTGCACACCTGAACCCAGGCTATTACAGTCGTACATGAATACAAAATATTAGATTGTATGCCTTTTTATTTGTTTTAGTGGGTCCACCGTTTACATAAAGTGTAATCTTTAATTTGATCTTCAAATAAATAATTCTAAGGCTATCTAAGGGAAATAAAGGTTAGGTGTAGGTATACTTGTATATCTTATTAGCCGTGTGGTTTCCGGCAGAGTAGAATAGAACCACTCTTACCATGGAGGTCGTAAGACGCGACTTAGGAAATACAAGCTAAACAAAGCTCTTAAACATCAATGATACCTCTCCAACCCATCTGGCCAGCAAGGAGAGTGTAGGCCAAATCCTCTGTCTGCTCTGGCCAAGTATGGCTCCGGTAGTACAGATGTCATGCTCCTGCAGTGGAGACTGAAAAGACCTGATGATCATGATGATGATACTTGTATATCTAGTTCAACATTAAGGACTGCAGCTCGATTTATGAACTGGTAGAAACGCTGTGATGCTTCGAGGCATGGGGTCTAGTTATTAATATTTTTTCTTCTTGACTTTACATAATCAGAACAATCAAAATCAATATATCTAAGCGAAATTCTCTGGATATCCTTGGTTTACACTTTTTTAATTAAGAAATTTCACCATAATCTTATTGATATGGTAAATAAATTCCAAGCGGGCAGGATTCAGACCAGGAACTTGGTGTTTTTTATTTTTATTTTTTTTATTTATTATTATTATTTACACAATAGGAAATAAACTTAAACTAATAACTGACAGTGTCGCATAATCTACATTCAGATTTTCTGTACACTGACGTTGCCAAACGAGTAGTGTTTGGCAACGAGTGTTTTAACGTTTGTACGAGAAGTGTTTCATTTATTTATTTAAATACTTCTGAGCCTATAGAGCTACAATAGGTGGAGGGTACACTGATAAAAAATCTGTTATCCGTAAAGTCGGTTTAAGGACGACAATTTTACGTTATAACGGTAGAAGAGCGATAGATGCGTCATAAGCCGAACATCTAGGCCGATCGTGCTTCTCTATCGCTTGTTCCGCGCTCTCGATTGAACACAGAACGTGACACTTTTTCGTGCATGCAGCTGGCTTTCATTGATTTGTAAGTCGTTATCAAATCAAATGATCACTTAATACCTATTATGCTACTACGCTTCGATCCTACACCTACGAGTGGAATATCTTTACCACATTCCGTTCCTCTTATAAGCACATGTTATTCTTATTTCTCAACTTATTATGAGTATTTAGAAATTTGCATTGTAAATGCAAAAAAAAACCCTCATAAAAATATCTTTGGTTCGTTCAGATTAGTAACACAAAGAGATCATTGAAGCTTCAGTCTGCGGTTAGGGTTAAACGATTATAAATTACGGAGATGCGAATCAAGCACGGACCAGCGAATTTATTTCAATCCAAATTGAAAGGAATTTCGCAATTTGTTTGGAATTTCTGTAATCTCTTTGTTAGATTTTGAATACATTATTTAAACTGAAGCACTTTCAATATAGTATAAACGATATCGTCAACAAAATCGACTAGAGACAAAAAATATTTGTTAGTGTTCCGTACTCAATGGATGTCAAAAGTAACCCTATTGATAAGCCTCCTATGTCCATCCGTCCGTCTGTCATAGGCTGTATCTATTGAACCGTAATATGCAGAGACTTAAAATTTCAACAGAATGTGTACAGTCGGGGGCAAATAAAATTGACCCCTCTATCAACAGATTTTAAATTGTTGAGTAGAGTACGGTCATATTTATCTGCCCCGGACTGTACATCTATTGCCACTATTACAAAAAACCCGGCCAAGTACGAGTCGGACTCGCGCATTAAGGGTTCCGTATACATTAATATAATAAGTTTGAAATTATTAAAAATATTTTTATAATATGATGTAACAAAAAATTATGCTTTACGCAATTTTCCCTTTATCTGTGTTATAAGACGTTGCTTTGTACTAAATTTCAAGATTCTAAGTTCACGAGAAGTACCCTGTAGGTTTTGATTCCCTTGCGAATGTCGAAAAAACACCAAAATTTGCGGCATAACCAGCTGTATCTTTTGATTGCGTTGACTTAGAAATTTGAGTTTTTCACAACTCCAAGGGACCAGACCTTAGTATTTGATATAAATTTCAGCTTAATACCTCCATGCATTTTTGACAAAAAATGTCCTGACAGACAGACAGACAGACAGAAAACCGAGTGATCCTATAAGCGTTCCGTTCTTACTTTTGAGGAACGGAACCCTAAAAATACTAAAATTTAATTAAAATTTAAAATGAAAGAGGGATCTCGTGCAAAAACGTGTTTACTTTGGTATTTTTTTCTTGATTCTGTTATAGATGCTAATAATTTATACACAGAAACGTATAAGCACAGATAATTGAATACAATAGTGTTCGTACTGCATTTATAGCCTTAATTTATATTTACAGCCTCCGTGGTCCAGTGGTTAAGGCGTTTGCCTGTTGACCCGGGGGTGGTGGGTTCGCTGGTGGCCCACTGGAAGCATACTTTGTTTAGTTGTTTCCAGTTTGGCTAGGACATTGCAGGCTTGAATCACCTGATTGTCTGATAATAAAGATGATTCCGTGCTTCGGAAGGCACGTTAAGCCGGTGGTCCCGGCTGCCATCTGGTAGGCGTTAAAGGAACCACGTCAGAGGCCGAGAGGCGGTTCCGAAGAATTTTGACAGGGTCATGGTCGATTGACCATGACACCTACTCGAAATGATGATGACTGCATTTTTTTTCTCAAATAAAATTATTATACGTAAAATATATAATAACATCCATACTACCAAAACCATCCACACTTTTAATTTATAAAATAATGCCAGAGTAAGTCTGTCTGACTGTCTGCCTGTTTGACTGACGTCAACAATTCTCAGTTGAAAATATATGACAACTAGCTTTCGCCCGCGGCTCCGCCCGCGTCAATATCGATCCCTCGGAAATAGTACTTTTTCCCGGGATAAAAACTCTCTGTCCTTCTCGGTACTCCAGAGGACTTGTATACAAAATTTCATGAAGATCGGTTTAGTAGTTACGGCGTGAAAGCGTAACAAACAAACAAACTCACTTTCGCATTCATAATATTAGTTAGGATTCTTAAGTGTCCAAATGCGCAATTATTTTTTTAAATCTATGAAATGACCTATATTAAATAAACACTTTCGGATTTTAAATTTTGTCTGTTTGTCTTTTTGTCACCTCTTCACGCGTCAAATAATGAATATATGCATATGATACGACTGTCTTTATATGAGATAGAATATAAAATATTAGCTGCTAGCCCACCGTTCTACCGCACCGTCTCATCTCGGCAACATTAATTTCTTTTTTAGGAACCAATGGAATTGATACTACAGATAATACCTGTAGTTTATTGGAATATTTGAGAGATATCAATATTTCTCTTTTATATTATGACTAGCTTTCGCCCGCGGCTCCACCCGCGGCTCCGCCCGCGTCAATGTCAATCCCTCGGGAATAGTACTTTTTCCCGGAATAAAAGGTAGCCTATGTCCTTCTCCGCACTCTAGAGAACTTGTATGCAAAATTTCATGATGATCGGTTCAGTAGTTACGGCGTGAAAGCGTTATAAACAAACAAACTCACTTTCGCATTTATAATATAATAGTTAGGATAGGATTAGGATTAGGATAATCCTCATATGAAAAAATATATTTTCTGAACTGATTTAATAATAGAAGAATGGCAGAGAACTATAGGCTGGTGGTACCGGCTGAAGACGAAGTGTAGGCCAATGAAACTATTCTGATTTATTTGTCTTAAATTATGTATTGAAAAAGGCAATCATACCATATCTCCACAACTTATGAGTAAAAAGTTAAATGCATTTGAAGTTTATATGGGACAAAGTGTAAAAAGATAACAAAACGTTACAAATGGAATTAATAAAACGTTAAAAACATCAACAGTCTTTTTTTGACACATCTAAGTGAATGTCACTATCAATTATATCACAGATGATTTTGTTTTGTTTGCGACTTTGCGACGAAGTAAAAAAATGCTAAAATATTGTGATATATGGGTGATATGTGCCTATGTAATCTGAGGTAGAATAAATGATAGTTTAGTTAATTCTGTCATGATCATTATGCTTCCTAAATAGGATATATGTACCTTTGTAACACAAAAGTATTCGCCCATAGACAGAGAAAGGTTCGCCGAACTATATCCCTAATAATGAAAATAATATCTACTGGATCATAGTTAGTATGTGTACGAAGTATCTGTATCTGTATTGATACCTGTACGAAGTTTTTATTTCCCCAAGTGATTTTGTTTATTGCAACGTTACTTATTCATCAATCGATTTTTCTGTAGTGTATGTATGACATGGCTTAATTGTGTGCGACCACCCTAAGGTGGGGAAGCCTATTGCGTTTAATTATTGCTAGCTGAAGTTATGCGTTTTGTTTGATCAATTAAATTAAAAAGAAAAGTTCATTTTTCTTTATTCTCTTGAGTTGTAGAAAAACTTGAATGTATGAAAAAAAAGTGTCTAAGTATCAAGTATAAAATACCAAACAATCAACACCCTACATTTTGTATTTTAATGGGTACCACGGCTGCCAATCTTCAGTTGTAGAAATATTACAAAATAATAAAAAATATAAATACCACTGCCCTGCCAGAAATGCCTGTCACTAGGGATTCGGTTAGGATTCCAAGGTTCTAACTCTAGCTCAGACATTCATATACATACAGGGCGTAAAAGGTTATGACTAAATAAAGAAAGTCATATCATATGCATACATTCTTAAAAAATGTTTTAGATAAAATTCGATATGGAGATAATTTGAAGCCCATCGGAAGGTTATAGGATACCTTCCATCTCGGCAAATGGGTACTGCTCCCGGGAGATCGCCATGCTCCCAGCGAAGCTGCGGGTAGATACTGGTATTTATACAGGGTAAGTGGTATCTAACGCATAATCTCCTAAAGGTGACTAGGGTACATCAAGATTAACTTCGTTTATTTTATGTCTTTCTGTAATTCGACGTTCACTTTTTGCAAACAAAAAAAAATGCAGTTTTGCAATTCTACCCGTTTTAATCTATGGCAATCAGCGCTATGAGGTAATAATAGTAGGTACCTACGCTCACGTGGCACGCGACCGGCTGCATAGACTTAACGTTTGATAGAAATCCACATTGAAGTTTATGTATGTAAAATCTTACCATAATACATAGTAAGATTTTACATATATAAACTTTAATGTGGATTTAAGTAAAAGTCATAGAACAAATGTCGTTAGTCATGATGTACCTAAGTCGTCTTTAGCAGGTTTTGCGTTAGTTAAGACGAGGCCTCAAATGTTTGGTACCATCGCTCGGCAAAGGCGTACGCAGACTGATCAAGTGCGCGCAAGGGATAGCGCTTGGCGGTTTAGCCCGTGAATGATGAGATAGGAGATAGTCTCGAGTCGCTCAAAGAAAAAAACGTAAGCGCCAAATTCGTTATTTCTATTTTATATAAAATCAGACCGGTTAATTGTATTTTCATATTTACATTTTGATGAATTACTAATAACCTATCTTTTAGTCTAAAAATAATTATTTCATTCGTCGCATTTGAGCTACAATAACAAAAACTCTGCGAAAGAAGACCATTTTTCAAAAAATATTTCTATCGAGAAAATTTTATCAAAACGTGTTTTCATCTTACACTTTTGGAGATGAAATAGTCAAAAATCATATTACTTAGATTTGAAACTCCTAATTTAAGTATTTTGCGAGATAAATAAGGTTCAGAACGACTTTATTTACAGTGGTATCACCTTAACTAGAACCCTGTATATTTACAATGATAATAACAAAATGTAAATGGCGGATGTTTTTTACCCAAATAATTATACATCATTATATGATTATTCCGCGTCTCCATGCTGTAATCAAATATCAAAATATGTAGGTATTATGATGCAGTCTGAGTTGGAAACTCTTTTTTTACATACACGAGTACATATTTAAGTAAAATTTTGTTACAATTCGTAATACAGGTGGTGAGTATAGTAGGTTACAGCATGCTAATCCTCTACACTAACTACTACACTTCTTCACTAATATTTTTTGTTTGTTTGCACTGAATATACTCCGAAACTACTGGACCGAATTGAAAAATTCTTTCACTATTAGAATCCTACATTATCCCTGATAAACATATAGTATAAGGTATAGACTATAGATTAAATACCTATACCCCATTGGAGCCGGGGCGTGCCGCTATCCTTACTAATATTATAAATGCGAAAGTGAGTTTGTTTGTTTGTTTATTTGTTTGTTTGTTACGCAGTCACGCCGTAACTACTGAACCGATCATCATGAAATTTTGCATACAAATTCTCTGGAGTACGGAGAAGGACATAGGCTTTTATCCCGGGAAAAAGTACTATTCCCGAGGGATCGACATTAACGCGTGCGGAGCCGCGGGCGAAAGCTAGTTAAGTAATAATTCTGATCTTTAGATGAGAATTCGTGGGATGAGTACGGAATAACCCCCGACATTACTACCGAATATTTTTACAGTTATTCCAGCATTTTAAAAATACGAGTATCAGTATAAAAATACAACCTTTAGAGAAGAACAGGCAAACGAACAGCTAGACATACGAAAGATTTTTTCCCAAGATTAAAGCAGAAACACTTTACTCGCGCTTTGCAATGTCTCGGTCATGTGAGTATGTTTGTGACGCTTTCACGCCTTAACTCTTGTACCTATCTGCTTGTACGGTCAGTGTACCAAGACCTGACTAGGCCCTCAAACATGATTCCTCCGATTTTCGCCCATACTCTCGATCGGCTTTTACAATAGCGTGGGAAGAGAAACAGCTGGTTCATTATAAGTTTTTTCTTTTCTCCCAGACCAGCACGTAAAATATCTAACGTCAAATAAAATTGTTTGAATTTTTGACATATCCATGCCTAAGATAGGTACTCGTAGTATAAGAACCAAACTAGATATTTTAATGAATCATATACAAAATAAACTGCACTTGCCTATTATTACAAGTTTTTATTTTATTTTGCTCTTCCAGCAATAAAACTCGTTGAGGCGTGCTTTCGAGTCGCCAGTCGTCGCTCGGAAATTGAAAAGTCGGCCGGGAGCGAGACTGTCGCCAAGCTGGTAAGAGTGTAAACAACATTTCAGATGTTTTCCAACTTGTGTTTACTACTATTTGAAGTGGCAGTGGTCTGGTATTAGAGCGCGATTTGTTACAGAATGCCAATGCCGTGCCATTGAAGCGCTATTTTTATTGTACGTACAAAATAACTTATATTGAAACACCTTGCATTTAATACCTTTTTCCACCTGAAAGTGTGTGGTATACCTAAACCCAAATATTATATTGAATAATAAATAAATATATATACGGACAAATCACACAGATTGAGCTAGCCCCAAAGTAAGTTCGAGACTTGTGTTATGGGATACTAACTCAACGATACTATATTTGATAACAAATACATATATAGATACACATCCAAGACCCAGGCCAATCTGAAAAGATCATTTTCCATCTTGACCTGACCGGGGATCGAGCCCGGGCACCCTCGTGTCGCAGGCTGGCGTGTTAACCACTGCGCCACGGAGCTGGCCAAATTAAAAGGTAAATCCTACAGAATAGGCTTTAAGAATAACAAGTTAAAAAAAATATTACGTGTTTGTAGGTTTAGTAAATTGAAAATAAAACAAACACATCCAATCGAGCAATGGGACAGGTAAAATGTTATAATTATGTTTGTTTTCGTTTGATTAATTGATTGGAGTGTGATTTGTCCTTAAATTACGAAATAAAATATGGTGAAAAAATATCAGGCGGGCTTGAACCAGCGACCTAGGTATTTGTATGTAGAGCGTAGGTGGTACATACATTCGGATACTTTCGACGTGTATTTGTAACAACATGAATTTTCGTAAAATATTTGTACAATTTGTATGCGCTCTTTTATTGTGTAACGCTCCACTATTAAATTTAAATCTTAAATATTTCGTAAATGGCGCGAAATTACTAAACTACTTTTGAGACACGTTATAAGCTCCCTTGACATCGCCGCAATCGGTTAGATAGATTACACCATGGGGCGTTCGATACATCAATATTAATGAATAGGTTTTATATCACTCACACTACAAATAATACTTTTTTCTATGTGTATAAGCAATAGTAGCAGCCAAATATAAATTATGTATATTTATTTATTATTTATATTGCTGGATTCTAATAGAGGTATATAAGAGTGAGAATGTCGGAATTTACAAGTTCATTTTGTTAATCAATTTGAAGTGTAAGTACTTTCTTGTTTTAGCAATAAACTATTGGAAGCGTGCTTTTGAGTCACCAATCGCAGCTCGGAAATTGAAAAGTCGGCTGGAAGCGAAACTGTCGCCATACAGGTAAGAGAGTAAACAGAATTTCAAATATTTTCCAATTTTTGATTACTGCTGCTTGAAATGGCAGTAGTTTTTACAGGGAAATTTATAACAAAAATATTTCTATGAATATATGTATTCAATTTCAATTGGTTACGTGCTCTCGCTCGCGCACGTTAAGTTTGAGCTCCCGTGTTATTAAATAATTTCAATCAGTATTTCTGCTCCTATCTGCCAAAATTTGTGTTAATTTGTTTTAGAAGTGTTCTACAAACAACTCAATAAAAGCTCGAGTGTCAAACAGTGCTCCAATTTGGAGAATAATCAAAATAAAACTCAAGAATCCATAAATCTCCAACGATAATAGTGCCGTGTGCAGTGCGATGACTCATTGTTTTGACCGTGAGTGACTGTTTCGCAGCCATTGGCACCCGATAAAACCGTTTAAGGCAAGCAACAGTTTACTATTTACGTCGCATACTTCTAAATTTAGTCGGTCTCGAGGTCTCGACGGGCGGCTGTCACCCGAACGGGCCTGAGTTCGAATCTGCTACGGCAAATTCAAGTTTTTATTTTTCTTTCAAAAATTTAATTTTTAATTTTTGCCCTCTCTTTTTCTTCCATTTTTGCCACTAATAACTGGCACACAATTCTTCTTAAATATGGCACCACGCAATTGTGCTGGCTGTAAACACAATATTGACTTAAGTGATGCTTACATGAAATGCTCTGATTGTAATAAAGATTACGATCTAATATGCGCTGGGCTCTTTGAGGAGGTGTACATTACGCTATCAACTGAGACAAGAAATACATGGTTGTGTGTTATATGCCGGAGTAAGATTCCTAAAAAGGACAATTCCTCAACACCTGTCCGCCTAATACCAAGTTTATTAATTACCCCTGGCGGAAATGTCACCGAAACACCCATTTGTGAGCCTGACAATGTAACTTTTAGGCGTAACCAGAGAAACCAACCTAAATGCTGCTGTCCTACCCTTAGCAGCATACGCGATATTATACGTGAAGAATTACAATTGGCCATGAACAATATTACTGAGGAAGTTTCGAATCAAGTATGTGCTTTTGAAGACAAATTGTATAAAACATTGGTAGAGAAAGTTTGCGGAGATAAGAATAAAGATAATAATAATGTCCCTATTAGCCAAAAGCAGCAGATTATGACTAGCCAATTGCAAGAGTTGCGAACATCTAATACGCGCAGTACTTCAGCCATCGCGTCCCATAGCTCTTCCGATGCTACTGAATCAGTCAACATACATCCTGCTAATAATCAGAACAGTATAACAAAGTCCAGTATAAAGGATTCCAGCAAAAGACGAATGGATGCTCCATCTACTTCTTCAAAAACTTTGATAGCTCCCAGCTCATTGATAAAAAGTGCAGTACCGCGGAAACCCATCGTCCTGAGCGATACTATACATAGTGAGTCTGTTATCCCAGACGCCTCTACCACTCCACTTAGCTCTGCCATCCAAGATGACTCTGCTCGTACGAGCTTGATTGTCACAGCACGTGAAGAGGATTGGATTGAAGTTAAGAGAAAACGTTCACTGCAGTCTAAACCTACAGTGCTGAGAGGATCTGCACCTCCTGGTAAAATGACTTTGCAGGCAGCCGAAAGACGTAGCTATCTCCACCTCTTCTATGTCAAGCAGGGAACTACGGAGGCAGAGGTTCTCGCGCATTTGATGTCGGTTAGTGAGAGTGGCGACTGTTCTGTAGAAGCTCTTAAAGCTAGAGGCAACTACGCCTCCTTTAAGCTTTGTGTGCCGACAAAGCTTGCTGACAAAATTATGCAAGGGGATAATTGGCCCAAGGATATTTGTATCAGACCTTGGCGACAGCCCTTTCGTAGCAAAAAAGAAAATTAGAATTAAGTGTATTAAAATGTACTACCAGAATGTCCGAGGCTTAAGATCCAAGACAACCACATTTTATAATAATATGTATTTGTGTAACTGTGACTTCGTGGTACTAACGGAAACGTTTTTGACTACTTCAGTTTTTTTTTTTTTTTTTTTGTAATGACTATATAGCTAGCTCCAAGTGAGCTTTCGCTACTTCACCGGGCGTTTGAGGTGAGGGCAGAGTGCCCTCAACCTTTATAGGCAACATCACCAAAGGGCCCCCAGGAGGGACGGACCTCGGCTTTGGGCGTTGCCTGTGTGCGCAAGGCTTGGAGAGACAGCAAACTCTCATAGTGCCTGATGGGCCGCGTATGCGTGCATGCAAGCCTGAAGGGCCAATCTGAGAATCAATGGCAAAAGCCTTTGGAGAGCAGCAACTCTCATCTTTTGCCTTATGCGCCGAAAGCTACGTTGCCAGAAGGGCCTATCCTGGGTGCAAGTCACCCGGGACCGCCGGGCGGTCACCAGTAATCGGAGCTAATCCTACTCTACGCACTCTATTCCGGTGTCGAGTGCGACGGGGTCGGATAGTGGGATTCCTCCGGCTATTCGGAGCCGGAGAGGGGTCGGGGCGGGCTTGTGCGATGTCAATAGGATCATCGGGATCGTCAAGTACGTTCCTAGGACGTCTACGACGTAAGGTCGTATCGTGTAGGTTGGGGGAGTAGTTAGCGGCTTGCACCACTAACGGATTGGGATGGCGTGCAGCATTCTCAAAGAAACGCTTGGAGGCGTTTTTGAGAAAGCCGCGGATGGACGGGAGATCTAAGTCACGGTGTAAGTCTGTCATGCGCAAGTACCGGTGATTGCCAGTGGCACGTCGGACGAACCGATTCTGCAAACGTTGCAGCCGTAGGATGTGGGAGGGCGCGATATGGGAAAAGACTACGCCGGCGTAGGTCATGATAGGGCGGACGCAAAGCTTATAGAGTGTCAACTTATTTCTAAGTGACATCTTAGCATTGCCTATCATGGGGTTGAGGCGGCCTAATACGAAGGCGGCAAGGTTGCGAACTTTGGTGATGTGGGGACCGAAGGTCATTGCTCTATCGAGTACGACTCCAAGGTATTTAGCCTTGGGTGCCCACTGAATGGGCTTTCCGTACAGCGATACTGACCCTAACGGGGGAAGTTCTGCCCCGGACATGGTGATTTTCTGACGTGTCACAGCGCGGCTATCCTTTGAGAAAAACACAGCTGTGCTTTTCTCCGGATTAACCTCGATGCGCCACCTCTTGAACCACATGCCGAGAGCGTCCACGGCGGACTGTAAACGTTTCACGATAACCGATTTTATGTGATGGGACGTGTAGAGTGCTGTGTCGTCGGCGAACAGTGCCACTTCTACATTTGGGGTCTTGGGGATATCGCTTGTGTACAGCGAGTATAGGAGGGGCGAGAGAACGGCGCCTTGCGGGACGCCGGCTCGAATGGGACGGGGGCTCGAGAGACATCCCTCTAGTCTGTACCGAAAAGACCGATTCGACAAAAAGTCTCGTATGATGTGCACGAGACTGTCCGGCAGGCCCAAGTTGTCCAACTTGGTGATCAAGCCAGAATGCCAGACTTTGTCGAAGGCTTTCGCTACATCGAAGAAGAGTGCTCCCGTGGGGCGACCCCAGTTCCTTAGTTTGAGGATATGCTCCGTGAGGCGGTGCAATTGGTGATGACACGCGTGTTTGGCCCGGAAAACAAACTGCTCGTCAGGGATAAGACTTTTGGACTCTACATAGTCCTTAAGTCTTTTGAGCAAGATCCGTTCGTAGATCTTGCCTATGCAGCTCAAGAGGCTGATGGGTCGGTAGGAGGAGGGGTTCTTCAGGTCTTTGCCTGGTTTGGGGATACCGATTACAATTGCTTCTTTCCACGCGGCTGGAAAAGTGCAATTTGCAAGGCACGCATTGAAGATGCTCACGAGGAGGAGGAGGAGGGTTTCCGGGAGGCATTTGAGCACTCCGTTCGATATTCCGTCAGGGCCGGGCGCCTTTCGGGGTTTGAGACCGCGAACGATCGACTTCACTTCGTCAAGTGTCGTCGGGGCTAGGGGGGTGTTTGGTGGGATCGTACGAGAAACGACTAAGCGATTTGCGTGCGATTCCACCTCGCGGAGGTGATCGGGGTCTACTGGCTCACGACTAGGAGAGCATTGGCTCTCCAGGCTGTCTGCTAAGCATTCAGCTTTTTCGTCATCATCGAAGGCGATGGAGCCGTCTGGGCGCGTGAGGGGAGGAGTGGACGAAACCGTGTCGGTCTTGAGACTCTTGGCAATGCGCCAATACGCCACGTGGGAGGGCGTCATCTCTGCAAGGAGGTCGCCCCAGCGTTCATTCCTAATTTCCGCGATGCGTTCCTTGACTCGCCGCTGCAAGAAACGAAGTCGGGCTCGGGCCTCTTCTGTGGGGTAGTTGTCGTGTAGTCGTGAGGCGCGATTCTTTTCCCTCAGCAGTTCTCGCATATCCTCGGGCAGTTCCATTCTATGGCTGGGATCCATAGAAGGGACCTCGCGAGAGCATTCCTTGTAGGATGCTTGCAAGTGGCTGTTGAGGGAAGAGATTGCGAGGTCAGTCTCGTCAGTCGTGGTGATTTGGTCGGGGATTGCATCCAAGTGCGGTGTCGACTGGTTGATAACTTTTCCAAGTTTCTTCCAGTCGGTCACCGTCCTTGTATGCTCTATGCGTCCGTTGTCTGTCGGTCCTAGTTGCAGTACTACTGGTCTGTGGTCGGAAGATATGTCAGGGTGGACCTCTACTGAACACACCTGAAGGGTGATGTTCTTTAGGAGGGCAATGTCGAGAACGCTGGGGTTTTGTCCTTCTACGGTAGGGTAACGCGTGGGGGCTAATGTGGCAACAACGTCGAAATCTAGGTCACCCTCGTCATAGAGGTTCTCTAGAATTCTTCCGTTGGTCGAGTCCGTGACTGAGTGCCAACGAACTGACTTGCTGTTGAAATCTCCAGCCAAAATGGTGGAGTTTGTCAGCGAAAAGAGGATTTCGAGGTCGTTTCGGAGCAGCCTCTTTCTTTGGTAGATCGAGGCTATGTTGATAGGCGCATGACCGGTCATGGCTATCCGGAGGAGGGAGCACTCGATGTTGACGAGATTCGGGGGGGGCTCTAGTTGGATGCAGTGAAGAGACCTTTTGTAATAGATTAAAGTACCGCCGCCTTCGGCATTTAATCTGTCATTACGGATGATGTTGTAGTTCGCGATGCGGGGGTTGCGGGTGTGGGCCTTAAGCATGGTCTCTTGTGCGAGGAAAATGTCAACCTGATGGTTGATAAGAAACTCCTGGATGAGGGGTTTCTTTTGATTGAAGGAGCCATTTACGTTGTAGTACGCAATGGTAAGGGACCTGGGTTTATTTCTCAGATTGAGACTACCCATATTAACGCGAGTGGAGGTGGGGGTGGGAACTTTCTAATCTTTTGATTAGATCCCGATATTGGAATATTATTGCCATTCTGGCAAGAGTGTCGCCGTTTGCTGCCAATAAGGCATGACCCATTTCGATGGTCTCTAAGAGATCATCATGCATATCGTGGATGGTGTCGATAGCTTCTCCGAAGGCCAGAGCGTCCGGGTCCCGGCTAGCCGGAGGAGCGCTGTGGCGCATCAGAGGTGGGGGTCTGCTGGGGGCTTCTGAATGAGACACCGGCTGTCTCTGCTTCAGAGGGGGGAAGGCAGTTTGGCTGCCCATTAATGGAGGAGGAGTGGGCGCCGGCGCCTGGGGGGCACGATTTGTGCGTGTTTGAGGGGCGGCGTTTTGCGGGGATTTTGAGCCCCAGGCGTTCTTGTTCGCTCTGGGGGCTTTTGAGCAGCCCCGCCAGTTGGCGGGGTGGCCTTCTTGCCCGCAGAGCACGCAAGCCGCCTGCGACTCATTCTCCGCACTGCGGACTCTTTCGCAGTCCGCTGTGCCGTGGTCCCCTAAACACTTCACGCATCTGGGGCGAGCATGACAATTACGGGCCGAGTGCCCGTAATATTGGCAGCGGTGGCATTGACCGACAATGCCACGCTTGTGGGGAGGTTCAACTTTGAACTTCGTTAGTCCTGCGCAGGACTTGATATTGAAAATACGCTTGCCTTCGGGCGTATTGTCGAGGATAATAAGAACCATGGGGTAAGGGTTCTTATTCTTCCCGTACATTCGGTGGACCTCCTGTACGGGAATGGACTGGGAGACTAGTGTCTCCTTGACGTACTCAGTAGACGTCGAAGTAGGGATGCCTTTGACGACCGCCCTAAGTTGGCGGTCCTCGGGAAGGCCGAATGAGTGCCAGGGGATTTGGCGCTCGTTAAGGAGGCGGGTCAGTGCCCGGTATGCGTCCATCGCGGGGACGTTGATCTGGATATCACCGTTGCGGTCGGTGGAGGCGCGTGTATACGCGATCTTTTGGACATTGAGTGTCCTGGAGATTGATTCCCACGCTTTGGGATCGCGGAGGACAATCATGGGGGGGGGGGGCTTCTGCTTCTTCCCGGAAGCTTGGGTGGGCGTCGGCGTCGAGGATGACGTGGAAGACGACTTGGCGACTGGTGCGCCGTTAGAGGCTTTAAGAGCCTTGGGTGCGGGGAGGGTCTCCTTCTCGGAGGCCTTCGCCTTGCGCGAGCGCTTTGCGCCGGTGACGACGGTGTAATCGTCGTCATCGGAGCACTGCGCACGCTCCGGTTCGGGCTCCTGTCCGGAGGGGGGCGGGGTCTGCAGGGAGGCTGTCTCCGTCTCCATCTCTTCGGACTCGGGGACAGTCTCTAGCTCCTGGCTTGGGGGGAGAGAGGGCTGAGCAGATTGAGAGTCGGTCTCAGGCTGCTCGTCCTCATAGTAGTAGTCGGTTTCCTCAACCGGGAGAGGGTCAAACCTATTTCGGTAGGCGTTCTTTTTGGCGGTCGCGGTCGCGATCGGGCAGGGGGAACCCGGAGTCGGAAGGACTACCGGGATTTGCGGGATGTCAACTGCATTGGGGCAGTCGTCGGAGATGATCTCCGATCGGGGGATACCACGGTTGACTTTCGCGCGGTACTTGCGCTGGGTCTTAAAGGCTGCAAAGGCCTTTTTTGTCGCTGAATTTTGACTTAAGAACTCTTTAAAGAGTTCATAGTCGGGGGTGGAGGCGGCCATTATGAAGGCCGCATGGAGGGGATCGCGTAGGGAAACGTGGCCCTAAAGAACCTAACGTCTCTGAGGGGTGAACTCAGAGCCCTAACGCCCTATCCTCTGTTGGGTGGCGCAGAGGGAACCCTACCGCCCTACTTACAAACTACAACGGAACCTGCCTACTAACCGCTGCCAACCTTGATAGTGCAAGCGGGACGAACCTAGGTCTTAACTACCTAACCGATACTCTGGCTTGACTAGGAGATCCCCCAAGGCCAAGTGCTCCAGAGCCCGTCCTGTAGTTGCCGTTACCCTGAAGGGGTAAAGGCTAGCGCCAGGGTCAGCACTACGTAAACTACGAGTGACCCGTATTGGCGTAGAACACCGCAACACGATCACTCGAAGCACGGCCTCGGCTAAAAGCGAGGACTTCTCCACCGACGCACAGTGTGCGCAGGTGGGCAAGGCGTAGAAGTTAGTCGAGAAACACTTACGGTCAGTACTTGCCCTGAAAAGGACAGACCGATCCGCGTATACGCCACGAAGCGCGTTCGAGAAAAGAACACGCGCGTTCTAACGAACACGTGCGTTCTTAAAAAGAACACGTGTGGCGTCGAAGCGTAGACAGGAACCTCGCCGCCCACAGGGTCCAAGTGGTCGACGAGCTGCAGCTGGAACACAAGTCGGAATTAATGGGCTCGATCCCAGGATACGCCTGGCCGAGCAATCGCACTGAGCGTTGGAGCCTGCGATTTCCGCACAGAGCCGACGGGGACAATTACCACGTGGCGATTATATCACTTTGTGGGCAGAGTCTCCGACGACAGTGGGCCGAAACACAAAACACAAACGGACAGTAGTTCCAATAAATACAGCCTCACAGAGAGAGCGTGCCGCGACAACACGTCTGCTCAGTTCGACTGCACAAACCGACTACTTCAGTTTTTAATGCTGAGTTATTTCCTCTGGGATACAATGTCGTACGTAAGGACCGTAGTAATGGAGAAGCAGGATGGGGGGGAGTCCTCTTAGCAGCGCGCGATTGTAATAACTTGCAATCGATAACAAAGATTGATGGCCTTTCAGATGATAATGAATTATTGGTAGTATCAGTAACCTCTAAATCATTAAAATTTATTTGTTGTGTTGTATATCTACCTCCTAATTATCACGAGGAAAAGTATATAAATGCCCTTAATTGTCTGGAAAATGTTATCTGCATGTATGCTAATTTTGACATATTAATTTTGGGGGACTTCAATTTAAATTCTTGTACTGAGCGCGTTAAAAATCAGTACTTAATGTTTAAGGAATTATGTAATTTAAATCAACATAACGTAATTTATAACCAGTTTGGTGTTATGTTGGATTTAGTGTTGAGCGAGCATAACTCTGAGCATGTTAAAGTATCTCATTCTTATGATCATTTGGTGCCTATGGACGTGCTTCATCCTCCATTAGAAGTTGAAGTTAAATTAACCTTTAGGAATGACAAAGTTTATATGCCTCCATCTGAACCACCGCCTAATTCCACACCAAAGTGGAATTTTTTCAAAGCCGACTTCCATGCTCTATACTCGGCCTTATCAGATGCGGATTGGACTGATGTCATGAATGAGTCTGACGTTGACTCGGCGGTAGATTAATTTTATGCCGAAGTACATAAATGTTTTGAATTACATGTACCTCTAAAAAACACATGCCATATCAAAAAACGCTATGTGTACCCAACTTGGTACACAGCCGAAATTATCAAAAATATTCGAATCAAATATAATTTCCTGAAACGGTTAAAACTTAATAGTAGCGAATTTAACAGGAAAATGTTTAAATTTTATAGAAGTCGTGTGAAACTTCTCGTAAAAGATGCATATAATAATCACAAGAAATGTACTCAGGCAGCATTAATTGAAAATCCGTCAAAATTTTGGCTCTTTGTCAAAAATAAGGGGAAAAACCGAGAAAACTGTGACTCTTATACCTATCAGGGACGTGTTTTGACTGGGCAGGCAGCTGCTGATGGATTTGCCGAGTATTTCAGTTCAGTATATCGTTCAGAAGTCCCTAAGCTCGACGTTGAAGAGGCTGAACGACATGCCTCTGACACTGGCTGCTCACATAATGTGAACGTATCAAGAGTGGATTATAAAGATTTAGTTGAGGTTCTCAAGAAATTAAAACCATATTCTTCTCCAGGTCCTGACAATATCCCTACTTTTATTGTAAAAGATTGCCTTGAAGTTATGAAGGGTCCACTCTTGTATATTTTCAATCTTGCCTTAAAGAAGTCCACTTTTCCGAAAATTTGGAAAACTAGTAACGTTACTCCAGTACTGAAAGCTGGAACTGCCAATGACGTCACAAACTTTCGGCCTATTGCGGTCATGTCCGTGTTTGACAAAATATTTGAAGGAATAATTGACGCTCATTTACGTCGGCAGATCGATATTTGGTTCGACAACTCGCAGCATGGGTTTCGTAGAGGCCGATCCACGGTTACTAATCTCACTAATCTTGTCGATTACATCTGTGCGGAAATAGGTAGTGGCAGGCAAGTTGATGCTACATATTTTGACTATCAAAAGGCGTTTGATGTGGTTGATAATGATGTACTTTTACGCAAATGTTCAGCCATTGGATTCACCCCTGGACTCCTGAAATTCTGTGCTAGCTATCTCTCTGGCCGTTCGCAACGAGTAAAACTCGGAACTTACGTGTCGGAGAGTTACTACACAAGGTCTGGGTTTAGCCAGGGAAGTACATTGGGGCCCACATTGTTCCTTATTCTAGTTAATGACCTACCAACAGCCATTAAGTCAGCCAAATGTCTCATGTTTGCTGACGATGTAAAATTATTTCTTGGTGTGAGTAGTAATGCTGACACTAAAAGATTGCAAAAAGATATTGACGCATTGGCCGCGTGGAGTCGGACTAACAATCTCTATTTCAACGTGGCCAAATGTAAAGCCATTACTTTCAGTCGCTCGACTTCACCTGTACGTGCCACATACCACCTTAACGGTAAAATTATAGAGCAAGTATCCGAGATCCGTGATTTGGGAGTTATTCTTAACAGTCACCTTAACTTTCATGGTCATATCATAAATGTATGCAAAGAAGCTTCTCGAACACTAGGTTTCATTCTGAGAGTGGCATCGGATTTTGACGATAATAAAGTTGCTGTAACATTGTATAATGCCTACGTTAGAAGTAAATTAGAATATGGTGCCATAATTTGGGATCCTTATGAAAGCACTTATGCTTTAATGATCGAGAAGGTCCAGAGAAAATTTGCCAGATGGTTATTTAAAAGAACATACGGATATTACCCATACCTATATCCATCCATGTTTGTTGTGGGTATGGTGGGTCTTAATACGCTGGTATACCGTAGAAAAATGATGCTTTTGATTCACTATTACTTATTACTCAATAGCAAGGTGAATAACGAAACCGCTCTGGAATTACTGGGCCTTCGCGTCCCTTTGCGTTGGAATCGAGGTGAAGGTGCTGTGGTGGCGCCTCGTCGACGACCGCGGTTGTTCATTCCACCGGTTGTTCGGACTGACTATGTCAGAAATGCTCCAACTTTGCGGGCCCTGCAGATGCTTGGAGATATGCTCGTCAACGTCAGTGAAGCAGACATTTTTAATGACTCAATTGATGTATTTTTACACAATCTGTTGACTTATCTGAATTCATTTAATTTTATTATATAACTTTTGACATTTCAGTTTTCTTCTTTTCTTTATAATTTTTTTTTATTTTTTTATTTATATTATTGACATTATCATTTACATCTTATTTGTTTGAACTCATTTAGATTCGTGTTATTTAATTATGATCACTAACCATATTTGACATAACTGTATTCTTTACTGACTACCATGCAGATGTTTTGGATATATATCTGTAAATCTGTGTGTGATTTTTTTTATAAATAAATAAATAAATAATTCCCGCTTTAGGCGGTCCGTGAGATTTAATTATCTATTATCATTAAGTATGTAAAAATTACTAAAAATCAGATGAAGAGCAACGTTGTAAGATTCCGGATGGTACCTGGTTCTAAGGTTATCTAAAGCCTTCCAGAAAGGCAATGCAGCTAGCATAATGGGTACCTTTGAGCAGGAATGATTCGAGGTGGCATTTTTGATTAAGTTAATTAAGATTTAACTTTAAACAAAAAAAATATGTATTTTATATTTTACAATAATAATGATTACTAGACAATAAAAAAAAAACATAGTTAGAAGACAACCGAAATCAATTTATTAATAAGACTTTTCCACATACATATATCGACAATATATCGTTTAAGAAAATAATTCTATTTTGAGTGAAGTTTACGACGGTATAAATCGAAACTTGGAAAGAAAAGCAATCGAAGAAAGCGTGAGAGTGTGTAAAAAAGTACATTAAATTGCAACCAACTTGCAAAAGATTGTGAAATTGAATGTATTTATAAGCGTGGGGCAGTTGCTTAATACTGCTATTCAGTTTTCCAAATGAAGATGTAATAATAGCTGAAAATTCAGTATCACTACATAGTATAAAACAAAGTCGCTTGCCGCTGTCTGTCTGTATCTATGCGTGCATAGATCTTTAAAAATACGCAACAGATTTTGGTGCAGTTTTTTTTTAAAGATAAGCATGATCCAAAAGGATGCTTTATATGTATAACTAGCTTTCGCCCGCGGCTCCGCCCGCGTCACTGTCGATCCCTCGGGAACAGTACTTTTTCCCGGGATAAAACGTAGCCTATGTCCTTCTCCGTACTCCAGAGAGCTTATATGCAAAATTTCATGATGATCGATTTAGTAGTTACAGCGTGAAAGCGTAACAAACAAACAAACTCACTTTCGCATTTATAATATTAGCAAGGATTTATCGCACCCATGCGAAGCCGGGGCGGGTCGCTAGTACATAATATTTTAGTATTTAAATAGCTTTATATATGATGTTTTACCGCCTCTATGCTTCGTTTGGTAAGTGAGAGAGCCAGATGCCCATCCTACCCCCATTTCCTTCCCTCATGTCCTTCTTGGGGAAAGGACGCTGCTGGCCTTTGAAGGAGTTGGGTCCTTCAAAGGCCGGCAACGTTCCTGTTACACTTTGGTGTTGCAGTTGTCCATGGGCAGCGCTGATCGCTTACCATCAGGTGACTCGCTTGCTCGTTTGCGTTCCATTATCATAAAAAGAAAAAAATATGCATTTATAACCATTAATCAATCAGCTGTTCCTTCGTTATCTTTTGTGTTTCTTGTCTCCTTGTTCCTCCTTTTGGGGTCAGCACATAATAATAGTTTTATCCATTTCACGCCGTCATTAGTCATCTCGTTTGACACTCGTTTTCTCATACCATGTCTACCCTTTACAGAGCCCATCCCTCTTTAAGAACCCCGCAGCTGAGCGAAGTTCTATGGAAAGTCAAAAGTTATTGTACTTTGATACATGTCTGAACTTTAATGTACTTCCTACACCATATGTACAAACAATGTAAACATATGAAAAGCAATAAATGATTGAGTAACTGCACGAAATTGTGAAAATTGACGTGTTTTTAAATCACTAGTACTATGTGCTGAAGTAATTAAAACATCAAAAGTATTTGTATAATTTAGATCAATCTTTAATAAGATCGCCCCCTTGTTAGAATTTGAAACAAATACATAAGAAATTTAAAAATTATATATATATAGGTATATGGTATGATACCTAAAAGCATTTTTCTTCGAAAACTTTGTAATTTTTACGTCTAAAACAATAATTCTCACATGACAATATTTATATGTACGTCTCGGAGGTTGCCCCCTTCCTAATTTTTTTATAAATATGAAAATATTAAGACTTTTCGTCTTTTTTCCTAATCGTCGAATGGTTGCGCAGTAGCGACGTTTTTCGTTAGCGCGGCACCTGCTTAAGTATACATTATTCACGGAGAAAATTGTTTAGTATCACTAAAAGTAATACTTTTCCCTTCTATTTCTGTTATTGACTGGAGTTGGAATAGCGGGGAAAAGCTTTTTTATTATAAAACTTGGCAATAATATTTTAAGTGAAGCAATGGAGTATAAACGATGAAAATAAATTGTTTATAAACTCCCTGATTTATGGTTTGCGAATATTTTCATTATACAATGTACTAGGGCGAGGTTACATTTACTTAATTATATTTTGGTGGTTTCAGATTGATTATGGGAACCATGGGGGCGTGAAAAAGGTTGACACCGTGTTGCAGGAGTTTTATTATTCTACTTAGTAAATTGATTTAGCTACAATAGTTCTATATAAACTGATTCATCATCATCATCAGGTCTTTTTGGTCTCCACTGCAGGAGCATGACCGTCTCTGTACTACCGATAGCCATACTTGGCCAGAGCAGACAGAGGGTTCGGCCTACACTCTCCTCGCTGGCCAGACGGATTGGAGAGGTCTCATTGATGTGCTTTGTTTAGCTTGTATTTCTTAAGTCGCCTCTTACGACCTCCATGGAAAGACTAGGAGTGGTCCTATTCTACTCTGCAGGAAACCAAACGGTGGGGATAAACTGATTATTTATTGTTTATCCCGGAAAAAGCACGATTCCCAAATTGTCGACATAAAAACAAGCGGAGCCGTAGGCGAAAAGTAGTAAAAAGATAATTTTCAATAGCACTATCGTTTTAGTTAAAATCTTAAGAAATCCAATCAGATGTTACTTTTAAAGGATCATAAAATTCGAGTGGTGAAACAGGCTCCGACTAACATAATTGTTATTGTTTTACTTTAGTTAATTAATGAGTAAATTGATTTAGCTACAAGAAGGTTAAAGTAATTACTTTTAGTTAAAATATAACTATATTTTGCAGAATTCTAAGTAAACTAATTTAATAATTTACTCTAAACTATTATTGCTGCGAAATTCAAATATAAATTAGATATGGAATTAATATTTTGAATTAATTTATTCTGTAATAACTATTAGAAACGCACTGTTAATTAAGGCATACGAAATTAATGTTTTAATATAAGGTATATATGGTATGTAGTCTTAGATGAAATATCGTTGAACTCATAAATTAGTATTTTCATATGAAATTATTGCAATTTAATAATGTTGGGTTGTACTCTACAAAGCCTGATCGGGGCATCCTTTAACCAAAAGTTGATAATTACCTGGGACAAAGGATAAAGCCGTTGCCATTGCTATTCATCGTGCAAATGCTATTTGTCTTTTAGGCACGTTGGTGCTGGATGTTGATTTGTAGGAACTATATAATTTGTTAGAAATATATTTTAATGTCAATCTCAAATTATATAGAGATAAGCATAAGAATGTTTATTAATTGTTGTGTAAAGATTGTTGTTATATCAATACTAATTTGTTATTGTATATTAATGGTACATGGATGTTACATAGAAAACACTCCAAGGGCTACAACAACTACAGAAAAACCTGAAACTGATGGTAAAAAGTGTACGGGGTTATGTTTGATTAAAAAAATTGTTTTGTTTACTATCCAACAATTAGTAAGCGATGACTAAAAACCAATTGTATTAAAAATCACCTTCATAGATAGTAAACGCATGAAAAAAACGATGACCCAGTGAGCCTGAGCAATATTTGCGCTTATGCATGTAAAGTAACCCCGGCGTGGTCACCAATCCCAGTAGTAATCACGCCGGAGGGCCACTTGTGGTCACAAGTGGCACGAAAATTTTCTCGATCTCCTCCGTGTTTTGAAAGGCACGTCAAACCGTTGGTACTGGCTGTCATCACTGTTAAGCTTTGTCAGATGCCTTTAGGCTGCTTGAAAAATCTGACACCAGGGGCTACTAAGGCCCTAACACACACTTTTTTGTTGTAGTAGAGCCACGCTACCAGCAAACTTAATTTTTGCTAGTAACATGTATAGGCCGGCTCGTCCGGGGAAGTACCTACCACACTCTCTACCATACAGAAAATCGACGTTTGAGTGGAATCTTTACCGCTTCGATGCTTTGTCCCCTTCCCCCCCCCCCCCCCCCCATTTTCCCCAGCCCACGTCCTCCCCCCAATGTCCATCCCCCAACTCCAAAGTCTCTAAACTAAGTTAAACATATAATATACCTAATTACGACTATTGACTAAAAAATTACAAAAGTAACTTAGTTTAAAGATAAAGAAGTTTCTTCTTTATCCTTAAACTAAGTACTTTTGTAATTTTTTAGTCAATAGTCGTAGTTAGGTATATTATTAGTAGAATATTGTTGTTCAAAAGCTGAAGCCAAACAACCTTTTATTATTAGGTATCACACAAAATGCTGAGTGACCACCATTTTGGTAGCAAATATGTTTAAAATCTATAAATTTGTACATAATTGTAATTTTACGATTGTTTTTAATTTCTGCGCCAAATAAATAACTTTCTTTCTTTCTATTTTAATCTTACATCAAAAGATCTAATAATATCGTTTTATTTTGTCGGTTAGAGTTACCTACCAAAACATTTTTATATTGAGTGCACCTTACGAACTCATATTTTAGAAGTAGAATATTCAGCACTTCACCGTGTGAAGTCAGCCCCCGGGGAAATCATAGGTAAAGAAGATGAATGTATATGCAGCGTTCGATTCGCAATATCTGGGGCTGGGTACGTCCACTAGCATTATACGATCCGATGTGATTGAAAATAGATCATGTTAGTTTCATTTTTTATAAACCTTAAAAGATATGACGTTGGAGTGTGTAATAGTTGTTTCTAAATAGATCGCAATTAATTTTAAACTTTGTATCTTCTTCAGCCTGCAAATTGAGACTTATCTTTCTTTGTGCAGCGCAACCTTGCATGTAATTTCAGTCATACAATTTTTGTCTCTTGAGGAAGTGTGATTATAATATAACTGCTTTCGCCCGCGGCTCCGCCCGCGTCAATGTCGATCCCTCGGGAATAGTACTTTTCCCGGGATTAAAAGTAGCCTATGTCCTTCTCCGCACTCCAGAGAACTTGTATGCAAAATTTCATGATGATCGGTTAAGTAGTTACAGCGTGGAAGCGTAACAAACAAACAAATAAACAAACAAACAAACTAACTTTCGCATTTATAATATTAGTAAGGATTAAATTATTAATATTATTAATATTAAATTATTATATAAGGATAAGGATTGTTTCAAACCGTAACTACTGAACCCATCATCATGAAATTATGCATATACTTTTTTGGGATACTGAGAAGCCACATAGGAAACATTTTATCCCGAAAAAGTACTTTTACCAAGTTATCGACATTAACACAAGCGAAACCCCAACCGAAAGTTAGTAAAAGATAATTTTTAATAGCACTATCATTTTAGTTAAGATCTTAAGAAATCCAATCAGGTGTAACTTTCAAAGTATCATAAAATTCGAGTGGTAATACCCTATTTCTGTCTCGGAGCGAGATGAGCCAGTGCAGTCTATCAAATCAATTATGATTTTCCAATAAGCTCTCGTGATTTTATGAGATTTAAAAGATGGAAATCGATTGAATGCATTTGCGTTAAATGCAGTGGCTGCTGTGAAAGGATATGGAATTTGTAGCGAAGAATTTTATGGATTTGTGTCGTTAGCCGGAAAATTTATACCTGAACAGGAATTGACTTATATACAATACTAGCTTTCGCCCGCGGCTCCGCCCGCGTTAATGTCGATCCCTCGGGAATATTACTTTTTCCCGGGATAAAAGGTAGCCTATGTCCTTCTCCGTACTCCAGAGAACTTGTATGCAAAATTTGATGTTGATCGGTTCTGTAGTTACGGCGTGAAAGCGTAACAAACAAACAAACAAACAAACTTACTTTCGCATTTATAATATTAGTTAGGTTTAGGATAAAAGTGTACACAACTTTTATCTGTATCTCCTAACAGTTCACAAGTGTTACCCCCGTCCTTTGATAAGCTTGCGTCGGGATATAGATCCATCACGTTGAGGCTCTTTAGAGAAGTTGATGTAATGTGGGTCTTCAGTCAGAACCCGGGTTCGTGGTGTCGTTACTCACCAACAGCTCACTACAAGCTGCCCTGCGACCGACTTTTATTATTTATTACCCACGAAGTAGCGAAAGTAACAAGTAAAAACACTAACATAATAAATATGTGTCTCAATTCTTTTTTGTTTCCAAAGCCATTTGCACAAACATTGTCAGTGGAAGGAAATATGTCACCTGGCAAGAATAACATTGTTTCTGTGGAATGCAGAGTCTTCAACTTACCCACTCCTCTTTTTAGTCGGAGCTTACAGTAGAGCTTTAACTTAATTCATAATAGTCACAGTTCCATAATGGTTCGTGTAGGTAAGGTGTGGAACGAATTGCCTGCGTGCGTTTATATTCCCAGACAAGTACAATCCCGAGACATTCAAAAGTAGAATAAATGGGTATCTCTTGAATAGACATGTAACATCCTCGTCTCCATCGTTACTTATCATCAAGTGAGATGGGAGACAAATGCCTACTTCAATAATTAGTAAAAAAAATAAGTATCATTAAATCCATACTGGTCTAGGATAGGAAAAACGTAGAATGTGCCAGCTGCTTCTCTTTCCGCGCAGATCATAAAAGCCGATCGAGGGAAAAGAGTGAAAATCTCCGGAATAATAAAACAATATTGCCAAATCTTCCCAGGGCTCCGAAGCACCATAGCTAAGGCTCAAACCGGGAGAACGCTCAAATGAGGGGGAGGATTTATTGAACAAAAAGTCTGCGATTCAAACCAAGACGCAAACAGAATTACAAACTCAAGTAATCTATACTTAATATTATAAAGCTGAAGAGTTTGTTTGTTTGAACGCGCTAATCTCAGGAAATACTGATTCAAATTGGAAAATTATTTTTGTGTCAGATAGTCCATTTATTGAGGAAGGCTTTAGGCTATAAACATCACGCTGCGACCAATAGGAGCGAAGCATCAATAAAAATGTTTTGAAAACGGGGGAAAATTATTCATCTATACTAAGAAAAACTAATTAATCATAATGACAAAAATTGCCGCGGACGAAGTTGCAGGCAACAGCTAGTATAGAATAAAGTCACAGCAGAGATTAGGTCAGGGACATGCCAGAAATGTCAGCCTCAACTGCTTGGCTGGTAGTTGCAGGGATGGCATCGGGTACGCGCGCCCGGGCTGCCGGACTTCTGCTTACTTTTCCCCCAATAATTCTAGAGATTAGTATCCCAATATCTGCATTCCCTTCCCATTTCCAATCAATTCCTATCTTTCAATCGTTAAAATGATTCCGATGGAAAGCAGCATTGGAAGCATAAGAAGCTAAAGAAACTGCGCTCGCCAACCCGCCTGCCAAGCGTGGTGAGTATGGCAATACTCATGGAACAAAGAATCTTTGGGAGAGCCTTTGTTGCTCAGTAGACTTTTTACGACTGAAATGATGATGATGATAGATAACACAGACTAAAGAATCAAGTGCCGAGATCACTGAGATTTACGAGTATATAAAACTATTAATTATATTAATAGCATTACAATGCTCGGTTTAATTATTAAAATCGAAAATATGTGATGAAAAAATTTCGCCACAGGTGGGATTTGAACCTACAACCTTCGACATCTAGCCCCTCGATGCTCTCAACCACTGAGCTGCCGTAGCTTCAAATCACCGCGGCGAATTTGTTCATCACATATTATAGGTACACGCATTCGAAGCATGCGTAATCTCCATTACTACCCACTATTTAGAAGTGTGGTATCCAACTTAATTCATATCAGATGAATTGAAAGTCGATTAAAGTGGAGAAAGCTTTTCTCAATTAATTATATTAATAGCATTACAATGCTCGGTTTAATATTAAAATCGAAAATATGTGATGAAAAAATTTCGCCACAGGTAGGATTTGAACCTACATTATACACATATTTTCGATTTTAAAATATAAAACCAGGGCTTGGTAACGATACCAATTCACATTAAAAATACCGTTAAATAACGTTATTTTCGTTTCGATACCTTTGATATCGTTAAAATGTTTAACGTTAATTAGCTAACGGAACAGTATTAGAACGTTACTTTTTAACAGTAATTTACCGTTAAAAAGTATTTTATCGATATTATAACGTTACTTTTTAAGTAACGGAACTGCATTATAACGTTACCAGGTAACAATTCTATTTAAGGTGATACCACTGTAAATAAGGTCGTTCTGAACCTTATTTATCTCGCAAAAATACTTAAATTAGGAGTTTCAAATCTAAGTAATATGATTTTAGACTATTTCATCTCCAAAAATTGAAGATGAAAACACGTTTTGATAGAATTTTCTTGATAGAAATATTTTTTGAAAAATGGTCTTCGTTCGTAGAGTTTTTGTTATTGTAGCTCAAATGCGACGAATGAAATAATGATTTTTAGACTAAAAGATAGGTTATTAGTAATTCATCAAAATGTAAATATGAAAATACAATTAACCGGTCTGATTGTATATAAAATAGAAATAACGAATTTGGCGCTTGCGTTTTTTTCTTTGAGCGACTCGAGACTATCTCCTATCTCATCATTCACGGGCTAAACCGCCAAGCGCTATCCCTTGCGCGCACTTGATCAGTCCTTTGCTGAGCGAAGGTACCAAACATTTGAGGCCTCGCCTTAACGATACTTTTATGATATCTCTCCGACGTTGCCGCTCCGTACAAGTTTCTCGACTCGACGGCTGACGCGCCGCGCGATTCTCGAGGTGCGGGGGGGCGGGAATCGGTAAGAACGGCAACAATGCGCGCACATCGTCTTACCATCCCACGCGTCACGGGTAACTTAGATCGAAACGCGAGAGTAGTACATGTGTGAGGCCATTTGTAGCAGATAGCGCTTAGTAGCCGGACACGAAATTATTTTGATTAGGGTTGAGACGACTCTCTAGCAGTATGGGGCGAAGATGAAAGAACGCGGTATACCGTTTTTCATTACAAATGAAGAAAATAGGTCTTCCACATGCAATCTATGTGGTTAAATATTGAATTTAACCACATAGATTGCATAGCAGGTTAATGCTTGGTTAAAGCTTTTTACACTTATATTATTTAAAATACAAATACGTTTTACATGGATTTCAGTTTTCTAGAAACACCAATTAGTGTTCTGGTATAATGTGAGAGCAACGAGTACGTACATATTTTGTTTGCATTTTTAAGACGCACGCTTTGTGATCTATTATAAATAAATAGCTGTCTGAATTTCCATGATCATATCATGAATACGAGTAAGGCAGCTTCTAAAGCCCTTGGTTGTAAACTGAGAGTGTCTTACTAAAAATTGACACCCATGTCAATTTTTAGTGACCAGTCGCGTCTGCAATCTTGAATTCCAAAACTGACGTCATTTTCGACAGCCCTAAATTCCCTACGTAAAAGCTACCAACAATATTTGAATAAATATTCAGTCAGTTCGTCGTAGACCAAACTATAATTTATCTTTATGTCTTCAGAAATCGGGTTGGCCGGTTAGGTTATTCATATAATATACGTTTAATAAAACATATTTTTTGACATAAATAAATTATAAGAAAAGAATTTTGAAAATCAGTCCACTGAGAAACCGGAGAACGTTCACAAAAAAAACATTCATACTGTCGAACATGGAACATTTTCCATTTTTGAAGATGGTCAATAAGCACGTACCGTTATAATGGCATCCTTCAAAACACGTTTGAAACAATAAGTTATTGTATTATCCAAAAAAATACTGTATTATTTTTTGATCTAAATACGTCCACTTTTATTGCCGCCCAAGCGCACCGCCGCCCGTTCCCGTGAACACCTGGCGCGGGCGCTTACCTCTGCCGCGTGTGCCTGCCTCTGAAGCCCGTTGCAGCCGCGCAACGCGCGTACTCGTGGCATTGCGGGATAGTTTTTTTAGCCTACCACTATGGCAAACAGGCGTGACTTTATATGTATGTATGTATTTTGGGTTTTGATTTGCGTTTCATGTGTGTAAGTGGAAACCATTGGTGTCAAGATATTTCAAGCTGCCTGAAGATATATGACATAGGTGGTTTAACGACCACCATCTAGCGATGACGGCTTGGACCACCGGCTTAACGTGCCTTCCAAAGCACAAACGAGCTCGAGAATTTTTTGTCCACTTGTGGTCACCCATCCCAGTGGGGACCACGCGAAAAATTGTTTACATATGTAAGCGCTTACTAAGTTACTACCCGTTTGCCTCAAGTTGGCCGTTACCTCCTGCCCCGCTACTTATTTATTAAGTACTTACTACTTTTATTTTTTATAATAAATAAAAAAATTATGAGACAACACGATAGCGTGTTAAATTTTGCATAAACAATATCAAACAATGCAGTAAGTAAAGCCCCCCCGAAATCTGTATGGGAAAAGTATCGACTCGTTCAACCTTAAGCGCCAAACTCCATAAGGTTAATTTACCAGTGGAACGTCACAATAATTCTAATACTTAACAATGTAACATTTAAAAACTCACCCAGTGCCGGCGTCAGCATTATTGGCGCCCTGGGCGATAGTTCTACTGCGCCTCCTGTTATTGGGGAGAAGGGGTGCAATGGAATTGAATCACACTGCCCTGCGTCTTCTGCCCTTGCTTGATTGTTTGTTTTTCGTGTGTGTAAGTGGCCAACACTGGTGTTAGAATTTCAAGCTGCCTAAAGGCATCTGATATAGCTTAACGAATACCATCAATGATGACAGCCGGGACCTTTATGTCGCATCGGCCTAACGACTTAATGCTTACTTAGTGCCTTTCTTGCTTGGTGGAGGCGCCCCTTTCGTATCCAGTGCCCTGGGCGGTCGCCCAACCGCGCTCTACCCTAACGCCGCTACTGAACTCACCCATTTTCAAAACACCCAATCTTTAGACAAAGGTATTAAATAAAATGTAGAATTTTCAAATTGTCTTGACCTACTATTATATGTAGGTACATTAGGTAATTAGCTGCGCGTATGACCGGGATTTGTCAGACTGGCGAAATAAAGTCAAAATAATGGGGCCTTCTTATAAGCGGTATAGCGGGTGGGAGGGAAATATCCTTAACAATACCTTTTACTCTTAACATTAACTCAATCTGAGTTTATCGGTAAATGGTTGGAAAAATAACGTTATCCACCACAGGTATCGTTATTTGCTGATAACGTTAACTACGTTAAATAGAAGTAACGTTACCAAATATTAACGGTATAGACATGTACCGTTAATACATAACGTTAAAATTAATTTTAACGATACTCATTTTACCGGTATAATGGCACCAAAGTAACGATACTTATAGGTATCGTTATTTTATAAGTATCGTTACCTTTGCCGAGCCAAATTACCGTTACCAAATTTTTAACGGTATTCCAAGCCCTGTATAAAACTATACGATATACCGAAAACAATCTTGACTTTCTTGAGTTCAACTCCGCTATTATTAAATTTTCTCCAGCAATTGACTTCAAGCTCTGCGCGACTGAGTTATGGATAAAAGAAACAAATAAATATAATTCTTGGAGGCTTTTTTGTGCACTAGCATTTGGAAAAAAATGTTTATAGTTTGAAGCGTTTGTTTCTCATAAGACCATCACATACAAGGCCACTTAAATAACGATCCATTTTTAATATGAAATTGATAATTAACACGCACAATTATAAAAAGTGATACTTATCCTAGCTACTAATATATAACACAGTATTTTGTAAAAGTTTCAGACTTCAATTACGCTTTTTTCCAACAAATCACTGCGATACTTTACATAAATAAGAAATAAAAGTATAAATAAATAAGAATCAATCTCAATAGTTCATAGATCAAGACTGCACAAAAGAGTGTGCCTGACAGACATCATACTCGCACTTAGCCACTTTTACATATGGTATTTAATGGTCTACGGTCTCACGGAGTACATTTCACTTTGTTCTGTTATTCTAATATACTCACAGTCCCAATTTTCTGTATCTCTGCAACAACAGTTCTTCCGAATATTTAATTATTTTATTACTGACCTCTTGATCTTAACTTGCCATATCTGAGTTTTTCTCTGATCTAGCAAGCGAACCGTTTTACCGTTTTATGAAAAACTCAAAAGAATTAAAAGAATTACATTCACTAAAAGAATATTTTTGCTATAGAGCGTTGAATATTAAAATAATATTATAATTCATACCAACTGCAAAGAGAGAAATGTGTACTGATGTACATGACAATTCAATTTAATCCAAATGGAATTTTCTTTGAGTTCGCCTGTGGCGAGTTCTTTTTCATCACATATTTTCAATTTTAATATTATATCGAGCAATCTCTTTAAAGATAAATTCACGAATGTTAGATGTTTTAAAAACACGTTGCTGAAATGCGTATAGATTCATGACGTCACGAGCATACGTGTTGAGCGGGTGCGCGGATGCTTTGTTTGAAAGCAATTTTAAATATATACATACAATACATACATAATTATTACGTCTTTATTCCTTACGGGGTAGACAGAGCTTAAGCATATAATATACAGCGTGTTGGTGGGCGTTAAGGTGGAAAACGGAATCAAAATAGTGAAGGTTTGTTAGCCGCTAACCTATTGTGATGAGTGAGATTAGCTTTTAGCCCATTCCCTTGACCGGCTACTACGGTCTATGCGGGAAAAGAAGCACCAGGTACATTCTACGTTATTTCTTTTCTCCCAGACCAGCATTGAAGGAATGTGCTAATGGATTCATAATTAAAGTAGCATTAAATTTAGTAGGTACTGTATTTGAAGATTTTAATATTTAAAAAAAGTCCAAATTTTAAGGGATCATTAAGATAACCAATCGATTTCAAATTAAAAGTGTTCCTTATTGCTCTTTGATATAATAATAATAATAATGATATCACTATCACCATCCCGCATGACGAGAACCTCGTGAAAGTCGAGAAGGACAAGCTCAGCAAGTACCTTGACTTGGCCCACGAGGTGACTGCTATGTGGGATGTGGATTCGACGATCATTGTCCCGATAGTTGTATCTGCAAACGGCCTTATAGCGAAGAGTCTCGACCAACACCTTAAGAGGCTCTCGCTGGATGGCTGGATCAAGGGCCAGATACAGAAGGCAGCACTCTTGGACACGTCACGCATAGTCAGGAGGTTTCTTTCTCTGCAGCCTTAACCGCCGGTAGCTTGAGCCTTGCCCCGCTGCTGGCGGCAAGCTAGGTTTAGGTTTTATAATGTTTTTATGATTTGTAATATATTTTTATATTTTACTTTTTATACAAATATTATAAAACCTAGGCTTAAGATTAATTTTGAATAAAGAGAATAATGAATAAAAAAATGCATAAATATATTTTACTCTACCACAACCACGACCGATTGACTCATTTTCCTCATTCTTTTAATATTTTCCCGTTTTTCTTACTCAATTTTACTTCGATTTTGGACAATCTTGTGTCACTATTAATAAAGGCATTCCCTTGGAGCATAGCTTTACTAGGGTGTTCCGTGGGCTTTTTGTGTTAATATATTATAGAGGTAAGTATTTTTTTTTAAATAGTATATTGTTTCCCGCTGCTCAGCGAAGGCGTCTCCTTTTGTACGCCATTCGTTCCTATATGTTGTCGATGATCGCCATTTTTTATCATGAACCACCACACGCCGAAAATTAAGCATATTTTTGTGTGATTTTATATCAGCATATAATGTGGTAACCATTGGCTGTATGACAAGTTACAAAGTACAAGTTACATAGATTTATTAAAAAGTTTTGAGCAGCGGCCAGGAATAAATTTTCATACGTACTTTCCTGGCCTAGATAAAGTAATGCACCAGCCAATAATTACAATCTTCGTGTCTTCTTTTTACTACAATAATGCCTACATTTCCGAGCATGTTTGAGAAAATAATATTTGCCTGCATTAGGAATCGAATTCAGATACTCTTGGTCAGTCCTTTAAAGTTATTGTAACAACATTTTATGGAGAACTCCTTACAAACTACTATTTCGTGTTTTTACTAATATTATAAAGGCGATAGTTTGTACTCGTATGTATGGATGTACACCTTACGTTTGTTACTCAATTACATCAAAATGGCTGAACGAATTTTGATGAAATTTTGCACATAGAAAGATGATACCTGGATTAACACATAGGCTACTATTTACCCCAGAAAAAAGTACTACTGCCGCAGGATCCACATTAACGTGAGCGGAACCGTTGGCGACAATTTGTATTAATAATCCGCTTTTGAAACTTTTTGATTACGATTTTCCAGCTTCACGCAAATGTTAATATTTTAATTTTGGGAATGCTTTTGTTTCCATTCGGATTAAAACATTATCCTTGTACAGTGATCGAAGTATGCTGGCATTTCATTGTTAAAATGAATTCATATTTCGATATGCAAAATAGATAAAAATAACAAAAAAGCTTCTGTGTATGTTAAACCTGTCATTAGTTCAGTTCTGATGATGGACTGAACTAATGTCATCATTACAGCTACAAGAAGTCCACTGCTGGACATGGCCCTCTCCTAAGTATTCTTCGTTCCACGGGAGGATATTACTATACTGACTCTCCACGCTTGGCAGGCGGGTTGGAGCGCAGTTTCCTTTACTTCTTGTGCTTCCGATACTGATGACTATGATGCTGTTTAGTCGTGACTTTCAATCATTGAAATTAAATGTTTGCCTTTAATAAATAAATGCTTGTAATAATTTCTCCGAAACTGGATTCGTAGGGCACAAGACCGAGATGAATAGCGTGCATTGAGAAAGGCCTGGACCCAAATTGCTTGGAAATAATTTAAATGTATATTTTAATGTAAGTAATTTAATTTAATTATTGTAAAATATATTGTTATATCCGAGCCCTTCAGGCACATAGAGACCAAGACTGGACTGAATTTCTTCCGGCGTATTCTTCTGTGCAGTAGTCATTCCAAAACGCTAGTAGTTTTTTAATTTAACAAACATAAATGAAAGAAAAATAAACAACAGAAACATGTGACGTTCAAAAAGCGATACATGTATGCTATTTTGAATAAAAATTACTCATTTTCCCAGCAGTGAGATAGAAGATAATTATAATTATTTTCTTACACTCTTGTTTAAGTTAAACACAGACATTTAATCACATCTTTGTACCTTACGGAATAGATAGAGCTTCATGCCTTAAGACTCAAAGGCCACCTTTAGCCTTTTGGTGGACTGAATGGTGGTAGCCGCATTGCTAGCCGCATAAGATTCCTCAGATGCCCAGGAATCGTTCGCACCAAGAATCAACTATATTAGGTGCGTTTTACATTACAATAATACAAATATATACAGGGTGACTGGTAAATATTGAAGTGCCCCCACTTGATTCTCGTTCGAAATAAATAAAAAGGGCTTAAAAGTTGACCAAATTATCCAAGAAAAACAAGATATGTGAACACTCGCGCTAATCAAAGCGCGCGTACCTGTTTTCGTGTCGGCCGCGGACCGTCTAATTGATGCGCGTAGCGAGCGCGCGGTTTCCAAACATTCCGAGACGTTGAGGACTAATTCGATTAAATTTTCTTCGTAATTTTAAATTAATAAGTATTTAGTTGGTTTTATATTTTTTAACGTTACGTGTGATCATTATTTATTTTGTCCTTAACTATGTAATGCTATTTACCAGTCAGGCTGTATATATATGGTGACATTTTGGTCGTAATGGAGCCTTAAAGGGATGATTCAGCCCGTCGAAATGGACAACGTTTTCTATGGGACCAGTGTAGTATAGGTATTCAAGTTTTTTTTTTTACTTTCCCATACAAATCGACCGGGCGGCTGGACTTGTTTATACGGAAATGACCATTTTTCTTTTGACTTCTAACTTCTAACATTATTCCCATTGTTCATATCGACGGGCTGAATCACCCCTTTATGGATCCATAACGATTAAAATTTCACCATGCCCATACTGCCATGCACCATAGGGACAAATCACACAGATTGAGCAGCCCTACGTTAAGTTGTGAACTTGTGTCGCGGGATACTAACTCAACGTTACTATATTGTCTAATATATACATATAGATACACATCCAAGATCCAAGTCAATCTGAAAAATATCGTTATCCATCTTGACTTGACCGGGGATTGAACCCAGGACATAGCACTGAGCTACAGAGGTCTTCAAAATATATCATCACTAAAGAATCTTTGGGCACCCAATCCGGTGGTATTATAACTTCTTCACGAAAAAAGATGCAATCATACAATGGGCTCGGCGGTGCGGCTAAAGTTATCCTGGATTTATCTCCGAAACTTGGTCGTTACCGATATTGTGGTATGTGGCTGTTAGCGCAAAATGTTGTTCAGAAATAGGAGATAATCGTCGCCTAAGCTGGATAGCCTTCGAGGACAAATGGACCACTAAAATCTTGTCAATAATCAATAGTGAAATATTTTATTTATCCTTTGATAGTATTTTATTCACCAAGTCAAAGGCCGGTACAGCAGCAGCCGCAGCAGAAAATCTCAAAAGGCGCAAGTATGTAGGTATCGGAGACAGCTACATATTTGAGCCTTTTGATAATGATGATTTTGATGATGATGTGTTTCTTTCAATATATGTTTATGTGTGTCTCAGTTGATGCGAATAAAGTTTTTATGTGTCTATCATTTAGCTGTGGTAGAACCACGCTACCGGCAAAATTCATCTTTGCTAGTATCATGAATGGGCCGGCTCCACAGTCTCACAGTAAATCGACATTTCATCATCATCATCATTATATCAGCCGCAAGAAGTCCACTGCTGGACATAGGCCTCCCCCAAGGATTTCCAATACGACCGGTTGGAAGCGGCCTGCATACAGCGTCTTCCTGCGACCTTAGTCAGGTCGTCCGACCATCTGGTCGGTGGGTGTCCGACGCTGCGCTTGCCGGTCGCCATTCGAGAACCTTTCTGCCCCATCGGCCATCGGTTCTGCGCGCTATGTGCCCCGCCCACTGCCACTTCAAAGAGCTAATCCGCTGAGCTATGTTGGTGACCTTTGTTCTTCTACGGATCTCCTCATTTCTGATTCGATCTCGCAGAGAAACACCGAGCATAGCCCTCTCCATAGCTCTTTGAGCGACCTTGAGCTTTCTTATGAGGCCCATAGTAAGGGACCACGTTTCGGACCCGTAAGTCATCACTGGTAACACACATTGATTATAGACTTTCGTCTTTAGGCACTGAGGTATTTTGGACGAGAAGACATGGCGGAGCTTCCCGAACGCTGCCCAACCGAGTCGGATTCGTCGAAACACCTTGTCCTCGAAGCTGGAACTGCCAACCTGGATCAATTGACCCAAGTAGAAATATTGGTCCACAGCTTCAAGGACGGAGTTCCCAACAAATACCGGTGAAGGCACAACATGGACATTCGACATTATTTACGTCTTGTCCATGTTCATTGTAAGGCCCACCTGTTGGGAAACTCCATTAAGGTCATTTGAGCATGGTACTTAAGTCCTCCAGCGACTCCGCCATAACGACGATGTCATCAGCAAATCGAAGGTGAGTGATATACTCGCCGTTGATGTTGATGCCAAGTCCTTCCCATTCCAGGAGCTTGAAGGCATCCTCCAGAGCAGCCGTGAACAGTTTCGGAGATATCACGTCTCCCTGTCTCACACCTCTCTGTAATGGTATAGCCTTCGTGCTCTGCTCCTGTACTCGAACTGACATGGTGGCGTTTCTGTATAAGCACTTCAACACTTCGATATACCGATGGTCGATGCGGTATCGCTGGAGGAACTGAAGTACGGCCCATGTTTCGACCGAATCAAAGGCTTTCTCATAGTCCACAAACGCTAAGCATAATGGCCGGTTATACTCTTTAGTCTTCTGTATAACCTGCCGCAGCGTATGGATGTGGTCTATGGTACTGTAACCTTTTCGGAAACCGGCTTGTTCGGGAGGCTGGAAGGCATCAAGCCTGTTCATGATACGATTCGTGATCACCCTCGAAAACAGCTTATAGACGTGGCTCAGGAGCGTGATGGGTCTGTAATTCTTCAGTAGAGTATTATCACCCTTTTTGAAGAACAAAACCACCACACCCCTGTTCCACGCCTATGGCGTAACGCCCTTGAGCAAAACGGAATTAAAGAGCTTCTGAAGGACTTTCAGTACCGGCGTTCCGCCCGCTTTCAGAAGCTCTGCTGTGATTCCGTCTTCGCACGGCGCCTTATTGTTTTTAAGCTGTTTGAGGGCAATCCTAATCTCGTACAGGCTGATGTCCGGAATATCTTCGGTATAGTGTCGGGTTAACTTGGCTCTGGGATCTCTGGTTGAGCCGACAATGGGTTTGGCTACTGAGGTGTAAAGCCGTCCATAAAACCTCTCAATGTCCCCTAGCACCTCGGCCCTTGTCGACGCCACGCTGCCGTCCTCCATTTTCAGCTTTGTCAGTCGACTCTGCCCAATAGACACCACTCTTGCGAACACTTTGGAGCCTTTGTTTTGCTCTATCGTCTCCTTAATACACTTGGTATTATAGGAGCGAATGTCGTGCCGCAAGGACTTTTGGATTTGTCTATTGAGCTGCCGATGCACGTCCGCGTCATCGGAGGTCTGCAGTGGCGTGCATCGTCGCGTAGCCATTAAGTTCAGGGTCTGGGGTGAGATCTTTTGACGCTTGTGTTTGGGGCGGGACCTAAAGAACTTCGATCCCGCCTCCTGGACAGTCTTTACAAACCCATTATTTAACTCGTCCACTGAAACGCAATCCTTCAGGCAATCGAAGCGATTTGAGAGTTCCAGTTGGAAACTGTCGACATTTTGGATATGGGTCGTTGATGGTCGGAGCGTAGACTTCATCAAGCGAGTCCTCTCTCTCTGAGATTGATATTCACGATGCCTCGTACGATTCGATGATCACTACCGATCTTAATCCTATTGATCACAGAGACATCGTTGAATATCTCTCTCCTCGTCGACATGATGAAGTCTATCTCATTTTTGACAGCGGGTTGGTCCTTTCTGCTGGGACCCATCCAGGTTCATTTTCTATTAGGTGGCTTCTTGAAGAAAGAGTTCATCGCAAAGAGTCCCTCTTCCTCCAGAAAATCAGCCAACCTATGACCCCTGTCGTTCCGTTCCCCATATCCAAACTGCCCGACTCTGGACTCTCCATCGCGTCGCTTGCCCAGTATTGCGTTGAAGTCCCCCATAACAATCGTGAAATAGGTTTCCGAAGCGTGTATGGCCCTACGAATGTCCTCATACACTACTTCCAACTCTTCATCTGAGTGTTTCCCGGTCGGCATATATACCTGTATTACCTTCAACGAGTATCTTTTAGATACTCTGAGTATCAGGTATATTACCCTGCTGGAAACACTTTCGATGGTTATGACGTTGTTGATGAGGGACCTGTGGACGAGAAACCCGACACCATGCTGTGACTTCTTAAAGTCACCCTCCCGGTGATAGAGTAGGTTACCAGACTTCAGGGTTGTCGTGCCCTCTCCCTCTCTTCGGACTTCAGACAACCCAACTATGTCCCATCGTAACCTACTCATTTCCTCTTCCACTTCCTCGACCTTCTCGTCCAACCTCATTGTGCGGATATTGTGTGTCACCAGGGCCAGTTTCTGTTTGGGGTGGTAGCCGGATCTCTTCCGGAGATTTTTCGCACCCCCTGCCCCGCCGTTACCAGGACCGCTACCGTAGTCAGGAATAGCGGGGCCGCCGGGGACTGGGGGCCTTGGTGTGTTATCCATCTTCATGAGGGGTTTTTGCCATACTCACCACGCTTGGCAAACGGGTTGGTGAGCGCAGTTATTTGGCAAATCTAGGTTCCGATGCTGCTGCCCATCGAAACCACTTTTAAGCGTGGGAAGGGTAGGATATTATTGGGATAGGGGAGCGGGAGAAGGTTGATGGGATACTGCTCACTCGGATGAATTGAGGATGAGCAAGCAGCAGCTCGGGGAGCCGGGCGCGCGTACCCGAAGTCATATCTTCTACCACCGGACAGGCAGTTGAGAATGACACCCCCTGACCTAAAATCGACATTTGGGTAGAAGCTTTCCGCTTCTATACTTCGTTTGGTTAGTGAGAGAGCCGGAGGCCTATCCTTCCTCCATTTCCTCCCCCCATGTCCTTCCCCAAATTCCTTGAAAGGCCAGCAACGGCCCTGTTACGCCCTGGAGTTTGTTGCAGTTATCCATAGGCAGAGCTGATCGCTTACCATCAAGTGACTCACTTGCTCGTTAGCCGTCCTATATCTTATAAAAAATAACATTACATACGTCAAACTTGTTTGTTTTTGTGTGATATCTTTATTGTACATAAAAAGAAGCTATAGTAAATACAGTTAAGAAAGATCAATCTACAAGGGCGGACTTATCCCAAGATGGGATCTCTTCCAGTCAACCGGCGAATAAGTTAGAGTTAGCATGTGCAATTTCTAAGGATAAATCTAGCCATAAATAATAGCCTACATCTAACAACAGAATACATTTACACTTTATATATGAATATGTCCTAGTTGTATGTCTTTCAATATATGTTTGTGTGCGTTAGTGGTGCGAATAAAGTTTATACCTATCTTTCTATCTAAAGAAGTTCGGTGTCTATAAGGCAATCAAATCTCTGGGTGTGGGCACCTGATCCGGGCGTTATTACGACTCCGCGAAGGAGATGCAATCGCCCACGCACAGCCGCGGCGCTTTGGCTAAAGTTTATCCGGCTTTATCTCCGAAACTAGGTTATTCTTTTAGTTACTTTTATTTGTGGCATTCCCTCACTTTCCCTTAGCGTGTTGATGTTCACTTAATATAGTTTATCTATACAAAGATAGGCCTTCTATACAAAAGACGCAAGGAGATTCAATATACATATTTATTAAATATGTTTAAAGAAACTTTTTTTTCGATTTGATTTTAGGTCTTATGGACTTGGGCTCTGTGTACCTCGAAGGCGGGATAGTGTGTATGTTTGACTGTAAATATTGTACGGTGGTTTTCATGTACCTAATAAAGCGGTATTTCTTATCTATGTCGCTTAATGTGCGCTAAATAAAAAAGTTACATTTTAGAGTAACATTAATTCATATTTTTCTTAACACAGACAAATTAAAAAATAACTATAATAGATAATATCTTCGAGATAATGTAGTTATTTTCAAAGCCACGGACAATAATAAAAAGTGATTTAACGACAAAACTATGCGCCATAAAAAGTTTAGGACATCTTTATAGCTCGTTAGGATCACAATAAAGTACTATTTTTAACTGTGAGACGCATTTTTTTCGTAAATAGTCATATTGGATTTATTTATACTTATCTGTCCTAGAAAAGAAGTGTAATCTATATCATACTATCCATCCATACTTCCGAACGAAACTTCAAAAGAAAAACGTAGAATGTACCAGCTGCTTCTCTTTCCGCGCATATCGTAAATGCCGATCATTGGAAAGGGCGAAAATCTGAGAAAACAATACAGTAAGTACATCTAACAGCAAATACGCTGAACATGTTTCTAGTTTATCAGCATTAACTTGAAAAAGCCACTCCTTTATCTCGTTCATGGTTCGTTGCACCGGATTCCATTTTTTTCTTTTACATGTTAGCTGGGTTGTTTTTATCTTATTCCATCTAATTCTGTGCGAGACCAAAGCTTTATCTTAAATGCTGCTAATAAGAAAAACCACGTAAATACAAACGGAACTTTTAAACCGACTTCAAAAAAGGTGGAGGTTATCAATTCGGTTGTATTTTTTTAGTGTTTGTTACCTCAAAACTCCGTCATTAATGATCGATATAAAAAAAAATTGTTTTTGTTACGTTATGCTTTCAAGTTGGTCCCATACGAATTTTATCAGAATCGGTTCGGTAGTTTAATTGTTTGTTGTTTTGTTTTTCAGATTGTCAGATGCCTTTAGGCAGTTTGAAAATCTGACACCAGTGTTAGCCACTTACACACACGAAAAACAAACAAACAAAACAGTAGTTTAATTAAAGTCAGATGGGAGAAAAATGCCTACTTCAATATTTAGTAAAAAAAAATAATTCGTGTTTTGACGAGCTCTGTGGCCTAGTGGCCATCATGCCGAGATTCCGAGTTCGATCCCCGGCCAGATCAAGATGGAAAATGATCTTTTCAGATTGGCCTTCGTCTTGGATGTTTATTTATCTCACAACACAAGCCTTAGGTCAAGATTATCGACTTGACCCGTTTGTATAAACGGTGAAATTTTGACCGTTCTGGACCCTTAAAGGGTTGATTCAGCCCGTTGATATAAACAACTTTTCCTATGGGATCAATGCTGGGAACTCAATTTTTTAAATTAATTTCCCATACAATTTAACCGGGTGGCCAAAATTTTTTGTATGAAACTGCTCAAATTTTTTTTGAGTTCCCAGCATTGGTCCCGTAGGAAAAGTTTTCACATCGACGGGCTGAATCACCCCTTTAAGGGTCCAGAACGATCAAAATTTCAATGTGTATAATATTGTCATATTGTCAAAATTTTAGGTTATAACTCATCATTATAAGTTCTTCTATGCTGGTCTGGGAGAAAAGAAAAAATATAGAATGTGCCAGCTGCTTCTCTTCCCGCGCAGATCGTAGAAGCCGATCGAGGGATTGGACTAAAATCTGCGGAGGCGTGTCATTGGGCGATGCGGCTAGCATCCCATCTCTATTTTGATTTAAATAAATATATACGGACAAATCACACAGATTGAGCTAGCCCCAAAGTAAGTTCGAGACTTGTGTTATGGGATACTAACTCAACGATACTATATTTTATTACAAATACATATATAGATACACATCCAAGACCCAGGCCAATCTGAAAAAGATCATTTTCCATCTTGACCTGGCCGGGGATTGAACCCGGTCACTCCGTGTCGCAGGCAGGCGTGTTGACCGCTGCGCCACGGACCTAGTCTAGATTTCGGTTTCCATCTACACGCCCTCCAACACGCTAAATGTGGCCATGGAGTCTTGTAGACCTAGGCTCTGTCTACCCCGTAAGGGAAAAAGACGTGATACTTTGTATGTATGTATAACTCATGATATTAACGTGATTAAATAACTAAACTAGGGCGGCAACTTTGAGGTTAAGTTAAAGGTAAAATTACTTACATTAATGTTAAAAGCATAACCGCGGCCATTATCGCTTAAATACTTAAAGGTGATATTTACGTCTTTTAAAGCGCTCATTTCGTGTGACCTTTAGAAAAACCGGCCAAGTGGGATTAGGACTCGCGCACGAAGGGTTCCGTACCGTTATCTATAAAAACGGCAAAAAAATCATGTCTGTTGTATGGAAGACTCCCTTTTTAAAGTGAATATTTAACTAAATATTCTGTAAATATTTGAAGCGTCTATCTGATGCCATTATCAATATCGAGCAAAAACAAGCAAAAAAAATCACGTTTGTTATATAGGAGCCCCTTTAAATATTTATATTATTATTTAAAGGGGCTCCTATTATATTCTAATTTTTAGTATTTGTTGTTATAGCGGCAACAGAAATACATTATCAGTGAAAATTTCAACAGTCTAACTTACACGGTTCATGAGATACAGTCTGGTGGCAGACGGACAGAGAGACAGACGGACAGCGTAGCGATATTAATAGGGTCCCGTTTTTACCCTTTCGATACGGAACCCTAAAAAGGGGTGTGGGAGATAAGCTGTTCAATTTGTAACGCCCACGGGTTCCGTCCACTAATTTGAATGGATGAAAAGCTGATGTCGGAGCTTTGAGTCCGGTACAATGTGGGGTTAAAATATTTACATCGTAGGTAACTTTTATTAAATCTTTAAAGACAGGATTATTCCATAGTCATTGGGTAAAACGGGACCCCTATACTAAGCCTCCGATGTCGATAACCGACTTTAAAAAAAGAGGAGGTAATCAATTATGTTGTTTTCTTTTAACGCATGACTCCGTCGTTTATGAACCGAATTTTTTTTGGGTATTCTTTCAAAGCTTACGTATTACATCAAAATCGGTGCAGTAGTTTCATTAAAGTCGGCCTTTTGTAAATTATTTTTTTATTATTTGTGTATTAAAGATGTTTTATTTTTCAAATTAGGTTCCGTTAAATATTGGTATACCCAAGTTTCTTTTATGTATGTTTGACGGCCAGCAGAACAGTCACGTGATGGAAAGTGGTCGCTCATGGACATCTGCAACACCAGGGGAGTCGCTGATGCTTTGCCGATTCTTCAGATACACAACTTATGAACGTCCCCAAATCGTAGCACACAGGGCAACCCTCGGGGGGCTCATTCTACAATCCTGCTTTACGAGGGAGACACCACGTGACGCTCTGGCATTTTTTTAGACCCAATAGTCAAGGATTTGGGGATGGACTTTACTCCTGTGGCATCAATTTAAAAAGTTCTTAAGAACACTCCCTATAGTATAGATGGTAAAACACACACAGAAATCCAACGTCCCTCCGCTGACTCATCATCATCATCAGGTCTTTTTTAGTCTCCACTACAGGAGTACGTGTACCCTCGTACTACTAGGGCCATACTTAGCCAGAGCAGCCAGATGGTGTCTAAATCGTCTGTGAGTGTGGGATCGTTGGATCTGCCGGCCTATTTGCTAACTCAGTGTACAACGTTTTGATAGTCATTTCAAAGTACATTACGTTTTATATATCTTTAATATTTATGATTTAGGACGGCAAACGAACAAGCGAGTCACCTGATGGTAAGCGACCAGCGCTGCCCATGGACAACTGCAACACCAGGGTGTAACAGGAGCGTTGTCGGCCTTTCAAGGAGTTGGGGGGACGAAATGGGGGAAGGATGGGCCTCCGTCTCTCTCACTCACCGAACGAAGCATAGAAGCGGTAAAGCTTCTACTCCAACGTCGATTTTGAAGTGACTATCAAAACGTTGATCACTGAGCTAGCGAGGCCGGCTGATCGTGCGCATTGTTGGAGCGCGCGCCACGCCCCCTTGACATTTCATGTCTTTGTTGTTCTGTGGGTTTAACAGAATATGTCTCCGATTACTGGTGACCGCCCGGCGGTCCGGGTGACTTGCACCCAGGATAGGCCCTTCTGGCAACGTAGCTTTCGGCCCATAAGGCAAAAGATGAGAGTTGCTGCTTTCCAAAGGCTTTTGCCATTGATTCTCAGATTGGCCGTTCAGGCTTGCATGCACGCATACGCGGCCCATCAGGCAATATGAGAGTTTGCTGTCTCTCCAAGCCTTGCGCACACAGGCAACGCCCAAAGCCGAGGTCCGTCCCTCCTGGGGGCCCTTTGGTGATGTTGTCTATAAAGGTTGAGGGCACTCTGCCCTCGCCTCAAACGCCCGGTGAAGTAGCAAAAGCTCACTTGAAGCTAGCTACATAGTCCTTCCAAAAAAAAAAACAGAATATGGTCGCGTGCGGCCTTCACCTAATTTCATAGATACGCCGCCGCGTGCCGACGTTCCCACGTTCTATTTTTGCTCTATTGACGTTAGCCGAAGATTTTAACTTGTTAATTTATTTAAAATGGTTATTACCATATTCTGGTTATGAAAGTTTAATATCATCACTTATTTAAATAACAAGTATTCATTTTTATTTCCTATACATTTTAGGTATTTATTATGAACATTTTTAGTTTTTATTTTGACGTTCTTATAAATCGATGAACGCAGATTGCATGCATGTAAAAGTGTCATGCACCGCTTGTAAGCAAGAGCGCGGAACAAGCGATAGAGAGGCATGATCGGCCTAAGCGTTCGGCTTGTGACGCATCTATCTCTTCTCCTACGTTATCACGTACAATTATCGTCCGTGAACCGACTTTACAGACAACCAATTATTTTTATGAGTCGTACTGTAATAAAAACCTACTTACGGTTTTTTATTACATATTACTATACATTCCTAGACATTTTTCTTTATTTTTAATTATTTTATATAAAATCATTCTATTTAAAAATAAGACTTTTTTATGACTATGTTATGTGCATGTGTAATTGTTACAATTTTTTTGTGAATAAATGAATACGAATATAATTGCCACTGCAGATAATCAAGAGAATTTAAGTGAAATATGCTCCATATTTGTATAAGAATGTAAGACAAGTTTTTTTATAGAACAAAATACGCAAACAGGCGACGGCGGGAAGCAGTTATCGTAGCCACTATAATACTAACCGTAGCCTATGGACGCCTGCACACTCGCGCGACCCTAAGACTGAAAAAACCTTCTCACGCTCTTTTTGAAGAACTCCATGTTGTAGTCTCCCGGTAAATAAATAAAATAAATAAATATATACGGACAAATCACACAGATTGAGCTAGCCCCAAGGTAAGTTCGAGACTTGTGTTATGGGATACTAACTCAACGATAATATATTTTATAACAAATACATATATAGATAAACATCAAGACCCATGCCAATCTGAAAAAGATCTTTTTCCATCTTGACCTGGCCGGGGATCGAACCCGGGCACTCCGTGTCGCAGGCTGGCGTGTTAACCACTGCGCCACGGAGCTGTGTAAAACCATGGTAGAAAGTTCTTTCCACAAATTTAGACAGAGACGGAATTATACAGATTTGCCGTCCACAGGCAATTAAATGTTGGCTGCCTCCCCTCAACCATTTGCCTCAGTGGTTAAGACGTTTGCCTGTAGACCCGGGGGTCGTGGGTTCGATTCCCACGGGAAGTATGCTTTGTTTAGTAAAAACGTAGAATGTGCCAGCTGCTTCTCTTCTCGCACAGACCGTAGAAGCCGGTCAAGGCATTGCGCAAAAATCTTAAGAACCATGACAATAGGCGATGCGGCTAGCAACCCACCACTTACACAGTTACAGAATATACATCTGCAAGAAAGAAAAGGTACAAAGCTGATTGGTGATTTGATTTTGTATGGGAGGCTTAATTTCTTTTTATCATTTTTACCTTTTTTTTCTGCAGGATATTCTATTAGGGATGCCGATTCCAACACCAAAACACTGCCAGGTAATTAAAAATCACCCTGTATATAACTGCATATAGTCCCGGGGGTCGTGGGTTCTATTCCCACGGGAAGCCTACTTTATTTAGTTGTTTCCAGTTAGGTTAGGAAATTGCAGGTTAGAAACACCTGATTGTCTGATAATAAAGATGATTCCGTTCTTCGAAAGACACATTAAACCGTTGGTCCCGGCTGCCATCTGGTAGTCGTTAAAGGAACCACGTCAAAGGCCGAGAGGAGGTCCCGAACAACTCTGACACCAAGGTGTGCATGTTCGATTGACCGTGTCACCTACACGAAATGATGATCAACCATTTGACGCGCAACCGACCCTCCGTTGCCCGTCGAATGGTTGATGGTATATTTAAAATACTCAACCGATAAGAACATAGTTCTTAAATTGTGATCATTCATCATCATTGCATCCCTAAGAAGTGCATTGCTGGCCAAAGGCTCTCCCAAGTATTGTTCGTTCCATGGGAGGATATTGCTCGTCTTCATCGTCACTTACCATCAGGTGAGATGGGAGACAAATGCCTAATTCAATATTTAGTAAAAAAAAAAAAAAAAAAAAATTCACCACGCTTGGCAGGTGAGTTGGAGAGCGCAATTTCTTTACCTTCTAATGCTTCCGCCCCTGCCCATCAGAAACATTTTTAAGCTAGGGAAGGACAGGAATATGTTGAATTTGAGAAGGGAATTAAGGCATTGGGATATTACTAACCCGAGATAAATAGGGAAAAAACCAGTAGCTGCTCAGGACCTAGGTAGATAGCACCTCACAAACAACTCAAAGGAAGAGAGAGCAAAAGAGTGGGAGAGAGATAATATCACGTTCACGTCACAAACAACAAAAAACAAATTTCAAATTTATAACCCTTTTCGAGTCGGAATTGCAGAATGAAAACAAAATTTCGTTATTTATATCTCAATGTAATTTCCATGCAAATGTATAACACGAGGATCTGAAATCAGCGCGCTTCATGCACGAATTCCAATTTGAATTGACAGAATTGCAATGTACTGCGCTCGTAATTATTCATTTTGGCTTCTAATCATGTTCTTTTTAACCGATTTCAAAAAAAGGAGGTTATCAATTGCGTTGTATTTTATTTTTGTGTTTGTTTCCTCAGAACTCCGTCATTTATGAACCAATTTTAAAATTTCTCATATAAATCGAGCCGGCAGGAACATGACCCTCTCTGTACTACCGGAGCCATACATGGTCAGAGCAGACAGAGAATTTGATTGCTAACACTCTCCTCGCTTGCCAGACGGGTTGGAGAGGTTCATTGATGTTTATGAGCTTTGTTTAGCTTGTATTACCTAAGTCGCCTCTTACGACATCCAAGGAAAGACTTGGAGTGGTCCTATTCTACTCTGCCGGAAACCACATGGCCTCTTATATCATTAATCATTTATCATATCATTAAAAATACAAAATAACATACGTTTATATAACGGCATTGTATATAGCAACTCGACAGCTATGTCATTTTTATTTCTTAACCATTACCTATGTATAGTATGGATAAAAGTCTTTGTTGTTTTGCCATTTTTTGTAAATTTTTATTATTATTCTCTTTATTTCCTTTAATTCTTAGTTATAAGTTTTTACAATATTTATATAAAATTAAAATATAAAAATATAATACTGAATATAAAAACCTAAACCTAGAGTGACGTCAGCAGCGGGGCAGGGCTCAAGCTAGAAAGAAACCTTCTGACAATTCGTGCCGTATCCATAAGTACTGCCTTCTGTATCTGGCCCTTGATCCAGCCATCCAGCGAATTATTATTAATCGCTGTATATAGTAATATAGTTACTTAGATATTATAAGTTAACTAAGTGGTGAAAGGTAGAAATAGGCAAAATAAAAATAATGTTAGGCAAAATAAAAATAATGTTAGGCAAAATAAAAATAATGTTAAAATATGATTTGGCGTTAAACTGCTTAGCAGTTTGGCAATAGCATAATTTTTGTAATTAGGAGTAAGTTTATGAATAAATATATAAATATAAATAAATAAACGTATTCAATTAAAGCAGATCCCACTCTTTCAATGAGAGATTGAGCATGCATTTAGTCGGGGAACAAGTTATTTCTTATTTTGTATAGTGATTTTATTGTTCATACAAAAGAGCTGTTTTTTTTTATTTTATTTTTATCAAAATTATTTGACAGAAAATGCTTATAACAACTTTTCAATAGTCATACTTGGACTGTAGTATGTCCATAAACATAATCTTTTTTATTTTCATAACGTAATAAGGTTATTTATTAGAGACTAGCTTTCGCCCGCGGCTCCGCTCGCGTCAATGTAGATCCCTCGGAAATAGTAACTTTTTCCTGGGATAAAAGATAGCCTATGTCCTTCTCCGTACTCCTATCGAAATAGAGAACTTGTACGCAAAATTTCATGATAATCGGTTCAGTAGTTACGGCGTGAAAAAAACATACAGACTCACTTTCGCATTTATAATATTAGTACCTAAGGATAAGGATAATAGTTATCTACAAAGATAATTTAAATCTCAATATAGTTTCCATACAGATACAAAACATAAAACAGAGACCCTGAAATGAGCGCGCTTCATGCATCCAATTTGAGTTGGCAGAATTACAAATGTACTGCGCTCGTAATTACTACATTTTAGCTTGTAATTATTCAGTCGTTCGCATTTTAAATATTTAACTCTATTCTAACTTTTATTCTTTAAAGAATACCATTGAGGTAAACCACTTTTCAGCCCTTAAGAAACATACCTCAAATGCCTAAAAGTTTACTGACACTCTTTATCAAAACAGACGGTCGAAAAGATGAACAAAGTTTATTATTGTAACAACCAAAATTTACAAAAATATGTTTAACGTGGCACGCAAAATACCAAACAGAGCGGACCGTCCGTCCTGTCGACGTCTGTCGTCGACAAGCGCGGTCCGCTCTGTTTGATATTTTTACGACATCATTACGTAATTGGTGCAGCAAAAAAAATATTATAAGCCAATCAGAACTATCCCGCTATCAGACAGAATTTTTCTGGAAAAACTGCAGTCTTTTGTCGTAAGAAAATAAAATGTCAAGTCGTATCACATTTCGGAGCGATTTTATTCATTACGATTTTTGTTCAATTGGCCAAAATTGAGTTTGCAAATAAAGATTACATGGTTGTTTATTGAAATATGATCTTGTTGTTATAAAAAAAAATGTGATAGTTATTATAGAACGTGTTGGTCTATGTGAATGAACTCAGGTGGCTTTAGTCTTTTCGGAATTTGTTTGTGTAACCGAAATGGCAGCATAAAGATATCAAAATTTTGTAAATAAACGAAATTATCTCCGGAACTTGGTAAGCTATCCAAACAAACTATAAATAAGCTAAATAAATAACTATTACACTACATAATACAATATCATAATTACGATATAATTATATTACAAAAGTACTAATTAGCTTCTTCCGAAAAAAATCAAATTTTTTTCAAAGTATCGGCTTATGTAGCGGCATGCCTCAGCTTTACATGGGTAGATATATTACATATATATTTAATTCTATAGCCTATTTATATCAGGGATGATGTAGAATTCAAATGGTAAAAGAAATTTTCAAATCAGTCCAGTAGATTCGAAGCTTATTCAATGCAAACAAATAAACAAACAATCAAATCTTTTTTCTTTATATTACAAGTGTAGAAGTGTAACTAGTGTAATGGTAGATATATTAAATTTCGCTTTTGATATTGGAACGTTAATAGAAAGCCGAAATTCCGTAATGATTTCCGTAGAATACGCGTTCAGTAAATTCCGGACCTGTCGTGAAACTGAAACTACTTTGAATTCAAAGTACTTTATGTACACGGACGAATCCAATCCAATTTCAGTTGATATAATGAGGGTAACGTTTTTGTGCTCATTAGTTGGTGTTACTGTTGAGTAGTGTCCAGAACATTATATAATCCATGTGTTTAATAAAAATATGTAATATTTTTCATTAAACATATATTACGACGGGACGTGTTTTATAAAAATATATAACTAATATTTTTCGTGGATACATTGATGGCTCTGTGTACATAAACTGTTTAACTTTAAAATAATTTTGAATATCGGTCCACATTTGACTGAGAAATAGATAAAAATGAATGTATTTTCACATATTTCTCAGTCAAATGTGACTGTGAAATGTTTCACATACATACACACATAGTATCACGTCTTTTTCCGTTGCGGAGTAGACAGAGCCTAGGCCTATATTATGGCCACATTTAGCATGTTGGAGGGCGTGTAGATGTAAAACGGAATCAAATAGTGATGGGTTGCTAGCCACATCGCAATTCCTCGATCGGCTTTTAAGATCTGCGCGGAAAGGGAATCAGCTGGCACATTCTACGTTTTTTATTTTTCTCCTAGACTAGCATAGAAGAGCGTGAAATGTTTCACTCAAAAAATTATGCTATGCGTGATATGTGATATTATGTTACGAATCGTTACCCCGTGGCAGAGCGCGAGAAGCCTGTCAGATTATGTTTGTCTTTTTATCATCATACGATCGTTTTTAATATACTCACATACGTAATTTACATTACTTATTATTCGTAGAGTTTTTTTTATTTAATAATATCTGTAAAGCTATACACAACACGTCACGAACAAAACATGTTATCATTGATAATGAATAAGCACAATTTACTAAACTGAAAAACAAAGATCTACATTCACAGCATGACAATTATGTAAACACAGTTAATTACAGAAAATAACTGGTGTTTAAGTAAGAATATTAAAACTAAAGTACAGTTGAAGAGAACTACAGTAAAAGTTTAAAGTAGAAACAAAACGCTTGCAGAAAGTCCAATTAATTTATTTTCCAAGAATTTCGTATAGATATTGAGTTTAAATTGAACAATATCTAGCACGGAAAAGGTAACATTTCAGTCCGTAGTATAAAATGAAAAACGATGTTACGTAAAAAGGCAATTCTCGTTTTCTCTCCGGATCACACACCTGGTCGAAAATACGCAAATTGCTGTCCGAACAGAAACCTGGGCCATTAGCAAAGCGGACATGAACTGACACGCTAACGGCTTGCTTTGTTTGTCAGAGAAAGTATAATAGATTATATTTATAAATAAAATTAATCTTCCACAGGTTACAGGTTGTTTTGTCAGCAAATGCAAACAGCTAATAAAAAGCAAACGGAAACCCGTTTTCGATTAAATTTAGTTAAGAACACTAGATTAAAAATACATCAAAATAAGTTCAACTGTTTGGGAGTTACGGTGTAACAGATGGATACACTAACGATCGAACTGGCATGCCAATCCCATATCACAACACCCCTTTTTTCCTCACGCGTTAAAGCTTGTAAAAATAAGCTTTTATTTAGTCACCTGTCCGTTTCAACTAATTACATGCACGTGTAAATCAGATTACAATTTTATATTATGGAATCGTTGCGCTGATCTGATGATGGAGTCAGAAGGTGGCCATTGTAACTTAGACTAAACAGAGTATACCAATCATGTTTGGGATCATTTGATTAGTCTTGAAAACACTTTACAGTGTGGATTCGTTTATAATATAAGCTTGTCACAAAAATGTAATTTTTGCAAAAAAACTTATATTTTTATTTACAGTTTTTAGTTGCACCTACACCGGTGTCTGCGTGTCTGGAATCAAATCTAGCATGTTCAATTTGGCCCACTTTCTTTCATTTTATGAAATAAGCGGCAGCAGCTCGCACGTTTCGGGGTTTTCTTACTGGTTGTCAAATATTATCTAATAACAGCGGCTCATCGGGCTCTACTACGACTTAGTGATCTGGTGGAAACTCTTCAGAAAACCCTCATTGGGCCCATCGGAAGCATTTTTAAGCTGGGGCAGGATATGTATTAGTTGGATTTGGAAAGGGAATCAAAGTATTGCATACTACTCCGAGCCTCCGAGCTGCTACTAAGTATAGTAGCAGCTCGGAGGCCGAGCTCATGTACTCAATGCCGTACGTGCAACCACGGGCCAAGCAAATGGATGACAATAACCCTTATAGCCACTTAATAGAAAAGATTTAGTTTAATACCTATATTCTCCTTTTTAATAAAAAAATACCATCGTTACTACAAGCGATCAAACATTGGACCGTTTCTCTAATGGGGCTATGTTTCAATCTTATCGGAGTTCGAATCGGAACAATAGCCGATTGTTTTCCGAAAAGCGTACAGTATATAAAACATTTCTGCCAAATCACCGAAACAATAGTTTTTTTCAGGAGGAAAGGAAAACACAAAATAGCGCTCCCTGGTCAGTTTTCCTTGAACGCCAGTGTAATGTTACCGATATTTAGTGCGTAATAATAAAAGAAACGAGCGAAATGGACAGTAAGTGTAAGATCTATTTTATGGGCAAAAGAAAAAGTTTTAAAAATTCTTCTATTAAACTGGCCACGACCAATTTCTAGGTCGTTTGTAGAGAGTTTAGAACTGTTTACTGGCAGTCGCTATGCTATCGTCATTTCGAGCAAGTGTCACGGTCAATCGACCATGCACACCCGGGTGTCAGCTATGCTATGGATAGACACAAGTGATAGGCTCGACTGTTTTGTAAAGACTTTTAAATTGAAAGTTCTTAATACAATGTACAGAATGATTTTGAATTCCCTGGCAATATTTTAATGTCGAAATCATAATCCCTAAGAGAATAAAGACCCGCAAAAAAATTGTGAAAATGAAGATAAAATATATACGAAGTTACCGATCACCCGATGGTCATATTTATATGGGACGTCTTAGGTTTTTGAAGTAAAAAGTTCTTTAGCGGCCTTGTGCACCTTTTGGGATGGGTAAAAAATTTTAAACTCGCGTCAGGACACGTGACCTGAGACCGCCGGCGCGGCGTAGGAGAGGAAGTAATATCCCCCTCTTTTTCTACCGCGCGGAGTTTTCACTTTTGCCGGAAATCCCGGAGTGCAACCCGTTGTTTTAATTATTTTCATAAATTACCTTTTTTCTTGCGGATGATATTCTATAAGCGATTCCGATACCGTCAGTAAAACCTTGCCAGGGCGTTGAAAATCTGCCTGCACACTTATAACTTACAGCTTTCTGATACACTACAGAACCCTAAGCAACTTATTTTTTAATATTATTTATCGTGGGTCCATCAGCACATCATCTCTTTAACTTTCTGTCAAAGACTGATCGAGGTATACCGCGAACAAAGGGCTGGCAATTAAGCTCGAAAGATAATTAAGCATCATCAAACGTGGCTATGATGAAAAGTGAATGTGATACAATATGTATGTAATATGCAAATTATGTATGTAAGGTGAAATTTTGATCGTTCTGGACCCACTTAACTCAAAAAAAAATTGGCAGTTCCATACAAAAATTTTCGGCCTCTCGGTCAATTTGTATGGGAACGTCAAAAAAAAAATTTAAGTTACCAGCATTGTTCCCATAGGAAAAGTTGTTCATATCGACGGGCGATCAAAATTCCACCATGTATACAATTGACACATAATTAAAGGCGCAGCTGAGCCAATGAATATGAACAACTTTTCCGAAGGGACAATAGAAAAATTAAAAAACAGACTAGGATGGCGCTGACCAAGTTTTGATCTAAAAAATAATGTAAAATAAATTAATTATTACATTAAACCTACACCATGTTACAGTTATTTCATTGTCACGACGCCATTTATATCGCGCTATAAACTATCCAAATATCGCTGTTTAATATTACGGAAAACAAGATTCCTTCCATGCTGGTCTGGGGGAAAAGGAAAAACGTAGAATGTGCCAGCTGCTTCTCTTCCCGCGCAGATCGTAAAAGCCGATCGAGGGAATGGCAGAATCTGTAGAGTCTGTTAACATTTTTAGTTGAGTTTAGTTTCTAACATATTATATTTTTATAATTACAAACTGTTGTTGCTTACACATGATCACGCCGTACACGCATATTTAAGATAATGACAAGTGCTTTTATTTGGAGTAACAATTATATTATTATATGTCATAATCTGTTTTGTCTGTCAATAAATAAATAAATAGGCGACGCAGCTAGCAACCCATCACTATTTTGATTCCGTATACCATCTACACGCCCTCAAACATGCTAAATGTGGTCGTAAGGTCTTATATTTATTATTTATTGGCTTAGGCTCTGTCTACCCCGCAAACCAAGACGTGATACTATGTATGTATGTATGGAAAACAAGATGGCGATAGTCCATAAACGCTGTCGCGCGTCCCATGCTATATATGGCAATCCATTTACATCCTGTATAATATTACGTACATGAAAATATATAACGTATATAAAAAATATTGTCTTATTCAATTTATTAACTTAAAATTGAGTCTCTGCCCTGTTTTTTCACTATGTCACAAAATGTGGTAAGGAAAATAGAATCAAACAACATTTTATACAGAATGAATACCAAAATAGCAGATAGATAGATAATAAATACATTGTTAAGTACAGTGAATTTAGAAAAACTAAACTATAAAAAAAAAAAATAATGACAAAGAATATCCCTATTAACTCACCCGTATTGTTGAAAATATGCTATAGCAAACTACGAATAAGTTATAGATAGCAAGCATCATAAAAAACAAACATATTTTTCTGGAATTACTTCCACCATAGCAGTAATTCATACTGTGAACTTGGTAAACAATGTCATAAAACTATAAATATTGCCCGATTAAATTCCTCGTTACTTTCGTCCTATCGATGGAATGTTAAAGAATTTTTCTGCAGAGATCTGTAGATTCCTCGTATTTGTCTTATTTTCGATTCCAAGCTATCGCAATTCAACGATTTAAATTGCATTCAGATACAAGAACACTCGTATTTTTCAGATTGTTCGAAGCTATCTAATAAAATAAAAATGGCTCCCAGACACAAAAAACAGATGTTCTGAAATGAATACTTAATGCTGGCAGCACAAACTTTTGATTACTTTTTTTGGAATAACAGCTCACAGGAATATTTTTGTAATAGAGTGATGTTTTTTTTTTCTGTTTTGAAGCCAATGAAAAGTTAATAAGATTCTTGTTTCGAATTTTATGAGATTGGTTTGATTTGTATTTGAGTAATTTCACGGTTTGATATTTTAATTTCGTTAACTATCTGCAATATTGTGATAGTGTATTGTGAGTTCGAATTATTAAATATATTTTAGCGACAGACAGTCTGGAAGCAAGATTTAAAGACAGACAATATTAGAGGTATATTTATGCAGCGAGTTCTGAAAATATATCATATTGAATGTATAACATTGAGTAAGTGCTAAACTGTAAAATATAATTATAGCAACTGACTACAATAAAGAGCCCCTAAATCTTCTACTTCGGAAGAAATTGCCAAGTCAAATAAAGTTAATGAAGTGAAGAATAATGTGTGGACTCGTTTCAGAACTTCTCACCATCGTATCCTTGTTATCACTTAACTTCTGCGAAGGCTACAAAAGTAGATACCTATCGCCAAGTTTGGACGCCGAACCGACAATATCCATCTTATACGCACGAGACCGAAGAAGCGACCAGGTCACCAATGAATGTCTAACAGAAATGTACCCTAGGAACCTTTATAAATACCCTCTAAACATAGACAGAAACGATATTCCTTGTATCATTCACTGCGTGCTGAAGAAATTTGGGATCATGACCAACGATGGATATATAAATATAAGGAATTATTACAGAAGAGTTCAAGCTATACACAGATATGACCCAAGGATTCTGATCTCGGATGTAGGGGATACGTGTGCCCAAAATATTAATGCTATGAATTTAGACCATGATGTGTGTAAGAAGGCTAAGATATTTAATGACTGTACGCAGTTGTATGCTATATCTTTTAGAGAGCCTGAGTGGTAGAAGTAATATATGTAAACTATGTAAATTTAATTACTTGTATATAGAATATCCGCCATGGTCTCTACTCGATTATTTATGTTTATACTTTCATAATTTCATAAAGACATTGGTTGAATATTTCGTTTTATTTTTATGTAAATTGGGAATATTACCCTGAACCTTTTAATTCTTAATATTTAGGAAATAGAAAACTGAAATAAATATAATATCTGTCGTAACCAATTTTCTAATTGAAAAATAAGGCACGTTTTATTGCGGTGTTCATCTTGAAGTCAATGTTAAATGAAGTATAATAGGTTAAAGTTTTCTATTTGCGAAACAGTAAGTGACAAGACAAAGCAATTTTTTAAATTAATAACAAGTCTGGAGAAAGACCGTCAATTGGATTATTTTTTCATTCTTTGACATTTGAAAATACAAAAACTTCTGTATTCTCGCTTCGCCCAGACCACAACTATTTTAGACACATAGCCTTTATGTCGCGAAGCTATGTCCCGAACCTATTTTATTCACTACAGCAGTAAAATTTTACACTGTGTGTCTGTTTTATTCACTTCACTAAAAAAATTACACCACCTGCCCATACAAAGTTATCCATATACCTCTTTATAAACTACTAGCTTTCGCCCGCAGCTCCGCCCGCGTCAATGTCGATCCCACGGGAATAATACTTTTTCTCGGGATAAAAGTAATAGCCTAAGCCTAAAAGTAGTAGCCTGTGTCCTTCTCCGTACTCCAGAGAACTTGTATGCAAACTTTCATGATGATCGGTTCAGTAGTTACGGCGTGAAAGCGTAACAAACAAACAAACAAATAAACAAACAAACTCACTTTCGCATTTATAATACTAGTAAGGATAAGGATGCTAGAGACTCTAAGGCTTTTGGTGGCGTGGGGCGTCTCGCCCGCGAAACTCCCTGTATAGCTCCATGGGGGTTTAACCCCTAAAAAACCTCTCGTTGTGGAGTAAAGATACACATAACAGTTCGGCAGGTTTGGCAGTTCAAATACCATTTTGATTTTTGGCGACACAATTCGGCCGATTTTTCCCTTCTTTATCTCATAAACTAAAACAACTATTAGAATGAACTGATTGCCAATTTATTATTCCTAAGTAAATTTTAACATATTCTTTGAATTTTTCTTTCATTTTGATGTCGTAAGGTAAAGTTAAAAAAATTTAACTACTTAAGTACAATTAAGCGCCAAAAATCCGTGATTTTCTTCTTTTATTAAACACCTATAAAAACACTTGGGTTTTTGAGAAAATCTAACAATGCATTTACCGTTGAAATCCATCCTATTGTTTGGGAGATACGAGGCAAAAAGAAACTTACAAACATAGAAGATGCGCATGAAAATATAACCCAAAAAGGGTAAGGTAAAAAGCACCACAATTGGTAGAGTGAGTGTGATGATGATGATGATTAAAAATATATATATGGACAAATCCACAGATTGAGCTAACCCCAAAGTAAGTTAGAGACTTGTGTTACCGAATACTAACTCAACGATAGTATATTTTATAACAAATACATTTAAATAGACAAACATCCAAGACCCAGGCCAATCTGAAAAAGAAATTTTTTCCATCTTGACCTGACCGGGGATCGAACCCGAGATCTCCTGCCTGGCGTTATGACTATTATAGAGCTGGTCGTAGTAATACGAAATCTCTTTGATTTAAAGTCATCTGTTTATTTCGTGTATAGTACACAGGTACACTATCTGAAGCAGCAGATCACTGCAGCGTAGATGCACAGCACGTTGAGGCAAAGATTCCTTCTACTAGGTGCTTCGATCAAATATAATGGTAGATACACAGTCTCATACAAAATGAAGCCTTAATATATCCCCGAGTCAAAACATCATGCATATTACAAATAACCACAAAAACTGTACATACTGAAAGTATAACTCCATCTTTCTTTTCACTTTTGATGCGTAGTTTTTGCATTGTTTCACTGTACCTTCGTCATCGCGAGACGTGTGAGTGCCAGCGCGGTTTATTGAAACTGTGTACAAAACAGCTCCGAAACTCGATTAGTGCGCTGTTTTGCCGGCGCCACTTTTCGAGCGCGAATCGTGTATCTACCATTATATTTGACTAGCTGTTTCCCGCGACTTCGTCCTCGGAAATTTCTGTTATAAGGTATAGATGAATAATTTTCCCCCGTTTTCAAAACATTTTTTATTGATGCTTCGCTTCTATTGGTCACATCGTGATGTTTTATAGCCTAAAGCCTTCCTCAATAAATGGACTATCCAACACAAAAAGAATTTTTCAATTTGAACCAGTTGTTCCTGAGATTAGCGCATTCAAACAAACAAACTCTTCAGCTTTATAATATTAGTATAGATTGAAGACTAGGTGGTATAAAAACTGTACGAGCTACAAGGCATTGAGCAGTTACACGTCGCAATACGAAAGGTTGCTTGATTGTGAGTTTAGTTCATCTCCGCTGCAGTGTAGTCCTGCTTCGTACGGGCACTCGTTAACGGAGAGGCGTGGCGTTGCGCGGAGCATCATGCGTCGCGTTGGGCGGCGCGTGGAGCGTTTTCCGTTTATGGAGAGGCGTGCGCGTCCATCGCTGGCGTAGCATGTCACATATCCAAAAGTTATATCTCAAGCAAACACTCGAAAAATTATTTGTAATATTATGGAGAGCATTAAATATTTGATTGAAAAACGCCGCTTAATAATCGCCTACATACTTCGCCATATGATTGAGATTTTGACAGCACGCGCCGCTGCCCGCGCCGCCTCCCCACTAACAAGGCCTAAATGGCTACCACTTGCGTCAGGTTATATTTTTTCTTAACTATGGTTTTGTTACTAAATGTATCCTTTATACAATAAAGTACAATAAAGTATTTACGTACAAACAAACTAAAGGACACAAAGTTTTCATAAATCATAAAACGTTATCATAAAGTTATCACTTTATAATAACGGTGGAAAAGAAGTAGATGCGTCACAAGCCGAACGCTTAGGCCGATCGTGCCTCTCTATCGCCTGTTCCGCGCTCTCGCTTGTACACGTAACGTGACACTTATTCATGCGTGCTGCCGGCGTTCATCGATTTATAAGACTTTATCACGTCAAAAAGATATCATGAGAGTAATAAGTCTAAAGCATGGAAAAATATATGCACAATGCAAGATTTATCTGGTATAGGTCTGGATTGAGTTTCTTTCGGCGTATAACTGATGAGAAGACCAGTGGTCGTTCCGAAACGCTAGAAGTATATTAAAAAGAATACTTCTTCTTGGAAAAAATATAAGTAAATATATGTTAAATAAAAATCTTAGTCTTTTGACTTTTATCCCAGTAGGGTTAAGAGGTTTCTTGACAATTCTGATTCTATTCCCCTCAAAAGGAAATATTAAGAGCTCAAAAAGCTAGCAACATTAAGGTCAAGATAGAAGCCGCTACATCTCGGAATCCCGAATCGGGATTTGGGACATATTCGTTTCTCGGGGATTTGGGAGGGTATGAGCAATAAATTATATCTCCAATTTAATGAAGCCCATCTACATTGTTTTTGGGAAGCATTTTGTCTTCCTAAAAAGTCTTATATAATACTAGCTGTTGCCCGCAACTTCGTCCGCAGCAATTTCTGTTATTATATTTAACTAGCTTTCGCCCGCGGCTTCGCCCGCGTCAATTACGATCCCTCGGGATTTGTACTTTTTCCCGGAATAAAAGGTAGGCTATGTCCTTCTTCGCACTCCAGAGAACTTGTATGCAAAATTTCATGATGATCGGTTCAGTAGTTACGGCGTAAAAGCGTAACAAACAAACAAACAAACAAATAAACAAACAAACTCACTTTCGCATTTATAATATTAGTAAGGATTAGTTATTTTATTAGTATAGATGAATAATTTTCCCCCGTTTTCAAAACATTTTTTATTGATGCTTCGCTCCTATTGGTCGCAGCGTGATGTTTTATAGCCTTCCTCAATAAATGAACTATCCAACACAAAAATATTTTTTCAATTTGAACTAGTAGTTCCTGAGATTAGCGTGTTCAAACAAACAAACTAAAACAGTATAGATTTGTGCAGCGTGTACAGTAATGTCATCTCCTACAGTTAACCGGAACTGTTTTTACAAGCTTTTTTAGTTTCACCTGTCCCAATGTTTGGTTGATCAAATCTTGCAAGTTAAATTTGATCCACTTCCCGGTAATCGATTGAGCTGAAATTGTGCATGCATGTGTTAATCGAATAATACTCGTAATACATTATAATGGAATCGTTGCGCTGGTCTGATGATGTAGTCTGAAGGTGGCCATAGGAACTCTTAAACTAAACAATGTACATCAATCGTGTTTGGATTAATTTGATTTGGAATATGGGTATCTCTTGGATAGGCATGTAAAATCCTCGTCTTCATCGTCACTTACCATCAGGTGAGATGGGAGACAAATGCCTAATCCAATATTTAGTAAATAAAAAAAAAAGAATGCAATTTACTAGATTCGTTTATAATAAAACATACATACATAGTATCACGTCTTTTTTCCATTGCGGGGTAGACAGAGCCTAAATCTATAAAACCTTATGGCCACATTCAGCGTGTTGGAGGGCGTGTAGATGGAAAACGATATCAAATAGTAAAGGGCTGCTAGCCGCATCGCCTATTGACATGATTCCGCCCAATCCCTTGATCGGCTTTTACGATCTGCTCGGGAAGAGAAGCAGCTGGCACATTCTACGTTTTTTTTTCTCCCAGACTAGCATGGAAGAACTTATAATATATTTAACTTATAATACTTATTATAATAAAAATTGTCATAGAAATGAAATTTTACCAAATAAACTTTTTTGTTATTTCACTCGATTCGTCAAAATATAAAACTCAAAATTAAAGGCGACCCTACTCGCAAACTTTGTCAACTACGGTGTTCAACGTTTTTATCACTTCAAAATACATTGCGTCTTTCGTATGATTAGCTATTTTTATTTAAGATATATAAACTGTAATGGATATTAAAGTGACCATCAAAACGCAACCGGTCGTCACAATGTTCGCATTTTAGGAAATTCAAGAGTTTCGCTTAGTAGACTCGTTGTTTTTCAACAAAGTCACTTCATTTTCAAAACATTTCGCCCATTTTTCCTTCAAAGTTGATTAGTATAAAGAAAATGTTTGTTTTTATGTCATCAACAGAACTGCCACAGTTAAACAATAAATAACTTTCTACATGATTTATTTTTGCTTCGTAATTCGGTGAATTTTGGCCTTTTTGCTACAAGTTAGTTTGTAACAATTCCCACTCCTGATATGCTCGAAGTTCCTACAGCAACGACAGACTGATTATTTTACTATTGACAAAGATGTTTTTGTCAAAGATAATAACTCATTATAAAAGTAAAAAACTTTTTAAAACTAATCGTTTATGTACATCACTTTACGTTTTGAGTTATTTTAGCTTGCCCTTTAATTTGATATTCATATTGTCGAAGTGCATCAAAAAAAGCTAGTCCGCTCTTCGGTGTTCCGCCATTTTGGATTTAGAATGATGTCACATAGTTTCTTTAGCATTGTTATCCAAACTAAACGAGTATACAATTTTTTAGCTCAATCTGTGGAAGATATCTGGTGCAAAATTGAGTTTGCAAGATTCCACTTGAACAAACATAATTACATACATTTCAAGTTAATAAAAAGCTTGTAAAAAGTCCCTATTTTTGTCAGCTGTAATGTTTTGCCAAAGTGTAACACTACATCAAAATGTGTGTAAGTTAACTGTATGTTCAACAACACCCTTTTTTTTTTGTTGTAAAATCTTAGCCGTCATATGTCTCCCGCATAACATCTCAGGGAGAGGGGGTGCCTGAAAATCAGCGCTACCTAAAACGCCTGTCTCTGGCAGCACAAGCTGAGGCATTCCTTTGCCAACATTAAATTAGGTACTTAAGCTGTTAAATCCTTATCCTTATCCTTACTTCCTTACTTCCTTATTATTACTAATATTATAAATGCGAAAGTGAGTTTGTTTGTTTGTTTATTTGTTTGTTTGTTTGTTTGTTTGTTTGTTTGTTACGCTTTCACGCCGTAACTACTGAACCGATCATCATGAAATTTTGCATACAAGTTCTCTGGAGTACGGAGAAGGACATAGGCTACCTTTCATCCCGGGAAAAAGCATTATTCCCGAGGGATCGACATTGATGCGGGCGGAGCCGCGGGCGAAAGTTAGTATTTTATAAATTGTAAATGATATGTACCTGGCATGTGTATGGCAATAAATGGCTTATTATTATTATAAAATAAAAACATACGAGTTATGCATTTCAGCTAAGCAAAACATAGTAAAAATAAAGAATCTTATCTGAGTTTTCGCAATCCATTGCTTCCAATAACTATCATATAAGTTAATAACTTATGTCGTAGGATACTTTCTCAACGATACTATATTTTATATATACTTATATACATAAATTGGACGTTCCCAGCATCTCTCCCATAGGAAAAGTTGTTTTATCAATGGTCTAAATCATCCCTTTAAGGGGCCAGAACGATCAAAATTTTACCGTGTATATTAATGGCCCTGCTGTCTGCTCCGGTCTCTGTCGTTTAGTAGCTTATTACCTGCACCACCACAGAAATAATATAATTATCAATTTGGATAACAGTTAATCTTTGTGAGATAGTGTCTTCGCACTTCAACCCCACTCATTGGCGTACAGAAGAACTATGAGCGAAGAATGCTTAACGCACCATTGACTTGTGTTCGAATATAATTTTTTGTCTGTGTTAAGTAGTATCAGTATCACTTAATTAATATAATCCATTAATAACTGCCTCCGTGGTCCAGTGGTTAAGGCGTTTGCCTGTAGACCCGGGGGTCATGGGTTCGATTCCCACAGAAATCAAAAACTATATATTGATGTATTTTATATAATGCTGTATTTATGTACTCGTATGTATACATTATATATATTTATTTACACTTAGGATTTTAACGATAACAACATAGAAATAAAATCTAGACTAAGTGGGGGTACGCCACACTTTTTTTATTTATTTATTTATTAATTATGAATTCAACAGCGATACAATTTGGATTTATAACTAAGAATGAACTTATAATAGGTAAGGCCAATTACAGAATTCATCCAGAAAATACCGAAAGTATACAATTTCGTAAGCAAGCGGCTCATCAAACAAAAAAAAAAAAAGTAAAAATTGAAATAACAGTTTCCCTTTCTTAATAGGTAGACATATAGGTATATATATATATATATATATATATATATATATATATATATATATATATTATATCACATATATATTATAAAGAATTACTATACGATAACATTAGGTAATATTAGTAAACGCACCAATCTTACAGTAACTCAATATAATAGAATTTAAATTAATTAATTTAATTTAATAATTATGCAATAAGCATTTAAACAATTATACTGTCTGCAGCTGGTAAGTTAATTAAACATGATATGAATATAAAAAAAACGGAAATAAAGAAATAAAGAATTCAATTAGTTACTCATTTATATGATGATCACATTATTTTTGCTTTCACTCGTTATTTAATTTAACCTTCTTCAGAATTTCTGATCTGAATTTGGATCGTGTTAAGTAAAATAAATCCAACTCTGAGAATAATTTGTTATAGGAGTTAGCAATTCTAGACAGTACAGAATTTTTGGCATAATTTGTCTTATGACAAGGTACATGGAACAAATTATGTTTTCTAAGCCTTCGACAACCTGGTACCAGAAATCCAAATCGACATAATAAGTCAGAGCAATCAAGACCAACTCTAATAATATCAAATAATAACATCATGTCCGACACAGTGCGTCTATCACTAAGAGTAATCATTTCATGGTATTCACAACCATCCTCATAAGATTCGAGATTATTACGTGATTTATAATTTAGGTACCGAACAAATTTGTCCTGAATGCGCTCAATTTGTTTGATATAAGTTATATACTGTGGATTCCATATGCTACTAGCATACTCAAGCGAGCTACGGACATAAGCATTAAAAAGGACCTTAATACTTAAAATGTTATTGAAAGGTTTGCTGAGTCGTTTAATAAAGCCCAAATTTTTATAGGCCTTATCAGTAATAATGTTAACATGTGCCTCCATTAACATCTTTTCGTCAAAAACGACTCCTAAGTCACGCACCATATCGACACGCTTCAAATTGGTACCCTGGATGTTATATGTGTAATTTAATGGACGTCTAGTGCGAGTAAAAGTAATTATATGACATTTTTCAGTATTAACTTTGATTCTGTTGTGTAAGTAATAATCTGACAGAGAATTGAGATCTTCTTGAATCTTACGACAATCATTAATATGGTTGACCTCAAGAAATATCTTTGTGTCGTCCGCATACATTAAAAATTTAGAGTGTCTAAAGCATGTGTATATGTCAGACAAGTTAATGTTGTACAGTAATGGACCTAGGTGTGAGCCTTGCGGCACTCCAGATGGTACATTCACATAGTCTGATCTATATCCACCCAACACAACCGCTTGAGATCGATTCTTTAGGTAAGATTTAATCCATCTGAGCAAGTCACCATGGATACCAATGTGTTCTAATTTGCGTAACAGGATGGTGTGATCCACCCGATCAAAAGCCTTCTCGTAATCGGTATAGATCACATCAACCTGTTTCCGATTTTCCATAGCTTTTAGAACGTAATCTGAAAATAACGCAAGATTACTAATTGTTGAGCGACCACGTAGAAAGCCATGCTGTTCTTTGGGAATTGCATTTAGTGCTATAGAATATATGTGTTCATAAGAAAAATAGAAAGAATTGATATGCCTCTGTAATTTTCAACATGTAACTTAGAGCCTTTCTTGTGGATTGGCACAATGTTGGCTTTCTTCCATGAACTCGGGTAAATTCCCTCTTGAAAAGATCTATTAAATATTATTGAGAGAGGTAAAGAAAGTGAAGAAGCGCATTGTACTATAAAAAAGGGAGGCACACCATCACTACCAGCACCTTTATTAATGTCCAAGTTTTTTAAGGCCTTAGATACATCCTCAACGTCAATATGTGGAATTTTCGCATATGATTGATTACTTGGTTGGGATGATGGTGGCGGTAACTGATCGTAGTTTTTAGCAGGTGCGACAAAAACACTAGAGAAAAAATTATTGAACGCAGAACAGACTGCCTCGCCAGAAATGTGTCTATTACCTTTAAATAGGACTTGCGATGGATAGGATGATGCACCTCTCCTAGTCTTGACGTATCGCCAAAAGGCCCTGGGATTGCTCTTAATTTGCTCCTGTACATTAAAAATATATGATTTGTGGCATTCACTCTCAATCTGCCGTTCTCTTGACCTCAATAGAGCAAACTCAGAGTAATCTAACCGATTTTTGTACTTTTTCCACCTAGTATGTGCACGAGATTTTTCGCGAATAATGTTGACCAATGCCCTACTGTACCAAGGCGGATATGATTTATTGTCAATACAAACCACTTTTGGAATAAAATTATTAATAGCAGAATATATGTGGTGGTAAAAAATACCTGTTGCTGTGTCAACATCCCCATCCCTCAGTAAAGATTCCCATGGAACAGAATTTAGGTATTCTCTTATGGCTTCATAATTGCCTTTATGATATTTATGTTTAAACGTCCTGTTCAAGGCAAGGGGTATAATGGTTACATCAGAACAGTCTATTACAAAGGTTGGATGATGGCAGTCTTCAGGTACCAATGAATCAGTTATTTTTTTATATTCCAAGCCAAAGTTGCTAAAAATCAGGTCTAGAGTATTATTACTAGAATTACGTAAGAGATTAAATTGAGTAAATCCATACATTCCCAGCGAACTAACCAAGTGTGACGCAGCCTGCTGTATTTCTATTGTGTCACGTTTAAGGAAAATGGGTCCGTCCGGATACCAGGGTATACAAGGTAAATTAAAATCACCTAGAAGTAGGAAAGAACTTTTGTCATCATCATTTACTTTTGATGAAACAAAGTTACAAAAACTGTCGATGTCACGGGGTTGCGTAGAATTATCCCCAGGAATGTAAACACATGCTAAATGCAAGTCGATATTGGTATTTAGATTATTCGAAGGAATAGTTACCCATATAACCTCCATGGAACCAGATGAACACTTCCAGTCATCACGACAATATGCGCCCAGTGAGCGTTTAACACAAATAAAAACTCCACCACCTATTTTTTTACCAGACTTGACAAGATTTCGGTCCATCCGAAATATATCATAACGTTGATCCACTAATTCGGAGTCCAGTATTCCATCGTGTAACCATGATTCCGTGATTGCGATTATATCGTAGTCAGAATGAAGGACATTTGAGTGGAAAATGTCCGTTTTAGTTCGCAATCCACGAACATTTTGGTAATAAATCATGAGAGAACCGAGAACGGGATATCTCTAAACATCGATGGCTTATGAGTATTAAAATACTTATAATGAAAGTAGTATTTAAGTCGAGCAATGGACACACGAGATAGGTAAACAATGTCCGCCAATGTTTCAAGCATCTCGTAACTATAATATATAACGACAATAACAAAACGGTGACGGTAATTCGAAGTGTCGCATTGACTGTTCTCGGGTACAATTGATTCATACAATAATAAACCCACCCAAAGTCCTCGTATGTATGAAATACTAGACCTATACTTGTACAAATTAACACATATTATAGTAAGGTTACCGTATTTGCATAAAGCATATAACTTAAAAATAAAAGTTAATATAAAGTTAAGCAGTGAGAGGATTACATTATACTTATATAGGTTGTTTACGCACACCGGGCGTCGGTGGCAATCGGTTCGTGATGACGTTATGAGACCAAGCCCAGACGTAGTCGCCCATCCACCTAATCCATAACTAACCTTAATTATGAGTGGTCCCGATTGCATCTGAGTAAAATATAATGACAGCTTAATATAACTCTCGACAAGACTTACAATATGAATTCCACATTGTAGTTTCCATAGTGTATTTGTAAGTGATTTAATTACCGGAATAATCATAATGTAGATGACTACTCTTACCGAATATATATATATTAATTTAAACAGAGAACCTATGTCGAACTGGAAATGAAAAAGTTTTCTAGAAATTCTGATAGATGGGTGGTTATAAGTAAAAACGCAGCGTCGAGGCTCGGTAATCGGCGGTAACGAGTAAATGCCAATAAGAAGGTACACAATCAAGACATTAATTATTTTACGTTTTACGGTAACGTAAAAATATATGATATATTTAAGAAAAATATTATATAATAAAGAATGAGTTTTATAAATGCTACGGGAAACAAATACAGGTGCACAAATAAATTTATGATACTTCATTTTTGAGACTGATGTGTAACATATCTGTATGTGAGACATATCTGCTGCCGCGATGTAGTTTAGGGATAAATAATAATAATAAATGCTGTATTGTTCAAGAACGGCCGAGTCTACTGAGGTCAGCCTCCGATAAAATGGGAATTGGCGGGCACTTCTCGTTCCTTCGCATGTATATGCAGCAGTTTCTGACCCACACATATTGAAACATATTACGAGCGGCGTAGTCCTTACACTGTTTCAAAAGCACCTTGTTGTACTGTGTAAGCTGCTCATTAATATACACAGGTCTTGAATCACCAGGCAAACCTATATCCAGTGTACTAATCCCGCGCCTCTTCCTTATCCCGGCAATGATGTTGTCCTTAAGGATGCGTTGGCCACTTTGTTTAGTTGCTTCCAGTTTGGTTAGGAGTTAGGACATTGCAGGCTTGAATCACCTGATTGTCTGATAATAAAGAGGATTCCGTGCTTCGGAATGCACGCTAATCCGTTGGTCCCGGCTGCCATCTGGTAGTCGTTAAAGGAACCACTCCATAGGCCGAGAGGCGGTTCCGAAGAACTCTGACACCAGGGTGTGCAAGGTCGATTCATCGTGACACCTACTCGAAATGATGATGATGACTTCATTAGGATGAAACGCCACATCGAGTCACCAAGATGTCCTTACGCACCAGGCTCTAGGCGATTGCTCCATAGAGAAGCAACGACGTAAGAGTTAATTTAAAATTCCAGAAGCAGTCATTCTACTGGTCTTAGCAACAACTGCCACTGCCAGAATATCGGTGATGTACGCGCATGACCGAGCAAGCGACGTCATTGCCGAACAGTGCTACAGCGAGATGTACACCAAAAGCAGGTACTTATTCAGTACCGATTTCATTTCATCATCATAATTGATTGATCATCATCATTCATCATCATTACAGCCGCAAAAAGTCCACTGCTGGACAAGGGCCCCTCCCAAGGATTCTTCGTTCCATGCCAAGCGTAGTGAGTATGGCAATATCCTCCATATTGCCATACTCACCACATTTGGCAGGTGGGTTGGCGAGCGCACTTTCTTTGGCTTCTTGTGCTGCTAACGCTGCTATCGCAACCATTTTTAATCTTTCCCAGCTTGGAATTTGTTGGATTACGGAATGAAAGGGGTTTCGTCGTCAACTGCCTGTGCGGTGGTTGCAGGTATGGTATCAGGTACGCGCGCCCGGCCTCCCAAGCTTTTACTTGCTTTTCCTCCATTCATAGGTGAAAAGCAAGTGCAATGCCAAGCGTAGTGAGTATGGCAATATCCTCCATATTGCCATACTCACCACATTTGGCAGACGGGATGGCGAGCACATTCATTCGAATTAGTAGTATTTGCAATATGAAAAAAAATGGATGAATAGGGGAAAAGCAAGTGCAATGCCAAGCGTAGTGAGTATGGCAATATCCTCCATATTGCCATACTCACCACATTTGGCAGACGGGATGGCGAGCCCATTCATTCGAGTTAGTAGTATTTGCAATATGAAAAAAAATGGATGAATAGGGGAAAAGCAAGTAAAAGCTTGGGAGGCCGGGCGCGAGTACCTAATACCATACCTGCAGCCACCGGACAGGCAGTTGAGGACGATAACCCTGACCTTATCACTAACAATTTTTCATGAATTAAGCAGTTAATATGTGATGCTAGAATTAGGAACACGCAGAGATCACTTGCTATTTGGGCTGTAATATGGGTTAAAGCCAAGCGGTTATAGCTACTCCTGCCGGCCGATTTATTAAAATAGTGTATAACGTTTGGATACTCATTTTAAAATACATTGCGGCTTTTGTTTTCTTGATAATTTGTAAACAAGGTCCATTTAAATTTTAAGGGCCGGGTCCCATAGGTCAAAGAAATGCTTCAGTAGCAAATTTTAAGAAATAGACACGCTAGATATTATTTTTATTTTTTCATACAAAATATTTTTTTTTTATTAAAATCGATAAATCAGCTCTTTTGATCGACGAGATCAGTGACCTAGTATCCATAGTAGATAATAGTAAAAATTTGTTGGCCAAGAAAGTGTTGATCCGGAAAGCCGGTGGTCCCGGCTGCCATCTGGTAGTGGCTAAAGGAACCACGTCAGAGGCCGAGAGGCGGTTCCGAAGAACTCTAACACCAGGGTGTGCATGGTCGATTGACTGTGACACCTACTTGAAATGATGATGAATATCTTAATATATATAAATCTCGTGTCACAATGTTTGTCCTCAATGGACTCCTAAACCACTTAACCGATTATAATAAAATTCGCACACCATGTGCAGTTCAATCCAACTTGAGAGATAGGATAGTTTTTAACTTATGGCGAAACGAAGTTCGCCGGGGCAGCTAGTATAGTATATATTACAATGCGTACTTTATTATGTGATACTTCCAGACACGTGGAGATCCAAGAGTCGGACGAGCCATGCATCATCTTCTGCGTGTTGAAGAAGTTCGGCATCATGAGCCCTAGTGGACAAATTAATTTAGACACTTACAGGTAAAAGTACTGTTTTATACCCACACGCTCTAGAACCTTGAAGGGGCGACTCAGCCCGATATGTACAACATTTCGTATAGGATATTTTTGAAAGGTCTCTGGTTATATACATAAATAAAAGTGTACATATGGTGCGGACAATTTCGATTGGAATGCGGATTTTGCTAATCTACCCTCTGTGGCCAGTTTGTTTCTTTATTATATGCGAATGGCGTGGCATTTTTAACCGACTTCAAAATAAGAAGGTGATCAATAGGTTGCATTTTTTTCCCGACTTCAAAAAATCATATATGCATCCAGATAGTTTCCATTTAATCATCAATCTCATCAAAATCGGTTCAGTAGTTAGTTGAAGTCTGGTTTTTATATGAAAAATATAAAAGCCTTTGTCATTTTCCTGTGGCTTAATTCATAAAATCAGAGGTTGGCTTTCGTGGCCAAAAACATCTGTGCCTTGACATATAATCCCCGTAAGTTATTAATAGGATTTATTATAAGCGTAACTTTTTAAATAAGTAGAAATAAGTGCATCGAATTAAAATTCCTTTTGCTGTAATCAATTTTCAGTAGTGAAAAGCTTCAAGTATGAGTGCAGTCCTTTGGTATTCAGAGCAGTCTAGAAAATGCAAAACGAATTGTAACTTGTTCTCGGCGTCTGTTAACTCAGTTTTGATGCAAATAGAATTTTCTTACTTGCATTTGAGGAACGAAATAAGTGATATTTTTGGGTTGTACCTATCTTATTATTCCAGATCATAGGTACAGGATTTTTCTGTTTTTGTAAGAATATGGCAGGAGACGACGCTCCCTAATTTACTTTCTTAGTTCTCTAGTGATGAAGTGGTGGTGGCCCAGTGGTCTAAGAAAGCGACAGGTTAGCATATATATAAGCAAAAGGTTCAACCCCCTGTCCGGCCCCACTTGTGCCTCTGAGTTTGTAGTAGACCAATCTGACTCAAGTATGGTCATTTTCATCGGCCACTACCTGCTTCCGGTGAAGGAAAAACATCGTGCGTGAGGCAACCTGCACACTAGTAAATTGTTCACTAGTGTGTGAAATCAAGAAGGCAATGGCGAACCACTCCATTATTCCCTGCCAAAAATGGTCAATGTGTGCGCTCTTTCCATACAATGACACCGACAAGAGCCTAGCTCTTAAATACGTGAGTGAGAGTTCTCTAGTATGTGATAAACTTACTAATATGATGGGGGCCTCTTCCCCAATCTTCATTTGTTAAGTCAAATTTGCCAACCTTTCTATCTCAATTATCTGTATGACAAGACCAAAAGAAAAGGTCTTTTGAACTTACTGATACTAGATAAAACAGAACCCTCTATAATCCAGTTTTAAATTATATCACATTTATCTGTTCCCGACTGTACGGTCGGTACGACGGAATTGTATAGACTTCAATTTTAATGACTTAAAAATATATTTTTATCTGTATAATACCATTCTTCTCAGGTGATGTTAGGATTTTTTTAAATAAATGCCGAATTTCGCAGGAAAAGGGTACAAATCGCCCACCAGCTGGACCAGCATAACATGGTGAATGACTACGGAAACTCTTGCGTGGAGACAGCTGAGGCCACGCAGCACAAACAGGACGTCTGCAAGAAAGCCAAGGCCTTCAACGATTGCACGCATCTATACAGGATCTTACTGAAAAAATAAACGACGATATTTTTTCATTTTTAATTTTAAAGGAGTTGTTGCAATGATGTATGGGGAAATGGCTAGGTAATGTTAACCATCCTAAAATTAGTATTTCTATGCAGAAATCAACTACTGAAAGTAAATTACAAAAAGTAGTAGTCTGAATTAAAATCACCTTTGACTTATATAAATCTTTAAATATATATAACCCAAAGGTGATTGACTGACATAGTGATCTATCAATGGACAGCCCAAACCACTGGACGGATCGGGCTGAAATTTTGCGTGCAGGTAGATGTTATGACGTAGGCATGCGCTAAGAAAGGATTTTGATCAATTCTACCACCAAGGGGATAAAATAGGGGATGAAAGTTTGTATGAAACTTTGTCAATTTTAAACCGATTCTTAGCGGATCGCGAGCGAAACCGCGGGCAAAAGCTAGTTACCTATATGTATAAGGCTCGATTGTAAAGTAAAAGAACCATAACAAAATTACAAATACGAATTATTTTATGGTATCATTAGATATGTGATATTTTTACAGAAATTTTGCCCTGGTGTTCATGACGTAGCCGGGTTTGCAATTTGTCCTTTACAAATATCCTTACTATTACTACCAAGAAAAAGTGACTAAAACCCAAAAAAAACTTTTGATCCATCAACCGCAGATCAGGAAATGAGATGCCATAAGTTCCCAGCCTATCTGTGCCTGTGTTCAATAAAATTTCAGTTGAGATATAATTAAAAAACTATATTTATTCGAGAAGAATGTAAAATTTTAGAAATTTCTTAACATTTTAGGGTCAACTGACTTCAAATGTAAGACTCATTAAAGAGCTAAAAGTTTAACTTATGGATTTCAGGCATATGTTGACTTCAAATATCCCTACAGAATTACAGGTGTAAGAACTCGTGTCAAAAAAAAAAAAATGTCGACTCCCGAGATAACAAGAACCTCCTCCTTCTTTTTCGTCGGTTGAGAAAAAACTTTCAAACAAAATAAAACTCATGCGTACTTCAAATTATTGTGCTGTAGGGTTGAAAGCACCCCAATTTAATAAACTCCGGAACAATTCCAATTCATGTCTTTGTTCCCGACATTGTCTGTGCGACTGGAACAATAGAATTAGCCAGCTCTTCCTGTTTGAGTGTCCCTTTGTTTGGCGATCTACGAAATGAAGAGACTAGGTATTCTGAACTCGTAGCCCCTGACAAAAAAAATATTTATTAACATTTCTTACATACATACATAGTATCACGTCTTTTTCCCTTACGGGGTAGACAGAGTACTAGGTCTTTAAGACCTGGAGCAACGTTTACCATGTTGGTGGGTATTAGGTGGAACACGGAATCAAAATAGTGATGGGTTGTTAGCCGCATCGCCTATTAACATGATTCCTCAGATTTTACCCATTCCGATCGATCGGCTTTTACGATCTGCGCGGAAAGAGAAGCAGCTGGTACATTCTACGTTTTTTTCTTTTTTCCCGGACCAGCATGGAAGAAGGTTATAACTTATAACCTAATGCAATAGAATGAGCCATCATCATCATGATGAGGTTGAGCCTATTGTAGTCTGTAAAAATTAGTAAAAAATTCATTATTCGAGCAACAGAATAGGCCTTAATCGTTACATAAGATTGATCATGCGCAGCGCCCGCGTCAGAGGCGCTTCGCTGACCAGGTCTTCCCGCGCGGCACGGCCAGCAGCTGCGGCTGCCGGCGCCGCCATATGTATCTGTCTGATTAAAACAATTAGTAGTATATTAGATTCACGCTTCATCATCATATCATCATCATCATATCAGCCGCAAGAAGTCCACTGCCGGATCCATCTGGTCGGTGGATGTCCGACGCTGCGCTTGCCCATACGTGGTCGCCATTCGAGAACCCTTCCGCCCCAGCAGCCATCGGTTCTACGCGGTATGTGCCCCGCCCACTTCGCAGCCTCCGTGGTTCAGTGGTTAAGGCGTTTGCCTGTTGACCCGGGGGTCGTGGGTTCGATTCCCATCGGAAGCATACTTTGTTTAGTTGTTTCCAGTTTGGTTAGGACATTGCAGGCTTGAATCACCTGATTGTCTGATAATAAAGCTTCGGAAGGCACGTTAAGCCGGCAGTCCCGGCTGCTATCTGGTAGTCGTTAAATGAACCATGTCAGAGGCCGACAGGCGGTTCCGAAGAACTCGGACACTAGTGTCAAATAAAACTTCCAGCTGCAATAATAGCACATATATTAACACACCAGTATTTTTTCTCTAACACTCGCAAAATTAATCGTTTAGAAACACAAAATAAGTTACGTAAATAAATACCACGATAATATTAAATATACTTATAAAATTATACTTAGCCAACAAATTAAATTCTTATTTTTACCACTTGAATCACTTTTTTTATGTTTAATCACTTGAATAACTATTTAATAATAATTAAATGCGTCCGCTCGGCTCAACGATTAAAGTCGGAATGAATGTGCCTCGCTGCCGCCATTAAGAGCCCGCCATATGCCAGGCGGCGTGGCGATACAAACACGGATGGTCTACATTGGATATTTTCGTTTTTTAGGAATATTCAAGGGTTATTCGAAAAAGAAAAACATATGATGGCTGCCTTATCTGTAATGCAATAATAATCAAAAGTTTCAAGGTTAATTTTAATGTATTTGGTGAATAATGCTATATACCGAGTAAATTAGACGTGATTTGGAGGCAACTTTGCAATTTTTTTCTATCGAGAAAATTTAACGCAATCGTGTTTTTGAGTCATATAGTTACCAGAGTTAGTCCTGAACTTTGCTGCATTTTTATTTCAACTTGAGTATTTAATTATTATTGATATAACAGTCAATCATGCAAAGCAGTGTGAGGTAGTACGGGCCCTTAATGACGTAATGTCGCCCCTTCCAACCGCGGTACGGTAACTGTTGTCATCGTAAAATAGTGAGGGCGACAACACTAGGGTGTGCATGGTCGATTGACCGTGTCACCTACTCGAAATTATATTTGGTGAATACTGAGCAAATTAGTCGTGATTTGGAGGCAACTTTGCATTTTTTTTATTATCGAGAAAATTTAACGCTTTTGTGTTTTTCAGTCAGATAGTTACAAGAGTTAGTTCCGAACTTTGCTGCATTTTTATTTCAACTTGAGTATTTCATTATTATTGACTAGCTTTCGCCCGCGGCTCCGCCCGCGTCAATGTCGATCCCTCGGGAATAGTACTTTTTCCCGGGATAAAAGGTAGCCTATGTCCTTCTCCGTACTCCAGAGAACTTGTATGCAAAATTTCATGATGATCGGTTTAGTAGTTACGGCGTGAAAGCGTAACAAACAAACAAACAAACAAACTCACTTTTGCATTTATAATATTAGTAAGGATAAGGATATTACAGACAATCATGCAAAGCAGTGTGAGGTAGTACGAGCCCTTAAAGCAATTAAATTAAAGTCAGATCTTTCTGCTTGAGGTTTCTTAGTTTTTGACCTTCACAATGATCATGGCCTGTGTCACTGCCCGTGTTGGTATCGAAAACATACTACGCGCGGCGACCACTTCGACAACCAGGCAAATCCGGTAGGAACGACGCGCGTTTGGTCACATGTGTTCACCGACTTCAAAGAATTATGAATCGTGTGTCGAAGCTATAAGAATAAAATTGACTTGCAATGGATTCTGTAGGTATCTAACCAAAAAGGTGGCGTTCTGACGCGAGCAAAATTACACCGTATCGCAAACTACATTTAGTTGATATTTCCTTGAATACATTTGTTAGCCGTGTGGTATCTGGCAGAGTAGAATAGGGCCACTCCAAGTCTTCCCGTGGATGTCGTAGAAGGCGACTTAGGAAATACAAGCTAAACAAAGCTTATAAACATCTAAGACACCTCTCCAACCCGTCTGGCCAGCGTGGACAGTGTAGGCCAAGTCCTCTGGCTGCTCTGGCCAAGTATGGCCCTAGTAGTACAGAGAGGGTGCTCCTGTAGTGGAGACTAAAAAGGACCTGATGATGATGATGATGATTTGTAGAGAGCAAATAATAAGCACTTACGTATAGAAGCGTAAGTGCTTATTCTGTGACAGAGAAGGCCAAACATAGTCCTCGGATAAAATAACGAATACTTAATATGAGATTCATTTTTATGTATATTATATTTATGATAAAACTAGTGGTGATGGTTCCAAATGGGTGGACTGATTTGGATGCTGCTTTCATTAATAGAAATAATATCTTTGGGCTAGCTAGCAATAGTTAAACGACCTTGAGCAGATAGTATCGCAAATATTTAAATATACATTAAATATGGCCGCATAAATCAACTTTGGTCAAATGATAGCGTAATAGACAAAGAAATTAAGTATAAACTCGTATGTACAGGGTTCAATGGAACTTGGTTTATTTGAATTCCTGTAGATAAACTTCGTCAGAAGACGTGTTACGCGATTCTTGATCCGCAAATTCGCAATGTAGCCATAGTAACTTTGTCCATATTCAAAGAAATAGTTTTTCTTCTAAGAATCAACTAAACCTTCAAAATACATAAATAAATATATACGGACAAATCACACAGATAGAGCTACCTCCAAAGTAACTTCGAGACTTGTGTTACGGGATACTAACTCAACGATACTATATTTTATAACACATACATATATAGATACACATCCAAGACCCAGGCCAATCTGAAAAAGATCTTTTTCCATCTTGACCTGGCCGTGGATCAATCAGTGATTTATAAGTCAAAATATACTTATAAATCAGTGATTACATAACATTACAGACCGCTAGCTAGTTAGAAAATAAGTAACTATTTATTTGAGAACACACATGTAGGGGACGCGACCCTAATGAGATGTGCTTTGCTAAAATAAGAGTCCAGAAATCACGAAAATCCTACGCTTATTACCTACTTTGATTTAAAGTAAATGTATATGAATGATGCTATGCGCGTGGGACGATGGAATGATACTAGCTCGATCCAACGTGGGTGCGGTGCGGTGTCCGGGCCGCGTCAGCGTTTTAGTGTTAGATGTAAGTGCCTTTTACATCGAACAACACAAACTATATACAATATTCACAAAAGAGAAAAAGATATTATGTAAAAATAGCTGGCCTGGAAAACTTCGTTTCGCTACTCTTTGTTTAACAAAAATATTTCTTATATTTTAATAGTTATTCTGCTGTTCGGGGTGATAACAAAACCAACAAATCAAAGATTTTCAAAATCGGTTCAGCCGCTCTTAAGAGGAAATAGTAAGGCCGTATTTCCATACAACCCTACTCCCCTGATTCCTCGCCGGATAGTACCAGTAGAGCTATGATTTTTTTACAAAAATAATCTATCGATATATTAGCATGTCCCTATGTTTTAATTTTTTTCATAATTGAATTATTTAAAGAGATATGTACCTTCAAAAACCTGAAAAACTGGTAAGAATTTCCGTTGTGTTCAAACATCAAGAAAACAAATTTGACGCGATTAGATATATTAGAAAATAAAATATAGAAACACAGCCACAGCTTATTTATTTTTAATGAAAAGAGAAATTAAAGTTTTCAGAGGACTACGAACCAAGACTACGAAGCGTTAACTTTGTGTAATTTTCATAGGTATTTTCGGTCCGAGCTGCAGTTGTCTCTATCGCATTCTGCGAGGGTTGTTTGGGCACGGCGCGACAGCAATAGATTTTACAAATTCCTATTTTTAAATTCTCTTGAGCGTAGTGTTTCCTCTTAAGTTATAAGTTTTCGAACAAACTCGACTTTGCTTTATACCTATATTGAGTTAACACACAAAGTTAAAAAGCAATAAAAAAATTATCTTTTATATAAAAAACCTTCAATCAAACTACTGAATCGATTGTAAAGAAATTTAAATGGGGCTAACTTGAAAGCATACCCTTTGAAACAAAAAAATAACTTTTATAATCGGTTCGCAAAAGACGAAATTCTGAGGAAAACATACACAAACATACCTACAACCGAACTGATAACCTACTCGCCCTCCTCCTGTTTAGGGTTCCGTACCCAAAGGGTAAAAACGGGACCCTATTAATATCGCTCCGCTGTCCGTCTGTCACCAGCTATATCTCATGCACCGTGACAGTTAGACAGTTGAAATTTTAACAGATGATATATTTTTATTGCCGCTATAACAACAAATACTAAAAAAATAGATTAATATAAATGTTTAAGGGCCCGTACTACCTCACACTGCTTTGCATGATTTACTGTTATATCAATAACTAGCTGTTGCCCGCGGCTCCGCCCGCGTTAATGTTGTTCCCAAGGGAACTCCCTCTGTGTTTTCCCCTTAAGGGGGAATTTAATACATTTCACCTACACAGATATTTTTTTATTGTAATGGAAAAGTTCTTATTGTCATATTTCTAAGTAAATAAAAAAAATCCATACAAACTTTACCCCACCTATTTTACCTCTTCAAGGGGAAATTTCGTCCATTTTAACTACACATATCTTTTTAATTGTAATGTAAACATATATACTTATTTTTATACTTCTATGTCCAGAAATGAGAAAATTTCCATACAACCGACCCCCCCCCCCCCTTTATCCCTTAAGGGGGGAATTTTGTACATTTCACCTACACAGATCTTTTTAAATTGTAATCGAGAACTTACATACCTATTTTTATATTCTAAGTCTAGAAATGGAAAAATTCCATAAAACTTCAGCCCCTATGATTTTCTAAAAATCCTTTCTTAGTGCTCATTTACATCATAAAAAGAATACCTGTACCAAATTTCAAGTTTCTGGGCACAGTAGTTTCGGCTGTGCGTTGATATATAAGTCAGGTTTGCCTTTGGCCCGCGGCTCCGCCCGCGTAAGTGTCGATTTTCCCGGGATAAAAGGTAGCCTATGTCCTTCTCCGTACTCCAGAGAACTTGTATGCAAAATTTCATGATGATCGGTTTAGTAGTTACGGCGTGAAAGCGTAACAAACAAACAAACAAACAAACTCACTTTTGCATTTATAATATTAGTAAGGATAAGGATATTACAGACAATCATGCAAAGCAGTGTGAGGTAGTACGAGCCCTTAAAGCAATTAAATTAAAGTCAGATCTTTCTGCTTGAGGTTTCTTAGTTTTTGACCTTCACAATGATCATGGCCTGTGTCACTGCCCGTGTTGGTATCGAAAACATACTACGCGCGGCGACCACTTCGACAACCAGGCAAATCCGGTAGGAACGACGCGCGTTTGGTCACATGTGTTCACCGACTTCAAAGAATTATGAATCGTGTGTCGAAGCTATAAGAATAAAATTGACTTGCAATGGATTCTGTAGGTATCTAACCAAAAAGGTGGCGTTCTGACGCGAGCAAAATTACACCGTATCGCAAACTACATTTAGTTGATATTTCCTTGAATACATTTGTTAGCCGTGTGGTATCTGGCAGAGTAGAATAGGGCCACTCCAAGTCTTCCCGTGGATGTCGTAGAAGGCGACTTAGGAAATACAAGCTAAACAAAGCTTATAAACATCTAAGACACCTCTCCAACCCGTCTGGCCAGCGTGGACAGTGTAGGCCAAGTCCTCTGGCTGCTCTGGCCAAGTATGGCCCTAGTAGTACAGAGAGGGTGCTCCTGTAGTGGAGACTAAAAAGGACCTGATGATGATGATGATGATTTGTAGAGAGCAAATAATAAGCACTTACGTATAGAAGCGTAAGTGCTTATTCTGTGACAGAGAAGGCCAAACATAGTCCTCGGATAAAATAACGAATACTTAATATGAGATTCATTTTTATGTATATTATATTTATGATAAAACTAGTGGTGATGGTTCCAAATGGGTGGACTGATTTGGATGCTGCTTTCATTAATAGAAATAATATCTTTGGGCTAGCTAGCAATAGTTAAACGACCTTGAGCAGATAGTATCGCAAATATTTAAATATACATTAAATATGGCCGCATAAATCAACTTTGGTCAAATGATAGCGTAATAGACAAAGAAATTAAGTATAAACTCGTATGTACAGGGTTCAATGGAACTTGGTTTATTTGAATTCCTGTAGATAAACTTCGTCAGAAGACGTGTTACGCGATTCTTGATCCGCAAATTCGCAATGTAGCCATAGTAACTTTGTCCATATTCAAAGAAATAGTTTTTCTTCTAAGAATCAACTAAACCTTCAAAATACATAAATAAATATATACGGACAAATCACACAGATAGAGCTACCTCCAAAGTAACTTCGAGACTTGTGTTACGGGATACTAACTCAACGATACTATATTTTATAACACATACATATATAGATACACATCCAAGACCCAGGCCAATCTGAAAAAGATCTTTTTCCATCTTGACCTGGCCGTGGATCAATCAGTGATTTATAAGTCAAAATATACTTATAAATCAGTGATTACATAACATTACAGACCGCTAGCTAGTTAGAAAATAAGTAACTATTTATTTGAGAACACACATGTAGGGGACGCGACCCTAATGAGATGTGCTTTGCTAAAATAAGAGTCCAGAAATCACGAAAATCCTACGCTTATTACCTACTTTGATTTAAAGTAAATGTATATGAATGATGCTATGCGCGTGGGACGATGGAATGATACTAGCTCGATCCAACGTGGGTGCGGTGCGGTGTCCGGGCCGCGTCAGCGTTTTAGTGTTAGATGTAAGTGCCTTTTACATCGAACAACACAAACTATATACAATATTCACAAAAGAGAAAAAGATATTATGTAAAAATAGCTGGCCTGGAAAACTTCGTTTCGCTACTCTTTGTTTAACAAAAATATTTCTTATATTTTAATAGTTATTCTGCTGTTCGGGGTGATAACAAAACCAACAAATCAAAGATTTTCAAAATCGGTTCAGCCGCTCTTAAGAGGAAATAGTAAGGCCGTATTTCCATACAACCCTACTCCCCTGATTCCTCGCCGGATAGTACCAGTAGAGCTATGATTTTTTTACAAAAATAATCTATCGATATATTAGCATGTCCCTATGTTTTAATTTTTTTCATAATTGAATTATTTAAAGAGATATGTACCTTCAAAAACCTGAAAAACTGGTAAGAATTTCCGTTGTGTTCAAACATCAAGAAAACAAATTTGACGCGATTAGATATATTAGAAAATAAAATATAGAAACACAGCCACAGCTTATTTATTTTTAATGAAAAGAGAAATTAAAGTTTTCAGAGGACTACGAACCAAGACTACGAAGCGTTAACTTTGTGTAATTTTCATAGGTATTTTCGGTCCGAGCTGCAGTTGTCTCTATCGCATTCTGCGAGGGTTGTTTGGGCACGGCGCGACAGCAATAGATTTTACAAATTCCTATTTTTAAATTCTCTTGAGCGTAGTGTTTCCTCTTAAGTTATAAGTTTTCGAACAAACTCGACTTTGCTTTATACCTATATTGAGTTAACACACAAAGTTAAAAAGCAATAAAAAAATTATCTTTTATATAAAAAACCTTCAATCAAACTACTGAATCGATTGTAAAGAAATTTAAATGGGGCTAACTTGAAAGCATACCCTTTGAAACAAAAAAATAACTTTTATAATCGGTTCGCAAAAGACGAAATTCTGAGGAAAACATACACAAACATACCTACAACCGAACTGATAACCTACTCGCCCTCCTCCTGTTTAGGGTTCCGTACCCAAAGGGTAAAAACGGGACCCTATTAATATCGCTCCGCTGTCCGTCTGTCACCAGCTATATCTCATGCACCGTGACAGTTAGACAGTTGAAATTTTAACAGATGATATATTTTTATTGCCGCTATAACAACAAATACTAAAAAAATAGATTAATATAAATGTTTAAGGGCCCGTACTACCTCACACTGCTTTGCATGATTTACTGTTATATCAATAACTAGCTGTTGCCCGCGGCTCCGCCCGCGTTAATGTTGTTCCCAAGGGAACTCCCTCTGTGTTTTCCCCTTAAGGGGGAATTTAATACATTTCACCTACACAGATATTTTTTTATTGTAATGGAAAAGTTCTTATTGTCATATTTCTAAGTAAATAAAAAAATTCCATACAAACTTTACCCCACCTATTTTACCTCTTCAAGGGGAAATTTCGTCCATTTTAACTACACATATCTTTTTAATTGTAATGTAAACATATATACTTATTTTTATACTTCTATGTCCAGAAATGAGAAAATTTCCATACAACCCCCCCCCCCCCCCTTTATCCCTTAAGGGGGGAATTTTGTACATTTCACCTACACAGATCTTTTTAAATTGTAATCGAGAACTTACATACCTATTTTTATATTCTAAGTCTAGAAATGGAAAAATTCCATAAAACTTCAGCCCCTATGATTTTCTAAAAATCCTTTCTTAGTGCTCATTTACATCATAAAAAGAATACCTGTACCAAATTTCAAGTTTCTGGGCACAGTAGTTTCGGCTGTGCGTTGATATATAAGTCAGGTTTGCCTTTGGCCCGCGGCTCCGCCCGCGTAAGTGTCGATTTCTCAGGAACAGTAGAATTACCCGGAATACATTAGTTCATGACTTTCAATAAAACACCTTAATATTGAATTTCAATTAAATAACTTCAAAAACTGAAAGTTTCATACTAACTTTGCATCCCCGTTATACCCCCTTAAGGGATGATTTTTGAGAAAAATATTTTACTCGTGTTTCATGCATTTCAGTAAAGAACCTTTATGCTGAATTTCATTCGACTAACTTTAAAAATGGCAACATTTCATGCTTACTTTGCACCCCTGTTTTGCCCCCTTAAGGGATGATTTTTGAGTAAAATATTTTACTCGTGTTTCATACCTTTCAGTAAAGAACCTTCATGCTGAATTTCATTCGAATAACTTCAAAAACGACAAAGTTTCATACCAACTTTGCAACCCGTTTTACCCCGTTAGGGGATGAATTTCCAAAAATCCTTTCTTAGTGCTCCCCTATGTTATAAAAAGAACCCCTGTGCAAAATCTCAAGTTCCTAACCCTTATAGTTTAGGCCCTGCGTTGATATGTCAGTCAGTCAGTCAGCTTCTCCTTTTATATATATAGATTACTATGGATAGTATGGATAGGTATAATACTGTCGTATAATGATGATGAATTGACTTTGGATTTTAATTTTCTTATGTCACTTATTATTTTTATTTTTTTGCTATATGTTTGCAGGCAAACTCATGCCTTGAGTACATTCAAATGACGATAACTTATTTTTTAATGAACCGATTTTGATGAAACAAACCTTAAATGTTTTTCTGAGTTAAAACAAAGCAATTGGTGAAAGTTTGAAGTAAATCCGTTCAGTATTTTCGGAGATAATCGTGATCATACATACAGACAGATAGACAGACAAAAATTCGAAAAAAAATTTTTTGCTTTCTATTATACTTTTTAAGTGTCCCTCTATCCATTTCAGTCAAAAATTCTAAATGTACAGACAAAATATTTTTACTGTTTTATTATATGTATAGATAATTAAATACCCAAGTTGAAATAAAAATGCAGCAAAGTTCAGGACTAACCCTGGTAACTATATGACTCAAAAACACGATTGCGTTAAATTTTCTCGACAGAAAAAAATTGCTAAGTTGCCTCCAAATCACGTCTAATTTACTCGGTATATAGCATTATTCACTAAATACATTAAAATTAACCTTGAAACTTTTGATTATTATTGCATTACAGATAAGGCAGCCATCATATGTTTTTCTTTTTTGAATAACCCTTGAATATTCCTAAAAAACGAAAATATCCAAAGTAGCCAACGCGTAAAGACCATCCGCGTTTGTATCGCTACGCCGCCTGGCATATGTCGGGCTCTTAAGGGGACTCCCATACAACAAACGTGATTTTTTTTGCTTGTTTTTGCTCGATATTGATAAAGGCAACAGGTAGACGCTTGAAATATTTACAGAATATTTAGTTATATATAGAATTTAAAATAAATAATTAAATAAAAATTTAATTAATATTAAAGGGGGGCTCCCATACTACAGACCTGATTTTCTTGCCGTTTTTAGGGTTCCGTAGTCCACAAGGAACCCTTATAGTTTCGTCATTTCCGTCCGTCCGTCTGTCTATCCGTCCGGGCTCGTGCTCCGCACCGATTGTCACGAAAATTAGTGGAAAGATAGATATTGAAGTACCAAAAGTTGGTTTTGTTATCGTGCGCGAGTCCGACTCGCACTTGGCCGGTTTTTTTAAGTCGTTTAAAAACATGTCTAAATTGGTGCTCTCAAAATTGTATGGATAATATTTAACTTTGCCTCAGCCAGCAAACAGTTCCTATGTCTTTTTACTTCCTTTCGTGCGGGAACCGTGCAAAAGGTCACTGGTTCCGACAAAATAAAACGGTTTGACACCTCAATCATGAGATCAAAGTGATTGGTGCCAGCTGCGTGATTAAAATAAATGTTGAAAAACAAGAGCAGAATATATAACGGGTCTAAATGTTAAATTTGAGAATATAAAAACATATTTTTTTCCAATATTATGGAAATATTTACGAAATAGGTTAAAATAAATAGTTCAAATTATTTCAATTACTAAAACATACAAATATGTGTTCCTTAATTAAAAATAAAATAAAAATTACAAATAAAATAGAGATTCCAACGCGTCGCCGCGAGGCAGGGTGCCCAGTAAGCTGGCAGCATTGCCTCTCTGCACTGCAATGGAAATTCTTTGGGCGAAGTAACTGCCAGCCCTTGGATCACCCGTAACCTCACGAAGGCGCGCTGAAATCTCAATCAAAATAAATTGTTTGGAGTATTGATTTATATGGATGTGCCGCGCCGGGACGTCCTTGTCACTCGCCCGTAAGATGGTCACTGCTGCGCTAGCACTCACACGTCTCGCGATGACGAAGGTACAGTGAAAAGACGCAAAAACTACGTATCAAAAGTGAAAAAAAAATGGAGATACTTTCAGTATGTACTGTTTTTGAATGATGTTTTGAGTCCTGGCAATTATTAAGGCTTCATTTTGTATGAGACTGTGTATCTACCATTATATTTGATCAGTCAGCGGGCAGGGTGCCCAAAAGGCTGGCTGCATTTCCTCGCTGCGGATGGCCAAACTCAATCTTTGGCTACAATACGAGCCAGCCCTTTATGGGATTTAATTAATATAACAAACCAACAAATAGGTCTACAAACTCACCAACAACCCACTTCAGATCTATAGGAAATATCATAAGTAATTTAAAATTTCTTCAAAATAAAATTTAATCGTGTGTGTTTACCAGCGTGTGGTAAAAATAATGAAATTGATCAACATCCTTACAGACAAATAAAATTTCCATTCCTCCGTTCGTTAGATGGATTCCGTCACGTCAAATCATAAGGTTCAAATTAAATCTTTGATGTGGATTCTACGTATTGCGGGCTTCGAGTAATCAGCGAGCGAAATACAGAAAATATTTCTTGATTAATTTTTGCTAGCTTTTTATCGCGACTTCGCGATTGAGAAGTTGAAGAGACCGGAACGAGTGCATTTTTTAACAAAGGGTTATAAAAATATTCTTCTATCTTTTTGTCATAGTAGCTATAAACAACCAGTCCTCCATCCAATTCAAAGGGGCAATCTGCCCGTCAATTTGAACAACCTTTTTTCACACAAATTGTTCAAATGTTCAAAGCTATACAGAAATAAAAAATATATATACAACCTTTTTATGTGTCACAAATGTTGAAAACTCGAAAATAATTCTACATTTCTATACAAGATCCAGACCTGACCAGACAAACAGAATTGTAGAATTTTTGAAGTGACAAATTCTTAAGGCGCGTTGGGCATTTTTGAGGGTTCCGTAGCCAAATGGCAAAAACGGAACCCCTATGGATTCGTCATGTCTGTCTGTGCGTCCGTATGTCACAGCCACTTTTTCTTCCGAAACTATTAATATATTAAGTTAATATATAACTATCCGAAACTATATGACCTGCCAAAAATCATGGACCATACGTGCGTGTTATTTGCTGACGATATATCAATACTGACCCCATATTCTAAACCTGACGACTTGAATCAAATACTGACCCAAATACTTGACAAAACTGTATCGCGGCTCTCCGATCATAACTTGGAAATTAACTTTAAAAAAACCAAACTAATCGAATTTCGACCATATCAAAAATCTCCTCTAAATATAGACTATAAATATGATGGTAAAAAAATTGAAAGCGTCGACACATTTCAGTTATTAGGTATAGTATTGGACATAAGCGTAAACTGGCAAGCCCACATTGACAAAATAGCGACTAAATTACAATCATTCACGTACGCGCTCAGGGAACTCAAAAAGACGACAAACATAAAAACTGCGATTACCGCTTATCATGCGTATGCCTACTCGTGGCTTACGTACGGAGTAGTACTCTGGGGAAATAGCACCGATGTACACAGGCTATTACTCCTACAGAAAAAATGCATACGCATTATTACAAATATAAAAGGAACAGACCATTGCCAACCATATTTCAAACACCTAGAAATATTAACATTGCCCTGTATATACATCTTGGAAGCTTGCAAATTTATTCGTAAATATCCCCATTTCTACACAAAAAAGGAAGACTTACCAAGACGATATCCCACTCGGCAGAAAAATAAATTAGTGACACCCGCTTCCAAGCTAGAACTTTTTAGGTCTGGCCCGCTAGCTATGACAATAAAGATTTATAATGCCCTACCCGACAGCCTAAGAAATGAAGAAAAATTATCATTATTTATAAGAAAATTGAAATTAATATTATTAAATAAAACCTATTATAAACTGGACGATTATTTTGACGATAAAAACTTTAATTTAATTTGACATGTAAACTTTAGTATTATATTATTGACATTTTCATTTTTTTTTATTTTATACTATGTTATTGACTTTGACATTACTTATAATTAACAATCCCAAATACTAAATACGAAACTTATTTATTTATAATTTGCTATCCATTTTTAATTAGCTGCATGTCATAAAACTCGCTTGCCGTTCCATTTCTTTTGTTTTGCGATACCCGACAGGGTTCATAGTGTACCTATTTATATGTAAGACAGTGACTTTTAATAGTTAGAACTGATGTACATAATGAAATGCAATAAATACATTGAATTGAATTGAATTGAATATATAACTATACTTACAGTTACCGACACGTCTGTATATAAGTAGCTAAACATTCAAGATTTTACTTCTGTTGGCACTCCCGAAGTGCTTTTGCTTTTTTTTCTAGTTCATATATGTATACTAGCGGTTGACCGCGACTTCGTCCGCGGCAATTTCTGTTATTATGATTAATTAGTATAGATGAATAATTTTTCCCCGTTTTCAAATTATTTTTATTGGTGCTTCGCTCCTATTGGTCGCAGCGTGATATTTTATTGCCTAAAGCCTTTCTCAATAAATGGACTATCCAACACAAAAAGAAATTTTCCAATTTGAACCAGTAGTTCCTGAGATTAGCGCGTTCAAACAAACAAACAAACAAACTCTTCAGCTTTATAATATTAGTATATATATGTATATGGGTCAGGTAATATTTGTATCAGATAAGTAAGTTCATTGTTGAAGCCTCTTTTGCTCTATGACTCTGTTTCAGAATTGCATTTTTTTTTTATGTTTCGATCCTGCGGCTCATGGCTCTGGTAAATATAATGCTATATCTATATTAATACTAGCTGATCCATCAAATGTTTTCGGTCATATTTAAAAATAATGGAGAGGATATGTACACATATGAAAAATAGTTTACGTCCTATTCTCAGACCTAGTGAATATACACACAAAATTTTATAAAAATCGGACGTATTTTGTTACAAACACGAGAATTTATATATTAGAGAGTGATAGATTAGTGCGAAACTAAACGACGAACGTTTTCAACCACAGCGTTGATAGTTTCTATATCCATTCACAAGTCTTTAAATAGAATCCTGGGGTTCTATAGAAAATACGATTGAATACTGCGAGCAGCATAGCCAGGAATAGAGTTAAAGAACCTTTTCAATACTTGAAGATATGAATCATTTTGAGAGTGAATGGAACTCGGAATAGAGGACCTGAGAAAAGATAGATGGATTATGTCAAGAGATTATGGATAGGAAAGAAGAAACAAAGGCTCTGTGGTGACGTGATCTTATATCTCCACACCAACATCTACTACCTATAATCAACATATCGTTATGGTGGACCGTGTTATGTCCAACACATTGCCTGTAATATACATTAGAACAATAGAACATAGGCTATAGAAATAAATACATATATTCGTAATACTAGCGGCCCAAACCATGCGAAGCCGAGGATTCATATCCATATTAATATTATAAATGCGAAAGTAACACTGTCTTTTCACGATTCAATCATTGAACCAATTTGGATGAATTTGGTAAGAGCTAGTTTGAGGTCCAGGGACCTATGTCCTGTACTTTTCATTCAGGGAAATTGTTCTGTTCCCGAGGGATCGATAATAACGCGGGCGGAGCCGCGGCTCCGCCAGCGTTATTTTTATATAATTCGATTATTTGAGTTGATTTTTTGAGTTGAAATTCATTGAAATGATTTGAGTTGATTTTTATATAATTCTATTGCCCGCGGGCAAGAGAATTATATAAAAATCAATCATTTAGCACAAAAAATACCTTTCACACTAGTTACGGCTCATACACACAATACACAAGGATTCAAACATTATACTCATGTAAAAGCAAAAACTAATTTAACAGATAGCTATCATTGTTTGGTTTATTTGCGTCTAAAAACTCGGAATTTTCCACTGGAATTGAATTGAGCTGCGACAATCTCGGATTGAGTTTGTCTCCCGCTCGTTAGTGGAACTCTCTCGGTCTCGGTGCAGTGCTCTTGCCGCATGTTATCAAAGACTTATTCCATCAATGTCTAGTGTATTACAACTCTTTGGCTAACTAGCGATGTTTTTACAAGCTTTTCTTTAACTTGCAATGTATGTATCTGTTAATTAAAACTACGCTCTGCTACCAGAAATGTTATTTAAACGTTTCCCTGTGCGGGGGTCAGCCCGACACACGGTTACCCCGGCAAGGGGACAAACAAACATACATACAAAACAAACTATGCAGCTCTGCTACCACCCTAGATAAGGTCTAGGGAACCTACTAACCTAATTATAACCTAACCTAAAATATATTAAAACTAATTAATTTCAATTGCAACCGTGCACATTTATATTTTCATAGATATATATCATTTACAGTTTATATTTTCTTCGAACGACCTCGTTTGGCAGGATCCCGAAGCTTTTTTCGTGATGGGGAGCGCATTGGACCTCTTCAAGGGCCTCAAGGCAGGAGTGAACAAATTGGGTCCCTAATCAACCCCCCTGAGCTCATATTCTGTCGCCCCAAAACGAATATGACGATAGTTAACACTCCACAAACACCAAACACATTGGGGGCTATTACGTAACCCCATGCCGCGTCCACGCGGTTTTCAAACATCCGACAAGTACACTACTTTTACGTATATACCGTACTAAATCTATGGCACCATGCCTTATAAACAATAGATCAACCCAACAGGGGCATTTAACAAACTATAATCACTGAATAATTCACCCGGACACCGTGGTGAATGACAAACGATAATGGCGCCGCGCCGGCTCAACGTGACACGTCCATCGCGTCCAATGAGATTCCGAGAACTGCGGCTGACCACTGGCTCAGCCGCGTAGCCGCGCGTTCCGCCGCTATAAAATTTTATTCAAACTATGTAGGTAGACATATAAAATATCTGCGCTCGCGCGGCGAATATGTTTTTTACCGAACAGTATCTATGTTTGTTAGGGTGGAATTTTGCAACTCAACATATACGAGTATCTTCCATTGATTGAGCTATAATTTTGTATACTCGTTTAGTTTGTATGACAATGCATGGTTAGCTGTGTAACGTCAGTCTAAATCCAACATGGCGGAACACACAAGATGGCGGACTAGCTATTTTTGATACAATCCGACTATATGGATATCAAATTATAGGACTCCCTAAAGATAACTCGAAAAATACAGTGATATACATAAAAGCTTGTCTTTAAAAAGTTTTTTTTCCCTTTGAATTATTTTAGTTTATTACTAGTCATGCTGATTTTATTACTGGCAGAATCAGATTTTAATTAAAATCTCAATAATTAATGGACGCAATAATTTCAAAGTTTCACACACATTTACATGACGTTACGCACTGATAATCTAGTAATATCACGTTTTGATATTCAGTACTTTTTTGCTGGCGTAACGTACACATTACTAATATCATCGTTCTAAAATTAAATATGAAAATAAATAAGTGCAAGAACCTAGCAAGAACACTTAGGCAATCCTATATCATAAATATTTTCAACCTTGATTATTGATCTCTCATGCATGGCAAACCCAAACTGAAACAATTTAGTAGTATCTTAATTCTTTCATTTAAATCATCTGTCATCATCTTAATTTCATTTCATTTTAATTTGCATTGCAAATCCTGGATCTTTCCAGTAAAATCAGATACAAGAATCGCTTATTTGCTAAGCTCTTGCGGAGTACTTACCGAGGAATAACGTTATCGAGGATTTAGTTTAGAAAATAACAGTTTTTTTTCTGCAAAAATTACATTATGTGACGTGCTTTTGTTATAAACGAATCCACACTGTAATGTAAAGTTATTTTCAAGAAAAATCAAATGTGCCCAACACGATGAGTGTATCTTGTTTAGTTTAAAAATTCTTATGGTCACCGACTCCATCATCAGACCAGCGCATCGATTCCATACTATTGTATTGTCATCTGATCTGTAACCGAGAAGTGGATCAAATTTAACTTCGGTTACAGACAAACATCGGGATAGGTGAAACTAAATAAAAGCTTGTAATAATACAATTGGTTTTAGCATTACAAGACCTTTTAAACAAATACAATACAACTAAGATGGCAAGTATACGACGTGATTTTGAACCTCCTAGCTATATTGGAATCTCGAAATCAGAATCCCTAACGGAATACTGCAATTCTGTATTCCGTCAATAAAAAACTGATTACAAAAAAAAAACAAATTAGGTTTCCAATACAAAGTCGCCGATCAGCTGAACGAATTTCTATGGAAGGTTAAAAGTTATTTTTGTTTTTTACTTTTTTTTTTCTTGCTATACTGTATTCCATTAGGGATTTTGATTTCCAGATTTCTATATAGCTAGGAGGTTCAAATCACGTACAATAAGTAGATGCTAGTTCTATAAGAAAAAATCTTGAATATGACATACTTACCTTGGAGGACCAGGTCCTCTATCTATATCTTGAATTTTCTCTTAAACTAAAATTAATATATGTATTAACATATATATTCAGAAAAGCTTCATTAAACTTAGAGAGAGATGGAGAAAGGTGGAAAAGTAAAGGGGATACTTTTGGTCCCAGCAGTGGGACCTAAATAGCTAACAATAAAAATATTTTTAGTTTAAGATAAACTTCAAGATAAAGTTAGAGAGCCTGGTATCTGACTGCTTAAAAAAAGTACGTGATTGTGGAGCCTCTATTCTGAAGACCGGATAGATATATTGTTTGGTCCATTTGCGTCGGAAATCCTGGCATTTTCCAATAGAATGGAATTGCTGCAAGAATCGCTTGTTTGCGAAGCTCTCGTGGCGCACTTGTCGGGGAATGTTATCGGGAATTTATTTCACTGAGCTCTTTCCGAGATTTCAATGTAGATTGACGCCTGAGTATTACAAGATGTTTTGAAAATAAAACTAGTAATTAAGTTATCGACTAGTTAGAAAATAAATGCGATTTACGACTATAGTCATATCGTTGATAGCGGAGGATAGACGAAGATGGAAAATACTCAACCAACATCATCATCATTTCGAGTGACACGGTCAATCGATCATGAACACCCTGGTGTCAGAGTTTTTCAGAACCGCCTCTCGACCTCTGACGTGGCTCAACTGATGCAAACATAGTTCTTAAATTATGGATCATTTATCACTCATCATCATTGCACCCGTAAAAAGTGCACTGCTGGACAAAGTCCTGTCCCAAGAATGACAATATCCTCCCATGGAACAAAGAATCCATGGGAGGATATTGTCATACTCACCATGCTTGGCAGGCGATTGGCGAGCGCAATTTCCTTTGTTTCTTGTGCTTTCGACGCTGCTTCTTATCGGAAGTATGTATAAACTGGGACAGGATAGGGATTTATTGGATTTGAGAGGGAAATAAAGGTATTGGAATACTACTTACTCGGATGAATAGAGGAAAATAAGGCAGTGTAACGGAACACTTATGTTCTCGTTCATGATTCTCAAATATTAACTGGAAAACTGAAATTCAATCATAAATACAGTCCTTTGTAAATTGTTCCACAATAATTCATTATATCCATCTTATTTTGTTTGTTGTGAAGCAGAATGACATTGACAGTTTGTCTTATCTATAATTGACGCGAGGAAGAAAATTGATCTATGATCTATGAAAAGTAGAACTTAAATTAAAAATATGAAATTAAAAGTATAGTTTGACTGACTTTATATCTTTAAGTAAGAACAAGGAAATAAATAATCATGATGATAACAAAAATTTGATCAAATAATTGATAATTAGTTTATTCTTTTGTCTAGTTGAAAAAAAGTAAGCATTTTACGGATAATCGAGAGAATCGATTCAATCAAAATTAAATAAATATTAAAATAAATTAATACTCAGCGTAAAAGAAATTTAAATGGTAAAATTTATTATAATATCTCGTGATACCAGATTATGCTAATAGGTCGATTCAAGGGATTCTATAGATAGCACAGGGAACACTAATAATTAAAAGAAAGCTATGAGATTGTCTATGGAATTAAATTTGTTACAAGGCACGCTGACCTTTATTTCTTTACTATTAGGGGTGAAGAAAGAGACAGGTAGTCTTGGAATGTTTTAGAAAGTTTTGGAACTAACCAATGGAAAAACTTTATTCAATTGAGAATTTAATGAAAAAGGTCTTATCGACAGGAATGAGCAAGGCAGATTAGTTATTAAATGTAGAGATATTAGTTAGATATTTGCATGAGGTTTTTAAAAAAAATATTGGCCAACGGTTTTTCAGTCGAAGTGGTGTGATTTCTGAGAACCGCACGGTAGCGAGTATAAAAGGCTACGGCGCCATTAGTCTGGGTCATTACGCATCGGGAAATTTGAAGAGTCAAGAGGAATTGCTGCCAGAACGCCACTGCAAGTTTTATTTTAAATCAAGAAAGAAGTAGTTTAAAGTGTGGGTTATCGCGTTATCTTGGCAAATTAGGATCGAAAAATCCCGCGAAGTCCCTTGCAAAAATATTTTAGCTAAGAAGCACATTGGTATCGTGTTCTGAAGTTAAAATATTGTAGATTCTTTTGAAATATATGAATATTAGCTTGTCCAGAGTAAATTCACTATAATAGTTTCATATACTGTAAAGTTTTGAATGATATTGAGGAAATGATGTTGGGAGATCTTTGATTCTTCGAAATCTTCTCCGTATCAAATCTGAGATATCTAGTTTCTATTTGTTTGATTTTAATGTAAGTTTAGTAGAGTTTTGTGTCGAATTGGGGAATACATGGCCAAGATCAACGCTGGACCTCTATTCCTTATGAGAGCGATTGTTCTTTATGAGGGTAGCGGCCAAGTAGGAGTAAAAATAATTCGACATTGTAGCTGGTCGAATGGGCTGCAATTTCCAGCCTAGCTATGCTACTTGGGGCGTCCAGACGGCCTCTGTGCCTACGGAAACCTACGGTCCGAACGGTGCGCTAGTTTTCAGCTCCCTAGCCACTTGGGGACACGTCTGGGACCTCAAACCTTTGTTAGGGCGTGGAAGTCTCGATCCTGACCACAAGAGATGACCACAACCCAAGAGTGATAGGAATAATAGGTTCGTGGGCCCAAACTCTGGCTCCCTTTTACAGCTTAGAGATGACGGATCCTTGCTAGGAACCTAATCTATTTACCAGAGTAGGAAATCTGATTTTAGGAGCAGTCAGGCAGGTAGAATCATTAAAATAGGGCGAGGGAAGCTTCCTCAAATCTTTTTAGCTAGATTAGGGAGCGATCTCTTACACCGGAGTTCGTTCTACACACACACACACTTTGGGGATGGGGGGACAGTAACTTAACACCTTTAGACTAGAAATTAGGGACTGATAGGGACTAGATTAGGCCCATTAACGGTTGCGTCAGGATAAGGAAAAGAGGGGTATAGGAGATAAAATTCCATTCGTTTTCACGGTAAATCCGGTGGTAGCAATATAACCATCCAAGCTGCTGGTGGGTAGGACGTTAATAATTCAAACAATTAATCTTCGACAGTAATTTTAAGTTAGATAGTCGTATCTAATATGAAAGTGAAGTTGAATGTGAAAATTTGATAACAAAATGGCATAAGTTGGTTCTGTGATAGTGACAAGTGATAATGCTGACGAAATGTGCGTATTCTGATTGTGAAAGATTCAGAGAATCTGTTTCTAACAAAGGTATGAAATTCCTAACCTTAATTTTTATGTACAAGGCCCTGATATATAATAGTGTATAGAGTATCCACCTGAATGATTTGGGGATTTTCATATTGTAAAATCACATAGATTGGCCATGAACAACTAATATCATAACTTGTGGCATAATCTCATAGCTACTTGACAATGGATTGAGTCGGAGTTGTCTATTTAATTACTAAATAAATACCTTCTTGATCTACCTATTTTGTTGAAAAATTCAGATTTGTTTAGTCCAGTGAGATCTCATAACTCTCTGACAATATATTATCATGATAATCATTCTCTGAAGGGGATGGTCTGTTGGTTCCATGGAAGTCATGTAAATTCTGTAAGGTTGAGATATTGACAATCCACATATATACCATATGATTCACCTAATTCTGGAATGAATAGTGAATTCTGGGAGAGTAATGTTCCTTATATACTACCAAGGGCGAGTGTAAGGTTGACTCCAATCCCTATTTATTGAAATATAGGAATATTACAATCCTCACACTTAAATTTGGTTGAATCACTGAGACAAATAAGTCTGAAGTAAATGTGCTTAAATACTAATAGACATTTCATCTCCATCTATCTCTAGGATCTAGAGTTAGTGCATAATAGTGCTTATACATAACAGCATGGCATAACATTTACATGCTTACATACATAGCTACATAATTCCTGAAAATAATAGGATAATGAGTAACAATTGATACAGGAAGTATTATCATGTAAGGATGCCTTTTCTACAGTGAAGGTCGAGGTATAGTTTGACTGACAAACAAACCCTTGCTATAAAACTCCATCTGAGTACCTAATACTACCTGCTTGTTGTAAATTCATAATTTGAGTTCTTTGCTTTTACACCTCCGTGGTGTTATTTCAAAGTAAATAAGTCTGAACTCATCCCAGCGAACACAATGAGAGCATAATGCTTGTGTAGCAGGTAATACGCTTGAAGACATTTAGTCTACCCTCTTGTCTCTGAATTAATAGTCAGACATAATTTTACTGACAAATTGCCTATCCTACTATTAGGTGGGAACAGGTACTATTTACTCTTTAATGGGTATCCCTATTGCTTTCCAAAAGAAATTAGCATACGGAGGAATCACGTCCAAGTCTGGATGACGAGTGGTACTCTGGCGGGCGGAAGGCGGGGCTCGACAGTAAACCGTAACACCAAAATGCTGGGTACATTCACTATAATGTATATCTACCACCACTGACTGATACATACAATGACAATATTAAACTATTACCTTAGACTTCTATCCAATGTCTACAGTTGTGGACATCTATAACTCATTATAGATCAATATGGATACTTACATTCTAATACTTACTATACATATCCGAAATTCAATACTATATCTATAAGCCGCTGGTAGAGGAACAATTTCTGTAGAATGAACCATGCTAGATAAGCAATATGCTCCTTAATGAAAATAATTAACCAATTCTTCATAAAATAAGGCAATTATATTAATGTGAAATAGCAGGCAACAGAAAATAACACAAAGTGCAATTTGAACAATATTTATTAGGAAAAACATAAGCGTACCTTACGATAAGGTTATTCTTATTTATAAGTAAAAATTAGTCATACACAAGGCCGATAGCAACCTTAGGCATAGCATAAGATAGGATTAGGCTTCCTCACCATAGGTTAAAATCAAAATCACTTCATTTAAGAAGGTCCAGGGGTTACTATGATAAAACAAGGGTTACTTCCGCTAGATATGATCATGCCATATAGATTTGAACAAAGAAACAAAACATTAATAGGGTATGTATGTTGATAAAGTAGATTAAGAGTAATACAGCTAGTATTTGGTGCAGTTAGGAATTCATAGTAAGGGTAGGCTAGAAAAAAAAAAATATAAACATAGGTAGGGTACAATTTTAGTGTCCCGTGACCAGGATATCTGGTGTGATAGCTGTATTACTAGTAATAGTATTTTGATTGATTACGGCCCCAATAATCCAAAGTGTTAGCATAGCAGTGTATACATACATAGGTTAATTTGATAGTAGAAATGTTCGATTTATTGTTTTGTTTCACTGTTCAAACCCGCTTAGTGACTGGACAGGCGATTCTCCATAAGGATGGCTTCGTTTGGTCACATTTTGATGCCGAGACATGGAAAAGATGTTGTGATTTTGTTGAAATGGTTTCATGTTTTTCAATCGTGTTGGATTAAGCCACATTTCACATCACTCGAAACCGTAAGCAAAGTAGTAGGGTCGTATTTTCTGTGAGTTGTATTATATGTCAATTTAGATACCTGAAACAAATAAAATAGCTTAATAAAAAGGAAATAAATGCTTAATTTTGCTACTACGCATTTTGATATTGTGAATCTGTCATTATTTTCACGTTTGACAGTAGTCGTTGTCGTTGGTATATTAAGCAAAGATAAGTAGTGTTATGCAGCCATACGAGTGAGGCTCTACACTATGCGAGAATATTTTAAGCAAATTCTTATCTCTATAGAATTAATGTTAATTTGTTTCTGTTTGCTGGATTATGTTAACATAATTTAACAATAACAATTAGAATTTACTTAGAAATAAAAACGATTTCGTAATTATGGTAACTTTGCATAGCTACTAAACAAAATAATAGTATGAAATTATTAAGACATTATCTACGGCTATGAAAATGTTTTATATCACCGGCGTCATCTAGTGATCACTAATTGAACTATTGATAGTACGGGTTGATATTAGTTCTAAGCATCGCGTTATTTAAATTACCTTAATATTTAAATAGATATTCCTAAATATTTATTTTTCAAAAAAAAATTTTGCATATTGAGCTAGGTAGAAAACTACATAAAACTAAAGAAAAAATATCTACATACTAAAACATTTTATTACAAAATAATTATACCTATTATCGTTTTAATATATTACTACGGATTTAATGCGTATATGTTCGGACACTGGGATTTATTATTGAAGGAAGGGATATTGATATGTGGTTTGTTTTGGTTGTCAGATCTGACCTTACGATACGGGTAACAATTATCTGATCTTAAATCGTGCTGAAAACCTATAAGATGGTTAGACCTCAGCGTAAACGTAAAATCCCGAGAAGGTATGGACCTCAGGATTCTAATAGGGAAAATGAAGAAGAACCAGTGATAGAACAAATACCACTTGAGGGTGAAGCTAATTTAGCTCAATCTCTAGAAGAACCAGTCATAGAACAAATACCACTTGAGGGTGAAACTAATTTATCTCAACCTCTAGAAGAATCAGTGATAGAACAAATACCACTTGTGGATGAAACTAATTTAGATCAACCTCTAACGAAAAGAAGGTGTCGGCGTATAGTAAAACCCATACGTAGAGAACAAGGTTCAAAAGAAATAGCTGTAATGCAATCTATGTTAAGGAGAACCGTAGGGTTATTGACAAGAAAGATAAACGAATTAGGAGAAGATGTGAAACGTACACGAGCAGCCTTACCGGATAATACAGAAACTAACACGAGTAAAATATAGTGACTAATGATAATCCGGAATTAACGGAAATAAACGAGAATATGGAATCTTTACAAAAGGAAGAACAAATGCCCTCAAGTGAAAAAAAAATACGTAATATGTAATGTTAAAAACATTAACTTAGAAAAACCTAAATTCGGAGAGGTGGCAACCCATCCAGTTACTTTTATAGAAGACTTGGAAACTTATTTAAAAAAGGCAGGGAAATCTGAGAATCAGTTAGATTTAATCCAAGAGTGTCTTGTAGGTCATGCCAGAGACTGGGCAAGAATCTATAAGGGACGATGGAATACATTAGAAGATTTTAAGAGGGATTTCCTCAAGGCTTATTGGGGGGAAAACGAGCAAAATGAGTTGCGTAGAAAGATTGTCTAGGGAACGTGGGATAGGACTAGTACTCCTAGCATGACTCAACACTTCCTTCATCTAACCGGTAGAGCGCGGATGCTTAGTTTCAATATGCCTGAAAAACAATTAGTTGGGGATATAATGCGGCATTATCCTAGATATGTACAGCAAGGTTGGATTACGTCCAATATTGAAACCATTATAGGAACTGCAGAATTTTTGAGGAAGATGGATGATGTACAGAAACAGGAGTTTCAGGGAAATAATGCAGTACCTAAACACACTAAAACTTGGGAATCTAAGAGAAAAACGCAACAACAAGCATATCGTCATTGGCAGAAACCTCAACAGGAGTCGCAGTCGAAACAAAATCAAACTGTAAATTCAGTCGAAAATGTAAACAGTGCGGATGCTGTAGTGTTAAACTAGAGAGGGTTGATAAAGTCTCCGGATCAACTCCGACATCAGGGGACAGGGGATATCATATGATGGTTCGAATGAATTGGAGGCCGGGTCAAGCGTTAGGGAAATTTAGTACTGGGTCAAAATATCCCATATGTCTTAAATTAAGAGCTAACTATGACGGACAAGGATTAGGATATGGGAAATTAGACTTTGAAACGCAAGATATAGCTGGTCAAATAGTAGAGGTTTTAAAATTAAATAGTCAACACTCATTATTTGATATACATGAGGGCAGTTTAGTGTCAGCGGTTTTCGATGAAAGGGTCGAAAAATCACAGGGCAGTCGTAATTTTAAATCTGAGTTACTAGTGAACATCTTTGACGAAAAGATAGTTGCTCTCTTAGATACAGGTAGCGATATAACGTGTGTGTCAGAAGAATTTTGGAATCTTTTACTTTCTAAAAATCCTAATATACCTTCCTTACCTATTAAACCTTTCTTTATTAAAATAGCAGTAGGACAAAAAAATATAGAAATTCGTAAAATAGCTTTAGTTAAATTAGGGATAGGCCCATTTGAAAGTGACCTTTCTGTATTAATAATTCCAGGGCTTACCTCCAGCCTTATTCTTGGTTTCGACTGGATGAAGGAAAATAAAGTTTCTATTAAGTTAGACGAACATGAAAAAGGGATCGAAATATTAATAGGTCAGGAAAAGCGTCTGTTTAAGTTCCATGAGAGTCGGCAAATTAACAGTGTGGTATGTCCGGAACAGGCGTTGGAAGTGAACGAAGTAGTCGAGAGTTCGTATAAGAACATACAAAATTTAATAACTCAGTTAAAATTAAGTAATTATCAGAAAGTAGAGCTTAAAAGGGTATTATTAAAACATGCCAAGTTATTTTCATCAAAATTGGGACGTAGTAATTGTTATGAACATGTTATAACCATGGAACCTCATGCACCAATAGTGAGGAAAACTTATCCAATCCCATATGCTTATAGGGAAAAGATAGAAAATAAATTAAAAGAAATGCTAGAGCAGGGAATTATTAGTCGTGAATCCACTCCTTATTGTAGCCCATTAACATTTACTTTGAAAAAGGATGGTACAATTCGTGTTCTATTAGACGCTCGAGAAATAAATAAACATATGGTACCGGAAACCGAGAAACCTCCTTTACAGTTAGATGTAATAAATTCATTTCAGGGAGCCAGTTTTATTAGTATTTTAGATTTAAATAACGCATATTTTTAGATCCCTATTTCGAGAGATAGTAAGAAGTACACAGGGTTTTCATTTAACGGAAAGTCATATGTATACAATGTTCTACCTCAAGGATTAAAAACGTCAGTCGGAAGTTTTAGTAGGGCTATGGATTTTATATTGGGACACGAAGTTAGTGATTTTTGTGTTAATTATTTAGATGACTTAGCTATAATAACTACTGGAAGTTTAGAAGACCATCTAGAGCATTTAGATATAGTATTGGGAAAGTTAGCAAAAGCTGGGCTAACTTGTAACCTAGAAAAGTGTAAGTTTTTGTGTAGTGAAGTGAAAATGTTAGGATACATAATTTCCACTTCTGGACTTAAAACGGATCCAGACAAAATAGAATCAATTCAAAAATTCCCAGTTCCAAAAAAGTTAAAACAAGTTAGAGCCTTTTTAGGCTTGTGTAATTTCTATCGAAGGTTTATACCAAATTATAGTTTCCATATTCAACCATTGTGTGATTTACTGAAGAAAGCGAGCGCCTGGAAGTGGGGAGAAAACCAACAGGCTGCATTTGAAAAGGTAAAATCATTATTTATTAAAACTGTAGAACTAAACCACCCAGACTTCAGTAAACCATATTATTTGCAAACAGATAGCTCAGGAATAGGCTTAGCTGGGTTTTTGTATCAATTAGATAACTTAGGGCAAATAAAGATATTAGGATTTCATAGTAAACTTTTGAAAGGAGCGCAGTTAAATTGGACTGTTACAGAACAGGAATTCTATTCAATTATTTGTTGCTTAGAAAAATTTGAAACTTACCTAAGAGGATCTAAAGTAATAATTAAAACTGATCATAAAGCCTTAACCTTCGTGAAAAACTGTAAATTATATAATGCAAGGTTAGCTAGATGGATTAACTATTTGGAACAGTTTCAGTATGAGGTACAGCATGTTAAGGGGAGAGATAATATAGTAGCGGATATTTTATCCAGGTATCCACCTGTAAATGATATTTTGCAGGAAGATAAACATGATTTGCCCAAAATATCTTATACTGAGGTTAGGCCAAATAGGGAATTACTAAGTAAATTGAAAGAAATGTCTAAATTGCAACAGGATGACTTAGAGATCAGTAAAATAATTTCAGAATTAAGAAAACAGGGGGTAAATAGTCAGTCTAATTCAACGCTTAAAAGATATATGTTGAAAGATGGGTTGTTATATTTTTTACCAGATGGAATAGTAAATCAAGTCCTTTATTTACCTCAAATGCTAAGGGAGGAGATTATCTGGCAAGTTCATATAGAAATGGGACATCAAGGGGCATATAAAATTATTAAATATATTAGAGATAGATTTTATTGGAGGGGACTTACTAGGCAGGTCAAAAGTGTGTTGAAGGGTTGTCATGATTGTCAGATTTCAAAGAGCGATACGGTTAAGCTTGTAGGGCCCTGTCGATCAATAATATCTAAAAATATAGGAGATTTAGTGATGATAGATTTATATGGCCCTTTACCCAGTGGGAAATTTGGAATGAACTATATCTTAGTGATTCAGGATTCATTTAGTAAATTTGTAAAATTATTTGACCTTAAGAAAGCAACAGCGGTTTCAGTTATTAATAAGACTAAACAATTCTTTAAAATAATTAAGCCTAAGGCTATTATGTCAGACAATGGGTCTCAGTTTGCTAGCAGGTTGTGGAAGGAAACTATGAGTCAGTATGGTGTTAGGGTTATTTATACAACAGTTAGAAACCCACGTCCAAACACAACGGAGCGAGTGAATAAGGAGTTAGGCAGACTGTTCAGAACCTATTGTAGTGCAAGACATCAAAGTTGGGTGACTGTGTTGCCAAAAATAGAAATATTATATAATAACACACTTCATGAGAGTACTGGGTTTACACCTTGTGAGATTTTGTATGGTGAATCTACAAAACTAACTTTTGATGAGGAAATTGGTGTTGACTTAAGAACTCAGACTGTGGATTCTATTAGGGAAAAGGTTAGAGAGAACTTGCAGAAGGCAAGTCGGGTACGGATTGACAAGTTTAATAGAAGATACAGAATTATACAATACCAGATAGGAGATTTAGTTAAATTAAGAAGGTTAAATAGATCAGATGCTAAGATGAAAATAACAAAGAAGTTTGAGCCGTTATATGAAGGACCTTATGTGATTGCAGCCAACCCTTATAAAAATGTCTATCTGTTGGTTGATCCGGTGACAAATAAAGAAAGAGGAAAGTTTAACACTATACATCTGTCGAGGTATTATAAGTGATCATAGATGAAAATTAAAATTGTAGACAAAAGTTTAGGAGAATGTGAGGAACATACAGTTATAATTTAATTAGTTGAAATGTCTAAAAGTTATCAAATATAAGTTTTCCCTCACATTAGTATACATGTACATGAGAAATTTATTATAAAAAAGTTATGTTTTGGTTTAATTTTGATCTTTATATTTTGTATTAGCTAATTAAGGTTGAATATTGTAATTTGAATAAGAATCATTTAATAAGAATTAATAAATAAAGTTCAGGGGTAGATTTGTGTAGAATCTGGTGGACTTAGGGAAAAGCCTATCTGACATTATGGGAATTAGCTCGCTTGAGTAAAAAGAAAAATTGCCAAGCGCAAGAGGAAATTCAAAACGCTCTTGGCTAGCTGAAAAGATACATACATGCATATTTTCTATAGGAAAACCTGGAATATACTATTGTTTAAATTAAATTTAAATTAACGAACATAACATAAAGTAAATAAACTCTGTTAAGTTGAATTTTTAAGGTCAGGGTGAAGTAAAAATACTCAGAGTTAATCGTAAGGTCAGATAGAGGGGAGTTGTGGCGGCTTTTCTGGGGGGGAATTTTAATATAAAATAGTTATATACATAAAATAATTAGATTGAATAAGGAATATGTAGTGAAAGTGTGAAAGTTAAAGTGATAGTGTTCAAAGTAAAGTGATAGTGTTCAAATTAAAGTGAAGTGTTCGGTTTAGGTGCTGTACACTGACGGTTATGTAATAGTACCACTCATTACAAGAAGGGTTAGGATGTGATAACTAAAGCGAACCATTTACTTGTATCATGTGCTGATGTTTGTTTTCTTTAATATAAATTTAGTACTATGAGTCCAACTACAGTAATTTAATCCAAGTATTCGAATTTGTCTCAAAACAACTAAGATATCTTTAGGCAATACATTATGTAGTAAAAGGTCATACATAATGGTCCTCATACTTACATGATAGGTACCTTAAATGTTTACAAGGTATGGCATAGTAAATCTTTTAGACAGAGTAAAACATATTTTTATTCAAATAGATTCACTAATTATAAATAAGGCTATAACATTTATGTCACAGTTCACACTTAGGTCACATTCCGACAATGACTTCTTATAGGCTCTTCAGATTTTTCAATATATGTAGGACTTGATTAGATTTCTCGTAGCATTACATAGATCTGCACAGATAGATGCTTATTCAGGTTATCTGAAACAATAGAAGTAGGGTTATGTTTATATATTTTTACAACAATTTGATCAAGAAGTTAATGTAAATCATTAAAGGAGTCGCATTATTGAAGGATGTATCTTTATGACGAGTCATTGGGTAGTTTTATGTACTTTTATATAGAGGTTAGGTTGAATAGATAGTAGGAATAAGTTATTTCTAGGTTAGTATCACAATAGTATTGTAAACTGTTACTTTCATGAGTTTATAGATAGGAAGGCATTTATATGCTCAACATAGCTCTCTTACTACTATTCCTACTGTGTTATTGAAAAGATTTAACGATAAAAGGGTCCATAAATACTTACGATTGTTAAAGCGTATTGTTCTGAATACATTGATATTGGTTATCCATTTGTACCATTTGATGCGGCGAGGTATATTATATTAACACATTATAGGTTGGTTAGAGATCGTACATGCGTTAATTCCTTGAATAATCAGGTATTTACTATGATTTGTTGATTAGTTTCATTTGACCACAAACTAAATAGGGATCCAAGTTTCATTTGACGACGGCCATGTTGAAAATGACATAGGATGTTTAGATAGTCTGTTCAGAAATCAGAAATCAATCGATGCGATGCTTTTAGGGGGACTATTTTTGTGACACTTGTCTTCGGGTACATTTGATATAGATGAATCGCTCGTTTGCGGACAGCATCATTTCGAGAATAGCACTTCTGTATACTTCGCGAGCATAACTATTCTAAAAGGCGGGATATTTAAATTTTCGGAAACACGGTAATAGACGTAGGTACTCTGTAGTAATATTATAGCAGATAGTAGGTAGTCCAGCGTATATGAATTAGAGGTATCCAACCACAGAGATAATTTTCAACCGACTTTAAAGAAAAAAAAGGAGGAGGTTCTATGTTTGACTGAATGTTTTATTATAAATGATAGCTCGAAACGGCTGTACAAATTTTGATGGTATTTGGTGTAATGGTGGTTGGCGCTCTAAAATTGGCCTAATATTTTACCCGGCTACTTAAGGGGGCGGTGGTATGAGATTCGCCAGGTTTATTATTAGTTATAAAAAAAAAATCAAATAAATTAAAATAAATTCAAATTAATTCAAATAAATTCTAATAAATTCTAATAAATTCAAATAAATTCAAAAAAATTAAAATCAATTCAAATAAATTAAAATAAATTCAAATTAATTCAAATAAATTCTAATAAATTAAAATAAATTCAAATAAATTTAAAATAAATTAAAATAAATTCAAAAAAAAAATTCAAATAAATTCAAATTAATTCAAATAAATTCAAATAAATTCAAATAAATTCAAATAAATTCAAATAAATTCAAATAAATTCAAAAAAATTAAAATCAATTCAAATAAATTAAAATAAATTCAAATTAATTCAAATAAATTCTAATAAATTAAAATAAATCCAAATAAATTTAAAATAAATTAAAATAAATTCAAAAAAAAAAAATTCAAGTAAATTCAAATAAATTCAAATAAATTAAAATAAATTGAAATTAATTCAAATAAATTTAAATAAAAAAAAAAAAATATATACAGATTAGTCCAAAAATATTTAGTTAAAATGTTATAAATTCAAATAATTATTTTTTCATTTAAGTAGATTTGATTTAAATTCATTCAATTCATGTCTAGTCACGTAGATCTTGCAGTCTACGCGGCTCACGCAGTTCCTAAGGTTTACGCGCTCATGCAGTTCATGCGGATTATGCGGGTCATGCAAATTATGCGGATTACGCGGATCACGCGGTTCATGCGGATGACGAGGAACTTGTGGTTCATGCGGAGCATGCGGGTCATGCGGGTCAACATGAGTGAAATGATATACTTATTTATTGATTATTTTACATATTTAATGGAAATATATTATATTGTTGCAAGTGATCTGGTGAAGCGCTGATGTATTCTTGGCAAGAATGATTGAGTATGAAGGAATGAACTTGGTGGTTAGAACAGGGATGGGGAAAAGGGAAGGGGGAATAACGTCTAGGAAGGGCCTTGGTATACCAGATGTGAAGCCAGATTACCAATGTTATTTGCCCAAGACCTTGAATATACACATCACAAACGAGTTTTATACGGGGGGAATATTGGTGTTAGGGTAAATTTTAAATTTTCAGAGACATTTCTCTTGGAAATAATCCCAAGTGTTATAACACCCGTATGAAACTCCACACTCTACAAGAAGCTGAGAGCTACTACAAATTCACACTACACACTCTCCAAGGCGATGTTAAGATTTGCTTGAGCGAAAGTTTTGAATATGACTTTTAGGTATGGCTTACAAAGGTCATTCTCCTTAAAGGCAGATCAGATTCTTGGAAGGATACTTATGGCGGATATAGTTTTGATTGTAAGGTAGAATCAATTCATATGCCCATAATAGGACCACTAGGGTCAGTAGCCTCACAACCTACTCCATCCTGGACGTTGATCTATAACTTGAGAAGGGTAATTGTCGGTTATAAATAAAGGTATTAGTTCAAATCCGTAGCTTTGGTGATGAAAAACATGTCCTTGGTTTAAATACACTATACACTAGCTTAAGGACACACATACACAGATGAGGGCTACACCATTTGAAGGTTTTGGGAGAATAATATTTTGGAAAAGGGGGGGGAATTGAAAAAAAAGGGGTTGTTTTGCTTATATTTAAATAATTAACATATATAGTAATATTTGAGAATTTAATTTAAAATTTAAATTTGGTAAAATTTAAACTCCAGGTCCTTTGAGAAAGTCGCTTTCGTCTAAATTTGAAGGGTCGGCTGTAACGGAACACTTATGTTCTCGTTCATGATTCTCAAATATTAACTGGAAAACTGAAATTCAATCATAAATACAGTCCTTTGTAAATTGTTCCACAATAATTCATTATATCCATCTTATTTTGTTTGTTGTGAAGCAGAATGACATTGACAGTTTGTCTTATCTATAATTGACGCGAGGAAGAAAATTGATCTATGATCTATGAAAAGTAGAACTTAAATTAAAAATATGAAATTAAAAGTATAGTTTGACTGACTTTATATCTTTAAGTAAGAACAAGGAAATAAATAATCATGATGATAACAAAAATTTGATCAAATAATTGATAATTAGTTTATTCTTTTGTCTAGTTGAAAAAAAGTAAGCATTTTACGGATAATCGAGAGAATCGATTCAATCAAAATTAAATAAATATTAAAATAAATTAATACTCAGCGTAAAAGAAATTTAAATGGTAAAATTTATTATAATATCTCGTGATACCAGATTATGCTAATAGGTCGATTCAAGGGATTCTATAGATAGCACAGGGAACACTAATAATTAAAAGAAAGCTATGAGATTGTCTATGGAATTAAATTTGTTACAAGGCACGCTGACCTTTATTTCGTTACTATTAGGGGTGAAGAAAGAGACAGGTAGTCTTGGAATGTTTTAGAAAGTTTTGGAACTAACCAATGGAAAAACTTTATTCAATTGAGAATTTAATGAAAAAGGTCTTATCGACAGGAATGAGCAAGGCAGATTAGTTATTAAATGTAGAGATATTAGTTAGATATTTGCATGAGGTTTTTAAAAAAAATATTGGCCAACGGTTTTTCAGTCGAAGTGGTGTGATTTCTGAGAACCGCACGGTAGCGAGTATAAAAGGCTACGGCGCCATTAGTCTGGGTCATTACGCATCGGGAAATTTGAAGAGTCAAGAGGAATTGCTGCCAGAACGCCACTGCAAGTTTTATTTTAAATCAAGAAAGAAGTAGTTTAAAGTGTGGGTTATCGCGTTATCTTGGCAAATTAGGATCGAAAAATCCCGCGAAGTCCCTTGCAAAAATATTTTAGCTAAGAAGCACATTGGTATCGTGTTCTGAAGTTAAAATATTGTAGATTCTTTTGAAATATATGAATATTAGCTTGTCCAGAGTAAATTCACTATAATAGTTTCATATACTGTAAAGTTTTGAATGATATTGAGGAAATGATGTTGGGAGATCTTTGATTCTTCGAAATCTTCTCCGTATCAAATCTGAGATATCTAGTTTCTATTTGTTTGATTTTAATGTAAGTTTAGTAGAGTTTTGTGTCGAATTGGGGAATACATGGCCAAGATCAACGCTGGACCTCTATTCCTTATGAGAGCGATTGTTCTTTATGAGGGTAGCGGCCAAGTAGGAGTAAAAATAATTCGACATTGTAGCTGGTCGAATGGGCTGCAATTTCCAGCCTAGCTATGCTACTTGGGGCGTCCAGACGGCCTCTGTGCCTACGGAAACCTACGGTCCGAACGGTGCGCTAGTTTTCAGCTCCCTAGCCACTTGGGGACACGTCTGGGACCTCAAACCTTTGTTAGGGCGTGGAAGTCTCGATCCTGACCACAAGAGATGACCACAACCCAAGAGTGATAGGAATAATAGGTTCGTGGGCCCAAACTCTGGCTCCCTTTTACAGCTTAGAGATGACGGATCCTTGCTAGGAACCTAATCTATTTACCAGAGTAGGAAATCTGATTTTAGGAGCAGTCAGGCAGGTAGAATCATTAAAATAGGGCGAGGGAAGCTTCCTCAAATCTTTTTAGCTAGATTAGGGAGCGATCTCTTACACCGGAGTTCGTTCTACACACACACACACTTTGGGGATGGGGGGACAGTAACTTAACACCTTTAGACTAGAAATTAGGGACTGATAGGGACTAGATTAGGCCCATTAACGGTTGCGTCAGGATAAGGAAAAGAGGGGTATAGGAGATAAAATTCCATTCGTTTTCACGGTAAATCCGGTGGTAGCAATATAACCATCCAAGCTGCTGGTGGGTAGGACGTTAATAATTCAAACAATTAATCTTCGACAGTAATTTTAAGTTAGATAGTCGTATCTAATATGAAAGTGAAGTTGAATGTGAAAATTTGATAACAAAATGGCATAAGTTGGTTCTGTGATAGTGACAAGTGATAATGCTGACGAAATGTGCGTATTCTGATTGTGAAAGATTCAGAGAATCTGTTTCTAACAAAGGTATGAAATTCCTAACCTTAATTTTTATGTACAAGGCCCTGATATATAATAGTGTATAGAGTATCCACCTGAATGATTTGGGGATTTTCATATTGTAAAATCACATAGATTGGCCATGAACAACTAATATCATAACTTGTGGCATAATCTCATAGCTACTTGACAATGGATTGAGTCGGAGTTGTCTATTTAATTACTAAATAAATACCTTCTTGATCTACCTATTTTGTTGAAAAAATCAGATTTGTTTAGTCCAGTGAGATCTCATAACTCTCTGACAATATATTATCATGATAATCATTCTCTGAAGGGGATGGTCTGTTGGTTCCATGGAAGTCATGTAAATTCTGTAAGGTTGAGATATTGACAATCCACATATATACCATATGATTCACCTAATTCTGGAATGAATAGTGAATTCTGGGAGAGTAATGTTCCTTATATACTACCAAGGGCGAGTGTAAGGTTGACTCCAATCCCTATTTATTGAAATATAGGAATATTACAATCCTCACACTTAAATTTGGTTGAATCACTGAGACAAATAAGTCTGAAGTAAATGTGCTTAAATACTAATAGACATTTCATCTCCATCTATCTCTAGGATCTAGAGTTAGTGCATAATAGTGCTTATACATAACAGCATGGCATAACATTTACATGCTTACATACATAGCTACATAATTCCTGAAAATAATAGGATAATGAGTAACAATTGATACAGGAAGTATTATCATGTAAGGATGCCTTTTCTACAGTGAAGGTCGAGGTATAGTTTGACTGACAAACAAACCCTTGCTATAAAACTCCATCTGAGTACCTAATACTACCTGCTTGTTGTAAATTCATAATTTGAGTTCTTTGCTTTTACACCTCCGTGGTGTTATTTCAAAGTAAATAAGTCTGAACTCATCCCAGCGAACACAATGAGAGCATAATGCTTGTGTAGCAGGTAATACGCTTGAAGACATTTAGTCTACCCTCTTGTCTCTGAATTAATAGTCAGACATAATTTTACTGACAAATTGCCTATCCTACTATTAGGTGGGAACAGGTACTATTTACTCTTTAATGGGTATCCCTATTGCTTTCCAAAAGAAATTAGCATACGGAGGAATCACGTCCAAGTCTGGATGACGAGTGGTACTCTGGCGGGCGGAAGGCGGGGCTCGACAGTAAACCGTAACACCAAAATGCTGGGTACATTCACTATAATGTATATCTACCACCACTGACTGATACATACAATGACAATATTAAACTATTACCTTAGACTTCTATCCAATGTCTACAGTTGTGGACATCTATAACTCATTATAGATCAATATGGATACTTACATTCTAATACTTACTATACATATCCGAAATTCAATACTATATCTATAAGCCGCTGGTAGAGGAACAATTTCTGTAGAATGAACCATGCTAGATAAGCAATATGCTCCTTAATGAAAATAATTAACCAATTCTTCATAAAATAAGGCAATTATATTAATGTGAAATAGCAGGCAACAGAAAATAACACAAAGTGCAATTTGAACAATATTTATTAGGAAAAACATAAGCGTACCTTACGATAAGGTTATTCTTATTTATAAGTAAAAATTAGTCATACACAAGGCCGATAGCAACCTTAGGCATAGCATAAGATAGGATTAGGCTTCCTCACCATAGGTTAAAATCAAAATCACTTCATTTAAGAAGGTCCAGGGGTTACTATGATAAAACAAGGGTTACTTCCGCTAGATATGATCATGCCATATAGATTTGAACAAAGAAACAAAACATTAATAGGGTATGTATGTTGATAAAGTAGATTAAGAGTAATACAGCTAGTATTTGGTGCAGTTAGGAATTCATAGTAAGGGTAGGCTAGAAAAAAAAAAAATATAAACATAGGTAGGGTACAGCAGCTCGGTAGACTTCCCGACTGGGCGCACGTACAGTCAGCCAAGGAGATACAGGACCCCGCCATCTACCTTTATCTTGAATTTTCTCTTAAACTAAAAGTAATATTATCATGAAAATGTATATTCAGGAAGTCTTAATTAAAATCTTTCTAAATATATATTTTCATGTTAATAATATTTTTAGTTAATGAGAAAATTCAAGATATCGGTAGATGGCAGGGTCAGGTATCTCCTTGACTGACTGTACTCGATGCTATACCTGTAGCTACCGGACAAGCAGTTGTCGCAGTTGTAAATATTAAGTCAGGGGTTGACACCCCCCTTATTCCGTCGTTCGATAGACAGCCCTCCGATTTGAGACATCGCTGGTGTCAATAAGACGTCTACCCGTTAGGGCCAGATTGGCTGGCCGAGGGCCGCCAACATATTTTTATGATAAAGAACGACAAACTAGCAAACGCTAACTGCAGGGACCAGGGTATGACAGGAGCGTTCTCGGCCTTTCAAGGAGATGGGGGAGTCTACGGAAGGTGAAAAGTGTGTTGAGTTTTCTCTGATGTTTTTCTATTCATGTAATACAGAAATTCATAAAAAATAAACTAAATCTGATTAAATCTACATCAAAGATATTTCACGTCCTCAATTTCGAGATAACAAGAAATACATCGACTTTTTCTGAAAATATGATTTACTCCAATATTAAAGTTGCACAGCCTTTTCGCCTTATGATTTATTCCAACTCTGCGGGGTATTCGAAATTCAAACTTTCTTTGCAATAAATTATAAACTTTGGTTTCACGCTTCACTGCAGATTCTACTTAAATACATTATCATGTCGTTATCCCTTATGGAGTAGATAGAGCCTAAGGCCATAATACCGCGGTTAGCATGTTGGTGGGCGTATAGGTGAAAAACTCTGTACTATATATTCGCTTTTATCTTCACCGTAGGTTAAAAAAAAAACGACTATCACACTTGTATAGAAATTTAAATAAAACCCCAAAAACCAAATTAACAAAACAATTTACTTCAAAAAACCTTTATCAATTTCCGCTTAGCAGCTGCGATATGACGAACATAGCGATCTTCTGGATCCAGCACCAAATGGCGCATTTCTTCTTCTCTGGTTCAGGCTCCTCCTCTTCATCAGCCTTGGTTGGAGCCACTGTTGTGGTTGCCGCATCATCTTGACCATACACCACATTGAACATCAATGCTGCCAAAAACAGAACAAAAACTAACTTGACTAAATTCTTTTTCATCATTTTGTTTTTTATATTTCCGGCCAGAGTTAACTTAATTTTAAATATTTAGGCCAGTATTACTATTTTTTATTTTATTTCGGTAAGTGTATGTACTATAATTATTTTTTTATTTGTCACGGATATGTTGTTATACTGTTCGAATCATAACGCAAATGGTCGTTATTATTTGCTATCTGCATTTGTATCCCAAATGATATTAAGATTGTTATCACTATAGTTTCGGTGTCATTTAGTTCCGCAAGCGTGTAATGGCCATTCGATTATAATTATATCGCAATTTAGTTTGCATTTAAATACAATATGATATTATATAAACATTAATGACCTTCGAGGTCAATGCAAGCAATAAATTGATTATGCTCTGATTTTCAAAAAGGAATAGGTTTTCAAATTTGTGAGTTCACGTCTTTGGAGAAAATGCGCTGTGCAGTTTGATGCCGCTTCTTCTGCACTCCGCTTTGGAAGCGGCACTAAACTTAGCCATGAGTAAATTTTTGACGTCAACAATTGTTGAGAAGTGAAATATGACAATTAATAAATGCTCAAAGAAACCTATATTGAATAAACGTTTTGAATATTGATTTTTTTTTAAATTTTTTCCTTGCTTCCGGTATTCCTGCCTTATGTTTACATCACCAGGTGATACATTTACATCGACTTTAGCAACTCGTTTGCCACTAATATTCGTTATAGGTACCGATGATCTCTGATCAATTTGAGAGTCTTGTCGATGTCATTGTGTGGAAAGAAACGCACACAGTGACATTTTATGTCAGAAATTGCCATTTCTATTTCACATTTACACACTAGCGAACAATCTACTAGTGTGTTACCGATGATAGCACTTTTTATAAGTTTATCGAATTTACTGTTTAACATTGACCTTGCATTTCAAATAAACCGTACAGTTTGAAAGTCGGCAGTAGCGACGTGACGCGGAAAAATCACACAGATTGAGCTAGCGCCAAAGTAAGTTCGAAACTTGTGTTATGAGATACTAAGTCAACGATATAATATTTTATAACAAATACATATATAGATAAACATCCAAGACCCAGGCCAATCTGAAAAAGATCATTTTCCATCTTGACCTGACCGGGGATCGAATCCGGGGCCCTCGTGTCGCAGGCTGGCGTGTTAACCACTGCGCCACGGAGCACGGAGCTCGCCTTTGTAAGGAATGAGATCCATTATATTATTTTACTCTTTATTGCACCAATTCCAAGAAATAAACATAAATATGTAACAGATTGAGAAAAACAATAGGCGGCCTTATCGCTAAATGCAATTTCTTCCAGGCAACCTAAGGGTAGTAGGAATATAAGAAAATAACAACAGGTAGGGCGCAAAATTAACAGCATTATAGTCGTGCTAGAGCCACGTTACCGGCAAAATTCAATTTTGCCAGTAGCAAGAATGGGCCGGCTCGTCCGGGGAAGTACCACAGTCATGGATTTAGAAAGGGAATGTAGGTATTGGGTCAGTTCACAGTCGGTTAAAAGCAAGTAGCTCGTGAAGCCGGGCGCGCGTACCCGATGCCATACCTACAACCACCGGACAGGCAGTTGATGAAGACGTTGACCTGTTCACTTCAAGGAGCAACTCAACCTATTATTATGAACAACTTTTCCTAGTAATATAATCCGGCTGTAAACTTGTATGGGAATGGCCAACACGTTTTGGTCCTATAGGAAAAGTTGTTCATATTGACAAGCTAAGGCATTCAAAGTTATGTCAGTGGTAGATACATTTACGTCGATATATTCTTAACAAGACACACTAGTGTTTAAAATTCAAGGATATAGTTTTCTTATAAGTGTTTTATTTTTGCATTCACAATGCTATTTTGATATATTCTTAATAAATTAAGAAATTAAATATGGTAAAAAAAAATTCATGCGGGCCGGACTTGAACCAGCGACCTAGGTCTATGTACGACCTACGCTCTGCCATCTGAGATACCGCATGATTTAATCTCGGCGCCGAAATTCTCCACCATATCCCATACCCTTCTTACGTCACCTAACACAACTACCCGACTTTTACAAGTGAGCTATTTGATTCAATATATTTATAAGAAAATTAACTAATATGTAGAAAGTGTTTTATTTAATAATAAAGTTTTCTGCGACAAATATGACGCCGGAAACCTCATTAATGAAAATAAAGGCGCAGGAGGCAATAAAGTTACGTTAAGCAAAGACCGAAATATGTTCTCATTTTGAGCAAATTACGCGTGGAATGTTATGGCGGCGTAATCTATGGCTGGATTGAGGCATGTATTGTTATACCGGTAAAATTAAATTCATTAACATACGTTTAAGAAGTGTCTCAGACAACGAATCTGAACAACTTTCATTATGGGACCAACGCCGAAATTGCAAAAAAACATCAGCTGTTTCATAGATTTTGCCCAAGTAGATATTCCACTTTTGAATGAAAGAGCAGATATTTTTTCACGATGTCGAAGTTGGTCCCATAATGAAAGTTGTTCAGATTCGTGGTCTGAGTCACTCCTTAAAAGTTTGCTAATGAATTCAATTTCACCCTGTATCGCCTTCCAACCGTGTTCGGCTACAGCGACTGCTTAGGACTCCATTTTGATTAGAGTGGCTCTAAAGCTCTTTGATGTGCTTTGTATTGGCTTATGTAGCTAATCTTAGCAGAGAAACATAATTGCGTGAGCAAACATAAAGCGCACGGCAGCACACTATCTACATAATTATAATAAACTAGCTTTCGCCCACGGCTCCCCCGCGACAATGTCGATCCCTCGTGAAAATATAATTTTTCCCGGGATTAAAAGTAGCCAATGTCCTTCTCCGTACTCCAAAGAACTGGTATGCAAAATTTCATGATGATCGGTTCAGTAGTTGCGGCGTGAAAGCGTAACAAACAAACAAACTCACTTTCGCATTGTAAGGAAGTTAGGATTTCAGCAGGAGGGCGCAACTTAAGTTTCTTTTAATGACATAGGACGGCAAACGAGCAAGCGGGTTACCTGATGGTAAACGATCACTGCTGCCTATAGACTGCTAAACCCTATGACAAGAGCATTGCTGACATTTTAAGTTTAACTCGTTTTTTGAAGGTTCCAATGTCCTATAGATTCGGGAATACCGCCGCAGGCAGTTCATTTTTTTTTTTTTTTAAATGACTATGTAGCTACTGAGCTCCAAGTGAGCTTTCGCTACTTCACCGGGCGTTTGAGGCGAGGGCAGAGTGCCCTCAACTTTTATAGGCAACATCACCAAAGGGCGAGGAGGGACGGACCTCGGCTTTGGGCGTTGCCTGTGTGCGCAAGGCTTGGAGAGACAGCAAACTCTCATATTGCCTGATGGGCCGCGTATGCGTGCATGCAAGCCTGAAGGGCCAATCTGAGAATCAATGGCAAAAGCCTTTGGAGAGCAGCAACTCTCATCTTTTGCCTAATGGGCCGAAAGCTACGTTGGGGGCCTATCCTGGGTGCAAGTCACCCGGGACCGCCGGGCGGTCACCAGTAATCGGAGCTAATCCTACTCTACGCACTCTGTTCCGGTGTCGAGTGCGTCAGGGTCGGATAGTGGGAAGGCAGTTCATTCCACAGTTTAGTCGTACGTGGCAGGAAGTTTCTGTTAAAACGTACGGTGGTTGAATGCGAGTTATCCAGGAGGTTGGGATGAAATACGATAAACGGAAAGGTGATACGATAGTGAAATTTTGCGGCAGGTATTAAGTCAAACATTTCCTCAGAGCATACCCCATGATAGGGATAAAATTTTAATTTATGTCGGGTGGTACGGTAGTTACATTTTGCGGCAGGTATTAAGTCGAACATACAAACTAAACAAAGCTTATAAACATCTAAGACACCTCTCCAACCCGTCTGGCCAGCGTGGAGAGTGTAGGCCAAGTCCTCTGGCTGCTTTGGCCAAGTATGGCCCTAGTAGTACAGAGAGGGTCGTGCTCCTGTAGTGGAGACTAAAAAGGACCTGATGATGATGATGATGATGATGATTAAGTCGAACAATTCCTCAGAGCATTACCCATGATATAAGCAAGAATACACAAGGAAGATTATCTCTTTTCTGAGCAAGGGTGGATCTTCGTGTCACTTCAAAGTCGCTGTGCTGCCATGGCCTCCCAATGAAGGGCATGGCACCTGATAGATTGAGGCATGGATTGTTAGTGGTATTGCATCATTATTATCAATCCGAGTAGGTGACACGGTATACTGACCATGACCTGGTGTCAGAGTTCTTCGGAACCGCCTCTCGGCCTCTGACGTTGATGGCAGCCGGGACCAACGGCTTAACTCGCCTTCCGAAGCACGGAATCATCACTATTATCAGACAATCAGACGATAAAAGCCTGCAATGTCCTAACCAAACTGGAAACAACTAAACAAAGTATGCTTCCCGTGGGAATCGAACCCACGACCCCCGGGTCTACAGGCAAACGCCTCGATCACTGGACCATGGAGGCAGTTTAACAAGATGGTGATATTTATAGATAGTCCATAAAGGCTGTCGCGCGTGCCATGCTACGGGACCTGGAAGCAGTTAGTGGCTTCTGAGATACAGTACTGATATACTGATACTCCATCAATGATGGAAGTCGTTAAGCATTGGCTTAAGGACTACCATCATTGATGGCGTCGTTAAGCTATGTCAGATGCCTATAAGCAGCTTGAAAATCTGACACCAGTGTTGGCCACTTACACACATACACACACACACACACACACACACACACACACACACACACACACACACACACACACACACACACACTCAACTCGACAGTAGGCTGTGGTGCTCGGGGGCTAAGCGATACGAAGTCAAGCTTTTATTGTGACTCTTCATTTTGGTATTAATGTAGTGGTAGGCTTCATTTTGAAAATTATGTAACTGAGACAGTGCGTAACTGTTTTTATAGATTAAAAGTACTCTATAGGATTCGAGATTTCATAACCCTTGATCTGCGTATTTCCCTCTGTGATGCTTTAGTATTGTCTAAGCTAAATTACTGTATAACTGTTTACGGTCCTTGTCTCTTAGCAAGGTCACAAAAATTAATTCAGCGAGTGCAGAATGCATGTGCGAGGTACTGCTTTAAAATTCCCCCTCGCACCAGTGTTACTCCTTTCTTAAACGCTTCCAAAATTTTGAAGATGCGCGATAGACAGAATCTGTACATGGCGATCCTATTGTTTGGTATTATTAGGTCTCGGTGTCCTTTATATCTATTCAACAAATTAAAATGGCGGAATCCGAGAGGATGCGGTGGACTGCGTGTTACTGTCCCTCCACTCATCGTGCCTCGACATAGAACAGCTGCTTTTCGCAGTAGTTTTAAATATAATGCTACCAAAATCTGGAACAATATTCCACCTCCCATTCGTAACCTTAAGTCACTCTTTTCATTTAAACGAGAATATAAAAAACATCTATTTGCCAATGCACTTTTGGTAGCTAACATGTAACATCTGACCCTGTGAGGAAATAAATGAACATACACTTACTATTATTACCCTTAAAATATACTGATAATATACATACATATGAAAAAACCATAATTTAACGAAGTAAACTTGCTTTACTATTTGTGTCTTGAGTTACAATACAATTGCATTTAGTCAACCGACCTATATGTAATAATTATTAATGGTGAGGTGAGATTATCTTAACATTAAGGCGATACCACTGTAAATAAGGTCGTTCTGAACCTTATATATCTCGCAAAATACTTAAATTAGGAATTTCAAATCTAAGTAATATGATTTTTGACTATTTCATCTCCAAAAATTGAACATGAAAACACGTTTTTCTAAAATTTCCTCGATAGAAATATTTTTTGAAAAATGGTCTTCGTTCGCAGAGATTTTGTTATTGTAGCTCAAATGCGACGAATGAAATAATGATTTTTAGACTAAAAGATAGGTTATTAGTAATTCATCAAAATGTAAATATGAAAATACAATTAACCGGTCTGATTTTATATAAAATAGAAATAACGAATTTGGCGCTTACGTTTTTTTCTTTGAGCGACTCGAGACTATCTCCTATCTCATCATTCATAGGCTAAACCGCCAAGCGCTATCCCTTGCGCGCACTTGATCAGTCCTTTGCCGAGCGATGGTACCAAACATTTTAGGCCTCGTCTTAATGTGAGCGTTTTGTGGGTAACTGAGTTGTATATTCATATAACATTAATAATCAAGTACACCTTCTTCTCTGAAATTCGTGTTGCTTGTCCGGCCTCACTCTTGGTTCTGGCAGAATTATCAGCGTCGCAGCTCGACTAGTTCGTCTGTGACAATATGCTGAGTCAGGACCCTTTCACTGTCGAGCACATAGTGTAGAAATATTCACAGTACAACCACACTGCACGCTACATAGTTACCTCTGTTATATCTAGGAACACTTTCTTATTTCTTTATGTGATTATCTTGCATATATAATTATATAAGTTCCATATAGGTTAACTTCATATTATATCAATGTGAATTGTGTGTTTTCGATGGTGAATAAAGATATTATCTATCTATCTATCTATCTATATATACAATATGCTAATGAATGCTTGCCTCTTCGCAAATTTAGCAGTGACTTACCAACTAATCCTCACATTACTCCCTTTAGGGCACTGATAGTAAACATATATATCAAAGCGGTCCCCAATTATATTATTATATTACCATTTCCTATCCTACTAATCCTACCAATATTATAAAAGCTACAGTTTGTTTGTGGCTATGGATGTATAGATGTAAAAAACTTAGTCTACCTTCGTACAATGTTTTCGAAACCTTAGGTGTAAAAAAAATGTAATAAACTCGATAAACCCGTATTAAATCAATTGATTTAAAATGTTAGAATACAAATCTTACACCTGTGTTAGGTACATACACACACGGAAAACTACAACAACAATGGTTATAATACTGAATAGAAGGAAGATTGCGAGTATGTATACAATACGCTAATTAATTGCTTGTCTCTTCGCAAGTTTAGCAGTGATTTACCGACTAATCCTCACATTAGACGCCCTTTAGGCGCTGATAGTAAACAGATATATCAAAGCGGTCCCCCAATTATAGTAGCTAAAACATCACCATATCCTACTAATCCAACAAATACTTATCATTACATAGTATCAAACAAAGTCGCTTTCCGCTGTCTGTCCGTCCATATGTATGCTTAGATCTATAAATCTAGGCAACGGATTTTGTTGCGGTTTGTTTTAATAGATAGAGTGATTCAAGAGGAAGGTTTATATGTACATTGCACCCGTGCGAAGCCGGGGTCCGGGTCGCTAGTAATATTATAAACTAACAACCCGCCTCGGCTTAGCACGGGTGCAATGCTGATACTAAATATAATACAGGACTTTATATTTGGAGAGCTCCGGGGCGCAGTGGTTAACACGCCGGCCTGCGACACGAGGGTGCCCGGGTTCAATCCCCGGTTAGGTCAAGATGGAAAATCTTTTTCAGATTGGTTGGATTTTGGATGTTTATCTATATATGTATTTATTTTAAAATACAGTTTAGTTGAGTTAATATCCCATAACACAAGTCTCGATCTTACTGTGGGGCTAACTCAATCTGTGCAATTTGTTCGTATATATTTATTTATTTATTATATATCTACTCGTACAACATTCACAGCTTTTTGTCATAATAGTATACAAATATGTTTTCTTTAGAAGTTACTCTTAAAAGAGCGAAAAAAATCATTATTGTGGGTTATCCCTAAGAGATAGACATATACCATCGCGGACTTTTTGGTAGACCATGTGTACAATACGGGTGTAGGGCACAATATCGCCAGTCACTACATCGCTGGTCGCTGCATCGAACCCGTGCCATCTACGGTTTAATGTAGCAAAGGAACACAATAGCGCTAGTACGCCACATCGATAGCCCACCAAATCGATGGTAAACTGCATGGAAGGCCCACAGTATCGATGGTACATAGACTGTACTACATTATTTTGGTCTATCTCGTAAGCATCAGCCAGCGTTTACAATGTAAGCGCAAAAATGTATTTATTTACGACATCACATAAGAAACCTCTGAAATTATCAGTGTTTCTTTATATATTATGCATGCATTATACATATAAACCTTACTCTTGAATCACTCTATCTATAGAAAAAACCGCATCAAAATCCGTTGCGTACTTTTAAAGATCTAAGCATACATAGGGACACACACAGCACAGGCACAGGCAGCACAGCAAGGACAGCACACACATACAGCAGGAAGATAGTGATGCTAAAGTTTGGATGTTTACATGTATGTTAATCGCGTGGATTTATTTAATTGTTCCTTGACTGAATTTACACGGGCAACTTTGTATGTATTAAGTTTTAATTAGGTATTATGCATGTAACATTAATTAAGTATGCTATTGCAATGGAGAACATCTGTAATAATACTGTATGTATTAATTAAATAAATAAATGTTTGTCACTCAATAAAGCCATTACGGCTGAACGGATTTTGAAGAAATTTCGCACACAGACGTAGTAACTATTTAACAATCTGTAAGACGGATAAATTATTACCTGGATGAACATATAGGCTACCTTTCGTCCCGTGGCTGTCTGTAAAGTCGGTTTACGGACGATAATTTTATATCATAACAGTAGAAGAGAGATAGATGCGTCACAAGCCGCACGCTTCCGATAGATGCGTCACGAGCCGAACAAGCTCAATCGCTTGTTCCACGCTCTTGCTTGCACGCGGAACGTGACACTTTTACGTGCGTCCAGCCGGCGATCATCGATTTATAAGACGTTATCACATCAAAAAGTAGTTTCCGCGAGATCGACATTAACGCGAGCGGAGCTGGGAGCGTCAAACTAGTAGTATAATATTACATACATATGCAAATGCAATATGCTAATGAGTTCTTACCACTTCTCAAGTTACGGACATGCCACTACGTTGTTTAGGAGATGTAGTTAAGCGTCTAAACAGATACATCAAAGCAGTTTATAATTATACCACAACTCTTTACCGTGCCACAACTTAAATTAACGCCGACTTCGTTTAAGGAGTTTGGTCGCAATCTCGCTGCGATGTCAAACTTTGTAACGCGATAAAGTTTTTGCTTGACAGCTCCGTGGCGCAGTGGTTAACACGCCAGCCTGCGACACGAGGGTGCCCGGGTTCGATCCCCAGTCAGGTCAAGATGGAAAATGATCTTTTTCAGATTGACCTGGGTCTTGGCTTTTTTTTCTCTATATATGTATTTATTATAAAATATAGTATCGTTGAGTTAGTATTCCCATAACACAAGTCTCGAACTTAATTGAACCCATTGAACCTTGGGGCTAGCTCAATCTGTGTGATTTGTCATATTTATTTATTTATTTAATTTAAAGACGAAGAACCCAGGGGTGAAAGAGCTGTGAAAGAACTGGTATTGTTTCATAAACAGGGTCATCATCATCATTTCGAGTAGGTGTCACGGCCAATCGACCATGCACATTGTGGTGTCAGAGTTCTTCGGAACCGCCTCTCGGTTTCTGACGTAGTTCCTTTAACGACTACCAGATGGCAGCCGGGACCATCGGCTTAACGTGCCTTCCGAAGCACGAAAACGTCTGCATTATCAGACAATCAGGTGTTTCTAACCTGCAATTTCCTAACCTAACTGGAAACAACTAAATAAAGTAGGCTTCCCGTGGGAATAGAACCCACGACCCCCGGGACTATAGGCAGTTATATACAGGGTGATTTTTAATTACCTGGCAGTGTTTTGGTGTTGGAATCGGCATCCCTAATAGAATATCCTGCAGGAAAAAAAGGTAAAAATGATAAAAAGAAATTAAGCCTCCCATACAAAATCAAATCACCAATCAGCTTTGTACCTTTTCTTTCTTGCAGATGTATATTCTGTAACTGTGTAAGTGGTGGGTTGCTAGCCGCATCGCCTATTGTCATGGTTCTTAAGATTTTTGCGCAATGCCTTGACCGGCTTCTACGGTCTGTGCGAGAAGAGAAGCAGCTGGCACATTCTACGTTTTTTTCTTTTCTCCCAGACCAGCATGGAAGAATTAATATTATTTAAAATTGTAAAAATCGGCCAAGTGCTAGCCGGACTCGCGCACGAAGGATTCCCTACCGTAATAATCACGTTTGTTGAATGGGAGCCTTTATATATTTATTTTAATTTCATTATTTATTTTAAAGTGAATATACAATTAAATATTCTGTGAATGTTTCAAGCGTCCACCTATTGCCGTTAATGAGCTAAAATGGCAAAAATATGACGTTTTTTGTATGGGAGCCACGCTACAATATTTATTTTATTCTGCTTTTAGTAGCTCTATCTACCCCGCAAGGTAAAAAACATAATAGTATGTATCACAAATAATACGAATTAAAAGGACGAAATAGACCAGTAAAATTCAAAACCGTCTTCAAGTTACATTCTCTTTATATCAGTATTCAAAGAGAATGCAAGTGCGAGAACATTTTAACACAAATAAAAATAATTTAAGGCGCACTCGTACAGTAAAGTTCCATTAGACCGGCGTTCCGGGACGCAAGCACGTTTTATATAGAGTGGACGAATAGCGAGCTTAGTTCGCGCATCTGTCACTGTGTAACAAAGAGTAAGCACGGTTACCCACTTGCATGAATCTGTGTTGAGCTGGTATGTTTTCTGTAGGGTCACAATAAATACGGAAAAGATTCAAGATTCAAAGATTTATTCAGAAAATAGGCCTTTTCAGGCACTTTTTCACGTCAATTTACATTTTAAATAATACTCATTGTATTATATTCAAATTATTAATTATTGTTCAAAAGCTACAAACTACTAGTGAAAATATTTGAATCACTTTTTTATTTAGTCGTATTATACGTTCGTCTGCTGACTTATGGATAAAAAAACAGCTATTTGGTAAACCCTGAGCTCTAGACAGTTTATAACAAGGAGCTATGATTAAAGGCTAGCGGGGAATAAACACGTTTTACATAGAGTGGGTGAATATTGAGCTTAGTTTGTGCTTCTGTTACATGATACAAAGAGCAAGGACGACTACCTACTTGCCTGATCTTTGTTAAGCTGGAATGATTTTTGTAGGGTAACAAAATTTGCGGTTAAAAATATTAAGTGACTTTTTTATTTAGTTATATTATAAATTAGCTTGCTGACTTTTGGATTTAAAAGAAACACGTATTTTCGTCCACTCTGAGCTCTACGCAGTTTATAGATACTATATAATAAAATTTCAAATGCCGTATTTATTCAAATTAAATTAATTTTCTTATCCTAATTTTATATAATTGAAATCCTAATCCTAACTAATATTATAATTGCGAAAGTGAGTTTGTTTGTTTGTTTGTTTGTTTGTTTGTTACGCCTTCACGCCGTAACTACTAGACCGATCTTCATGAAATTTTGCATACAAGTTCTCTGGAGTACGGAGAAGGACATAGGCTACCTTTTATCCCGGGAAAAAGTACTATTCCCGAGGGATCGACATTGACGCGGGCGGAGCCGCGGGCGAAAGCTAGTTTATTTATAAATTGTTTTACATTAATTTGAATTGAATTTGTATTAGTATATTATGTAATATTTATGATTATATAGGTATGTATTCAAATTTTGCATGCTGGAAACGGCTAAGTGTAACCACAATTAAGCGAAATAAATCATTTCATTTCTTTTCATATATATTTTTTTTTTATTTCCATTTTGAAGTAGGATTTTACAACTCTTAACTTCAGTTATCACTATCCTATGTGCGCTCATTTTTAGATGTTAAAAGATGAGGCGTGAACTCAAAGCTGGCATTCGCAACTACGGAACCCTACAATGTGCATGGCACACCACGCACTTGGCCGAGGTTTGAAAACCTTTAAGTAAATGGTAAAATAATTCCGACATATAGTAGACTACTTTTTCGATGTCGTAGTTAATTTACATTTCCCTCTACCATAATGTAACCGTTTTGCCAGTATAGGGAGTCCTATAAATGAAAATAGTTTCCTAGAAGGATTCCCTTTTAACGGTTGACCTCACGTAATTCGATACTTTATTATAAAGGACAAGTCAGATGCGATGTACGCTACCCAAACGCCTACATTATTCATCATCATTACGACCCTCTCTGTACTACTAGGGCCATACTTGGCCAGAGCAGCCAGAGGACTTGGCCTACACTCTCCAAGCTAGCCAGACGGATTGGAGAGGTCTCTTAGAAGTTTATAAGCTTTGTTTAGCTTCTATTTCCTAAGTCGCCTTCTACGACATCCACGGGAAGACTTGGAGTGGTCCTATTCTACTCTGCCGGATACCACACGGCTAACGTATCAACATTACATAAAACGCGCAAAATCAGCAACACTGTTTTACTCAACGGAAGCCGTGTTTTACTGCGATTCCGTTCGCTTCGCCGCGCTCCGTTTACTCTGAATAGTTCTTTATCATTGTAGGTCTTCGTTCGTAATTATTTTTCTGAAAATAGAACTCCTTTTATGATAAATGCCTGTTAAATTGATGTTCCTAGAAAGCTAAAAAAAAATATTATTTTATTAAAGTAGAATAAATGAGTATCTCTTGAATAGGCATGTAACATCCTCGTCTTCATCGTCACTTACCATCAGGTGAGATGGGAGACAAATGCCTACTTCAATAATTAGTAAAAAAAAGCTAACTTTGCTTCACGAATCCAGTTTCTGTTTACCCGACTGCGAAGGAGGGTTATGTGTTTTACGCGTATCATGAATGTTTGTAAACTTTATGAACTCGTTTTTTCCACGCTGGTCTGGGGAAAAGAAAAAACTTAAAATGTACCAGCTGTTTCTCTTCGTGCGCAGATCGTAAAAGCTCGAGGGAATTGGCGAAAATCTGACGAATCATGTAAATGGGAGATGCGGCTAGCAACCCATTACTATTCTGATTCGGTTTTCCACCTACACGCCCACCAACATGCTAAACACGGCTTTTGGGTCTTATAGACCTAGGCTCTGTCTACCCCGCAGGGGAAAGAGACGTAATAGTATGTATGTATGTATCTTCCAAACGACTGGAGTTTAACTCGATTACCTAAATGACCTTAGATAAGTACATATTTTCAATTTTAATAATATACCGAGCATTGTAATGCTATTTCTAAATCAATTTAAACCTTAGATAAGTGTTCAAAAAGAGACAGGCAATTTTTTTTTATTGTTTAAAAAGACATATCACACAAATTGAGCTAGCCCCACAGTAAGCTGTGAACTTGTGTCGTAGGATATTAACTCTACGATACTATATTTTTATAATAGATACCTATTTATATAGATAAACATCAAAGACCCAGATCAGTTTGATAAAGATCATTTTCCATCATAACCCGAGAACCCTCATGTCGCTGGCTAGCGTGTTAACCACTGCGCCACGGAGCTTGCCAAAGTATATTTAGTACTTGTTTTAATTGCTAATAAATAATAAAATATATACGGACAAATTAATAATGGAGAATTCGTGTCGATATTTTCCTATACTAAGTATCAAACGACAGACCGGAGAGAAGGTCATATCGCAAGGAAGGCTTTGGAACTGAAGGTGAATGGAACCCGGAACAGAGGACGACCTAAGAAAAGATGATGGATTGTGTCAAGGAGAGTATGAACAAAAAAGGAGCGACAAAGGATATGGTAGGTGACAGATCAAAATGGAGGGAACTGACATACTGTGCCGACCCCACATAAAAAGCGGGATAAAGTAGAGGAAGAAGAAGAAGTATCAAACGACAAAATGATCACATAGGTTATTAAAAGGTACGATTAGATTTCCAGCATGCAAAATTTGAATACATACCTATATAATCATAAATATTAGATACATAATACACAAATTCTTGTCAAGTCAATGTGAAACAATTTAAAAATAAATTTCAATTATATAAAATTAGATTAATAAGAAAATTAATTTGATTTGAATAAATACTGCATTTGAAACTTTTATAAAATATTGTAAATATAAATATTATTGTAAACATTCATTTATTTCATAAAATGCTTTCTCAGCCAACCATGCATACAGTTTATTTTTAAACAAATTAGCTGGCTTATTGCTAATTATCGTTTGAACAAGGAGTTCTTGTGACTTTATGACACTACATATTTGTTAGTTGATTCTACATAATTATATACATTCATAGTTGTGAACACAGATCAACAAAGACATTAGAAATGGTAAGGGGGCGTGGCACGCGCTCCGACAATGCGCTCAATCAGCTCACTTGAATCACTTAAGTTCGTCCCGCGATCATCAAAGGAACAAAATTGAGATTTACGTGAGTAAAAAATCGAAAAATGCCGACGTGTGCTGTTCTAACGTGTAAAGTGAGAAGTCCTAGTGAAACTTTGACCAAAGGAGGACTTTTTACTCAATTGTGTTGCGTTAGTAGTATGCTTGAAATGAGGCGATGCTGGTTTTCATAGAAATAACGCGTGATAACACTTCTAATGTTTTTGTTGTTCTGTGGTTGTGAATAAATCTTTGGCGCCATCTATGTGATGAGTATAAAACAAGTATACGCGATAGGCGTTGGTACCACATAATACCTAGGCCAAAAACAACACGGCTTAACAAAGCATGTAATTGTGTAACTATAGTGATGTGCCGGAGAGAAATTCTCTATTCTCATGAATTCCTTCTCAGGGAAATTTACGGAAAATTTCCAATAATTCTCGACCATTTCTCAATAATTCCCGCGCTTTAGAAAAAGAAGAAATTCTCGGGAAAAAATTCCGACTTGTTCTCACCGTTCTCGAAAATTTCGAGAACGGTGAGCATTTCTCAACAATTCCCGCGCTTGAGAGAAATAAGAAAAAATTCTCGAGAAAAATTTCCGACACGTTCTCACCGTTCTCGAAAATTTCTAGCACGGCACAATACTAGCAACTACAATATACATAGGTATACTTCTTTAAATCATACCATTATTCATGAATGAAAATGTAGAATTTCCAATCCAATCGAATAACAAACGCAACAATAGAAATAGTTTTTTAATCAAACGTTTTTTGCGCACTTTTATAAGTGCACCTGCATAATACAAAGGCACGAAATTGCATTCGGGCTATCAAATGCCTAACTCGTTTTGTGCGGTAAAAAACTCTCGTTAAATTTATTGTATAGGACTGTTACTGTGGTCATGGCGTCGGGACCTTTGGTGATCAAGCTTCTTTTAATATTTCTGGTTTGTTCCGCGGCGGCAATTGGGCATAGTCATGCTTCTGCGGGTACGATGGTGGATTTTACGGATCCTAAGGTAATATATACATACATAGTATCACGTCTTTTTTCCCTTGCGAGGTAGACAGAGCTTGGGTCTAAGAGACCTTATGGCCACATTTAGCATGTTCATGAGGACAACGGAATCAAATAGTGATGGGTTGCTAGCCGCATCGCCTATTGACATGATTCCACAGATGTTAGCCCAATCCCTCGATCGGATTTTACGATCTGCGCGGGAAGAGAAGCAGCTGGCACATTCTTCGTTTTTCTTTTCTCCCAGACCATCATGGAAGAGAATCCTAAGGTACGAGTATATGTGATTTTATTTTAAACTAGCTCCTGTCCGCGTCTCCGCTCCGCAATGTCGTTCCCTCGGGAACAGTACTTTATCCTATAAAAATATACCCTATGTCGTTTTCCGTACCCCAGAAAACCAGTACGCAGTTTCATGATATACGGTTCAGTAATTACGGCGTGAAAGCGTAACAAACAAACTCACTTTCGCATTTATAATATAAGTACGGAAGTATGGAGCTGACCCGGCGAACTTCTTACCGGCTCTTTCTTTGGGTAGACGGTTAAAAAGTAGCTTATATATATAATTCAGGGTGTCCGCTACCTTCATGCAAAATTTTATCAAAATCTGTCCAGCCGTTCTTGAGTTAAAAGTGGTGTCTGTAACTAACCTGACATTATTTTATGTATATAGATATTCTTGGTCGTAAACTTCTTATCGCAAAACAACATTACATTTATCATGACTAGCTCCGTGGCGCAGCGGTCAACACGCCAGCCTGCGACACGGAGTGACCGGGTTCGATCCCCGGCCAGGTCAAGATGGAAAATGATCTTTTTCAGATTGGCCTCGGTCTTGGATGTGTATCTATATATGTATTTGTTATAAAATATAGTATCGTTGAGTTAGTATCCCATAACACAAGTCTCAAACTTACTTTAGGGCTAGCTCAATCTGTGTGATTTGTCCGTATATATTTATATTTATTTACTGGAATTGACGTGACCACAAAGATGAGATTTTTAAGTAGAAAAAGAAATCAGGTGAAATTCGGCTTGCCCCCCTTCCTCCCCCCCTCAAACACCTCATGTAATTTATAAACGCCCCCTAATCTTATTTCCTACTATGCAGGTACAAGGCCACTTAGACGCCCTCGTCCGCATGGCGCAATCCTGCGTCATCAAAGTGAGAGCTACTCCTAAAGACGTGCGAGCCTACTTCACCAATTCCTCACCAGTGTCCAGATCTGGACAATGCTTCGCTGCTTGCATGTTGGAACAGAGTGACGTCATCAGCCATGGAAAGGTAATTCAAATTCTGTGATAGTTAATACAGCGTGATTTTGAACCTCCTAGCTAAGTATATTGAAATCTGGGAATCAGAACCCCTAATGGAATACAGAATTGCAAGGAAAAACATTTGACCTTCCATAGAAATTCGTCCAGCTGATCGGCGACGTTTTTTTGCAATTTTGTATTCTTAAAGGGATTCTGATTCTGAAATTCCAATATAGCTAGGAGGTTCAAAATCACGTTGTATAGCAACGTCAGATGTCCTTACCTGAGTGCTGGCCAATTTGCTAACACAGTGTACAAAATATCATAATTTTAATAGAGAGGATGGTTGGCAGTTACCACCAGCTTTGGATCCTGTCATCAATTTAATAAAATCTCAAGCTCATCACAAGACTGCAAGACCTTCAGACAACGTGAGCCAATACTGCGTACATCCAGAATGTAATTAATTTTGCAGGTGGTAGTTTTGTATAGTTCTTATAACGCAAAAGACAAATGTCAAGTTAGTAGTCTACCTGCGACAATGAAAACTGTAAAGTTTTCGAAACGTTAGGTGTAAAAATAATGCGCAATAATACCGTATTTAAGTGATTTTATTTAAATCAGTGTACAACGTTTTGATAGTCACTTCAAAATACATTGCGGCTATGCTATGATAGGCTATTTTAACTTCAGATATTGCTTGTTAAATCACATATCAGGTACCTGGCAAGCATGCCAGCAGGCCGTGGCAGTTAGTTCCACTAACTGCCACTATTTGCAACCGCGAGGGCGCTGCAGTATAATAGTGATTATCGTTTCCACCCGTTACAAAACGGCGTGATTTAAATTTGATAAAACCACGCTGAAAAATATGGTATTTATATAAGCTGAAAATGTTGATTTAATCTTAAAAATAAGATATTTTTCGTGAAAACTATTTATTTTTAATAAACTTAAGGCGCCATCTATGTGACGAGTATAAAACTAAAACGAATGCAATAGTTATGGGACCATGTTCCTGAACTTGCATACTCCGGAACACAAGTTTCCTCGCTCCTCGCTTCTTGACTAGCTCCGTGGCGCAGCGGTCAACACGCCAGCCTGCGACACGGAGTGACCGGGTTCGATCCCCGGCCAGGTCAAGATGGAAAATGATCTTTTCCAGATTGGCCTGGGTTTTGGATGTGTATCTATATATGTATTTGTTATAAATTATAGTATCGTTGAGTTGGTATCCCATAACACAAGTCTCGAACTTGCTTTGGGGCTAGCTCAATCTGTGTGATTTGTCCGTATATATTTATTAATTTATTATTTATTCTTATTATGCGACGCGGTTTGCTTCGGCTCACAATGTCTCTTGTGATTGGACTGCTGTTGATATTGCATTAGAATGCAACGCTGCGTTCCACTAATGGCGCTCTATTGGATCTCTATTCACAAATCGAATAGTAAAAAGTTTGTTTGGTTCTCGCTTTTCCCGGTTTTTAGGGTACTGCCTCCGTGGTCCAGTAGTTAACCCGGTGGTGTAGACCCGGGGGTCGTGGGTTCGATTCCCACAGGAATCATACTTTGTTCAGTTGTTTCCAGTTTGGTTAGGACATCGCAGGCTTGAATCACCTGATTGTCGGATAATAAAGGTGATTCCGTGCTTCGGAAGGCTCGCCGCCGGTCCCGGCTTAAGCCGTTGGTCCCGGCTGTCATCTGGTTAAAGGAACCACGTCAGATGCCGAGGGTGTGCATGGTTGATTGACCGTGACACCTACTAGAAATGATGATGATGAGGGACCCGTACATCAAATTAACAAGTAACGAAGCCAAAGGAATTCAACTTGTTATTTTGATGTACGGGTCCCTCAAACATGGATACAGCAGTATCCATGTTTACAATTTTGTTTTTTAATGTTTTCGCGATTGTTACACATTTAAAGTTAATCACTTTATACAGTTTTATCGCGTTTATTACATTACTAGCTGTGCCCGCGACTCCATTCGTGTACTTTTGTACGGGGGCCACGTATTATTTAATTTAGTTTCAGTATCAGAGCTCAAGCGAGAGCGCGAAGCAAGCGATAGAGAGGCACGATCGGCCTAAGCGTTCGGCTCGTGACGCATCTATCTCTCTTCCATCGTTCACGTAAAATTATCTACCGTAAACCAACTTTACAGACAACCAATTCTTTTGTTGGGTTACACGGTACTTTTCCGCACGTTGTTGCGCAAAAATAAAGCTCTAGCGTTTCCAGTGCATTTTCCAGATACGACCCTGGAAATATAAAGGATTCCCTCTTATTATGCGCGCGGTCTTCAGCTCACAATGTAGAGTGTAATTGGACTGCTGTTGAGATTGCATTAGAATGCAATGCTGCGTCCAACTAATGGTGCTCTATTGGATCTGAGCATTTATTTTGAACTCTTTCTTACGCGAAGTTTTATTCAGTTGAATTCCGGGACTTACATACATACAAATTATCACGTATTTTTCCCTTACGGGGTAAACATAGCATAGGTCTTTTTTGACCTAAAAGCCACATTTTGCATGTTGGTTTCAAAACATGGTCCCCATAGAGAGGGGGGACCATGGCATACAAATTTTTTTTTATTTTTATTTATTTACTTCTTACAGCTATCATTACTAATTTCTCGAGCTCCTCGTTAAGCCGTTAGTCTCAGCTGTCATTTCTAAACGACGGGCGTTAAGCTATATCAGATACTTAAGCAGCTTGAAAAATCTGACACTAGTGGTCGGCACTTACACACACGAAGCAAGCAAGCATTTATTTTTTTATTTTAAGTTGACTCTAGTTTGAAAGGCTACTTTTTGTATTCAGACAAATAAATAAATACCTAATATACATATCACACAAATTGAACTAGCCCCACAGTAAGTTGTGAACTTGTGTCGTAGGATACTAACTTAATGATACTATATTTTATAATAGATACTTATATAGATAAACATCCAAGGCCCAGGTCAATCTGAAAAAGGTCGTTTTCCATCATGACCTGACCGCAGGTCGAACCCGGGAACCCTCGTGTCGCAGGCTGGCGTGTTAACCGCGCCACGAAGCTCGCCAAAAAAGTCTTTCTCAATTTTAACCAACATGCAATAATCGACAACGAATAATATCCGAGTAATCCTTATTCTTACTAATATTATAAATGCGAAAGTGAGTTTGTTTGTTTGTTTGTTTGTTTGTTACGCTTTCACGCCGTAACTACTGAACCGATCATCATGAAATTTTGTTCTCTGGAGTACGGAGAAGGACATAGGCTACCTTTTATCCCGGGAAAAAGAACTAATCCCGAGGGATCGACATTGACGCGGGCGGAGCCGCGGGCGAAAGCTAGTATTTTATAAATAATCTTATTATCTCGCGTTAGTCTCGCGTCCCGTGTTGCCGAGCCGATAGGCAGTATTACTAAAAATTTGTTATTTTATTTGATTATGTATATTTAGTTTAATTGATTTAATAATGTATTTTAAATCAAAAAATAATATCCGAGCTTCATAATTCTACCACTGTATAAAAATCTACTGATATTCCCCAAATTCCAGGTGAACCGAGAGCTCCTAGTACACCTAGCGAGTTTGGTGAACGGGAAGAACTCGCGTGTAGTCCGGAAGCTTAGCAGCATCTCCCGACTATGCCTGGACAGCATCGAAGGCATGTCGGACAGGTGTCAACTGGCCTCGACTTACAACGACTGCTTGAATGAGAACATGTTGGAGTTCGCGTTCCCGCTGGAGATCGCTGAGGAGGCTGTTAGAAAGATGCCTTTCCATCTCATCCAAGCTAAGTGAGTCACGTTTTTATTTTCTTTTTCTCTCTCAGATGTTTGTACCACTATGTCTCGCGGTAAATCAATTTCTCATACATACTCTTATCGATGTCTTATTTAATTATTTTAAGTTGTGGTAGCATAAGCGTGCTTAAATATAGCCTAGAATGCCCTGCTATACAGTAAAAAGAACCACTCCAAGTCTACCCATGGATGTCGTAAGAGGCGACTTAGGAAATACAAGCTAAACAAAGCTCATAAACATCAATGAGACCTCTCCAACCCGTCTGGCCAGCGAGGAGAGTGTAGGCCAAATCCTATGTCTGCTCTGGCTAAGTATGGCTCCGGTAGTACAGAGAGGGTCATGCTCCTGCAGTGAAGACTAAAAAGACCTGATGATAATGAAGTTGTGGTAGAGCCAAGCTACCGGCAAAATTATTTTTTGCTAGTAGCATACATGGGCCGGCTCATCCGGGGAAGTACCACACTCTCACAGAAAATCGACGCTTTTATACTTCGTTCGGTAAGTGAGAGAGTCGGAGGCTTATCTTTCTCCCATTTACTCCCCCTATGTAAGGACATAGGGGGAGTAAATGGGAGAAAGATAAGACTGGAGCGTTGCCGGCCGTTCAAGGAGTTGGGGGAAGGCCCCCAACTCCTTGAACGGCCGGCAACGCTCCAGTTATTTAGTTAGTAGTAGGAAGGGGAGGAGGAGTTTAGTTTAGTAGTAAGTAATAATTATTATTAATATACTGCATATAGTTATTGATATACTGCACGCACGAAAATTTGTCAGGTTCCGTGTGCAAGTCGAAACAAGTGTCATGAAGGGACTAACAGTAGTGGGTGGGCGCTGGCCAGCAATATTTTGCATGAACTAACTGGTGGCGAAAGCACGCAAAGTAAATTATCTCAAAGTAAAAGATTCTTGTAACTAAAATTCTAGAGAGCGTGAACTTTGTAATAGTCTGCCAATTTCATTCAAATATTAGTAATGAAGTAAGTTAGCAATCCAATAACTAGTTGTTTGTATCTCTCAGAAGAAAATCAACAGATCAGAATCGCTAACAACTTGAAACTAATAACAAACTCGGTAACTTTGAGCAGAAACTCCTGCTGAATGATAAATATACTGTTTTCGTTCTTTGTTTTCGAACTCCATCTACGAGAGAAAGGTTATTTTTTAATTATTTCTAGATAACTACCTCAGCCCTGTTTTCCGAATGGGAAAAATTTAAAACTAAATCCATTGAAGTTATATTCTAAGGGCTTGCATTCATAAGGTAGCATTTCAGAAAGAAAGACAAAATCAAACTTCACAGCCAAATGAACAAGCTTTCCCGGTTCCTAGTCCGGTATCCATATTATTTTTTAAATCTATGCCGGTATCCAATTCCAATTTATTATGAATAACAAATTATAAAATCAAAACTGGTACTAACTACAATACTGTCTGGCCCACCTTTAGTTGAGATAATTGAAAGGTGGTATTGATAATAATTGAGTTTATTGCAACTGGAAATTACGCAAAAATTATACAATTTTAAGGATGATACATGAGTACACGACGGCGTTGAAACGTGAACTTAATTTTGCTTTAAAATGTAATACGCACGCGGCGCGTAGAATAGCTGAATTAACAAATTACAATAAGAGAGATATATAGAATGAGGTTCGAACCGAACAAATACTTTGAATATTGTAGTCATGAATAGGTAAAATAATAGGACCACCGGACGGATGAAAGGCGACTACATGCAGCGGAATATGAGAATGTCGAGATGGGTGAGTGTAATGACCTGAAAGGATAGGATAAGAAATGAGTGTGTGAGTAGGAGTAGAAATAGTTACAATAACAGAAAAGCTCAGAAGAAATAGGCTAGGAACGTATGGACATATTTTGCGAAAAGAATAATAGATATAAAGATAAACTAACTGGGAATCAGAATACAGGTAGGCCAAAGAAAAGATTGATCCAATGCGCGTAGGGAAAAAGAAGGTAACGAAAGAGATGGTTCGAGAAATGGTTTTCCATTGTTCCCTTTCTCTTTCTCATATCTCTTTATTATTACATGAGAAAAAGAAGAAGTCATAAATAGGTACAACGAACACAAATTTTACAATACCTACAAACTGTCTCTCTTCCAAGGAATTCGGCCCAAAAAGTTGCATTAAATCACGAAGTCCCATCTTCGAGGCGTCAAATTTCACGATTATTAAAGATTGTAAAGTCTTTAATCAGACCTCTTGATCCCAGAATACCGTCTTAATCTAATTCGGAAGTCGAATCTGCCGGCGACACGGGACTTTGTCATTTATCTGAAGTTTAAACTCCACAAAAGAAAAAATATAAGACGTCATGTCGCGAACAAAATATTACCGGAGTTGAAAGACATAAAATCAAAGTCAAATCTCATACAAGTATGTATGAGAAAAAAAGTATCCTCGAAGTTTTGAAATAATAACTACAAAAAATCACATTACATCAATTATTTAACAATATTTCATAAATGTACACGGTGAATTTTCATTCATTTTGGACCCTTAATGGGATGATTTAGCCCGTCGATATGGGACCAATGCTGGGATCTCAAAAAGAAATGACAATTCAATACAAAAATGTTCCATCACACGATCAATTTCTATGGGAATATCAAAAAAGTTGAGACCCATGGCGAATCATCCCAAAAGAAATGAAAATTCATCGTGTATGTATTATGAAAATTGCCCCCTTTTTTTCCCCCGAGATGAAAGGTATCCTATGTCCTTCCCAGGCCGGCTACCATCATGCCAAGTTCAATCTAAATCGGCTCAGTAGTTGATGTATGAAGAGGAACGTACAGAGTTACTTTAACATTTATAACAGTAGTATGGATATGTTTTTGTACTGATCGATATTAACTTTAAACTAGTAGTAGACTTTGCGTTACTCATTAAGTTAAAAGCAAATGAGACGCAAATCTTCAAGATCTTTTTGGCATTCGTTTAACATAGGCATCAGGCAAGATAGGTGAAGTAGGATTTTGACAGAATGGTGGCTCATACATAGCAAGCCAAGCGTACGTAAGTCATCCGAGAAAGAGGTGGGTCGACGATATTAGAAACATCGCAGGTCAAAACTGGATTCGTAAGACACAAGGCCGAGATGGATTGATGCAGCAGCCGACAATGGGATTAGAACACTATCGATTATGATAACAATGATAAGTTTAAAAAATAATTAGATTATCGCGTTAATCGCACTCCGTCTTTATTCGTCTGATACGTCAAATTAAAACTTTACGAGACACAAGACGAGTTCGCCATGTGAAAATTTAAACAAACAAAACAATGTTTATGAACATTTTCGAGGAGAGTGAATTTCAAATCCAATTTACTAGTTGAATGTCAACGTTAAGTACGCAGAACTTGTGCTGTAAAGTCGTAAATATCAAATTTATTCGCGAGTCGTATTTGCACAATCGTGAAAATGTTGGAGGAAGCATCATCATAACAGCCTCCGTGGTCCAGTGGTTAAGGCGTTTGCCTGTTGACCCGGGGGTCGTGGGTTCGATTCCCACCGGAAGCATACTTTGTTTAATTGTTTCCAGTTTGGTTAGGACATTGCAGGCTTGAATCACCTAATTGTCTGATAATAAAGATGATTCCGTGCTTCGGAAGGCACGTTAAGCCGGTGGTCTCGGCTGCCATCTGGTAGTCGTTAAAGGAACCACGTTAGAGGCCGAGAGGCGGTTCCGAAGAACTCTGACACCAGGGTGTGCATGGTCGATTGACCGTGGCACCTACTCGAAATGATGATGATTGGAAGGAATTATTGTTTAGGTGTGATGCGTCTTTAGCGGCGGGTTAGACCGACTGTTCGCGTTGAAGATCAAAGGCACATCTTTTTTGATATTCCTATCATTACGCGTGATTTCTATGAAAATCAGCGACGCCTCATTTCAAGCACAACCCAACACAATTAAGTAGGTCGTCGGTAGTCAAGGGCATGTCCCAAGCATTCTTCCTTTCATGGGAGGATATTGCCATACTCACCACACTTGGCAGACGGGTGCGCGAGCGCAGTTTGTTTGGCTTCTTGTATTTATTTTATTTATATAAAACGTGTTTGATGAAATGTACATAAATATTCACATTATTGTTTCGTTTGTTACAGTTTACCACAGGAAGTGAGATCGTTACATTACTGAAGCAACAAGTCATTGCCACTTCATAAGACGTTTTCCATTTTTGTATTTTGATAGGTTTGTCATCAGAATGTTATAATAAAATATAATCTAGTTTATTGCGATTTATTTTACAATTTTTATCCCTTAGTTGGATTTTACAACAAACTAATTATTCTATTCATCAGTAGAGGCACTCTTTTTTTTAGGTTATAGGACGGCTTGCTTGCTCGTTCCAAGCGAGTCACCTGATGGTGAGCGATCAGGGCTGCCCATGGACAACTGCAACACCAGGGTGTAACAGGAGCGTTGCCGGCCTGAAGGAGTTGGGGGAAGGACATGGGATGGATGGGATGGAGGAAATGGGGGGGGGGGGGGGGGGGAGGAAGGTTGGTCCTCCGGCTCTCTCACTCACCGAACGAAGCATAGAAGCGGTGAAGTTTCTACTCAAACGTCAATTTTCTGTGAGAGTGTGGTACTTCCCCGGACGAGCCGGCCCATTCATGCTGCTAGCGAAAATTAATTTTACATGGGTCTGCCACACATAAATCTTCCATGCTGGTCAGAGAGAAAAAAAAACATATGTACCAGCTCCTCCCGCGCGGATCGTAAAAGTCGATGGAGGAAATGGGCAAAAATGGGGAAGGCCGCGTATGATTCAATTCCTACAACTGAGGATGAGGATGACACTCGTGGCCTGAAGCAAGAAATAGTCAACCTCAACAACTCACATTGTACGAATAAACTCTTGCACCTTGGATGGTCCTAAAAACAGCCAAACAAAGCCTCCGAAAAAAGCTTGTGAAGTACAAGTAATACTTGGGAAAGTATATACACTATTCCCACCCACATAACACAAAATTACACCGGTTTCTTCCACCTCAGGCCGCCATTTGCTTTCTATTATTATATTTGTCGGGCCTAGTTTGGTCCGCGCAAATACAGAAATTTTATTTGCTCACAGCTGAACTGGATACAGCTATAAATAGTATATGAACGGTAAACATGGCCTTCGATTTCGCTAGGACTTATGATTAAGGTTTTTATTTATTATAGATACTTATCGAACGGAGAATAAATGATTTATATACGCTTCTTTAACCCATAAGGATTACACAGAGATCTATGTATCTGAGCATCAGTTCATGCTTTCAGCTGATGATAATCATTCTCATTAAAAAACCAACTTCAATCAAACTACAGAACTGATATTGATGAAATTTAAATGTATTGATGTGATGACCTTATCAACGTATTACAACATTGCGAGTGGCCACGGTGGTGCAGCAGTTAACACGCCAGCTTGCGACACAAGGGTTTGCCGGGATCTATACCCGGTCAGGTCATTATGGAAAACATCTTTTTCAGATTGACCTGGGTCTTGGATGTATATAAGTATCTATTATAAAATATAGTATCTTTGAGTTCATTATCATCATTTCGTGTACGGTCGATCGACCATGTACACGCTAGTGCCATCGTTCTTCGGAACCACTTCCTTCTGAAATGGTTCCTTTAACGACTACCAGATGGCAGTCGGGACCAATGGCTTAACGTGCCTTCCGAAGCACGGAATCATCTTTCTTATCCTTTTCTTATCAGACAATCGGGTGATTCAAGCCTGCAACTGGAAACAACTAAACAAAGTATACTTCCCGTAGGAATCGAACCCACGACCCCCGGGTCTACAGGCAAACGCCTTAACCACTGGACCAAGAAGGCAGTAAAACTTATCGTTGAGTTAGTATCCTACGACACAAGTTCTCAACTTACTGTGGGGCTAGCTTAATTTGTGTGATATGACCCTATACAGGGTAAGTAGTATTTAACGCTTAAAGGTGACTAAGGTACATTAAGATAAAGTATGTTTGTTCTATGACTTTTTGTAATTCGATGTTTGCTTTTTCATACAAAAAAGTAAAATTGCAAATTCTACTCGTCTTAACTCTATGGCAATTGGCGCTACGAGGTAATAATAGTAGGTACCTACCCACACTCTCGTGGCATGCGGCCGACGGCCGGCGGCTACTGGCTGCCATAGACTTGACGTTTGTAATCCACATAAAAGCTAATATATGTAAAATCTTACTATGTTTTGCGTTTAGTCTAATATATTAGGTATAGACGTCATAGAACAAACGTTGATATTAATGATGTACATAAGTCATCTTTAGCAGGTTTTGCGTTAGTTAACTGTAACCCTGTATAGTAATTTAATAAATTTGATTCTCAAAGTCAAGTTGAGCACATAATCTAAGTGTGACTTGAAAACAAGGCACATCAAACCCTTCTCAGCCTCGACGACCTGTTAATATTGGAATAGGTGGTTTACCATTGTGCGACTGGTGATTGATGTGGGAAGAACTGGGAGGTTACGAAAGGGCGTGCCGAATTTCGACTTCTCAATACGGTTCCTTTCTTTTGTCGATTTATACCTAACTAGCTTTCGCCCGCGTCAATGTCGATCCTTCGGGAACAGTACTTTTCCCGGGATTAAATGTACCCTATGTCCTTTTCCGTGCCCCAGATAACGCTAAATTTTATGATGATCGAATCAGTAGTTACAACGTGAAAGGGCAACAAACAAACAAACACATTTTCGCATTTATAATATTAGTTTGGATCAAAAATTGTTTTTATCCAGTCGTATTAGCATGTGAACTATTAATGTAGTTTTTTATCTAGGGAAAATGAAAACAAATTAAGCCTATGTGACTCCTTAAAGTCCAAATCTTACTTCTCAACTAGCTCCGTGGCGCAGCGGTCAACACGCCTACCTGCGACACGGAGTGACCGGGTTCGATCCCCGGCCAGGTGAAGATAGAAAATGATCTTTTTCAGATTGGCCTGGGTCTTGGATGTGTATCTAGATATGTATTTGTTATAAAATATAGTATCGTTGAGTTAGTATCCCATAACACAAGTCTCGAACTTACTTTGGGGCTAGCTCAATCTGTGTGATTTGACCGTATATATTAAAAAAAAAAAAATCTGTTGAAAAACCTAGAAGATATGGAGTAAATTATAAAAACTCACATACTCACTTATCTTATACAGCCGTGTAGTTTCCGGCAGAGTATAATAGGACCACTCTAAGTTTCCCGGATGTCGTAAGAGGCGACTTAGGAAATACAAGCTAAACAAAACTCATAAACATCAACGAGACCTCTGCAACCCTTCTGGCCAGCCAGGAGAGTGTAGGCCAAATCCACTGTGTCTGCTCTGGCCAAGTATGACTTCGGTAGAACAGAGAGACACACAAAAAATAAACAAACAAGCCATAAATACTTTTAAACTTTCGCGCTGCATATTTACTAAATATATTAACGGGAATTAGCGCGAACATACCGTTTTTTTTTCAGACGTTTCGACCAGGTTGCACCGGCCGTGGTCACTGGGCGAAACGTCGGGAGAAAAACGGTATGTTCGCGCTAATTTCCGTTAATGCATTTTGTAAACAAAGCCATACTATTCATTCTACTAAAATCAAAAGAACACTGCGCCTTATAAAGTCTTTATTTGGATATACTCTTTGAGAGCCGAACAAAGTAATCAGAAATTGACTTGTAGCATTTAGATAAAAGATATATCCCCTAATAGAAACCTTTCACCTTTTCGCGTCTTCGAACAAACATGATGATCGAAAGAATGAATCGCCCACGCTAGTTCTTTAAAAACCAGGGTTGTCGACTTTTCTTTTTTTTATGTATGTTTGACGGCAAACGAGCAGACGAGCCACATGATGGAAAGTGGTCATTAATTATCGCCCATGGATATTGCCGACTCTAAAGATAAACATGCCCCAAATCATAGCACGGAGGGGAAACCTCGGGAGGGAGCCCATCCCACAATCCTGCCGTACGAGGAAAAATACCACGTGACGCTGTCGGTATACAGCGTGATTTTGAACCTCCTAGCTATATTGGAATTTCGGAATCAAGAGTCCCTAATGGAATACAGAATTGCAAGTGTTTTGTTAAAAGACTTAAAATCGCTTTTAAGTTTTTTTACTAAACATTCATATTGTCACGTCTTTTTCCCTTGCGGGATAGACAGCGTCAAGCCCTAAAAGCCACATTTAGTATGTTGGAGGGCATTAGACTTAAAGCTCACCTAGTCTTTTTAAGTCCATAAATTGCTTGTTGTGTTTACCTGACTTATAGCAAAGTACTCCTAAGGACATTATGCTTAATAACTCGTTTTCCTCAAGTGTTGAACACACAATCTCGAAAATAACTCCTTGTTAACAACCCTGGCGACTGTTTACCTCCTCAGAGCGGGCCTATATACTACACTGTTCTTTAATGGAATATTATTTGTTACGATTGCAAACAGTTTCATGTAGGTACCTTAATATTTTTTACGTAAAGGTGTTACGAATGTATCAGAACCGTTATCGGTAACGTAATATTAGCACTGAGCATAATCTATACTAATATTACAAAGCTGAAGAGTTTGTTTATTTGTTTGTTTGAACGCGTTAATCAGGAAGTAGCTACTGGTTCAAATTGGAAAATTATTTTTGTGTTGGATAGTCCATTTATTGAGGAAGGCTTTAGGTTATAAAACATTACGCTGTGACCAATAGGAGCGAAGCATCATTAAAAAATGTTTTGAAAACGAGGGAAAATTATTCATATACTAATAAAAAACCTAATTAATCATAATAACAGAAATTGCCGCGGACGAAGTCGCGGGCAACAGCTAGTACCAATATATTAGGTTATTCTATATCCGCGTAACATGTTACCGGATGACGTTTATATAACATCAAGAGGTTCCTTCCTGTTCCATCGGTAACTTAAGTGGCTATATTATCAAAACTGAGAGAACATGCAGTTTAGTTGTACAAATGCGAGTTTGAACCAGTAGTTCCTGAGTTTAGCGCGTTCAAACAAACAAACAAACTCTTCAGCTTTATAATATTAGTATAGATACACCTCTATTTACACGTGTCATGGCAACTCCATTATACTACATAACATTTAAATTCTATGGAATCCGGGAGTATTTAAAATACTAAGAAAGGTTTTCCTCATATGAAAAACATTACTATTGACTCAGTCATCATCATCATCATTATTTCAGTCGAGAAATCTCCTGCTGCACATTCTACCAAGCATTTCCAAATACGACCGGTCTGGCTGTTCTGGCCAAGTAGGCCCTAGTACAGAGAGGGTCGAGCTCCTGTTGTGGAGACTAAAAAGGACCTGATGATGATGATGGGCGCGACCTATATCCAGTGCTTCTTTGGTCAGGTCCTTGAAGGTCGGTGGTAGTTCGACTCTACACTTGTCAGTACGTGGTCGCCATTAGAGAACCTTTCTGTCCAATCGACCATAGACTGCGTGCTATGTGCCTCGCCCACTGCCACTTTAAGGAACTTTATCCTAAGCCACTTAAATCTTGAACTTGTGTAACTTGGCCCACCAAAGGAGCAGATGAAAAACGATTTCATTTGGCGGAAATGAGGATGTTGTGTAGTGATGTGCAGTGTAACGGGAAAGGACAAAATAATAGGTACGAAGATGATGTATGAAAGTGGCTGTGACTAAAAGACTAAAAAGTTATAGGTTAGTTGGTATGGCCATGTTATGCGCATAAAGTTTATCCATTTGTGATAATGAGACTATTTTGAACACGTTATGAATGTGGCGCCAATGAAACTGGAAACATCGGTACTCGTCGGTAACTAATTTCGGCTGGGAACCGATCTAACCTAATATTCTGAACTAGCTGTTGCCTGCGACTTCGTCCGCGACAATTTCTGTTATTATGATTTAGTATAGATGAATCAAAATAGCCGTCCGGCAGGGTAGAATAGGACCACTCCAAGTCTTCCCGTGGATGTCGTAGAAGGCGACTTAGGAAATACAAGCTAAACAAAGCTTATAAACATCTAAGAGACCTCTTCAACCCGTCTGTCCAGCGTGCAGAGTGTAGGCGAAGTCCTCTGGCTGCTCTGGCCAAGTATGGCCCTAGTAGTACAGAGAGGGTCGTGCTCCTGTAGTGGAGACTAAAAAGGACCTGATGATGATGATAGATGAACAATTTTCCCCCGTTTTCAAAACATTTTTTATTGATGCTTAGCTCCTTGGTCGCAGCGTGATGTTTTATATCCTAAAGCCTTCCTCATTAAATGGACTATCCAACACAAAAAGAAATCCAATTTGAACCAGTAGTTCCTGAGATTAGCGCGTTCAAACAAACAAACTCTTCAGTTTTATAATATTAGTATAGATATTTACGGTACTACCTAGCTAGTGATGTGCCGGAGATAAGATCTCTATTCTCATGAATTCCTTCTCACGGAAATTTGTGGGAAATTTCCAATAATTCTCGAGAATATTTTAATAATTCCTGCACTTGAGAAAGAAGAAGAAATTCTTGGAAAACATTTTGAAACGTTCTCACCTTTCACGAAAATTTCGAGCACGGCACAACACTATACCTTGCGAGCAAACTTTACGTGTGAAAGCAGAGCAATTTGTTATTTTATAGTAGATTTTATGTGCGAATAAAATTGCGAATGTAGCCCTAAAATCTAGGATCCTAGGCCTTTTTGTTCCTCATTTTCACCATTTCCCAACCCGTTATTTAGTGCTAGTAAGCTAAAAACATACATACACTAAGGGAAAGGCATATAAACGAAATAAAACAAATCTCCATTTACGCAGATTCGTTTATACGTAGGTTTATACCCAATAAAACTTTATGTGGACATCATTCACATAGACAGTACGACAGTAGACATTGACATAGACATATATACAATATACATTTTGTGGTTTTTTACGTTTGACATACCAATTGTACAAACTAACACAAACTAACACATTGTTTTTGGAGTACCTCAATCTTTTGATAAAAGATAAAACATTTAAATCTTTTTTTACATACCTCACGGCAGTTCATTGTATACGGAATACCAACATCAAAATATCGTGCGTAAATATACCAATGTATTCTTTATATTTTCCATATTACAATTGCCATAGTAGAAAGTTTGCACAAAAAATAAAGGATAAGAAAAATAAATTAAAAAAAAAAGAACAAATAATTAAAAAGATTACAAAAAAAGAGCATATAAAAAGGAGAAAGCAATTTCAATGAAACGCATTAAATATAATGTTTCTTAAATTCTTACATATTACTTATTAAAGAAGGTTTTTAAGTTTTAGATTGCTATATATATACAGCCTGTTTTGCCACAAACAATCCCAGAAATGGGGTGACTCAGCCCGTCCTAATGAACAACTTTTCCAATGGGTCATATAATGACATTTCCATACGCCATTTGTAAAAAAATTCTCGAAAACAATATTTAGTTCCCAGCGTCCTCTGGCTGCTCTGGCCAAGTATGGCCCTAGTAGTTTCCTCTCTGTAAAGGGGCCTGCTCTTGTAGTGGAGACTAACAAGGACCTGATGATGATGATGATGATGATTGGTTTCACAAGAAAAGTTGTTCATTATCGTGCTGAGTCAGCCCTTTAAGAGAATGTCGGTAAATTTACACACTGTATATAAATAATTCAAATACTACGCACAAGTACTGATTTAGTTTATCAGAAAAGTAGATTCGTATTGGTCAAGTATATACATATACTACATGTATATAGATAATCTAAGTACTTAGGATCAATTTATGATATAAATTACAATATACAATTTAATACATACAATAAGTATAACTTTTGATATTCGAATTCATGAATTACTTATGTTATTGTTATTCGTAACACAAAATTTTTCACTGATACACGCCTTTTAAAAATCTAATGAATACAAATAGATACATAATAAAATTCAGAATCAAATAAATTCAATGTAGTGTGGATAAAGAAAATAAGTTTTGTTTTTTGAAACCAATATTTCAGTAGCATTATTATTGGTAACAAATATTTTCTGTCCAATAATAATATTTTCTTTTATCTCACTAGAGCTTCAGGGCTGTGCTTATTGGTGTAACGCGACGTACGCGTGTTTAAGTGTAAAAAAACAAGACTGTATTTTTTAGACTAATGTGCCATTACTGACCCCCGCACAGAATAATAACTTCGGTATTGGAGGCTCCCGGCGATTGGGACCGCAGATTTGAACCGCAGTCTCAATTGCCGGATCCATTTTATTAATGGGAACGTTTGGCTCTCCCTATAAATATCGCGATTCGACTCCCAGAAACAACAACTTTAGGTGGTTGTTCTAGTTTGCTAAGGACATTGTAGGCTGATCACTTGATTGTCTGATAAGAACGTTAACCCGTGCTTCGAAGGGCACGTTAAGCTGTTCCCGATCCCTGTCTTTAACAGTGATCATAATACAAAACCATGAAAAACGCTTATAAGGCAGTTTAAGAACCAGGGTGCATCGGGTCATTGTTTGATCCAAGAACCCACACGACATGATGATGTACAGATAGCTGCAGAGAAATCTTGATCCCTCTCAGTATAGTGTCTAGCTCTCCCGAGCTTGTAAGATAAAAATACTACTTTATTTACGAAATAAGCAACTACTTTTCAAAACTCCGTTGTCAATAAAATACTTAGATTTAAGTTTGATGAAAATTGTACGTTACTTCTATGGCACAAAATGTTTTTCAAGAAACATCAATAAATTTAAACATCATATGTATATACGCGATAATACCGTATTGAAGTGATTTAATTTAAATGTATAACAATCGTGAAAACATCAGAAACCATTAACATATGTTTTATTCTGAAAATATATAACTAATCAACAATAATTTCACGTTGGGTTAAATGATAATTTCTTAAACACTCTAGGTAACATCAGGTAAAAACAAATATCTATCAACTTTGCCGATGACATCCAACTACGACGCTCGAATGATCAAAACCTACTGCGGTCTGCAAGGCTTCCGGAAACTGGGACCGCAGATATCTCAGACCGCGGTCCCAGTTGGCGAATCCATTTTTTTCTTCCGGTGAATGGTACCACTCCTATATGAATAAAGTAAACTATTGTTTAAGCCAAGAAGTGCAGTCAAACGAAAAAATGTTTTAAGAAGGTAAAAGGAGTTGCCATCGGTAAAGTTGATTAAGTATTGTATTGTAGTATACAATGTTTCATAAGTGATTTCAATCAAATTCAAAGGTATTAAAGTAGTCACAATATACTCTTATTAAATTAAGAAATAAAATATGGTGAAAAAATTACAAGCGGGCGGGATATAAACCTGCGACCTTAAGTTCTTAAGGTGATACCACTGTAAATAAGGTCGTTCTGAACCTTATTTATCTCGCAAAATACTTAAATTAGGAGTTTCAAATCTAAGTAATATGATTTTTGACTATTTCGTCTCCAAAAGTGTAAGATGAAAACACGTTTTGATAAAATTTTGTCGATAGAAATATTTTTTGAAAAATGGTCTTCGTTCGCAGATTTTTTGTTATTGTAGCTCAAATGCGACGAATGAAATAATGATTTTTAGACTAAAAGATAGGTTATTAGTAATTCATCAAAATGTAAATATGAAAATACAATTAACCGGTCTGATTTTATATAAAATAGAAATAACGAATTTGGCGCTTACGTTTTTTTCTTTGAGCGACTCGAGACTATCTCCTATCTCATCATTCACGGGCTAAACCGCCAAGCGCTATCCCTTGCGCGCACTTGATCAGTCCTTTGCCGAGCGAAGGTACCAAACATTTGAGGCCTCGCCTTAAGTCTATGTACTAGTAGTACATAGACTTTGCTTGAAATTTTTTCACCGTATTTTATTTCTTGATTTAATAAGAGGTAATCAAAATAGCACTGTGAATGCAAAATATAACACTTAAAAATAGTCACACTATATTTTGAAAGAAGGCTCAATTGTTACTTACTGCAGTATGGACGGCAAACGTATTAAGAAAACAGCTTACAAAATACACAACAACAAAGTTGTGTGAGTGACATGAAATATATATTAACTTAAATAGCCCTTTAAGTTAACATATATTTCATGTCACAACAACGAAATCACAGATGGATATACATGCAAATTATATGTAAAATTACCAAAAGCTGTGCTTTAAATTCTTAAGCAATTCCTCAGCTCTCAGAGTTAAGGAGTAAAGTTCGCTATGTATACAGTGCAAAAATAGGAAAATGAATGTATAAATAATTTTTAGCCTAGTAGATTCTGTCAAGTTATCCCTTTTGATGTAACTCGTACTTGTGCACGTATTTGTACCATATTCAAGGGCGGGAGCACTGGTAAATTATGATACAGGCCCTGCCTCCTACAGTCTCCTGTCTCCTTCAACCAAAAAATAAATCAGTTTTTACCTTTATCAATTTAATCCTTGATTTGCACTTAATTTTAAAACTATATTGCAGCTACCTACTGCACTTTGTAATCTATTTAGTGTCTCGTACTCCAACGTAACATATATCCCCGAGTGCACTAATTGCATTGCACGAACGAGTGCCCCCTAATCAAAGAAACAAAGTTAGAGTTAGCACAAATTAAAGACAGTAACAGATATACTCACACGTATGAGTGTATAACTCGGAATGCAAGGACAAAACCGGGATAATGTTAGTATCAAAAACTGTAAATATGACAAATTTTATACATGATAATATATGCTGATATTTTAAACATAAACATATCAAACTAAACAACTATTGTGGTTACATCAACTTCCAGATTATACATGTTCTATTTTTCCCGTTCATCAAGGTTTTGTTTCCCGTCGGCAAGTGTGCCAAATAAGCTGTGCAAAAAAAGGAGAAGGATTAATAAAAAAGAAAATAAGCAGCAATAAAGAAGACCAAGCAGAGTCTAAATAAGTGATAAGATGTAAGAAAGTGCAACGAATGCTTAAGACATTGTCTAGAATAGATATTTCTACGCGTGCATTTGTATTAATACATAAATACAGTTGTATTCCATTATATACCTTATCACATTGACTTAAGAACCGATGTGGATACACATTAATGTTCGCGTACTTACCGCATGCTTACCGATATTTTGGAGTGAAGTTGAAGCATCAACTCGCACTAGCTGACTTGGCGTCAATAGCTTCATCGGGACAACGCCTAAAACTTCTATCGTTTTTGTTTGAAAGCGAGTCGCGCGATTGAAAATAAATCACTTTATCTGGAGGCTTCCGGCAACTGGGACCACGGTCCGAGTCAAGTGCGGTCCCAATTGCCAGAAGCCTCTTTATCTGGACAAGGCTAAGTTTCAAACAAAACGATAAGTGTTTTGGCACATCATCTTAACTCTTTAATCAATATACTAGTATGAGTATCTTACTCACAGCAACGCCCAGGTCAGTTCAAGGTCTCAAAAGGTCTTACACAAGGCCAACGAGGGTTATTGGGCATATAAGGATTGAGTCATAGGCCAATTTGAAGTATACTAACTTCCAAACAAGACTTTACATTGCGGGCGGTCGGAATACTTCTTTTTGAGCCCCGCGACGAGCTTCATGTACCAGTAGTTGTTCAACCTCAAAGCCCGTTGGATCCGGTTCTCCTTAGGAGTCGTAGCAGCGTGACTGAGGAAGGCTCCATCGAGGATTACCAGCCGGTACTGTTGCAGGCAGAGTTCCAACATCTAAACAAAAGAATAAACTTCAAAATCAGCAGAATATATCTCCTTTTTAGGATCGTACCCAAAAGGTAAAGACCATCCGTCTGTCACCAAGCTGTATCTCATGAACCGTGATGATACAATTGAAATTTTCACCCATACAATAAACGTGATTTTTTTGCTTTATGTACAAGTAATTTTGAAAAAAAATATTGTACGTGAATTTGAAAATTGAACCTTCTGCCCTGCACATAAAGTTCAAAACCAATGAAAAATTTATACCTACGATGCCTTATAAGGTAAGGTCACAGCTCATTAGAGCCACCCGGCACCCACTCAGCACCGCCTCGCCGCACGGCGTCCACTCATTGTCTTCACGGGGTCACGGGTGGACGCCGCGTTAACACCAGAAAACGTCGCGTGGTCCACTAGTGGATCTCGCGTCGTCAACCAGTGGACGCCGCGCGGTCAACGAGTGAACGCCGCGTGGTCAACGAGTGGACGTCGCTTGGTCCACGAATTTTCGAATAGTCTGCTAGCAATTGGCACTAGGTCTAAACGTGTGTTTCGTTATGTAAATTTTTTACAAATTGGCCCTGATAGCTGTCGCGCTTGATGAAGAAGAAAATGAAAGATGAAATAAGAAAAGCTTATTGGGTGCATGAAATGTTATTGGGAGCGACGTATCGCCCAACACATAGACTTCAGGTCGCTGGTTCAAATCTCGCCCGCCTAATATTTTTTTCACCGTATTTTATTCCTTAATTTTAATAAGAGTATATCAAAATCGCATTGTAAATGCAAAATAAAACACAAAAATATATATAAAAAAAAAATTTTTTTTTCCTTGTTGCATGAAAATTACTTTGTGTAGATACGGCTAATTCGTTATGTAGCGTTTTATGATGGAACTAAGTGTTTTAATTAGAAAAAATTTCAAAAAAAAATGATTAAAAAAAACTTTTCCCGGTCGATTAATTTCGAGAGACGGTGACATTGATTGGCCCCCTAGATAGCCTGATTTAACAGCTCCTGACTTTTTTCTATGGGGCATACTAAGGGAACGTGCCCAGGCACGTTTGTACACATATTTAGTAAGCCCCAGGCATGGAGTAAGACCCAGCTAGCCAGAGTAAGGCTTACTAAATATGTGTACAGTCACTTAGATAACGCAAGAAATGTGCGAAAAAGTGATGAAAAACGCGATAAAAAGGGTTCACATCTGCGATGCTGCTAGAGGTGCATTTGTCTGGCATTATTTTCCATATTTAACTGCCGGCCCTAAATATTTAAGAAGGAATATTTAATATCTTTTTGTATTTCATAGAATAAAATTAAAAAACTAAAGTGTATACCTATTATTTGGCCACCCTGTACAACTTCACTATACGATACCAAACAAAATTTCATGAAAATATTCTTAAAGAATACACAAATATGTCTGCATTACGAACAAACTTCAATTCTACGTGGAATTTAGAGATATCATATATATTTCAAGTAACAGAATAACCAATAATCGAATTGCCAAGTTACTTTTCGTAAAGACGTCAATTTCTTCTGAATAAAAGGATAAAAATTAAATATATTGTTACTTGAAATTACATTTTCTCAGATCAAAGGTATATTGTGCATAGAACGAAATATATTATAAATATATTATATTATATGTTTACAAATTACAAATGATAAAATTTCATATAACTCAATATTCTACGAATATTTCAAGGGTCTACCTGTTGCCGTTATCAATATCAAGCAAAAACGAGCAAAGAAATCAAGTTTGTTGTATGGGAGCCTTCTTAACTGTGCCTCTTTAATATTTAGATTTATTATTTTTTTAGTATTATTTGTTATTATAGCTGCATAAGAAATACATCATCTGTGAAAATTTCAACTGTCTAACTGTCACGGTTCGTGATACAGCTTGGTGACAGACGTACATACAGACAGACGGACAGTGAAACCATAATAACAGGGTCATATTTTTACCCTTTGGGTAAGGAAACCTAAAAGTAGCCCAAACGTTGTTTTTAAATAAGATAAAACAAGTGCGAGTCATTAAAGGCTCTATTCCATCATTCAACTGCAAAAAAACGTCTCTTTTATGGCGACAATGTAAAGTACGCGTAAAACCTTTTTCATGCTATCTGTTATCCAAACTCTTTGCTGCACCGACACTATTATTCTTATTTATCTGTGGTTTGACGTCTTAGTAATAAATTAGCAGGATTATCTATATCTATACATATAATAAAACAGTAAAATACTTTGTCTGTACATTTAGAATTTTTGACTGAAATGGGTAGAGGGACACTTAAAAAGAATAATAGAAAGCAAAAAATTTTTTTTCGATTTTTTTGTCTGTCTGTCTGTCTGTATGTATGATCACGATTATCTCCGAAAATACTGAACCGATTTACTTCAAACTTTTACCAATTGCTTTGTTTTAACCCAGCAAAACATTTAAAGTTTGTTTCATCAAAATCGGTTCATAGAAAAAAAAGTAATCTTCATTTGAATAAACACAAGGCATGAGTTTGCCTGCAAATATATAGCATCCTTACTAATATTATAAATGCGAAAGTGAGTTTGTTTGTTTGTTTATTTTTTTGTTTGTTACGCTTTCACGCCGTAACTACTGAACCGATCATCATGAAATTTTGCATACAAGTTCTCTGGAGTACAGAGAAGGACACAGGCCTACCTTTTATCCCGGGAAAAAGTACTGTTCCCGAGGGATCGACATTAACGCAGGTGGAGCCGCGGGCGAAAGCTAGTTCTTAAAAAATTAATAAATAAAATATGGTGAAATAATTTCATGCGGGCGGGACTTGAACCGGCGACCTAGGTCTATGTACGACCTATGCTCTGCCATTGAGCTACCTTCCACACAATTTAATCTCGGCGCCGAAATTCTCTACCATATCCCATTTCCCCTTATACTTATTAAGGCTTAAGTCACCTACACAATCACAACTACCCGACTTTTATAAGTAAGGTATTTGATTCAACTCATTTTGCAATTAATTTGAAAATCAACTAATATGTAGGAAGCCATGCAATATGTTATAAGTGTTTTACTTTAACTAGACACTTACCTGAACCATTTTGTCTTGAAGTCCCTCCCATACTAGCACTTCACTATACCACGGCTCCTTCCGAGTCCCGAAATACAATGGCTCCCATCGATGGTACGGGTACTCCCGGCGGACGATCATCAATGTCTGAAACAAGGTTATATATATTACTGGTGGTATAGTAACGGACAGTGCCAGACTTCCAGCTCGGGGTCCCATGAGGTGCCGTTTCTGCAAAGGGAGTAGGTAACAATACTCGTAAAGGGAGTAGGTACAATACTTGTAACCTCTAACAGTAGAAGCCCATCTACGCTGCTTGAAGCTGTATATTTGCTATATTCTACTTAAATGAGTGTCATTAGGATTTTACATATGCAACAGTACCAGCGGTGAATTCGTCTCCTAAGGAATTGTATGGAAAGCTACACATGCCAAAACAGCGGTGATGGTAGTGCGTCTGTAAAGTTCTGTTTAGAATTCTACCACTTCTAGATCTAAATATGAATGTGACAAATCAGGACAGGAAGAAATAAGACTTTCTTGCATGTGATCTATATTCATTAATGATCTGTGGTTTGACGTCTCAGAAATAGATGAGTTGACAGAATCGAAATATAAAAAAAAAAAAACTTGTAGAGCACTTAAGTTTTTAATTTTGTAATAGCGGCAAAAGATATACACATTCTGTGAACATTTTAAGTATCTACCTTTTACGGTTCACAAGGTGGACGGAAGGACGGACATCGAAAGCTTATATTGCTAAGCCTCCGTAATAGATACTATTATCTACTGGCTGGTTTTACCCTTTGGCTACGGAACCATTAAATAATGAATGCCAAAAACGGAGACATTAATATGCAAATATCTAGTATAAAATCACTAATACATTTTTCAGAGCAATCTACATAGTATTAATCTGCTAAGTGCCCCAGTTGGCTTAGCGGCATAATTACTTTGTAATTGCCAGCCTCCATGACAGCGCCGGGTTATCGGCGTCTTAGGGGAGGCAATAAAATGCCAATTTCCATCGCGGATTTCCAATTAGTGTTGTGACTTGAGTTCTTAGTCTTAAAATCGATACCTGTCATTTTTCATAACTCGAGACTATTGGTCTCTCGTGATTCCTTTGAGTTTTATCAGTTAGTTTTAGTCTTAAGAGATTATTATTTAAAAAATAAGGGTGCCTATTATTTTATTTATTAACATTTGAAAAAAAAATGAGGGTCTTATAATATATGCATGATTTAATAATTTACCACCTAGTGACGTGCCATGACTCAGTCTTTCTTTAAATAACTCAGTATTCAAAAGGACTTGGTCTAGGACTCGCACTCGAGTCTCAAAAAAGAACTCCAGTCTTCAAAGAGAGCTAAAGCCCCATTATTATTAGGCTTAAGGACTCGAGTCTTTTACAACACTATTTCCAATAACTTTAGTTCTGCTGATCGAGATACTATCTAAAAGTTTATTTTCGCGTCGGTTCTATAAAGGTATTTGCTGCAATCTTAATAACATAACTTAATTTTAATGATTATTTAATTCACAGACACTGAACTAGCACCCGTGGAATGGTTTTTTTATTGACTACTAGCGAGCCGGACCCCGGCTTCGCACGGGTGCAATTTACATATAAGCCCCCAGGGCCCCCAGGAGGGACGGACCTCTGCTTTGGGCGTTGCCTGTATGCTTGGCATCATCATCATCATCATTTCGAGTAGGTGTCACGGTCAATCGACCATGCTCACCCTGGTGCCAGAGTTCTTCGGAACCGCCTCTCGGCCTCTGACGTGGTTCCTTTAACGACTACCAGATGGCAGCCGGGACCACCAGCTTAACGTGCCTTCCGAAGCACGGAATCATCTTTATTATCAGACAATCAGGTGATTCAAGCCTGCAATGTCCTAACCAAACTGGAAACAACTAAACAAAGTATGCTTCCGATTGGAATCGAACCCACGACCTCCGGGTCAACAGGCAAACGCTTAGCATCAAACTGTCATATTGATTGATGGACCGCGTTTTGCATGCAGAGCTTGAAGGGCCGATCTAAAAAAATATGGCAAAAGTCTACGGGGAACAGTAATTCTCATCTTTTGCCTTATGGGCAGAAAGCTACGTTAACAGAAGGGCGTAACCTGGGTGCAAGTCACCCGGGACCGCCCACCGGGTAGTCACCAGTGGTCGGAGCTAATTCTACTCTACACACTCTATTCCGGTGGCGAGTACGACGGGGTTAAAGACTGGGATTCCTCTGCCTATTCAGACCCGAAGAGGGATCGGCGTGCGCTTGTACGATATGAATAGGACCTTCCGACTCCACATCAGACCAGCGCAACGATTCCATTATATTGTATTATCATCCGATTTACACATGCATGCAAAATTTCAGCTTAATCGGGAAGTGGATTAAATTTAACTCGTAAGATTTGATTACAGGCAATCATCGGGACAGGTGAAACTAAATTAAAGCTTTAAAAAAAAAGTAAAAAAAAATTTTTTAAGTAGTTGTCATTATTATTAGTTCATTTAGGAAAAATATTAAACTTTTATTTAGAAATAATAACATAATATTGAAAAAAAGTAAAAACGAAAAATGCTGTTCTTTGAACACTTCAAATGCCTCGTTGAAAGATGAGTAACTAGTTCGAGTACTGAGTAGCACATGGATAGAGCTGTACAGTTCTCGGAACGCGTAATGGAAGTTGCATCCGTAGCGGTTGTACTAAGTAATATATTTGAAAACACATCTTCTGTAGCAGTGACACAACGGTATTTGACGTGGGCACATTTTCTATTACAATTTCCAATTTGTCTGAGAGAAGTTTAGTAAATGGTTGTTTTATTTAAAGAAGCGCCGTGTCGTGCATATTTTATTGCAAAATTTGGGATTAATGCCTCGTCTGCTAATATTTCTAAAACGCGCTTTATTTTTCTCGAAGTATTTTTATATGTTGTCTTAAATGCACAGTAAATATATGCTCTGTAATTTATCTTGTTTGATTTTATTGTTTTGAGAATCGACACTTAATACATGTAAACAATTCCTGAGAAGGTCATGTTTAACAATATAAAGAAATTTCCTTTTTACCTTCACTTATCTCCAGATTGATCTTTTGTATAGATGTTCCTTTAGGTATATAACTACCTACCACATTAAAAGAGCTGTGCAGTTCTTGGGATGCGTAATGGAAGTTGTATTCGTAGCTAGTGTATATATTGGACTAATGTACTAAGCAATGTATTTGAGAACACAATACATCTTCTGTAGCAGTGACACTGCGATATTGGATGTGGAATTTTCTATTACAATTTCCGAACTGTCTGGGAAGTTTAAAAAATGGTCGTTTTATTTAAAGAAGCGCCGTATCGTGAATGTTTTAATGTAAAATTTGTACGATGGCTCCTTTACGACAATTTAAAAGGAACTGTGCTTTTCCTTTCTCGGACAATTTGTTTATGTTGAAAATCGATACGTTCATGTTATCGTCCATATAGAAATTTTAAGTTATTTCCTTTTTCCTTTTTACCTTCACTTCTCTCCAGATTGTTCTTTTGAAATACGTGTAGTTCACGTTGAATATATCCATACGTTCACTGCGGAGATCGCAGTACGATTCCAGGCGGGAATAACAATTTTGTGTCGCTGTTATAGTTTGGTTAGGACAACGTGGTTAGGACGTTGCAAGCTGATTGTGTGATAAGAAAGATGATCCATGCCGTGGATCCGTGCTGTGCACGTTAAGCCGTCAGTCCCAGTTGCCGTCTTTGACAGTGGTTGTTACACAAAACAGGTCATGTCTGAGGTCTATAAAGTAGTTTATAAACTCTGATATTCTTTGTTCCAAGAGTCTACACAACATGATGATGATGATACACACACAATACGTATAATAATAACTACAAGTTGTATGAACCTAGTAGAACTAAACAAAAAGAACCGAACTACTAGAACATCTCAAAGTGGCTTGACACTTTGATAGAGCTGTGCAGTTCTCGGGACGCGTAATGGAAGGTGCATACGTAGCGGTGGATAAATTTACTTTGTATTTAAGAACACAATACATCTTCTGCAGAAGCGACAAAACGGTATTGGACGCGGGAACATTTTCTATTACAGTTTCCTTTAGAACGCCGTCTGTCAAAGAGAGGTTTAAAAATGATTGTTTTATTTAAAGTAGCGCCGTGTCGGGAATGTTTTAATTAGGACTACTGTCTCCATTGAGACTATTTTATAACGCGCTTTTCTTTTTACATAAAGTTTGTGAATGTTGTACCTATCTTTACAGCAAAAATTGTTCCTTTGATTAAAGTTCTTAATTCATCTTGTTTTTTTACTGTTTTGAAAATCGACACTATTAAAAGACCTGAAATCGTTAAGAGCGCACCAATGCGACCCGGCTGAAGCCATTTCGCACCCCGCGCCCCGCGCGAAAGCAGGATAGATCTAATGACCGTAACGCGTAAAAAATGAGAAGAAGATAGTGGGTAGGCACAAGCGGGTGTCCTAGAATTAACAGGCGTAAGCGCCAAATCACTTAATTGTTATTTAAAATAAAAGTACGAGGTTAATGAGTAAAAAAACTTTGCCAGATTTTAGAACTAGTTATTGCTAAGCTAGGAAACTAAAAATCATTTCTAAAGACCTTAGGGTTTCGCCGTTCTGACCACAAACATCAAATAAAGGGGCTATGTTTGCAAAATAAAAGTATCGAGGCTTTTGTTATTAATCGTGTTTTCAGGTTGGACAGTTTTAAGAAAATATGTTGAAGTTTTATATATAATAAATAACAGGCATGTAGTCTTTATAGATATAGACATCTAGACGAATGTTCATTGACAAGTTTCGCATTCGTGCCCTCTTAAACAATTTTGAGAAATTTCCTTTTTATCTTTACTCTATTCCAGATTGTCCTTTAAAAATACATTTAGTTCTTTAAGTGCATTTCACTTTGATAGAGCTGTGCAGCTGACCAATACAGGACACGTAATGGAAGTCGCATCCGTAGCGGCGGATAAATTTACTTTATAATATTTGAGAACACAATAGATCATCTGCAGAAGCGAATTGACGGTATTGGACGCGGGAACATTTTCTATTACAGTTTCCTTTAAAACGCGGTCTGTCAGAAAGATAATTTAAAAATGGTTGTTTTATTCAAACTAGCGCCGTGTCGCGAAAGATTTATGCTAAATTTGGGACAATGGCTCCTTAGACAATTTTAAAACTCACTTTTCTTTTTCGAAAAGTTTTGAATGTTGTATCTTTACAGAAGAACTCTCTCCCTCGTTTTTTTAAATCGACACTTTTAAGAGGTTTAAAAATGGTTTATTTAAAGTAGCGCCGTGTCGGGAATGCTTTATGCTGAATTTGGGACTGCTGCTGCTTCCTTTGAGACTATTATAAAACGCACTTCTCTTTTTTCGGAAAGTTTCTGAATGTCGTATAGAAGAAATTGATCGTTTGATTATTAAACACTTAATTTCATCTGGTGCTTTTACCGTTTTTTTAAAATCGACACTTTTAAAAGACATGTAATCGTCCTTCTAACAATTTTGAGAAATTTCTTTTATCCTTTACTTTTTTCTAGATTAACCTTTTAAAATACGTGTAGTTCTTTTCACTTTTGATAGAGCTGTGCAGTTGAGCAGTACGGGGTACATGGAAGTTGCATCAGTAGCGGTGCATAGATTTACTTTATATTTAAGAAGACAATACATATTTTGTAGAAGCGACATGATGGTATTGGACGCGGGAACATTTTCTATTACAATTTTCTTTAAAACACGGTCTGTCAGAGAAATGTTTAAAGTTAATTGTTTTATTGGAATTTTGGGACTACTGCCTCCTTTGAGACTGTTTTAAAACTCTTTTTTCTTTTTTCGAAAAGTATATATACTTTCCGAAAAAAGAAAAGCGAGTTTCATATATGAAGGTTGTATCTTTACAGCAGAAATTGGTCCTTTGATTTAAGCTTTTTAATTCATCCTGTTGCTTTGCGTGTTTTGAAAATCGACACTTAAAAACATGTAATCATCCTTCTTACAATATTGCGAAATTTCCTTTTTACCTTTACTTTTATCCAGCCCCCGTAGCATGGCTACTATCTACAGCTCAGGCCAAAGATAGATAAAAAAGCAGCCTACTTAAAATTTATCGAAGCCCACCAATGAAAACGTAGTATTTATCTCATACGATTCGTAGCACGCATGCAGTCTAGAAACATTATTCATATTTCAAACACGAAACTACAAATAAAAAATTAAAACCTCGTATGATTAAAGAAAACGAACGTATTAGACATAATTTATAAAATACCTAGTGATATTTACTTAAAAACTAAATATATTTGGGTTTATTTTCATTCAATATGGAAATAACGGAATGTAAATCGTGTACCAATCAAACGCAAACAACCACTTTACACTGACAGTACACATCTGTCATTAATCTGTCGGTAAAATGGTTCTTTCCGTTTGAGTTTTCGTTTCTCACGCAAGATGGCGTACTAGTATCGGGCTTTTATTTTCGTAAAAATCATTCTTGTACTGTACATTAAAATATCATACTCATTATAGGTGTCTGACAGCTTGTAACTACGCAAACAAAATATTTTGATTGTTTTATCACTTTAAAGTTCGAAATGCGTATGAAACATATTTTATCAAGGCTTTGCTAAACCCCGATAAATTTATGCGATTTCAAGGTACCAACCTCGATTTTGCCTGCATTTGTCTATCGCGAGCTGTCGCCCATGCTCACAAGACGCGCACCCCGCGACTTGTAACGTATTTATGAATGAAATTTCACATTATTTAACGCGTGTGCCATGCTCGCTGGGTTAAAAGACGCAAAACGCGACATTTTGTCTTTTTATCAACGGAGACAGTGAGCCATGCTTCGGGGGCTGATTGACCTTTAAAAATATGTGTGGTTCTTTTAAGTATACATATAACCTAATGCATTTTGCTTTGATAGAGCTGTGCAGTTGAGCAGTAAGGAACACGTAATAGAAGTTGCATCCGTAGCGGTGGATAAATTTACTTCATATTTAAGACCATAATAGAGTTCTTGGCGGGAATTTCGACGGAGAGCACGGCTTGTGTTTTGGATTGTTTTGTAAATTGTTTCTAGTGGACTTTATAATGTGAAATCGGTGTAATTTGGTGTTATAAATGCCCATGTTTATGAACAATGTATGGAATAACCGAAATAAACTGTCACGGTGCGGCTGTAGTGAGATTTACTTAGCGGGCTGGTGGACCGCCTCGCCTCGTTGCGTCTGTGATCAAGCCAGTGGGTTTGTGGGAATTGTCGCCAGGGGCTCCGTAGAGTCAATGAAATGAACTACACCATCGTTTCATTGATAACAAGACTTAGAAAAAAGCGCGGGAAAACTCATTTATACTTGATACTGGCTAAATACGTAACGCGTGAAAGCCATAAATAAATAAAAAAAAAAAAAAAAAAAAAAAGACCATAATACATCATCTGCAGAAGCGACATGACGGGAAACGTTTTCTATTACAGTTTCCTTTAGAACGCGGTCTGTCAGAGAGAAGTTTAAAAATGGTTATTTTATGTCGTGATTGTTTTAACGCATAAGGCTACTGCTGCTTCCTTTAGGGCTATTTTGGATCTCGCTTTTCTTTTTTCAGAAAGTTTGTGGATGTTGTATCAGAAATTGATTCTTTGATTTAAGCTTTTTAATTCATCTTGATTTTACGTATTTTGAAACTCGATACTTTTAAAAGACATCGTCCTACTAACAATTTTGAAAAAAATCCTTTCTACCTTTTCTTCAGATTAACCTTCTCCAGATTAACCTTTAAAAATAAGTGTAGTTCTTAACTACTTTTTACTTTGATAGAGCTGTGCAGCTAAGCAATACAGGACACGTAATGGAAGGCGCATCCGCAGCGGAGAATAAATTTACTTTATATTTGAGACCACAATACATCTTCTGCAGAAGCGACATGACGGTATTGAATGCGGGAACATTTTCTGTTTCAGATTCCTTTAAAACGCGGTCTGTCAGAGAGAAGTATAAAAATGGTTGTTTTATTTATAGTAGTGCCGTGTCGGGAATGTTTTCCCTTTTGGGACGATGGCTTTTTCGTCTGTTTTTATTTTATGGTCTAGCTTTGTAAGATTATTTTCAAATATTGGTACTTAGTGACAGAATGTAGATATTACTAATGAACTAATGTGAATCGGTACAAACCATCAACTGTATTCAGGCCTTAAATTTCTCAATATTTCTTTTTTATGATACAAGCATCACTGCATACTATGCAACCGGTAATACACTATCATACTTTGAACACGTCGCCATATACATACTTTAAGTGCATTGTACCCTTTTTCAACCATCTCGATAATAAATAATGTTGGGTACATTAATGGGTAGAATGGATATACTCCGTTCAATTTTAGATACAAAAAACACAAGTAAACTTTTATTTGTGTTTCATTTCTGGGGTGACTTAGGTTATTAGATTAGAACTTAAGGGTCCGTACTACCTCACACTGCTTTGCATGATTGACTGTTATATCAATAATAATTAAATACTCAAGTTGAAATAAAAATGCAGCAAAGTTCAGGACTAACTCTGGTAACTATTTGACTCAAAAACACGATTGCGTTAAATTTTCTCGATAGAAAAAAATTGCAAAGTTGCCTCCAAATCACGTCTAATTTACTCGGTATATAGCATTATTCACCAAATACATTAAAATTAACCTTGAAACTTTTGATTATTAATGCATTACAGATAAGGCAGCCATCATATGTTTTTCTTTTTCGAATAACCCTTGAATATTCCTAAAAAACGAAAATAACCAAAGTAGCCAACGCGTTTAGACCATCCGCATTTGTATCGCCACGCCGCCTGGCATATGGCGGGCTCTTAAGTTCACTAGATGGCTTTTCACTAGAGCTTATATAATGTTGGCAGTGCGCTGGTGTTTGTGAATTTCTGAGACTAGCGTATAACAAATCATAAATTACCGCGTTCACAAAGCCTATTTGGTTAGGCAATTCATAGCTAAATTAAATATTATTTACTAGCTTTCGCCCGCGGCTCAGCCCGCGTCAATGTCGATCCCTCGAAAATAGTTTATTTATTTATTTTCAGAAACTTAGTCTATTATTACAAGAGTAAAACGTAATGCAACAGACCAGCCAATTTTAGTTAGGTACTTAATATTAAGGTTTTTGTATAGTAGTTCATTTTCCCGGGATAAAAGGTAGCCTATGTCCTTCTCCGTACTCCAGAGAACTTGTGTGCAAAATTTAATGATGCTCGGTTGAGTAGTAACGGCGTGAAAGCGTAACAAACAAACTCACTTTCGCATTTATAATATTAGTAAGGATTTTAATTTTAATGAATTGCCAATGGAATGCGACTGCTGTACAGTTGTAACAGTAGGAAATTAATGATCGGTTTGTTTTTATAGTAGGGTGACCAAACCCATGAGTAGCTCTCTAGGTGGCTTTTTACTAAAGTTTCGTATGATGCTCGTAGTATGCTAATGTTAGTGAATTTTTGAGACTGCTGCATGAAAAATCCCAAATTTCGGTAAGCCATCTTACATTTTTTCGTGATGTGTTCTTAGAAATTAAGATTGCTAGGAAATAATGGTAAGTTAAGTTGAAAGAAAAAAGATAAGTTAAGAGATATGATGCAATACAGATTTAAACTGATTTTATATTTAAACTAGCTTACGCCCGCGGCTCCGCCCGCGTCAATGTCGATCCCTCGGCAATAGTACTTTTTCCCGGGATAAAAGGCAGCTTATATCCTTCTCTGTACTCCAGAGAACTTGTATGCAAAATTTCATGATGATCGGTTCAGTAGTTACGGCGTGAAAGCGTAACAAACAAACAAACTCACTTTCGCATTATATAGTAAGGATAGTAAGGTTAATATAATTTATATTTTCGACATTCTTACCTCGACTCCTGAAGGCGGCGACCTTTTCAGCCAAGACTGAAGACCTGGGAACCGCTGGCAATGCGAGCAGACCTTCGCGTGGAAATAGTCGGCCCGCTTCGCAGCCACCATTGCGGTTAACCTGATATGATCATCAAATAACTTTGATACATTAATTTATAAATAGTAGGTAGTATTGAAGAAGTACGCATGCTTGAAATGCATATAACCTACGGGGTAATATGTGGTGAGAGAATTCGACGCGGTGATTCGAAGTCACGGTGGTGTAATGGTTCACACTTAGGGCGTAAGGCGTGGGTTCGAATCCTACCTGTGGCCGAGTTCTTTTTCATCACATATTTTCAATTTTAAAAATATATTGAGCATTGTAATGCTGTTTAAAAACAATTTAAGCATTAATTTATGGTTCATAGATTATAAATTATAATTTTTTAATACCCAAAATTATACCCAAAAAAAAATGTAATACCCAAATATTGATAGATATCAATAATAAAGCATGACAAGTAATATACAGCCAAATTGCACACACTGTAAACATGTTTTAAAAGATACTAACTAAACGATACCTACTATATTAAATAACAAATACATATACAGATTAACCAAGACCCAGCTCAATCTGAATAAATCATTTTCCTTCTTGTCCTGACCAGGCATCGAACCCGCGGGACCTTCTGTACAACAGACTGGCAAGATGAACACTAGGCTTGACGACGTGTCAAGACAACGCTGATCGAAACTGTTACAGTATCTTAGCTACATTAGCAATGGTGGCTCTTCCAAGCTGGTCTGGGAGAAAAGAAAACGTGGAATGTACCAGCTGCTTCTCTGATGGGGCTAAAATCTGTAGAACCGTGTGTGCGGCTAGCAACCCATCACTATTTGATTCCTTTTTCCATCTACACGCCCTCCAACATGTTAAATGTGGCCATAAGATCTTAAAGACCTAGGCTTTGTCTGATCTGAGTCTAGGCGGATGCTGATCGTATCTATTATGAAATATGGAATCGTTGAGCTAGTATCCTATGACACAAGTTCACAACTTACTGTGGGGCTAGCACAATCTGTTTGATATGTCCCTATATATATCCTTACTATCCTTACTAATATTATAAATGCAAAAGTGAGTTTGTTTATTTGTTTGTTTGTTTGTTACGCTTTCACGCCGTAACTACTGAACCGATCATCATGAAATTTTGCATACAAGTTCTCTGGAGTACGGAGAAGGACATAGGCTACCTTTTATCCCGGGAAAAAGTACTATTCCCGAGGGGTCGACACGGACGCGGGCGGAGCCGCGGGCGAAAGCTAGTATAATATATTTTTACAATATCGTCCCTATATATTTACATAATAATCTGCTGCCAAAAAAAACAGTGATATATAAGCGTGTTTCTTTATGGGTTATTATTAATTGCACTTGCACAATTGCACATCAAATAAATAATCGCATATCAATATATTTTCATCATTTATATGCTTTTTTACATCAAATTACTTCACTATAAATAAACTAAATGTTTAATAGTTTAACATAACTAGTACTGCAGAAAATTTGAAAATATACATCAGCATGACATTACTTTTTTCTCATAATAAAACTGAAGTACATAAAACCAGGGTAGCGGTTACACCGCGATCATTTTCATTGAATGCGACCGAGTCAATAAAATTGGTAAGAGCATAAAATTTTAAAACCTGACTGTATTACACGAAAGGGTGGCAATAAACGTTATTTTACGACAAATGGCAATAACGATTACGTTTTACTCTACTTCTGATGTACCGTAAAGTTTTTCGAAAATTTGGAAGTTAGCTATAGGTATGCTTTTTTTTAATAGGGCAACGAATAAACATATTTCTTAGCAATTGTACTCCAGTGCAGAATAAGCTAAATATACTTCTGATGTACCGTAATGTTTTTCGAAAGTTGGAAGTAGGAAGGAAGTAGTAGCTATATCTTTTTCTTAAAAAGGGAATCGAATAAAGATATTTCATAGCAATTGTACTCCAGTGCTCTGGGTCCGCTAAATGTCAGCTTATTCTGTAATATGGTTTGGCAGATAATGTTCAACTGACCGCATTCAAAACTCGATACGGCATGGTAAGTATCAATAAGCCAGTAACAACACGCCAAATACTAATAATTAAACAATCAAAGTAAACTTGTTCTGTATATTCTTTTTAAGCGGCTTCTACCGCGATAAGTTTTATTTGATGTGACCGATTCAATAAAATTGATAAGCGCATAAAACTTTAAAGCCCATATGTTTAACACGAAAGGCCATAAACGTTATTTTACGACAAATCGCAATAAGGATTACGTTTTACTCGATTTCTAAGCGTAATGTTTTTCGAAATGGTTGTAATCTTGTAAGTTAGATAAGCTATTTTCTAAAAAAGAGAATAGAATAGTAATATTTTTAGCAACGGTACGCCAGAACCTGCTATTATGTAAGTATGATAGGCAGTTTTTACATGTAAGTATCATATAATTTAGAAGTTTTTACATCCGACCGCTTGCATAAGGCCACTCGTCTTTAGTTTAGGTCACAATAGCAGTTGGCAAAGATACGGAATGAGGACCTAGTCGGTAACCACGCACCGCAAACATTAATAATTAAATCTATCGAATTACATTCTTTTGTGTGTTCTTTGTAGCAGTATATAAAAACAAGGTAGCGGCTTTTAATTTAATGCGACCGACTCAATAAAATTGATATGCGTATAACATTTTAAAGCCTATCTGTATACACGAAAGGGTGGTCATAACCGTTATTTTACGACGAATGGCAATAACACTGGCTGTTCGCCTGCATTTTATTCAACTTCTGATGATGCGTAATGTTTTTCGAACGTACTCGTATGTGAAGTTGTAAATTTGCTATATCCTTTTCATAAAAAGGGAATTGTATAAAGACATTTCTTAGCAATGGTACTGCAGAGCCCGAGGTTAGCTAAATGCCATCATATTCTGTAATTTAGTTTGGCAAAAAAGGTACAGTCGACCGCATGCATAACGCTACCCCTCCTTGGTTAAGAATCGATACGGCGTGGTAAGGATCAATAAGCCGGTAACAACACGCCATAAATATTAATAATTCAATATATCAAAGTTAACGCGTTCTGTTTATTCTTTTTAAAATTCCAGTACATAAAAACAAGGTAGCGACTACTACCACGATAATATATATTTAATGCGACCGACTCATTAAAATTGATAGCATATATAATTTTAAAGCCCATCTGTACAACAAAGGGTGGCCATAAACGTTATTTTACGACAAATGGCAATAAGGATTGTATTTTACTTGACTTCTGGTGTACCGTAATGTAGGCCAGTAAAATAATAGACAACCAGTTTGTTCCGAAGTAATGCCACCATGGAGGTAAGTTTTCAAAGGTTTTATTTTTAAAATAAGTTTTATTTATAAAATTCGAACAGTCTTACAAATTAAAAGAAAAAATCTATTCAACATTTTAATGAATGCATTTTGTTAGTCAATTTTATACTACTGTGTTTGGATTTCACCCCCTTCCTTGAGGTAAGTACTATACAAGCATTGGCCGCAATGAGGCATTTCACGAACTCAAGTGGTGTGCTGCGTCAGCTTCGCCTCAGCTCACATTTTTACTTTCGTCCGTCAATGCCCCTTTTTCCGACCGATAGAAATCGCGCACTTGTAAAAAAACTTTTGAATTAATTGTATTGCAAATCACAACGCAGAATATTTGTAGGAGATTTTTTGCCAAGGACATTTTAAGAGACGTATTATTCGTAATTACTCTTGTTATTCGTAATTACTCCAGAGAAACAAACTTCAATAAAAATATAGGTACAAATTTTGATATTGATATAAATCTTATAAAAATATTAAGCACAAAACTCTAGGGAATCGACCAGCTGTTTATATTGTAATCAATATTAATAATAATGTATAGTTAGTTACTAAAATAATGAACGTCAAGGCCACTATCGTGGGGAAGTCTTAGAAAAAATATAATTGTAGATACACGGTCTTATACAAAATGAAGCCTAGATAAAGTCCCCGAGCCATTGTTTGCTGAAATTGAATGCTATAGTTATATTATATAGTTTTCCAAACATATAAAATAAAAATTAAATATAATAAGTACTCTATTGAAAAGTATGAAAGTCGCGCCAGTAATTGAAAAGCTCCATAGTCATAGACCGAGCTGGTATGGGCATGTGATGAGGAGAGAAGAAGGTCATATCGCAAGGAAGGCTTTGGAACTGAAGGTGAATGGAACTAGAAACAGAGGACGACCTTAGAAAAGATGGATGGATTGTGTCAAGGAGAGTATGAACAAAAAAGGAGCAACAAAGGATATGGTAGGTGACAGATCAAAATGGAGGGAACTGACATACTGTGCCGACCCCACATAAAAAGTGGGATAAGGTAAAGGAAGAAGAAGTACTCTATTGAAAGTACCCGAATAAACCTATCACACGAAGTGATATCTTCATATTTTCCTCTTAACCAGCTTTAGATTCTCTACTAAGAAGTACATAGCGATCGTGACAGTTTATTTAGGCAAATGACCGACACAGCTATAAAATCTGACCTATCTGGTCGTAAGGCCCTTCCCTTTTAGATTACCGCCCGGTCTATTAGATCGGCGAGTCTCCTTAGATTTCGATAAATTTTATAAAATAAGGTGACACCGTACCTGCATACATATTATCACGTCTGTATCCCTTTCGGGATAGACAGAGCCTAAAGCCATAAGAACCAAACACCATATTTTTAAGTGTTTATATTTTGCATTCACAATGCTATTTTGATATTATTCTCTTACTAAATTAAGAAATAATATATGGTGGATTTTTTTTTCCGCCCGCTTGAATTTTTTTACCATATTTTATTACTTAATTATTAATACCATATTTTATTACATAATTAGTAAACCAAAGACTATGTTTAACGTATTGGTGGGCGTATAGATTGAAATAGAATCGAAATAGTGCAGCTAGCAACCCAATCGCATCGCCTATTATCATGATTCCTTATATTTTCGCCCATTCACTCGGCCGGCTTTTACGGTTTACGAGGGATTAGAAGCAGTTGGTAAATTCTGTATTTTTCTTTTCTCCTAGACCAGCATGAAAGGTGACACAAAATATTTTATATAAATTTATAGATCAAGTTACTCTAGATAAATAAATAAATAAATAAAAATCACACAGATTGAGCTAGCCCCAAAGTATGTTTTAGACTTGTGTTATGGGATACTAACTCAACGATACTATATTTTATAAGAAATACATATATAGATAAACATCCAAGACCCAGGCCAATCTGATAAAGATCATATTCCATCTTGACCTGACTGGGAATAGAACCCGGGCACCCCTTGTCGCAGGCTGGCGTGTTAACCACTGCGCCACGGAGCTAGTCATAAAGTGAACTATGCAAGTGTTTGTCAAACAGTGTCCTTGATGATCAAGATGTAAGTATGATAATATCCTAATGAGAACTAATAGATCATTCGCACTAAAGCCGAGCCAGCCCGCGATCACAAAGGAAATTGGTATTTCTGTGCAATAGTTAAAATTCCATATTTAAATGGGATTCCCAGCCCCCATAGCATGGCACGCGCTACAACGTTTATCGACTATCGCCATCTTGTTTTCCGTAATATCAAAGAGCGAGATGTGGATAGTTTATCGCGCGATATAAACGGCGTCGCGGGCGCCATGCTACGGGCGCAAAACAGAGTCGGCGCAAAGCGGACATCGGTGGCTGCCACCACGATAAGTATAGTGGTCCGACTTTGATCGTAAAATGGTAATAAATCATAACGGTTCGGAATACAAGCAAAATTTTGCACCTATTTATTGTATCTTGACTGGGAGAGAATGCTTTTAGCATTAAGTCTACCTATTGTAGCTTTTAAGGCTCAATAAAGTTTTTAAATAAAAATAAATAAAAAAGTGATTCCTAAAACTTTACCTGCTCAAAGTAATAAAACTATTTTTCTTTGTTTTTCGTGTGTGTAAGTGGTCAACACTGGTGTCAGATTTTTCTAACTGTATTAAGGCATCTGACATAGCTTAACGACTGCCAGCAACAATATAACAGCTGAGACCAACGGCTTAGCGAGCTTTCCGAAGCACGGAGGAGCTCGGTTTTTTTTATGGTACTTGCGGTCACCCATCTCAGTAGGAAACACGCCCGAGGTTACTTAGCATGTGTAAGCTCTAATGCTCGCACCTACTGGGCCATCGGGGTCCTCAGGATAATACGAAAACAATGGGCATAAATAAATAATGGTTGTCTGTAAAGTCGGTTTACGGACGGTAATTTTGACGTGAAAACCTGGAAGAGAGATAGATGATGATGACAGCATCATCATCATCATCAGGTCTTTTTAGTCTCCACTGCGGCAGCATAATCCTCTCTGTACTACCGTAGCCATACTTGGCCAGAGCTGACAAATTATTTGGCCTACACTCTTCTCGCTGGCCAGACGGGTTGGAGAGGTCTTATTGATGTTAATGAGCTTTGTTTAGCTTGTATTTCCTAAGTCGCCTCTTGCGACATCCATGGAAAGACATGGAGTGGTCCTATTCTTTTCTGTCGGAAACCACGCGGCTTTCATGTCATGATGACAGCAACGATGATGATACTACAATAATGGAATGTGACATTTATTCGTGCATGCAGCCGGTGTTTATCGACTTTTAAGACGTTATCACGTTAATAATCGAACACATGGACTGCTCAGCCTTTACGAAAATAGCCAATGTCACACAATATGCTGACGAAGCCCTTTTCATCTTAATATGTTCAGTCATTTAGTAGCTAAGATGAAATAAACAAAACTACTAACTCAATTTTACCGTCCTGTGTATCATAAATATTACCTCGCAACAAATTCTTTATAATCAAAGTACAGCAATAGACGGTGAAATTTTGATCGTTCTGGACCCAGAAAGGGATGATTTAGCCCGTTGATATAAACAACTTTTCCAATAAGACCAATGCTGGGATCTCAAAAATTTTTGACATTCCCATACAAATTGACCTGACGGCCGAATTTTTTTGTATGGAGCTGCCCATTTTTTTTTGAGTTCCCAGCATTGGTCCCATTGGAAAAGTTGTTTATATCGATGGGCTGAATCACGCCTTTAAGGGTTCAGAACGATCAATCTTTCACAGTGTATAATATGTTAAAATGAAGTAGACTGGATCTCGGTCTATATTATTATTTCACCATAGCGCAAAGAAGATAACTCAATAATCTCAATCTAAAAGTCCTCGTATATTTATGTAGCTATTCGTATTTATTATGACACGATAGAGCAGTCGCGTCACGTAGGCCGAATGAGCCAAGAGACTCGTGAAGGATATAGCAGGGGTTCTCAAAGTGGGGTGCGCATACCGTCGGGGGTTAGGGAGTTACTATTAGGAGGTATGCGAAAAAAATGAGTGTGTAATTTAGGTGCGAGGAGCTAAGGCGCGAATGAACTGAGGTGCAAAGAGCTGGGGCGCGAATGAAGTAAGGTGCGAAGAGTTGAGACGCGAATGAACCGAGGCGCGAAGAGCTGAGGCGCGAATGAACTCAGGTGCAAAGAGCTTAGGCGCGAATAAACTGAGGCGCGAAGAGCTGAGGCGCGAATGAACCCAGGGTCGAAAAGCTCAAGCGCGAAAAAAATACATAATATGATAGAAACTAAGTTAAATGCGTTTTCACACATTGATAACGATAGTTCTTATCGTAGCTAGTCTTAAATATGAAAAAAACATTAGCCTATCCCATTTTTATTCATTGATCCGTTTTTCGTACAATACACATCTACTTCTAACAAACACCGTCTAGTGTCTACGAGCAGTTTCTTGCTTGCAAGGCCTAGCACACATCCCTCGCACATGTCGCTCGCAACACATCTTTCGCTTAATTTGTACGTAAAAAGCCTCGCTCCACTTCGCCGTTTCCGTCACAGCTGTACTGAGCGAGACGAGGAAAATGAAGCTATTCTATTGGTTGTTAAAAACACAACCCTCGCTACGCATCCTCGCAAATCTCTGGAGGAAACGCAGACTTATTATAATTCTCGCTAATCTCATCGTGCTATACATTTTGATCGATGACACATCATGCTATACTTTTTGGAATAAATACGGGGGACTAAAAGTTTGAGAACCCCTGATATACATAGGACAAACGTATGCGGCCGAGGACGCGTGGGCGTTTATAGCGTTTCGGAACATAAGGACAGAGTTTTTCGCGAAAACAAGCCAGTGGTAGATATATATTCTTACTCTCATTCTCATCATAGCACTACGAAATTGTGTTTGCCTACTAAGTGATATAAAAAAAGAGATTATCTCTGTCGCGGCTGTCATCATTGTGTATGATTAATTGGGTAGATTGTTTTTCAAATAGTACACTAAAGAAATTTAATTATCCATAATATTATATAGATTGAATGGCCTAGTGGTAATCACGCCAGGCTGCCACACCGGAGATCCCGGGTTCGATCCCCGGTCAGGTCAAGATGAAAAATGATCTTTATCAGATTGGCCTGGCTCTTGGATGTTAATCTATATATGTATTTGTTATAAAATATAATATCGTTGAGTTAGTATCCTTTAACACAAGTCTTTATAAAGACTTGTGTTCACAATCTGTGTGATTCGTCTATATACACAGCGAAATTTTGATCGTTCTGGACCCTTAAAGGGGTGATTCAGCCCATCGATATGAACAACTTTTCCTATATGACCAAAGCTGACAACTAGAAAAAAAAATAGGCAGTGTCATACAAAAAATTTCGGGCGCCCGGTCAATTTATATGGGAACGTCAAAAAAATGTTTGAGTTCCCAGCACTGGTCCCATAGGAAAAGTTGTTTATATCAACGGGCTGAATCATCTCTTAAGGGTCCAGAACGATAAAAATTTCACCGTGTATATTTATTATTTACTAGCTTTCGCCCGCGGCTCCGCCCGCTTCAATATCGATCCCTCGGGATTAGCCTATGTCCTTCTCCGTACTCCAGAGAACTTGTATGCAAAATTTCATGATTATCGGTTCAGTAGTTCCTGCGGGAAAGCGTAACAAACAAACAAACTCACTTTCGCATTTATAATATTAGTTAGGATATTTATTATAGAGTAGGTATCATTTGTCCGAAAATAAGTTTACGAAACGCGGGCATACTAATGGGTAAAAGCAAGTTATAAGTAAATATAAATGAACGTGATATGATACAATAGAAACCTCGCATTAATGGCACAAAGACCCAAAACTGTTTGAAAAATAGTAACTAACGTTTCTTTATATATTAAGCCTATTCACAACCGTCCTTCAGGATAATCCTCAAGACGCAAAGAAAACAGGTGGTTGTGAACAATCTATTTTATCACGTAGACAGTGGCGTATTTTACTTAGAATCTCAACCCACGGCAACAAGATATGGCAGGGCTAGTTCCTACTTCTCTACATATAAATAAATAAATATATCACTATATATTACAGATAAATAAATACGGGGGATCGAACCCGTGCAGTCTTGCATCGCAGGCTGGCGTGTTAACCACTGCGCTACGGAGCTAACAGATGAAACTATAAGCTTAGTAAGATCAATACCGGCCTATTCGCTAACTTTTGACAACTACGATCTTTAACGTTTTGATCGTCTCTTCAAAATACATTGGGGCTTTTGTATGATTGACTACTTTAATTTAAGATATTTGTATCGTAATGGATGTTGAAATGACGATCAATACGTTGCACACCGTAACTGTCACGGGTAAGCGAGTAGACCTGCAGTTTGGAAATGCATTCCTTCAAACTACTCATACCATTGGTAAATCGTTTAATAGGGATCGCCGACCTTATTCTATATTTTTGTAAAATAAAACCTATAAAAGTAAAACAGCTGAAAAGTGTATAGTATATAATGTAAGTATTAGATCATTAGCGATTCTGCATGCTGCCTCTGTCGCCCCAATGCAGTAATATCCCTAACTATAAGAGTTCAGAGTTTCAGCTTAGTATTAACTTTGTTCTAAAAGATTGCAAGAGCAGCGGTCATGGACTGAGTTGCTCGTCCATGGCCGCTGCTCTGTCAAGAGTGTACGACTAAGAAGCAGAAAAGATTGGTCTTTTTTCAGGTATAAATTTATGAAATTACATCATGAGCCCGTGAAGACACATATGAAAATACGCCACTAACGTAGGTATATACATCAAAAGATATATTTATCAACTTACGTTTCTTTGTCGCGTGGCAAATCCTCGCCCCTCTCCACTTCGAACAGCGGCACTACAAAGATCGTCTTAGCGAAGACACAGCCCTCCTGTCGCTTCTTACGGCCCATAAGATTTTTCACCAACTGAAGGAATTTAGTCGCTAATCCATCGCTCGGCACCATTTCTATATCTGACACTATGAAGTAATTCGTCCACGAGGCGTTTCTAGCAACGTTTCTACCGACGTTTATGGGATAAAACATTCGATTTTCCAGCCTGTATGTAGGAATATCAAAGGAATCCAAGCCAGCACAATCATTGAAGTGCAACACAGGCGCTGATGGTTTCTGTACCATTCGCTTCATCATTCTTTGAATTTTATTTTGTCTCACCCATTGTATGTATCCAGGCCGAGTTTTTGCGTTTAATTTCCTATAATTATCCTTTTTTTGTTGCAGTATCTGTGATGTATTCCTAGTGGGCTCAATAGTGGACATAGCTTGTGTCACTCTCGTTTCGGTTTGAGGTGGAATTTTGGGCGGAATTTTCGTGGGATAAAATAAATGAAGTGAAACTTTAGACATTTCAGAATAGCAATGACATAGATGGTTCATAATCTGCATGGTGATATATAAATCGTAGTCTGGTACAAACACTGCAAGGCTGATTGGTCCTTCCCAGTATCTTGCTATTTCTACTATATGATATATAAATTCAGGCGTGGCTTGGGTCACGTACGTCAACGCGTCGTATTCACTGTGATTAGAATACGCTGTGCCTTTGATAGCGTCGTAGATAACGTTATGAGGGTTAACACCAACGGGTTCCGGAGATTTGTATACACGGAAAGTTCCCCATTTTAGTGTCTCAGGTAAGCCATAGTTGAACTCACAATAACTAGTATTCTCACTAGGCTGTAGGCCTTTAAGGAAAGCTCCAGGCCTGTAGTCAAAGTCACCGATTCTCGGTACATAACGGGGCTTGTGTTCGTGCTTGAAGGCGTATAGGTGAAATATGAGGGTGAGGATTCCGATTAAGAATATTATTAGCAATAGCGTGGAGTTCCTCGCCATCGACCTTAGCGAATAAGCTCTGGATATTCGCAGACATTTCGACATTTTTAACTGTCATCGTTTTTAAGTTGATGCTTTCTTCAACATTGTTTGTAAAATTTTACTGTTAATTATTTGGATGACCTATAAAATAAATTACTTCTTATTCTTTGACCTATAAATGTTGGTAATAATGTTTGGTCGATTAGTTGTTCAGGGTTGATAGATACTCATGTATTTTTAATTTATTTTAACCAATGCTTAGATAATAGGGTAGACAAACCAAATATATCGACTTTTCAGCTGTGAATGAATAATTCATTATAAAACTTGTACAGTTTCGGGTTAATTCTGATACCTACTAAAATACAAATTAAATATTTAAAAGCTGCTTTTGGGTCATAAAACTTTTATGAGACAACAACATACTACTATTACCATTAGACGGCCGCATCTACTTTGGTGATTACAAATCGAACGGGCGACCTACTAACTAGGCGATGGCGGCACGCGGTTGCGGAGGGGCGGGGGTGGTTTTCTTCAGGTAATTGACGGTAAATATTCAACTTTACCAATTAAGGTTTTACGTAGGCTAATTTGAATTACCAACATTTATGACCAAACAATTTCAATTACAACACAAGATTATAAATTCAATCAACTTTTAGACGATAAAGCTTTTAGGTCTTACATGAAATGTCCAGTGTTATTATTTTCTGAAAATCCGAAATTATTATTTACATGTAAAAGGAATTACACACTTCGATCGGAATAAACATTAAAGATAATTTTGCCAATTGTCTAATACATTTTTAAGCAAAATTAAATTCCTTTCACTGTTCAATTTATTACTTCAATTAAAATATTACCATAAACAATGACAGAGAACGATAGTTACCAATATTTTTCGCATAAACACAACACTAACATGTCACTGACTTTAAATTTAAGATATTAATACACGAATAAAATAATATGTAAATAAATAAAAATGTTATTTAGTTGTTAATAACACAATCCACTCAATTACTCCAAGATTTAAAGAAATAATTTCCTTTTATTTCCTGTTTTGACGGCCGCGGCGCTAGTGTCCGCGGCATTTTCCGCAACTAAAAAATCAATATCCGCCATAACCAGTCTGTTTTCTGTTACGTAGTCAGCGCTCGCTTTATTAAAAAGGTAATAGAAAACAAATGTAAGAATTCAGTAAAGAGTTTTAATTCTTTTACAAGGCCGACTATTGTTCTGAGAGGCCAACTACCAAAACCAAAAATAATAGAAAGATTACTAAACCTGTCTAAACCTCAGAACAACAGCTTTAAACACCTAAATTACTTCTAAAATAATTGACAAATTTGAAATTTTATGGAAGTTCAAATGAATTGGATTACCAGCATAGAGATAAGATAATCTAGGTCTATTTTAAGCATGGTGGAAGAGTGGTGTCCACCATTCCGGAAATGTGGCGTGGGGAGAGCAATCATGTGGTTTTTAGCGGGTGCGAGTCCCGCATAACTGTTCTGTACCCCCGTAGCAGATCAGTATGCATAAAAAAAAGGTCTATTTTACGCAGTTTTTGTGTTTTTCTTCTTCTTTTCGTGTCGATTGGCTCAAATAACTTAAATTAAAATCAAATTTTGTCCTTTAAGTATAAGTCGCTGAGTATAGGACATGTATTGTGCAGCTGGTTGGGAACATTGGGCACAAGAGAAGGTGCAGCATAGTCTGGCACCGAGCTTCGGTTTGATCAATGTAACCCCACCGCGTTAAGTTATAGTGTTAGTGTTAATTCGATTTCATACTCTGCAAACGGGAGACTGATTCCCTGTACTTAAAGGGGGATATTGTCAACTTTCAACCCCGTATATCTCGTAAGATTTAACTCGACCACCCTACCCCCTTAATCTCACGTGAGATTTTTCTGTGCTGAATTTCGTTGGAAATGTATTCTTTTTTATGTATTAATAAGTGGATAGGCCAAGTCCTCTGACTGCTCTGGCCAAGAATGGCTCTATAAGTACAGCGAGGGTCGTGCTCCTGTAGTGGAACCTAAAAAATACCTGATGATGATAATGATGAAGTGGATTACAAAATTAAATTTATACAATTAAATAAAAATAGACAACAAGGACTTATGTGTAGCTACTGGAGTTGACATAACTACGAAGATCAGACTTTTAGATGAAAGCATGCCATTTTTAGGGATCCGTACCCAAAAGTTAAAAACGGGACCCTATTAATATGGTTCCGCTGTCCGTCTGTCACCAGGCTGTATCTCAAGAACCGTGATAGCTAGAAAGTTGTTTTTTTACAGATTATGTATTTCTATTGCCGCTTTAACAACAAATCGTAAAAAATAGAAAATATAAATAATTAAGGGGGCTCTCATACAAGAAACTTGATTTTTTTGCTCGATATTAATAACGGCAACAGGTAGACTCTTGAAATATTCACAGAATATTTAGTTATATATTCACTTTCGAAATATATAATTCAATAATTATAACCAAATATTAGATTTTTTTTAGGTATCCATCTGGCTCATTTAGTTATACTTTTTATAGACATAAAAAAGTTGGTAGTTGACGCTAGAAATATTCGCGCCGAAAATTTTCTGGATATTGCATTTTTGCAATTTTATTTTGCTAGGTTTTAAATATTTTTTTGAAAATATTTTGATGTACTCATTTATTTTGATCTTTGAACTGTACTCAATCGTCCATGCACACCCTGGTGTCAGAGTTCTCCAAAACCGCCTCTCGGCCTCTGACGTGGTTCCTTTAACGACTACCAGATGGCAGCCGGGACCGGCGGCTTAACGTGCCTTCCGAAGCACGGAATCATCTTTATTATCAGACAATCAGGTGATTCAACCCTGCAATGTCCTAACCAAACTGAAAATGACTAAACAAAGTATGCTTCCGATGGGAATCGAATCCACGACCCCCGGGTCAACAGGCAAACGCCTTAATTACTGGACCACGGAGGCTGTTAAAACGGTCCAATATATGGAAAGTACTTTTATGTGGTGTAACAATCTAACAAATAACATAGAGAACAGCAGGAGTATTTTAGAATATAGATTGGAAAAGACTGGATCCTGATGAAGGCAAGACCTGTATCACAGTACTCCAGTGCTCCCCGCGTCTGGACGGACACATTTCATCGGGAATTTTCCATTAGTAAAAGAAATATACACGAGAGCGTGTTAAGATTAGTAAAAACAAACAGAAATGATAAACAAAAAAAAACAATTTATGAATTTATGATAATAAAACTAGTAGAAAGTAAAATATACTGTGTCGCGACCATATAACCTAACTACACATATTCATATCTACAATATTAGCAGGATTAGTAAGATAAATATATCTCTAAATCTATCACTGAATAGATTCAATGGACGTTCGCAACACGTGTCTCACTTCACAAAAGGACACTATTCTTTGAAATACACAACGAGCTTACAGAATAACAGGAATAAGGAGAAAATCCTCGCAAATACTTTAAAAACCTGTAAAATATAAAGAAAATCTTCTTTGCACTGTGTTCTGTATTATTCTTTAAGAATAAAATAGGGATTTTCGTATTTTCATGAATATCTTGCGCGTCTGAAATTGTATATTTCAAACTTACAGCCGTTCGAATCTCAGAAGAACAAACATAGTGATATATGATAGTATATATAGTATACAAATATATATGATAGTTGTTCTGAGGTTCGAATGGATGTCCATTCGAACCTCAGAACAACTAACCTAACCTCAAAATATTAAGATACGCAGACGTTTTTAAACATAGATTTAAAAAAAAAAATTTCGTCTTCATACTTCTATGTTTTTAAAGCTCAAATAGAAGTCCAAGTAAATGTAAAGGTCTGGGTCGTCCTCAACTGCCTGTCCGATGGTTACAGGTACGGCATCGGGTACGCGCGCCCTACCGAGCTACAAATTGCTTTTACCCTATTCATCCGAGTGAGTAGTATACCAATACCTTCAATCTCTTTCCATATCCAACTATATCCTATCCTTTCTCAGCTTAAAAATGCTTCCGATGGGAAGGGGCGTCGGAAGCTAACGCCTACCAAGCGTGGCCAGTACCAGGATGGCAATATACTCCCATGGAACTGTTTAAAAGTAATATTTAGTGTGGTAGACTGTAAATAGGGTGCAAAAACTGGTGAAGAAAAGGGCTGGTGAAGAAAAAGGTCCGGATATGTTGAAGAAAATTAAACATAGACAATAAAAAATATTTATGGTAAAATGTTGGAGTTGACAACAGGAACAAAGACTTCTTGGAAGAGGCCTTTGCCCAGCAGTGGACTTTTACGGCTAAAATGATGAATGATGTAAAAGAGTTAAATCCAAGATTAGTTAGCCTCTTGCCACCGATGTGATCCAGCCAATCCCAGCCAGCTTATAACAGCTGAGACTCGAGACTCTCAGATTTTACGAGCTGCCAAAACGCATCAAACGTCACGTCACTGACGGCTAAGTACCTACTTTTTCACATTAGTGAAGTAGTATGCATCCTTGCGATGATTTCCTTCACTAAATGCATGTAGTAATCAATTGGTATTGCCGTAGCCGTAGTGGTTTGCTCCATTGAAATTAAGAAAAGAAAAGGAAAAAATGTGTTAAAGAATATCTATTGCTTCGTAAGAATACATTGTATCCATCGTTTCTTATATATCTATATATTTTATTCATGTAATTTTGGTTATTATTCTCCCAAAGGTATGGCATGTCCTTGCATAAAACTAAAACATCCATAATAATCTCCCTTTCTGCGGACATTTTGCGTACACACACGGTGCGCTAAAACAAACTATACGAGCGTACGCGACGGAGGCCGAACCATAGAGTACTATAATACAACTGGGCCGAACGGAGACTGAGCGTCCTGAGTCAGCCATCCTGTGGCCATCCTGAATGCGTGAGACGGACGCCGCTATACGTGCGATGCGATTGGAGATATTCTCGTATCGTTTCTAACGTAAAGCGGCGTTCCTGAATTCCGGATGGTTTCACCTATGCTTCCGATTTAGGACGTCGGAAGCCATTCTGTCCTGAAAACGGATCCTTAATCGGATGCGACCGTCCTGAATGCGATTAAACTGTCCGTTGACTATCCGTTGACTGAATTCCGGATCCTAAATTCTGGATGGTCTAATTGGCGCTTTACTTACTACACACGAAAAATCAGGGTTGCCACGCAGTATGTATTCAAGTACTAACGTACGTATAAGGGATGTCGCGGAGCGTGCGACTGGCAGCAGTAGTAGCTAACTCTGTTTTTAAAAGCCATTAAACAAACAAGGGAGAGGTGAGGGGATGCCATATTGCGGGGAACGCTGCGAGTTTCCTTTCTATACTTGTATTTATTCTGTGCTACCTCTTCACATAGCATTAGTTAAGCATTAGAGAAGTATTACTGAAAAAAAAAAATATTACGATGATTGGCAGTTAAGGCGGGAAGTATTTATTTTATTGGATTTCCCCCATTCCCGTAACCCGGGAGTACTAACAACCCCAAAATAGTTGTTTCACAAAAATGTATTTCCGTTTCCTGTTTTTTTTTTGTAAAGGGTATTCCAATCACCGCTTATCGCAACCGTAAAAACTGTCGAAAGATCAAATGTGGCGCATCAAATTGGTACCTCAATACTCTCTTCACTACGAGTAGTGAAGATAAAAAAACTCTGTGGGGTATCGTATACCCCCATCTAGCTTTTTCGCATTCTTAGCGCTGGTCTTTCTAAAATTCTGGTAGATTTGATTGGGTTTTAACGGGACCCTATTAATATCGTCTGTGTCTGTCTGTCCCAAAAAAGAGTAATCAACTTTCTTTTTAATATCATTTTGAAAACGCCTCACGTATTTGGATCAATATCTGCTATTTTTTTAATTTAACACATGTCTATGGCCTTTTATTAGTTCGGTTACACATGGAAGTGAATGTCAGGCGGCAAAACAATTTCGTTTGTCAGACTTTCATTCCGGCTATCGGAAAATTCGGGATTTTTTATTGATACGGCTCTCAAGAATAACATTTATTGGATACGAGCTGTTGCCCGCGACTTCAATCGCGTGGTCTTTTTACCAAGCAATTTATTTTACCCATAAGAGTCCCATACCACCCATAAAATTTTAATGTTTTATGCGTACACTTTACAGTTCAATGCCAATCAAAAATTTTACATAGTATAGAATATTAGACTCCAAGCATTTCCACACAGACCCCCTATGTATCCCATACTACTCTATCCAAATGAACTTGGGTGCGCTTTACAATTGCTTAGCACGGAGTCTTCGACATAAGTTGGGGATTTTTCTCCTGTTCTTGTTTTTAAAGAAAATGAAAAAAAAATACTATCAACAAAAATTATAACTATATACTTAGCCCAATAAAGGGCTTATAACTTTAAAATTACGCAACTCCGCGATTTAGTAATGCTGTCGTAATGAAGAAGAAAGTGAGTTTTATCGATTCTAATGCGCAGAATATATAAATTCGTGCTAAGCTATTGTAAAGCCCACCATCACAAATCTTTGTTTGGCGTATTTAATTTTTGCCACGAGGCCCCGAGTACCTTCTTAGCAATCTTACAGAGGATTCTTGCTTTTGGTTGACAGGAGGCACACTACGAAACCTCTTATACCGTTCGTTTTACTCATAGATTTAAAAAACATCGTCTCCATACTTTTATTGTTTTACTATTCTTCTGAGGTTTTACTACTATTTTCAAATGATATGGTAGAGTAGGTTACTAAAGCCACGGTAATGATATCATTACCGTGCTAAAGCTTTGGTGCACATAATGTCCTTGACAGGGTTATACTCTAGTATAATACTAACAAATAAAATATGGTGAATAAATTTCAAGCGGGCGGGATTAGAACCTGCGACTTTAAGTCTTAAAGGTCGCAGGTTCAAAATCGGTCGCTTTTTCACCATATTTTATTTCTTAACTTAATAATAGTATATCAATGCAAAATATAACACTTCAAAATCGTGACAGGATTTTTAGGCAACACACTCTCGATGTATTTTTGAATATTTATTTTGATATACCTAAGTTTCATCGAGTAAACAAATGGGTGAAGGTCGACCCTTCTTCGTATCCCCTACTAAAATTCTCTATTTAAAAACATTTAGCTCGGTAGTTTTACAAAACCACTATTTTCATGTTTCTTCTCTGACTGAACGAACTGACATTCTCCACTATTATCACCATAGATTTAAGAAAACCGGCCAAGTGCGAGTCGAACTCGCTCACGAAGGGTTCCATACCATTATCTATAAAAACGGCAAAAAAAGCATGTCTGTTGTATGGGAGCCCCCTTAAATATTTATTTTATTCTATTTTTTAGTATTTGTTGTTATAGCGGCAACAGAAATACATCATCTGTAAAAATTTCAACTATCTAGCTATCACGTTTCATGAGATACAGCCTGGTGACAGACGGACGGACAGACAAACAGACAGACAGACGGACAGCGGAGCAAAATTAATAGGGTCCCGTTTTTACCCTAAAAATGGCGTCTCTCTCATACTTCTATGATTATCATGAACGAACTACTACCTAATTATCTTATGCCTAACGTATTAGCTTTGCTTATAATAACGTTTGAAGCACGTATTTACTCGAATTAGGCGTAATTATAATCTATGCAAGTTAATCTCAGATTAATCTACTCAAACACTCAAACAGACAATGGTAAGCAGAAGGTCGCGCTAGGTATATATATGTGATGTATTTAAGTGGAAATTGGATTAGGTGCAACATGTGTGTTATTCAGATTGATCAAACGAACAATCATCTATGCTGGAATAATTGTCGTATCCACACTAACCTATCAGTAAAACCTGGAAGAAACTAAGTTTAAATTGAATCGGTGTCATGTGGTCCGTCACTCCTGACTCAAAATATCCAGATTGATCCCACAAATAATCATCAATAATGGAATATTCATCGTATCCATACAAACCTATCAGCAAAACCTGCAAGAAACTAAGTTTAAATTGAATCGGTGTCATGTGGTCCGTCACTCCTGACTCAAAATATCAAGATTGATCCCACAAGTAATCATCAATACTGGAATATTCGTCGTATCTACACAATCCTATCAGCAGAACCTGCAAGAAACAAAGTTTAAATTGAGTTGGTGTCATGTGGTCCGTCACTCCTGACTCAAAATATCAAGATTGATCCCACAAGTAATCATCAATACTGGAATATTCGTCGTATCTACACAATCCTATCAGCAGAACCTGCAAAAAACAAAGTTTAAATTAAGTTGGTGTCATGTGGTCCGTCACTCCTGACTCAAAATATCCAGATTAATCCCACAAGTAATCATCAATACTGGAAATATCCAGACTGATCCCACAAATAATCATCGATACTGGAATATTCGTCATATCCACACAATCCTATCAGCAGAACCTGCAAGAAACAAAGTTTAAATTGAGTTGGTGTCATGTGGTCCATCACTCCTGGCTTACAATTTCCACTGGCCCGCGACGAACAAATTAGCTTGGGAAGTTTTATATCTGTGGAAACGTTGGCGGATATTTTGATTTCGATACTACATCGGAGGTTATCCGGGTCTTGTGATCTCTATTTGAGAGGCTGGTTGTTGAATTTGATAGGCGAAATTGAATTCAAATCCCGATATAAATAGGGCATTGCAAAAGTTGTTAGTGCGGTTGACATGCCGTTTTGTGGGATTCATTTAAGCTACTGTGTCAGAAGATGGGTAATGTTTTTCATGTACACTTTACGTATGTACGGAATGTACGTTTCTATAAGTATACTCGTCCATTGTTTGTGTACGTCTGCCCCAAGACATGCACGTTAGAGGGCCTGCATAATGCGACACCTAATTCAGTACAAATCATTAATACTAAGCGCAAAAAATATGAGTTTTGCGTAAATATCTATCGACAAACGGCTGTGAATTAAAGTTCCCCCGAAAATTGCATTCCGTGTCTGAATTGGATAGCATGTCAATAATCAACAAATCTGAGCGTGATGATGATTAATGTAGTAAAACAGAACGATAGGTACTTGTTTACGTTCTTCATTTCTCTGTGGCTTCCAACTTTCTTCGGAACACTGAACTGCTGCAATCAACGGACAATTACTTCCGGAGCATTCAACTTTGCAAAACTTCCAGCACGCCACTTAAACACTTTTGGGTAGCTAGTTCTTTCGCGGCTCAGTCATGAAGAACACATTCTTAAAACACAAGTTCGAAACGTTTAATTTTGTCAAACCCCTTTATAGAAAAATCGGTAAAGTAAAACCTAAAAAAATATCTGTTATTGATGACGACATTAAACTACGTGGCAACGGATTTAGTGTCAAACGTAAAGTATTTTATAACAAAAGTGTTGATTTTGATATAGTTACTAATAAACATAAAAATAGTGGCTACAGATCTTTACCAGGGACATGTGAAAATAATCAAACCGACCTTTACACTAATAGGAATTCAAATAATGATAAGATTTTTTGCATAACAAATAGTAGGGTAGGTAAAATGTCTAACTTGATTGAAAAAAGATCGAGTCAAGATGTAAAAGAAAATAAATTGGATAAATCAGTTCAAGCTTTCAACAAAAAAGTTGCTCCACATCAGGTAAGAGCTTTTAATTCTTTATTTACTTACTGTACTCACGGTTACCTAATACGCACATGTGAGACAGAGCAAATTACACAGAGCGATAAAAATATCACACAAAAATAAGGTACATACATAGAATCACGTCTTTTTCCCTTACGGGTAGACAGCGCCCTTCTTTAAGACATATAGCCACGATTAGCAGGGCATTAGGTGGAAAACGGAATCAAAATAGTGATGGGTTGCTAGCCACATCGCCTACTCCACTATGGACCAGCATGGAAGATAAAATAAGGTTTTTATGGATAACTAAGGAACTTATGATCATCATCATCATCATTTCGTGTAGGTGACACGATCAATCGACCATGCACACCCTGGTGTCAGAGTTCTTCGGAACCGCCTCTCGGCCCCTGACGTGATTCCTTTAACGACTACCAGATGGCAGCCGGGACCAACGGCTTAACGTGCCTTCCAAAGCT